>CM061096.1:2755000-3955000 GCA_030770545.1 Macropodus opercularis | reverse complement strand
GTTCTGCAAGTTATAAATGTGAATCAGGAAGTCCCCTGTAAAGCTGTGTGTTCTCGGCGGTCTTTTAACATTTGGCTGCTGCAGCCAAGGTGAGAAACATCATTAACATATGAAAACATCTGTTATAAAGTTGGGGAAGTGATGTGATTAAACTTGCCCTTTAGCTGCTTTTACACACTGTATTTAAACAACAGTGATGTATTATTTACTGCGGAAAAGGCTTCAACTAAAATTTTTTTGTTAATTTTTAAAAATAGTTTTTGTTTCCATATGAAGTTTCATTTATTTTCTACAAGGTTAAACTCAACAATCAGGTGAAGCTTACTTACCAACAACATTTCTGTTTGCAGTTTAGTTATAATCACATTTTCGAAAAGTAAAAATTTGGATTAAATCGTAACCCATACGATAGAAATATGTGAAATTATATCAAATATTACAGCAGATGTGATAGAGTGTGTCTGTACAAGACAAATAAAAAAGCGGAAGAAAATGGAAGCAATACATTTACGTATACATTTAGGTCTTTCTTAGACACAGTGATTATAACTTTGCAGTGAACAGAATGTAATTATAGGACATAAACTCTGTTTCACAGTCGATCAGAATGCATGAAGTCCAAAAGAAACTAAGTCGTCCTACATAAATTCCCATTTTAATTAGCCTTATTATTTGAATAGCTCTACATTATAACATTAAGACGATAAAAATGTCCTAGGATCCTCCTGATGACAGAATGTTTTATCTCCATCCTGTTACAAAGCTGCTATGTAATTGTAGGTTCCAGTGCATCAGATACCATTTAATACAATACGTTTGGTGTTGTATCTTTATGAATCTTTATGAAATTAGTCACTACTCTGCAGTAACAGGCCGCTGTGAACTGAAGATATATAAACAAATTTGCAACACCTGGTGGCTGAAATGAGACTTCTATCCAGCCTAACAATTAAAATACCAAGTCAGCAATGCCCCGCCGAAGTAGTGGGGCCACAACCATACTTCAGTGCAAACAGAGGTAATTTTGAACTGCTACAACTGTAAGATGAAACCTTATCACTTCACTCAGCTTCCTCTGGGGCCACAATAATTTTATACAGTATACATTTTAACATATGCAGCACTATGCAACATATGTAAACAGTTATGTTATGTTGTTATATCTAATGTCAATGGAATTCCCCTTTTAGATTGTGACTGGAAGAACCTACAGGAATCTTTCTACTGCACAGAAGCAGGGTTTTTAGTTGGTCTGTGCACTTTTCTAAATGAAGTAAGTCTTTAACCCCACCCAAGGACTCTTACAGTCCCTAAAACCACTACTGACCTCCTTCTCCGCCTCTCTGCTGTTCGCTTGCCGTTCCTAGAGGGCTTTGCATGCCCGATGGGAGGCTGGTCTTCACCTCCACTACTGCAGGAAAAAGAGAGACAGGGAAAGATAGCGAGAGACATGATTGATTGATTAGTCTGGAAAATGTCAGCGTCAAAGTAGACTATTCTATCATTCATACAGCATACACACAGAGACAGGCAGAGGCAGCTCCCATTTCATTCAGATGAGCTGTGATAGTGTTGTACAAAAGTGAGGAACACATTGTTCTGCTGCCTAAAAATAGCCACAAGTCTACAATTAGCCTAACACTGGCTTAGAAATACCATAACCAAACCTTGCCATTAATTTAGCATATAATCAGCATGGCTAAGCTAAAGGACACTGCAGATCATGTCAACATGTACTATACATATTAATCGAGACAAATAATCACAGGTGCTGCTGTTAAAGCAGTGCAATGTAAAAAAGAAAGCAGGACAAAGGAAAAAAAGAAAGCAATAGTGCACGATAAGCAAACATCTTGCACCACCGTGTACTGATCTGATATTGTGGCACCCACTTGTGCTATCAGTATGATATTATTTTTGATTTCCTGCTTTTGCACCAGTGTGGCATAACTGACATTTCTGCAAGTGAAAAAAATATTGTAACTCATTAGGAAAGAACTCCCCTTATCCAGACTGATGGAATAAAAGCCTTGAAAACAGAAGTGACTCAGTATAATCAAAAGCAATTAACTACAGTTACAGAGGCAGCGGCCCAGAATATATAGCTTTCATAAATATACTTTTTTGGCATCATTCATGTTTAAATATTATAAATATAATAATTTTGGTTTTTACCCCAAATTCTTTCTCAATTTACAGATGTATCTTTTTTTATCTAACTAATCAAGCTTTACATTATTAAAACTGTTTGCATTGTTGATTGCTCACTGGAAATATATAGCAATTATTTCTTAATGTATATTTTGTAAAACCTAATCGCTATATAAGAACTAGTTTGTAAAAGCGACACCCTTATAAGCCATGTGTGAAACAGTAAGTCAATAAACACTATTTCAAAACTAGACTAAGTCAGGAACAGTTGGTACTTTTTTTGGGATACATTTTCATTATAAACTATTTTTGTTTATTGGTGTGCCATGTGATTTTTTCGATGTAAAATATGTGTTGTGGCTTAAAAAGGTTGGTAAACACTGGGGTACAGTAGTAAAACTCAACCACATTCAGATCAGAAACTTCAAATTAGCTTAGCTGCTCCAATCAGCTTACACTGATCAGAGTGTAAAGTGGATCGGTGCATCTTCTTGTGCATATTACAAAGTGAGAACCAAAAAAAGTATTTTCCTATCAAAGTGAGGACATTTTAGCCAGTGGTCATAACTTTGAAGGGCTGTTAAAGCTTTAATTTTGAATTTTATGGCTAGGTTAGAATTAGGATTGTTAGGGCAAAGGTCAGACTGTATGTGTGTGTGTGCATGTGTGTTAGGGAGCTAATGACTGACGTGTGTAAGTTTATAGGTTTAAGATCATTGCTTTAGGTTGTCTTTTGATAGTACAAAGAAGATGGTCCAGAGGGAATTGGTGAACACACGATTTGATAGAAGAGCACGGCAAACACAGTAAATAAGTCTTGCAACTATGCTCTCCCGCTGCAGCTGACATCTAATGGATCAGGCTTTAGTCTGGAATTTGGCATAGACTGTAACATGTTTGGACATCAGTCTGTTTCCTATCTATTGGCCAGGAAGGAAATTCAATTAGGGCCTAAGTACCACGAAGCCTGTCCTTTGACCTTCTATATAAAGGCAATCTGATTGGTCGGGTCCTGTCCTGTGGCATACCCTTTCTGCTTCTGCCACCTGGGTTGTGAACTATCCAAAAGCTGTCATTCAAAATAAGGCCAAGCTTATTAGTCTCTTCCTGGGGCATTGTTACTAGTTAGAGGAGTGACTTCACCATTTCAAAACGACCATCAAGAACCATGACGTTTGACCGCAGACGTTGACATAAGGAATATACACCTTTAATGAAAATCCATATTTATACACATAGTTATACCTTGGTAAAAAAAATATTATTCCATACACATGTGGGAGCACGCACATTCCCAAATAAGTTATTCAGATTTTTTGGTTTAAACCCTTAATCTTAGGCACTCAAACCGCTGCAAAAGAAAATTGGTAAAAGCCAGAAAGCTCCAAGCCAATAATAAACAAGGCATGTGTCTGTGTATATGTGTAGGCATGCATGTGCAGCCACTCACATCTAAATTACCTAAACAAATATTCAGGCGTTTCGCTGTGACGCACGTGTCTCCCCCTTCCATTACAGCGTACACACTGTTCCTGTGTGTGTGTGTGCACGCACTGTGTGAGACCGGTCTGTGAGTGTGTGTGCAACAGTCTGTTTGGCAAGAGAACAGCATTCCACAGCAACCAGCGTCTGACGTCAAACTGCAGACATTTATAGTCTGGTAAACACACACACACGCACACTAACGTACAGTCTGACAAAAAGGCGGGGTCCAAGCAACCTTTCACTCATCGTATCAGCCTTCGACTCAGAACAGTTGTACTTACAAACAGTAATTCATGCACGAGAATGAAAACATAAAAGAAAGACACAAGAGTGCCCAACCAGTTTGTGAATCCTGGGTTATTAAATCTTCATGGACTGGACAGTATTAGCAAGCATTATTATTTATTTTTTTTAAACATGAATGGGGGCATGATGGTAGTCAGGCCTAGGTGGACTTCACTCATGCTCCACAAAGCATTCCCTCCCCTTCCATTTCAATCTGTGATTTCAGTATTGTATTTTTAATGGGATTTTGTGTTTTAATGTGATGTTCACTCTGGGGATTTTAATGAATAAAATCCTGTTATATACTGGCTTTTCCCTTTTTTAACTGGGTTGCTTCCACTTGATTTTGCAATACCTGCACCCTGGTGTAGATGGACTTCACTTTGACTCCTCAAAATCCAGTTCATACCATTAATTTACAATAATTGCTAAACTTATTAATTCACCTCTGGCCTTCATCACAATTACACTTCTTTCACAATTACTAGACCTGGGAAAGAACAAAGGAAGAAAAAAATGCATTTTTTGCTCCACAGTTTTATATTGAAATTTTTTTTTTTGTTTTTCCATAGACTCACATGTTTTTACCGCTTTATGTTACAAATTAAAATGTTAAAATGGCTGTAAAAATAGCTCATACAAGAAGATGACGCCTGATACCTGAATCCCTCCGCCACTGCCAGGATAGTCCAGGATGCACTAATACCTGAGTGTATATGAATTGAATGGGTGTTCCATTCATTCAGTTTTCAAACTAATAAAAAAAACTGTTTTAACTCCAGCTCTCCAGCCTAACACACAACTCAGGGTGGGACACATTTTAGCGGGCCAGTTAGAGCAATAGGTCTAGGGTTTGTGTGACTAATACCTGAGTGGATATGTATTTACTGGGTAAGGTGGTTATGACACTGGGTGGGCTTTGATGCCAGAGAATAACAAGAATTGTCAAATTTACCGTTCACAAAAGCTTTTTTAGGACTAGGACTCTGAACTATATATAAGTACACAGACATCAACATGCAAATGCAATAAATACTGTAAGTATTTACAAGATTTTTTTTGCAAGATACAGGTGGCAGTGCTAGAACACTGCATGTCTGCATTAAAAGTTGTTGTGTTCCAGGCAAAATCCCAAACCAGAGATGCTACACTGGGCACTGGCCATGACTTGTGGATTCCAATTAAGAAAGCAGACACAGTTCACATAGGGAAATGAAGATGAGAACACAGAATTGAGTAATGAGTCCTCGATGGACAACCTTTTACTATCTTTGTCTCCATTTTTCAGTTTCTTGTATTCCTTCTTAAAATTTGTGTCACTGCTGCGGCTGGGAGGTATTTCTGGAAGCTAATATTGCTCTCTCCCTTTCGTGTTCATTCTGCATTGCTAAAAGAAAATCAGTACTATGACGTCAGCCCTGCAAACCACTCCAGCCAAGACAGAGAGAGAGAGAGCGATAAAGGGAGAGAAAGCAAGAGTGAAAGAAAAGACAGTGAGGAGGTAAAAATAGTACATTGGCTGTGTGTACCTTAGACAAATTAGAAGCTTAGAGAGGAGAGAGGAGTCACATGTGTAGTGTTGTTATAGCAACCAAGGTGTAGGTCAGGAGACTTATGGGCTGGCAGACTGTGGGTCATCCACTACGGTGTAGTCATGCTACACAAGGCTCAGTGTCTTCTAAAACATCTGCTATAATTGATTGCACGTGTAGGAATGATAAAACCACAGTGACCAATATTTTAATCTTACATATATTTCAAATGGATATGTGCACTACAAGGGAGTACCTTGAAATGACAAGGCAAAACATTTATCTTCCACAGAGTCACCAACCAGCCACATGGTTCCTATCAGGTAGTGATTTATTGTTGAACTCAATGGTCTCATAAATCTTGTTTCATTTTCAGACAAGCAGTTATCTGAGTAGTACCTGAGTAGTACAAAAACAAACCTGTTGACATAGGCAAGTCAATCATGAATGTTAAAAACATGAACAACTCTTTTGAGTGTCGGTTGAGGTTGCTACACATGACGCATTGTAGTAACTGTACCAAACAAAGTACATATACAGTAAATGTATCAAACAAATTCAAAAGACTTTTTGGCTCGCTCTAAAATAGAAGAAAATTTAAAGTGCTTCTTCTTACATATGTCATGTTTTCATATCTTCCCAACATAATTCGTTCTCAGAGTTCTGGCCTACTTGTAGTTTCTAGAGCTCCTTTCCTTACTGTTGTTCTTATTGTCTGACCCTAGTTTCTTCTATTCCACTGTAGCATAGAGCTATTGTTGCTGGGTAAAATATAATTCTATATTATTGTATATTTGTGTCCTGTGAGGTCTTTGAAAGTAAAAAGATTTAGATTTTGTTGTGAATTTATGGTATATAAATAATTGGAATTGAATCCTATGGGTGTGGTTTTCCCTGCAATTACTTCAACTTTAAAGCCAACCACCAAATATCCCATCCCACTCTGTTCGGATTTGAAATATATTATAATATACAGCTGCAACCATGTGAACCATTTGGGGTTACATGGATTTCTGCATATTGGTTATAAAATGTGTTCTGATCTTCATTAGTAATCAGAAAAACACAGGCTGCTTAAATGAATACTGCACAAACATTATATGGTTTCATATATCAGTGTAAGTAAAAGCCAAGAAAAGGCCAATATAAAAAGAACATGCTGTCAACAAGCAACATGATTTAGATTCATTGCACCAGTTTGTTGTACTCAGGTCTGTAAAGTCTCAACATATACAAACACACAAATACACTGACCTGGGTTTTCTAGTAAGCCAACACTGTAATTGCTTAAAGAAGATTAGAGTGCAGAATGCATCCTGTTTATATTAACTTGCTAACAGCAAGGTAGTATAGAGCCACAGTCCAAACCCATCTGACCTAACTTTGGGTTTTACGTTTTTGGTGATGAACTTTAGGTTCTGTAGCGCAAATACCGTTCTTAAAAAATATTCACTCAAGTCTCAAAAGGTTCGCATAAACTTATGGGTCTCATGAACAACTAAAATTCTACAGCAGTATTGGAAGACAAAGTGTGATGTAAGAAAAAAGTGAAAATGTGACACTGTACTTTATGGATCTATTATAGAAATTTTTTGAATATGATTTTGTGGTTAATGAACACCTTGGATGCAATTTTAAATTACCCTGTAGTGGGCGGCACGGTGGTGTGGTGGTTAGCGCTGTCGCCTTACAGCAAGAAGGTCCCGGGTTTGATTCCCGGAGGCGACCGGGGGCCTTTCTGTGTGGAGTTTGCATGTTCTCCCCGTGTCTGCGTGGGTTTACTCCGGGGTCTCCGGTTTCCTCCCACAGTCCAAAGACATGCAGTTAGGTCAATTGGTTGGATGCGTAAATTGCCCATAGGTGTGAGTGTGTGTATGACTGTGATTGTGTGTCTATATATGTGGCCCTGCGATGGACTGGCGATCTGTCCAGGGTGTACCCTGCCTCTCGCCCAAAAGCCAGCTGGGATAGGCTCCAGCACGCCCGCGACCCCTTCGGGGAAAAAGCGGAAGAAGATGGATGGATGGATGAATGAATAGTCAAGACTGACTGTGACTGATTCCAAAAACAGAAGGGATGCTTACATTTTTGTCTTATTCACAATCTGAAACTACTATTACCGTGCCTGGTGATCTGTTCTTTGACAGATTTTCCTTATCAAAACATGTAGCATACAACCACTAACAGCTTCAATAATACACATAAACACACACGTGTCTTTGTGTTGAAAAAGTTCCCACAAAAACACAAAGTAACTTACTGATATTATAAATACATGTGCCACCCTAATGCCACCTGTCCTTTGCCAGATATGACTCACCAGCAGTAGCCATAGCAGTGGTGGAGCCTCTGCTGCCACTCAGGAGATCCAGAGGCTGGTGATGGCTGTCTGTGCTGGTCGAGGAAAAACAGGACTCAGTCTCATAAATGGTCTGCAACATGGCGCACAATCCTGACACCGTAGGATGCAACAGCATGCCAAGACAAAAGGTAGTGTTCTACTTTGTCAGTTTTTTTCCCAAGGTACCAGCATGATTTCACTTAGGATTCAAGTTGTTGAGGACGAAGGGAAACATGACTGCTTTCAAAAATTAATAACTGTATGAACCGTAAACCTTCAGTCTACCAAAAGTTTTCTGTGCTTTTGTAAAATTGTTAAATTGCCTTTTAATGGAAGACTCACTATTGATTCCATTTAAATTTCCTGACAAAAGCTGGTTTAGTCGAGTTGGAACTCCTAATGTCTCTAGCTGTGACGTTTGTAATGCGATGACAAGTCTCCTGTGATGTTGCAGCCTCACCCGCAGACAAGCCACGCTCGCTACCGATCTGAGGTATGTCTCTCTGGTCAGTTAATATTCAGCACTGGAAGTCCTGGTCCATACAAAATACTTGCTCATCTCCAGATAAAATGGCTGGTGTACTTTGAGATGTACCAGTCCGTGTAGTAAATGCAAGAAACATGTTTGTTTCCCCTGGTACACTGAACCCCCTTAGAGTCCTTGCCAAGCAGTAAACCATCAGCCATTCAAAAACAAAAACAGGAGTAAATCAATGGAATTCCGTTTCTTGCCAGTAAAACAGTGTATTTCCATGAGCTGAGAAGTGATGTAAAGTATCGGTTCAACAGCAGGGCTGCTGCTGCCTCTTCATGGCTTCTCACAGCAACACAAGTAAAATAGAGATGAGGAGAAGACAAATTCCTCTGCTACAGTGCATCAAAAGATCTTCACGCTGTTCTCCTCTTGTTTGACGAAAGAGAAAGAAGACGAGGAGGAAGGCAAAGAGGAGGAAGGCGAGGAGGAGAGGCAAAGACGTAAATAGCTTTGGGAGAGCGCTCCCCGAGGTTCCATGCTTCCAAAATTAGAATGAAGCACTGAGAGAAGTGAGAGAGAAGGATGGAAGAAAGGAGGGAGAGCGCACTATAATAAAAAAATGAGGAAATGTGAGGAAAGTTGGGCTGGAGAAGATGAGCAGTAAGTTAGAATCCTCCCACAAAAATCAGCAGAGGTATACTCTCTCAAATAGGACGGGCAGGCAATAAGAAAAAGCTGCTGGTCAGACAGCTAATATTCACCAAGAGTCATTGGCATTTGTTTGTGTGTACGTGGGAGTGTCTGTGACGCTCTTGCTGCTCGAGCTGCTCGAGCTGCTGAATGAATGTCGGGGGTGGGGGGGTGGGGGGGGGTTGATAGAAACAGAAATAGAGAGGAGATACAGTTAAAGTAGATTACTGTTTGGACCTTAGATGGAAGATAGATTCACGAGCAGCTACATTCATTTTAATAAATGTCACACCATCAACAACATCAAGAAGGCACACTCCTCCCAGTCCATTCTCCAATTTAGCTAGATTCATTCATTTTTAACAGAATGTTTCTGCTGGTTAACTGGTTGAATTTATTATAAATAGAAGAGAAGAGAAAAGAGAAGAAAAGCATTTACTAACATATACAGGAGATGAAGAGGGGGTTGATGGAGGGACTACGGCTGAAAATAGCTTGCCAGGGAGGAGGAGGAGTCACAGATAAAAATAGACAAGAGAAAGGGAAAGCTATAAGCCTACAGCTCTGGGGTGGAGGAGGTAAGGGGGGAGGGGAAGTTTGAAGCTTTTACCCTTCATATTCCTGCACTGCATTTCCCAGAGCTCACCACTCAATCAAGCGGCATGGACTGGTCTGCGTAGTATGTACTATATGATCCAACATGCCGCTATGGAGCTACGGAAAACAAGATCAGTCTTTAGGTCAGTCAGTACATTCATCAATCACACTTGTCAGGACTAAAGTACCTGAACAAGTACTCATCAATTTATCATATTATTATTATTGTTTACAGTAAATAGAGGCTATTATGAAAAACACTGGGTAGAAGTGTTCACAGTAGAGCTAATGACCACCTCACTATAAATGTTTTAGTGGTAGTAAAGAAATTATACTAAACTCCTAACATGCAAAATTCAGAATAACTGCCCTACATACAGTAGTGGTTCAGCTATACAGCAGCAGGGGCAGAAAAATCTCCTAAAATGAGAGCAGACAGCATACGAAGTGGCTGCTTAAAATCAGCTGATAAACAATACATTAGTATTTCACAAAAGTGGTTTTAGCATGTTTGGTTGAGAAGAACTTGTCATGAACAATGTCATTACAGAAACAATGGCAGCAAACACATATAGTTCCATTAGTTGATATTAAGCAAAACCCTACTGTTTATAGCATACAGTAAATCATTACGTGCTAACTTATCGAAGTTAATGTCGATACAGAAACGGATGAGCGTAAAATTGCTTGACCTATCAAGAAAGCAAAAATCTCCAAACATCATTACTATGGTGGCCTGTAGGTACCGTTTTTTTGTTTTTTGTTTAACAATTACATGTGGGTAAAAAAAAAGCTAAACATTAACTCACATGAAACAAAAAAAGCCTTTCTAAACGGAAAGAGTACAAAAAATATATATTTTAACATTTTTCAATTTTGAAGCTCAAATAAAAAAGCCAAGAGAGCAACTCACTGAGAGGCAGCTCACTGTCGTCTGCAGCAAGAGTTACACCTTGATTTCCACCACAAAAAACACAAAGAGATCGATGTTCACTCGTTTACAATGAATACTTAATATTGAAGCTAAATTTTGAGATTATTTTTAGACCTTTACTGTATATGCAGTTTGCTTTCACCAGCAGCATGTTACTGGTGGACCACACCTGGGCAATGTCATGGAGATGCCCACTCAAGTTATTTTTTAACCAAAAGCTGTGCTCCTCACTTTTATAGATATTATTAATTCAGAATGCTGGTTGCTATTTATAGGACTTGTTGGTTCCATTCAGCAGCTCAGTTCTTAGTGTTGCTATACTTTAAGAACTAGGTTCCACTGTGTAATGAGATGTCTCTGACTGTTGGCAAACACGGTGTATGGATTACATAAAACACAGGATTAACAGGAAACACACCTTATGTAACCAGTCGCAATGGATTTAAAAGACTCCAATAGAATATTTAGATTTCTTTAATAAGGTAGATTATTTTTTACTTGTTGTATTTGTCAGCTTTTTCCTTTTTTTCCTTTCCAGGAAATATTTGACTGAAACATTTCATCATTACCTTTATCATACCACCTCTTTATCACCTTCATCCTCACCTCCTGTGTAACCAGTTCTGTCTGTACTCTGCCTCAATATGACTCACAAGTACATAAACTAAAAAAAGGGAAAGATTTAGGAACTGAATTCATTTGTAATATCCTGCAAGGTTTTGCATTGACTTTAGCTACTTCATCTTTTCTGGTATACAGTATACATTTCAATTATACAGTACTATGATTACTTGTTGTACATGTTAATCACGTGGTTTGTTTTGTATTATCGTGTCAAAATTGCTTTGGCAGCAAGAAGTATCTCAAAGTCTGGAGCTGGACCAGTGCAATGACTGGTGTATGTGTGGGCTTTTAGGTGTATTTATTCTTATTTATTATTGTTTTAGTAATTTGAGCAATGTATTATTAGTATTATTTTGACTTTTTATGAATGCTGCACTGACTAGAGAGCACCTTAAATTTTTGTTGTACATGTGATAATGAAAGTAAAGATCTATTCTATTCTATCTATAAAAAAAAAGTAAACAGAGAGATGGCTATGGTCATGTCAGTTGTCACATACACTACACATCTGCTAAAGGTGTGTATTTGTCTGTCAGCGTCCTTGTATGTGTGTTTGTACTGCAGTAGTTCAGTGGATGACTCATCTCTGCGTTTCTATTTGAGGCACATCAACCCCTGGAGTCACACTGCTGTCTGTGTGTGAGTGTCCGCATTATGTTCTATATCTGTATCCATAACAACCAAATTACAGGCAGCCAGTAAACGAGTCACTCAGTCTAAGATAAAGATGTCAAAAAATACCTGACCGACTGAACAGTGTCTTAATTCTGTGCTACCAAATCAAAAGGCATGTCACATGTGGAACACAAAAAACATACATTGCCCACTGGATAAGCTGGTTTAGTGTAAACACTGAATTTACACACATCAAGTAAACTGTTTGTAGTTTTTAATATCAAATCTGATATACTGTAATTGTCAATATGTGTTTACAACTACAGTTAAAAGTGTTCTCCTCCATGGCATGTCTTTGCCATTTCCGCCGCGACGCCACATCATTTTTGCCGACACACAACATGTGTCCTACATGACCTGCAGCTGGCCATCTGCTTACAGTCGGGGGATGCCTAGTCCTACAATGACACATGAGCTTTGAGTACTGTATCAAGGATTTCTATTCAGTGTTTATTTATTTAGTCATCAATAATATGGGTTCCAAAAATTATGTAGGAAGATCAGACTTTATGAGGGCTTCAAACACTCCTACGCGATTTCCATGGGCAGGTCATGCATAGTGTAGTACACATACTTGACATACTTGCAATGAGGATGACCTGAGTCTTTCAAGGCTTTGCATTTTAATTTGTGAAATTTCATAATTACAGTCAATTAACAACAAACTTATAAACGTGCAATGTGATGTGTGTTTGCTGTAGCTGCTTTCACTCACTGTATCTCAACAGCAATGATGGATTTTTTTTACAATAGAGAAGGCTTCATATACAAATGTGTTTTATGGTTTTTGTTTCTATATCAAGCTTTGTTCATTTTCTACAAGATAAAATCCAACAATAGGAAATTCACTTACCAACAGAATTTGTGATCCCAGTAGTTTTAATCACATTGAAAACTGGAAAAGTATATTAATTAAATCACAACCCATAACCAAACAAATATGTGGAGATATTATATCAGATATTACAGCAGACGTTATACAGTGTGTGTGTGTGTACACATGTCGAGCGCTTAAACCACTGGACTATGTGAGGAAGCAATGATTGAGATTCCCTATGTCTTAGGCAACTAACCTCAGAAATCCTACTCAGCTGTAGAAATTATTTTTTTTAGGACACGGGACAAGGATATTTATTTAACAAGTAAGCTTCATGTGTTATGAGGGACAGAAACTAAAACTTGTCAGGTCTGGACCTACATGCATAAACAGACAGACTTTGAGTAGAAATCTGTGTTTTTAAAAATAAATTTAAACAGGGAAATTAAACACACACACACACACACACACACACAGGTATGTCTCAACAGAAAACTCTCTGCAATAGAAGACTAGACAGAACTACAAACAAGACTGGGACAAGACACTGGACATGATGGAGAAACTGGAACCTGGAGAATGCGACATGACATGACATGACTGAACAAAAAATGGAGCAACAAAATATGACAAGAACTGGCGCATCAGGGGCTGGCGTGACATGTGATGTCCACAGAGTAACATCAACGAACCGACAAGGACAGGAACACGGAGGGGAGCTTAAACTCTAAACTAAACAGGAAATTAACAACAGGTTATATCACTGATTACTAAGGAGGAGCACACCTGGACAGACAGAAAACACAGGGCCTTCCTGGGATCTGAGGGCCAGACTGTGACAAAATACTTAATCACCACATTTCACCACAATACAAGTCTGTCTGTCTGTCTGCAACCAACAATCTAAATGCATGAAGCCTAAAAGAAATTAAGTCGTCCTATATAAATTCCGATTTCAATTAGCCTTATTAGTTGAATAGATCAACGTTAAGATATCCTCATATCCTCCTTAAGTCAACAGTGACAGACTGTTTTATCTCCATCCTGTTACACAGCAGTTGTGTAATTGTAAGTTACAGTACATCAAATACTATATAATAAAATACGTTTGTAAATTACAGATAGAAATGAGCCACTGTGCTGCAGTAACAGGCCGCTATGAACTGGAGCTATGTAAACAACGTTGGGACGCCTGGTGGTTGAAATGAGACTTGCATCCAGATTTATTTAACCCTGTGCAGAAATGTAAATACTTAGTTGGAGACATAGGGGTCATTTTGAACTGCTACACCTGTATCAAATCTGTATTTGCAAGAATGGATTCTACAGATCAGAACGTAACCATCAGTAACACAATGTCTAAAAAGGCATAAAAGTGTATATATAATATATATATATAGTAGCAGTCCAGTAGCAAATCACTTTCAACGTTAAACTACACAGCATTACAACATGTTTCCACACACAAAGAGCGATGTTTAGAGATTTCAAAAAGAGATGATGCATTACTACATCACATGTGGAGGTACAAACACGCCAAAATATGTACACTGTTGTAATGGTCATGGTCGAGTCAATAAGGTCATGGCTGAAAAAATATGTGAACCTGTACAGAAACAACATGCATACACCAGACTAAAAAGACTTGTGAGTGTAAGTATTGGCCATAACTATTGAGTAAATCTAATAATGAATATGGATATTTGCATGACCTTTTTCATACAGAGTTTGACCGGTTTGCATAAGCATTAGTGATTAAGGCTTTTCCTATATTTATGCATTTATTAATTATGCTTAGATGTTGATGTTGTGACTTGTATTCTGAGAACACTTCACAGAAACTGTGAGCAGCAAACCTGAACTAGAGACTGATTTCTCAAAGTAGACACTCAATCCAATGTATTTGTCCTGATGCTGAGTTTTGTAACGTGGCCTCACATTCTCTTTTAATTCTACTTAAAAAATTCATTTGTGACCACAAACTGTATAAGTTCTGGTTGTTACATTCAGCTTCAGTATCATCCCTAATCAAACATATCAAATATCTCTTAATTTTCAGACACACCATACACAAAAACTACACATTCAGAAAATTTGGTAAATGGTCTGCACTTGTATAGCGCTTTCGTGGTAAATGTAACATCGCAGGGTGAAAAGTGGGATAGTGTACACAAGTCCAGAATGACACCCAGAAGTAATTCAATATATGGTTTTCTGCTTTAATTTCTGGAAGATGAAAAACTGTAGTTTTAATGGGTTTTAATGGTGCAGCTTTTTTGTGCTTAAGGTGTACACAATGCATTTTTGACTTACTGTAGGAACTAAGATGGAAATTCAAACATCAAACAAAAACACACTTTTTACCAAAATGTATTCCGTATGCATTAACACAGTGAAAGTTATCAAAAACCTAACACTAACCTTGTAAAATGTGCCTAAGGGTGCCTGAGGATTACCATGGGATATTATTATCTCAAGATAGAGCATAAACAAGGACAGCCAACTAGAGATGACATCTACCATCCCAACCAAGCTAGACACTAGACACTGTTGCAATTTTAACACCAGTACAAACCATGCTCCTGTCCCACTCCCATTTTAGTGTGAAAAACACCAGAAAGAGAAACTGACTGAGACTTACCTGAGGTGTGTGACGAATTCATGAAGGCTGAATCAAGACTTCTTTCCTCAACCCTTCCACTGTATGTGTGTTAAAGTAGTCCCTCTATGTTAGCCATGTGTCTTCACACAAACAAATCACAATTTTTTCTTCAATGTCGCTTCTCTGCAAAAAAAACAAAATAGACACTTAGACAATAGAAATCACAGTATGCAGTTTATACAAATTCTCTAACAACTGCTGGTTTAATCCTATGTGGCGTGGCTGTAATAAAGGCAGGCACCTTGGTCGCCTAGGACTGCTCATGTGCACAGCTCTGTAATGTGACGACAAGTTTGGCTCAATCAAACAGAAATCTAAACAGCTTAGACTGTGCAGCAATTGCATTGATTGATTCTGCACTGACTCATCTTAAGCGAGCTTATGTCAACATCACAGGTGCAACAAATACCATTAAGGGGGCTTTTGTGCCAGAAAATGAAGCACAGAAATGGTGTTGATGTTATTTACTGCACATCGGCATTAAGTTGTGTGCCTACCTGCATTTTAAAATTTTATTTCTTTTCCTGATCTTTGTAGTCTCTGAAATAATAAGTACAATTTCAGTTTCTTTCCCCAGTGTATTCATCTATTAATGAAAATAGTTTATCAAGCGCTCTGCAAGGCCAACTTAGTTTTACAGATAATGCATAGATTACTGTTTTGCAGTATAACATTCTACTTTGGAAAAGTTTGTGTTTAAACTGTGTTTAAGAGTACATTCATTAACAGGGTTTCATGCTGCAATGGGAAATTCTAGAAGTATTGGATTTATTATGGATTTATAACTTACATATAATATAAATTACTGTTCTGTGCCATGATCAACTGCTGCAAAAACTGCAAAAACAAATACATAATAAATTATGTATTTGTTTTTCCTTATAAATGTACTTATATGAATGGCTGCACAGTAGTAGTCACTATCAAGCTTAGTACATAAGAGGTTGACATTTCTAAATTATTTTTGCATATGTTGTGTCCTAACTGAAAATGGCATTTGAACAGGAATTATTGCCTGCTAGAGAAATAGGGAGCACTTGATTTAGGCTGTTACTTTGGTCCTTTGGCACCACCTACTGGTGTACGATTACACAGTGAACCGAACAAGGAGCGAGTATCAGAGCGCAACACAGGGGGAGAAAGGAAAAAGAAGGTTACATAGAGCTGTCACACACTCCATACATGTTTCTCTCAGTTGAGGATTAGGCTAATTAGTTGTAATGCGATTTAAAGCAAAACATTTAGCTCCAATTCTGCCTTCTCTACACACCTCATAAATACACAAGCAGGGAAAGCATGTCTATCTGATTAAAGTCACATCATGTATGTGTAATTTACTGGCCCATTGCGGCAGTTGAATTGGCTAAAAACTAATGAATGAATGCACTACTTGTCATGCGTCAACTAAACTATATCGAAAGTAAAACTCAACACATAGATTGTATGCTCAAAAAGTATTAATTTCTCAGATCTCAACTTCAACATCACATCTTAACAGCTACCAAAAACTTACATACAGTATAGTATATGCGTAATTGCTTAAATTAGACAGAGAAACAGATTAATTTACTAGTTTCTGAATATTGCAATTTTAGTAAATTATATTTACTTTAAAAATGCTAAGTCTGTGGTCATTAATAATATTCACATACAGCAGAAGACTATAAGCATTTAATTTAACAGATTGATTGGAATGAGGGAATGAAGAATGGTCTTGTTAAATTATGCTTCATTAACTACACTTCATTAACACTTGTTGTCCAAAGAAAACTCACTTTTGGTATCAGGGTTTTATACATTAATGACTGTGTTTTGAGTTTGAACAAATTTACAATGATACAAACTGTATACACACTACTTTACATTGCAGCAAAGTGTCATTTCTTCAGTGTTGTCACATGACAAGATATATTAAATATTTACAAGAAATGTAAGGGGTGTACTCACTTCTGTGACATACTGTATAACCCTGCATAGAAAAGCTATTGCTATATATTTTGTGACATTTTTTGAAATGTTTGAGCTAGCCCTGGCCACTTATGAAAATGTTTCTTGTCCTGCCCCATGAAAGACATGCAGATTAGGTTAACTGGCAACATTTAACTGCTCAAACATGTTAACGTGGCTATGAATAACTAAGTGTCAGCCTATTTCTTGGCTGGAAAATGCCACTGTGCACCTTGTAGAAGTAGGGGCAACTGACAGAAGACAATACAATTAAAACATTTCAATATAAATATATAAAGTATAAATTTTAATAAAGTCAGTATTAAGGACAACACTCTATATGGCTCTTCCCAACCCAACTAAATCTCTAAAGAAGTCACAGGAAGACTGTCACTACAGCAACTGGGCTGGGTGCCATGGTAACAGTGTCAGGGCCTAGATAATGGGATGATACAACTACATGTTTGTGTGTGTCTTTGTGAGTATGTACTTATGTTATGGAGCTAATGAGCTGTGACAGACTAACCTGCTGGCCAACTTAATTTTTACCCTAATGACATGCATACGAACACAAAAAAAATACAAAGTTTACGTCATTTTACTGCATACCATCCAACCACAGCATTCACCAGCATTGGCATTCTGGCCTGTCAGCAACTACACAGCCCCACACAAACCAAACCCAAGAACTGTGTGTTCTGACAGCCGTTGATTATAGCCAGCATTGGATTTTTCAGCTAAATATATGATACAGTCGATCTTCTGTAGGATTAGAGTAGACAGACAACCATTTACTCCTCATGCACCAGTAAGCCGTGGGTCACTGATGTCCTTTCTTGGATCTCTTCTGGCATGTACTGGCTGGCTGCATACAGCGAATAGCCCTGCTGTTTCTTTCATGCTCTAATGCAGTCTTCCAGTAATCACAATGTGGCCAATGTCATAGGCGCTCAGATTCTATTCTCCCATTGCCTAGGTTTCTAGTTTTTAACACATCAACACAAGAGCTGTGCACTTGTTGCATCATACCCCACAATCCACAGGCATTCACTTCACCTGGCAGAGGTTTTAATTGTGTTGTGGGTGATGTGTGTAGAACAGTTCCATTTGAGTCATGTGTCTTAATATTGCCAAAACACAGAGAAATGTTTGAAAGAAATTTGTCTCTTTCTCTCTGTCTCTCTACCGCTGTCTCCTCCTCCTCTTCACACTATAATTTCCTAAAATACCTGGATCCTCCTATCCAGGAGAAGAGCAGGAAGTGCTGCCTGGCAACCAGTGAACTGGCTGCCTTGGTAACATTTTACCTGAGTACTTCTTCCCTAAACAAGCTGCAACTGTGACTGAGCGAGGCAGAGAACGGTATATAGAGTCAGGGCTGGACCTAAATGTGATGTGTTGTTATTAGATTCGTTTTTTGGCTAAATTTTATGCATGCATTTGTGCAGATTTGTTATTGGCAGAAAGATAAGATTGAGTTAAGATAAGTTAGCGGTAACGCAATGTAGTAAATATATGGTAGTAAATTTACAGATAAAACGGCTGACAGCCACTTTTTAGCCACCTTCACATGCACCCTTCTTCTCTTGTGCTTGAAGGGATGTACGAATATTCCAGTGTAGCCAACCCCATTTTTGGCACCAATAATGCAATTCCATGGTACAACCAAGGTGAGGCTTTGATAACAAAAACCTAGTACATGACCAGTAAAGTACAGTAGTTTAGTTCTTGTTACGAGAACAGTAGTATAGTAGTGCTTCTTTATTGTATCTTTTACTTACTAGGAGGAAGACAGTTAGATATTGTTGGATAGTAGCTTTGTTTTTGGAACTTTGAATGGTCATAACACAACACAACACACGTGTCCACAAATTCATGTTGCATTTCCATTAGAACCACTAAATCGCTAATATCTCCATACACCTCATCACTCATAGCTCATGTCCATAGTTGGTCATACTATCCATAGTCAGATACTCAAAACCTAAGGGACTGTGTTGGCATGCTTGATAGTAGTGAAATGCTCAAAATACAGCATGAACAAATTACTTTGTCCTCAAGTTTTGTTTAAAACCCTACATAGGTTGATGTCAGCAATGTGGAAATCATGTCACCATCTGTTTTCCTCTTACACTCACTAAATGTACAGTCCCTACTAACTAATAGGTTAGTTGACGGCACTCTACTCACAGCTAGCAATAAATCGAGTGTTCATGGAAGGGCCAATATGGTTTCGTTTTCAGACTTCGAGCAATGTTTTCATTTGTTCACAGCACTTCAATGACTAAGGATTTAGAATTAAGAATTATTCAAAAAAGATTAGATAGATGGGAAATAGGAAAGACAAATTAAACATTGCACTATTTCCCAGTCGCATGATGTACTGTAATAATTGTTATTTACATGGCAAGTAACTTGCCGCTGCGAACATTCCAGACAATTCCATATGCTAACTCTTTCAGACGAGCTTAAGACTAGGTAGCTCGCTGGAGAGAGACAATTTAGTGCCAGCACAGTAAAGTGGTTCCCTTTCACACATGCAGCTCATCTGTTTATTGTGCTAAAATGTTTAGGAGTCTCTCGCATGTGTAAAAGGAGCTAAACACAGCAGCAGTTTTTACATTACGTTACACTAAGCAGCAAAGTTTCACTGTATTACTGAATAAAAGTGTGATTCTACATTTCTGTGGATATTTGTGTTACACAGCTCCCGTACTATAAAGACATATCAGCAACTCAGTTACAAAAAACCTGTGAAGCAAATCTTTTATGTCAAAGGGTAATTTAAACCATATATTTAATATACAGTCCACTGTATTTCTCCAGCAGACTCCAGATATTCTGAATATTACTGACACACACATATTGCAAAGACAGACAGATGGTTAAAGACAGAAAAACTCCAGAACACATTAACAGTCTGTGCATTTACTGTCAATCAAAACTGGCCTACCAGAGTGACATTTACTTTTTATTTTTAAAGACTGGGAAACTGAAAATGAGTAACCTCCAGAAGACACAAGAACACATTTTCATGATCTATGATTAATTTTTTTTTAGGGCTAGCTCTTGATGCATGCAAACAAATACAGTCTAATTAAAAATCACATTTCTAAACAACACATCTCAAAGTACAGCAATTCATAATAAATGATAAAACAAAGACTGAAAACTGTAACATTGGGACTTTTACCTGCCTTTAAAAAAACAGTCAACAGATCATTTCACTTGCACTTTATGTTGAGATATGTAAATATTTTTTTTGTATATAATTTTTTTAACTTTTGTAACTATTGTAATTATTGTAATTTTTTTCCAACTGTCCCTCTACTGCTGCTGGGACACCAGAATTTCCCCACTGCGGGATAAAAAAAGATCTATCTAACTATCTATCTATCTTAATAGTTTGAAGAATGTAGAATTTACAAACCTAAAAATGCTGACTTTACAGATGTATTGTTGATTTTAAGGATGTGCATTATCAAGCAGGAATCTAAAAGCAATCACAATTATTGCATCTCTAAAGCAACAGCTGGTCAATGTACTACATATCCCACCAATTGCACAGTACATAAATTAAGAGATCATGATCAAAGCGTACTGCAACACAAAATAGCAATGTGGATTCCCACCAAGTATTAAAAACAATTCCAAATTAAGGGTGCCAGAATTTTTGGTATGGCTGACTAGCTACCACACAAGCTATTATCAAGAAAGTTCTCTTCAGCTTAAGAAAAAGTTTAAACCTGCCTTATAATAATAATAATTACATTATAAAAATGGAAGCCAAGGATCAGGATACCAAGTTCATTTGCAGATACATTTACAATTTATCAATTGTCAGAGGTTAGCTGGAGAGGAGTATCAAACTATAGGTTCCCTGAAGGAGATAGCAGAGAGAAACTGGAAATGGCTAAACATCACAAAATAAAGTTAACTCCAAAGTATTTGGCCATCAAGTGACACAAAAGTCAGATCAGCCCTGATGATTCCCTGCTGTATAGCTTTTACAGTGAAAAGTTGGGTGACATGAACAGGTAATGATAAAAGCTGATGAAAGTGGCACTCATGGATGAGCATAACAACTGAACAGAAGCCTTTCACTTAATAAATAATATTGTAATATTATAATGACAGAAGTGACCACAATCTTTACCATGTAGGTAACCAGAGAAAAACATGTGAAAACGTCAAGACATATAATGCATGGGCAAATGTTTACTCCATGACACAACTCCAGTGTTTTAGGTTACGGACAGGAGATAACATATTGCAGCAGTTAAGAAACCCTTTGCTGCAGAATAACACCAGACTAAATACCAATTCAACTGAGTCATACTCTGTTGCGTCTAACCGTTCTTTAATGGTATGTTTCAGGTAGTTCATGATGTGACTTGTCTTTATTTTACCAGTTATTGTTACTCTGCCCATTTCAATTCAGATTTAGTTTCCCATGTGCAATGTCTTAGCAGGAGTGACACAACATACACAGCCTACCCTACATTATAAAATTTGAGCTTGCTGATTGAGCCAGAGTAACACAAGTAACTGGGTTGTGTGCAATTTTATGGGTTTGTGCATAAATTGGTTATGGTATTCACAAACACAATGTTTCTAAATATTCATTCATTCATTTTCTACAGCTTCTTCCCTGTAGGGGTCACGGGTGTGCTGGAGCCTGTCCCAGCTGTCTATGGGTGTGTTGCGGGGTACACACATAAAGATACACCACCAGTCACACGCACACTCACACCTACAGGCAATTTAGAGTTTCCAATTAGCCTAACTGCATGTCTTTGGACTACAGGAGGAAGCCGGAGACCCACAGAGAGAACCTACGAAGACACAGGGAAAACATGCAAACTCCACGCAGAAAGGCCCTCCACCGTGCCGCTCTGTTTCTAAATAAATAAATTATCTCTATTAACTCTATGTTCTTACCGAACACTCCCCTTTAACATACAAACCATGGTAGAGAAACAGGGGCACACTGGGTGGCACAAACTGTGTCAGCAGGCTATTTGCTACCATCATCATCTGATGGGAGAGCAAAACAGAAATCTTGTATGACACTATTGATTTTCATGTAGCTAGTTAGGGTTACAGAGTAGTCCTAAAGAGTTTATTCATACAGTGGTACAGTGGTGTAAGCATCATTTTGTGGGTCTGCCTTGCAGCCTCTGGGCCTAGAATATTAGCCTATGTGGAGAGGAAAATTAATTCCCAAGTTTATCAACGCTACAGGGCAAAATTTGATGGTTATCAAAAAGGTCAAGCTAAATACAAGTTATCTGATGCAGCAAGACAATAACTATAAATATGAAAGTGAAATGGTTTCAAAGACACCAATCCTCTTGCTTGAGTGGTCTACTCAGTCAAGAGGTTAATCCTAAAAAATGTTGTAGAATAATATTAAGAGAGAAGTTTTCGAATCAGACATGCAAAAATGTCTATATGGAATAAGCTCTAAAATTCCTCCTGAAAGATGTAAAGAACTGATTGATATTAAAACCCTGCTGCTACTATTTAAATCTGCTGTTACCACTATGAAACTGTATGCTTAATAGGAGTGTTCAATAAAGACAAGGTCATGACTGTGTGTTTAATCATCTTAGATGTATTGTGATTTTTCTGAATTTGGTGACACTCATGATTACATTTGATGTCAATGTAGGCAGAAAACAAATAGCAAACAATGCAGTTGTTTTTTTTTTTCCTTGTGGTTTTTAAACTACACCTGGTGTTGGGCCAACCTATGTCAGGATGCCCATACACACATTTTGTTTAATCTCACAAGTTCAAAAGTTCAAAGACACTCATACAGTATATTGTGCATCCCAGATCACATTTTGGGGGATACAAGAAAAAAAATGTTTTGTTGCCTGGGTTTTTATTACAGACACACTGACTCATATTAATGGCAATGAGCAGGTATCCTGGTACAATGGCAATGTAATACTACAGACGACTTTCAAGTTTCCAGAGAAAGAGCTCATCTAATAGAAGCTGTTGTGTTACGAGGTTGTTTGGCTGGATGTCATTCGCTGGCAACCAATAGCAAGTAAATAGTGGTTTCTACTGTTAACCCAGTACACTAATAACCAGTGGAGGAAGTTAATTATTGTCATCTGTTAGCATTACGCTTGTGCAGTGGCTGGTGGCTTTTGGTTGCCAGTTGTTGTACCCTCGTTAGCCGCTAGCAAAGTTAACTCCTGGTCTGTACTGTCTTACACTGGCCAGTGATGTGTCAGAGCAGATAATAACTGTAATGTAATTAACTATTTGGTAGCTAGTAAGCTGATTTGTCATTTTATATCCTTTAGCTAGCTATGGCAACTGATTGCAAGTTAGCTAGTGCGATAACTGTACACTGCTAGAGTAAGAACATGTTTATCAAGCGCAAGATTTCGCCCCTCACTGCAGATAATCTTCGACCAACCTTACCTTGGCTGTCGGTGGGTATATCCTTCATGGACGGTCACGCGCGCACGCAGACACCCTCTCACGGTACGTTACGGTGGAAGTCGGCGGGTCCTCCTGGAACGCGTATTAGCGCAGAGGCCGTTTCCTCTCGCCTTTTGCCTTGCGCCGACGTTCACTTTGTCAAGTCCGTAGAGCTATAATTTTACATGAAAATGATTAATTTAAGAAGCGGGACACGTCTCGCCTACTACCATTTCACCCCTCCATATTTACAGTTACTCAGTCTCTCTCTCCCACCACCACCAACAACAACATTATTGACGTCCTCCTCCTGCCACGTGACCAGTCTGCTGGGGCTAAAAATAGAACCAATAGAAACCAATGGAGGCAAACGCTGAGACGTTGCCTACAGTTTGTCCTGCTGCTCAACCTTACTTTCTTGTGTTTTACAGATGTATGGTTCTATAGTATATTTCTTTGGTGTTCTGCTCTTAGTCAGATGTAAAGAAAAGGAAAACGGATCTAAAGAAAACAAAATTACAAACCGAAAGACTACTCCCGGTCGGTTATGTAATGCACGTAACCTTGATGCAAACTAGCAACAAACAGACGATTTGCATAATTTTACAAAGTGCGCAGCACGCACAATTTTCCTCTTTAACACTATACACAACAGCAATATTCTCTGTCGTCACATTATCATCTGCGCTTTTTTCTCAGATCTGCTGGTTGTGCTCCAATTTTAATTTGAGCTTTCTCTTCAGAAAATATTGCTAGAAAGCGCAAATAAACAGCAATTATACTTAAAACTATATGTGCTATATCTAAAGTATCTAGCTATTATTTAGTCCAAATAACTGGCAGCATGTTTAGCTTTTTGTGACGTAGGCCACTGTAGGCTTATGTTCACCGTGGCTCAGATGGTGGTCCACATGTTGAGATCGTATTTGGCAATATTCACATCTTTATTTGGGAAAGCTAATTCTAAAATTCTCACATCATCCTACTGATTAAAACATCTGAACCTCATTTCCCATTTGAATATTTAAGATTCAAAAAATTTATAATTTTGTCCTTATGTGGTTGGAGGATGAGTGGTTGATGATGTTGTTTAGGATGAGCAAACTGGATTACATGTGAGGCCATATGTACAAAAAAAACTGCACAAATTGTTAAACATTGTGTGTTTCAATGAATTTTACCCAGCCTCATCTTCACACCTAACTGTGCTAACAACAAAAATGGGTACAAACTGTACTACATACAGTATGTTATAAATAAAATGACATAGCAGCACAACACATACATTTGTTAGGGTAGTGCAAAGAAGCCAGCCAGGTTCAATTTACATATATAAGCTACGGTATAATAATACAAACTGTCAGAATTAGCACAAGTTCCAATAAGTAAGAAAGGCAATTGGCATTTGATCTGATTGTTTACAATAAATGAAACAAAGATTATATGAGAAATGACACAAGGAAGAATCATACTGAGGCTATAAATATCTACACTCTCACAATGTGACTGCAAAACAGAGAGGAGGTGGTGGAGGGACTAGAAAAAAGGAGGTTGGAAAAAGGGGAAGAAAGGAGAGTGGGAAAATGGTGAGAGGTGAGGATGGAATGATAGTGAAAGAAAATAACGAAAGGGAGTCAGTAGAGAAAATGAGAAAGAGGAGCAATATGCACCAACAGACAAATAGAAGCAGAGAAAGCAGGGGCTGGAACAAAAGCACAGAGAGAGTGAGAGACTGGGCGAAAGAAAGAGCTATTCTGGTAATGATGCAGTTGCCATGGAAATGCTGTCCTCTGTCAGACTACTTCACAGGTGCCTTGTGGATATTTTTAAAAGACTTCACTGATTGGTGGGGGATTTTGATTGAATGACATGGTCAAAGGTTATCCATTGCAGTAAATGTTTTTGTAGGGAAAATTAGTTTGGGTTAGATTAGGGGTGGAGTTAACAGGGCTAGTTAGTGGTTCAGGCATTAGGATGTGGAAACATTACATTAACATTACAAAACACCAAATTACCTACTAATTGCATCTTCATGGCCTCATAGCCATCTGAATATCTTCTTGTGTCATCGTTTTGGCTGATTCATCTGTGAATGGTTATGAAATTCATTCAAATGAACCTGCAAATAATACCCTAGCTCTTAATGCAAACTGTATCTTACAAACATTACACATACACACTGTGTTCTGTTTAAAGCGAAATCTTAATCAACCTGTGAATTATTCATTGTGCAATGGCAAATTTTACTTTATCTTTTTGCAACCAGCAAGAAGAACACAACTAGGTTAGGTTAGAGTTTAAAGTGTTTTTTCTAAATGTAACATTACATTGAACCATTAATGACTACTACACTCTGACAATGTTTTAACCCATAATGACAAGTCTGAAGTTGTGTTGAGGCAAATTTGGCAATTACGACCTGCTACAAAGGGTATGCAGCATTCCCGAGGCATCTTAGCCCATTCCTCAAGGGCAATGGTCTCCACTCACTCCCTACCTTTTTACTCCATTGTCCTTGTAAGGGTATGCTGGAGCCTGTCCCAGCTGTCAACCTTCCTTGTTATACTTCTCAGTAGGAGAGTGTGTCTTTAAGTTCTGATATGGAAACCGTCAGTATAAACTGTAGTATCCACCTTTCTGTGCAAAGTCTCAAGCCCAACAAGTCTTGCTGCAGTTCTTTGGTTCAACTCAAGGGTTTTCTCCACCTGCCCCCTCAGAACTCTAGTTGCAGCTTTTGATAGGGTTTTTTTTCCAGCTACATTATTTAACAACAAAAACATTATGTTCTATGTGGGTTTTTTTCAGTGTAATGATCTTTTCTCTTAGCATAATGATGACTGAGAAGAACAATTATGACACCCAGCAAACCTCGAGCTTGATCAGGTGTTCATTACATTAAATCCGATGCAACTAAAACTAAATTTAAAAGCTATTAGAGCTATTTAGGTTAATTTGTTGATTGTAGCCAAACTGCTGAAGGTTTGTGATGATGTCCGTTTGCAATGAGAATTTAATCATTTTAAGAAGGGTTTGTGGAAGAAATTCAGAAAGAGAGTAATGTTGCCAACTCATTTATTATATGACCATTAAAAACACATTTTATACCAGTGCACTAAATTTAGATGGCAGAGCAGATTAGTGGTTAGCACGGTGGTAACCCAGGTGCCTTTCTGTGTGGAGTTTGCATTTTGCATATGTGGTTCTGTGTTGGACTAGCGACCTCTGTGTATTACACCTCTCACCCAAGTGACAGATAGGATAGGCTCCAGCATACATGTGACCCTTACAGGGATGAAGTAATTGAGATTATGAGTGAGTGTGTTCCCTAACTTGTTTACACCCCCTCTCCAAATCCTAAATCTGTCTCAAACCTGTTAATTCAGCTTTAATGTGTTGTATGTGTTAAAACATAAAAATTCAGCCTGTATTAATTGCCTTTGATAATGTCTGTTTATCAAATTGTTACAGCTAATGTGTACAGATAAAGGAAGGCTAAATGAACCTACAGTTTTCACCAAAGATATCCCGTATAACCATATATCTTTAAGTACAAGGCATACAACTAACAACTAAATATATAGTGTTGATTATGGTTTTAATGGGCGGGAGAACGCGAAGATCTCCCAGCTGAGTCATCTACATTTCATTATTTCATAAACTCTCTTTTGTCTGTGAAGGTCTCATATGGCAGCGAGCCTGACAAGCACTGATGTCAAAATGTACTTTGATCTATGTAACAATACTTTGGAATGAGTGACCTCACCAGCTGAAGACAGCTCTGTTCTTTAAAGGTGCTGGATCATGCATTTAGTGTTGTTTATAACACACAAAAAAGAGAGTGATATTAAATCTAATCTAAGACTCTAATGTCTTTGTATGTTATATGTAACATTTGTGATAGAGACATACACAGCAATGGCATTTTGGGAAGAAAATAAAATCTGTCATTTTTTCTTGTAACTTCATTCTGCAAGGATGACCATTGATCATATTCTGGACACAAGGAGATTTTAATGACCCACTGCTTTCAACAAATCTCACAGAACACAAAGAGAGTGATGAGAAAGGCAATATAACACACACACACACAAACACACACAGGAGCAGTGGTGAGTCAGCCTACTCTGAGTCACCAGAGAAATCAGAAATGCCTGACAGAAAAAGAGCACATGGCAAACACACATTTACACACACCCCACCCACACACACACACACCGTTTGTGAGATTCATGCAGATAACCTTGAAACCTGTTATCTTTGCACCTCCTGAGTTGAGAACAGAGTGGGAGGATTGACAGGCACTTATACATTTTCCAAACATCCGTCTTCTAGTTAATGTCAAAAACAAAACAATTATAATTATAAAACGATTCATGAAGTTCAAAGAAATTGTTATTCTACTTTTTAGGCTTTACATTTTATTGACATATTGTTGTACAATGAAGTAGCAGCATAATTGAGCATGTTTTTTGCCCACTAAGTCCTCCTCCCAGTTTATCCCTGGATCCCTTGGTGAACACTGGTTATCCTGCTGCTTTGCTGACCGCTGCACTTTAACGCAGTATTTAATGCTGCAGTGCCCTCAAGAGGAGACGAAGAGAATATGCATGGACACTCACTGATGCGTTATTATGCTACAACTCAAATTTTTCCACTGTCGTTACAAATACAATATTTTATTTTTGGCAAACTGTTTTACATTTGACAATAAAACTGTTTACTCCACAGATTCAGAGTATCAACAAAAATGGTATTGCATTTGCATAGTGTATGTGTAGATGGTACAAAAGCTCTTTTACAAAACAGTTAAAGCTCTTTTTATTCTTACTATCTGTTTACTGTGCATGACTTAATTAATAATAATTATTAAAGGGGAGGCTCTTGTTCAAAATAGAATATTAGGATTAGGATCCTGAGCTTAATACTTTCCCCCCCACTGGAAACTGATTGATATTCTGGTCAGTACAGGGCCTACTAAATTGATAGCATTGCAGTGACAGTGTGTAGGAGTCACACATTACATTGATTTAAAGAAACACAGCACTAATACTTTTGTTATAGAGGTTGTACGGTAGTTGCAGGCTATTAATTGCAATAAAGTATTACCAAAAGTACTATAATGGCGGTAGTAGTAGTAGTACTTACAGTAGTTTTGCAGTATGGTGACATTATATATATACATGTTAAAGGTGCTACTCTAATGAGCTAGCCATCACTGATCGGCATTTCAGCCTACTACTCTACAGTACATGTTCCTTCTCCAGTTCACATGCCTCCCTCCTCCAGTCCTCTTCTCCAGCGTTGTCTAGGCAACAAAACCCTGCCTTGATGCTGCACCAGTGCAAGTCATCATCTACGCAATCTGCCCCCATTCTCCTAATATTACTGATCTTACTGTGACGTTCACGAGTCAAATTAAATAAGCAAAGTCTGTCTATCTATCTGTCTGTCTGTCTGTCTGTCTGTGTGTGTGTGGGGGGGTTTATGGGTTGGGTTTGTTTGGAAAGCCATTAAAAACGCACGCGCACGCGCGAAGGGAGGAGGAAGGCGGATCTGTAAGTCCAGAATCCAGGACTTCCTCAGCAAAGCGGAGTCCGTAGCGCAGTAAGTACCCAAATCCACAGTACTTGGTCTTTATCGCTTCTCTTTATTTTCCCATCTGGAAAGACGCTCTGATGTAAGTGTCAGCATAAAATATACGTTTAGAGAAAATGTTGACGTAGCATAGTGGCAGATAACAGGTGCACGCACTGTCGGAGACCAGCAGCAGCCCCTGATTTGCCGGCAATAGTTGAGGTCACAAGAAAGACACTGAGGCCGGCAGACCTCGCTAGATGTTCGGATAACGCCGCGTTTGGAGAATAACCAACGTCATAGCGACAGAAGCGGTAGTTTAGTCAGCAAGCAAACGTGCGTTCCTCGTTTGTGTCTTTAATATTTTTTTTAAGATTCTGTAGTGAGGGGATGGTGTACTTTTGTGTTTTATTTATCAGTCTGCCTTCAGACTACTGTAAATAGTAACTTTCCCTCAGTTGGGTAGAGTGCAAGTAAAGATGTTTGGAGTTTGGAGCTACATTCACTTACAGATTACTTACTATACACTCAAACGTTTCAGTCGAGGATAGTGGATACTGAAGTCATACTGGAGTGCATTACATTATAGGATCTTAATGTGTTGTCAGAAATTTCTCATTTAATAATAAAAAGGACTCCAATACAACCTAGCACCCACTCTGACCTCAGTAAAGATATATACATAGTATTCATATTAAAACAGAATTAATGGCAGAGTTTAGTTTTTTATGGCTTCTAGGATTTATGGATCTGGGTTTTTTTTTAAAGCATTAATGGTTGAATTATTAAAAACACAACAGAAAATTTTCTTAAAGGAAGACATGCTTCCAAAAACACAGTTTTGACACATAAAGTAAAGTCCATCAGGATTCCTTTAATTGGGATGTTCTGATGTTGCAGGAATTGGTAAACTTGATTGCGGATTTTTTCATACCAAACCATTTTAAAGAAGAATAGTTTTATATAGTATGAAGACCCATAAAGAGCTTGAAAGGTGTTGCCCGTGATGCTCATTAGCAACATCCTTCTCTTTGACACCTTCAGCCATTCTGTTCATCCTGTCGGGTCTACAACACAGTTTGGCAGTTAGCTGATTAAAAAAACCTGCAGATCATAGGTCCTTGATTTGGGTTTGTCGATGAAAGCTTGACATTTAAATTCTAGTGGAAGCTAATGGTAAACATAAGCTTTGCTGTGGTAATAAGGACAGTGCAGTCTTTAAATATTCATAAGCCTTTGTACAAGAATGGATAGAATAATCTGTTATCAGCCTCTATAGCAAAAGATGCCCTCGGGTCCTCCATTTGAAACAAGGCCCTTCAGGCAGTCACTAACATGAATTAATAATGCAGGACAATCATTTTCTAAATTATACATTGAAAATTTTATTCTCCATAAACGAAACTCCATTGCAGTTTTATAGGTGAGACAAAACACTGAGATACCATTGTCCACTCATATAAAAATAGTTTCCACCTTTCAGATCATGGATGATTCTGCTCCACGTCCTCTTCATTCTATGTTCGCATGGCTGGTGGGAGCATCACAGGTCCTGGGGCTGGCATCAGTTGTGCTAACTGGCGTGTGGATGGGTCACTACTATGGAGGCTTCGCTTGGGATGGCTCAGAGCGGGAGTTCAACCTTCACCCTCTGTGCATGGTGCTGGGGTTGGTCTTTCTGCAAGGTGATGGTAAGTCCATCCTGATTACTCCTTGTTCACATAACTAGCCTTTTCTTCATTTTAAAAATCTACGTAGAAGATCTGCTGTGATCTAGTGTAGGGTAAACCTTCACGATTACAGGTAAGGTACTTACTTAACAGCAAACATAACAACCAACAGTCATTTACAGAGACTACACTATTGTTAGCAGTTTTGTAATGTTAAAAAGCTTAAAGTGTCTTTGGCTAAGCTATGACTTTTAACCTGCAATGAACAACAAAAACATTAGACTTGTAGGCATAGCAAATGTCATGGCAGCCCATCTAATGGGCAGGATATCAGGGGTGGCTTTGCTTAAAGCAACAACACTAGTCGTAGCAACATTAGGATGGACTGGAGTCTTGCAGGCAATCAGCCTTTCAATCTGACTAACACGATTGATGTGTCAAGATAAACGTGGCCCTTCTTACATCACATGCATAAATTGGGACAAATAGAATGCCTTTGGCATTGTGTTGCTGACCTTTTACATTAAGATAACTTTACCCAGACAGCCTGACCATCATTGAATCATGGAATAAGTTTGTGTCTGTTTTCTTGTGAAATGTCAAGTGAAGCTTTGACAGGGTGGCATCAGGGGGCTAAACCAAAGGCACAGAACATGCCAGCTTTACAAAACACCTTTACAAAGAAAACCTCTTGTTTGTCCATAACATACCTTGGATGAAAAGACACCTTATGAGTTATCTTCCCTCAACATGTCCATTTTTATATATGACCCTCTCTTCAGGTATGGACATGCATTTAAGATTTTGAGGTGACGCAAGTCATAAAGCCCAAAGAAAATGCTATGATTGTACCTCAGAGTATAATCTCTGTTTGGTGTGTGTCCCCATGTCTGCAAGTGTAACAAACTCATAATCAGTGAAAAAAAATAAATCATTAAAATTGATTTTTGTGTTCACCCTAATGATAAAATATTCAACTTTAAGCATGAAACTTGAAATGACGGGCAACATTCTATTATGTATAATATATACATTTTAATAAATCAACATGCAGCTAAACTTCTCAGCTAAACTAAGAAATTGCTTCTCTCTGGTTGGTTAGAAGAACAAGGTTCATTAAAAAACTAGAAGCTCATCTCTGCACTGCTGTCAGTGCTGTTCAAGAAGTTTCTATTACTGTATCTTTAAGTAAAACTCTATCATTCAAAAATGATGCATCTAAACAATCCCAAAATATCATAAATACATATTTTTTAGACAGTTAAAAAATGTAATTCCACCAATTTGTATTTCTACATTTATATATTTATTTATTCATGTGTGCCTCCACAGAATATCCATGCTGCCTGCTCATACTACAGCAAACCGTGAACATGTGTGGTAACTGACATAAACACAAAGTGAGATATAGCTGTAGCTTTGTGCCTGCACTCCCTGGGTACTTTTGCTCAAAACAGTAACCACATTACTTGAACTGGTTTAACGGGGCAGCTGTCTGTTATACAGCTAAATCACATTAGAGCAATACAAGTAAAGGTCAGCTAGACATTAGATGGGGACAGAGAAGGATGGTTCATCTTGGATGGAAACACCCGGAGGGAGTCCTGGATAATAGAGAGTAGATAGAATTACCATCCTGAAACTAGAATCTGTATGCACACAGTGATGATATATATATATATACATTTTTAGATAATAAAGAATATTTTGTATATACTTTTTCTCCATCTAGCCATCCTGGTCTACAGGGTGTTTCGTAACGAGCCAAAGAGGAACATTAAGCTGCTTCATGCTATCATTCACCTATTTGCCCTCACCCTGAGCATCATCGGTAAGAAAGAGAGATAATAAAGAGGCTAATACATGTGTGAGATACTGTAGATGTCTAACTTGTGTGTATATGTGTGTAGGTTTTGTTGCTGTGTTTGGCTTCCACAGAGCAGCAAAGATTCCAGACCTGTACTCTTTACACAGCTGGTGTGGCATGGCTACATTGGTTCTGTTCTGCTTACAGGTACACACACACAATATATATATATAATACTAATATGGATTGAACAGTAATCTTTGACCTTTACTCCACCACATTTTCCTAGTGGGTGATGGGTTTGCTGTTCTTCCTGTTTCCTGTTTCGTCGTCATGGTTACGGGCCTCATACCTCCCTATTCACGTATTCTGTGGTCTCGTTCTGCTGATTATGGCCATTGGCAGCTGTCTGTTGGGCATCACTGAGAAGCTCCTCTTCAGCATCACGTATGTGTGTCTTTCATTATCTGTTTCTTCATTTATTCAATTACTCACATATCTCACACACACACACACACACACACACACACACACACACACACACACACACACGCACACACACACACACACACACACACACACATATATATGTCAGTACTGTGGATTTCACATTAAATAACTTTAAACAGAAGCAAATATATTTATGTGGGAGTTGCAATTTACGTTATGTTCATTTTCTTTCTCCCTCTGTTACCTATATTTATCGTATTCTACTACTGCCTGTCTGTGATGCCCAAGGTCGAGCTATGCCCTGTTTGCTCCAGAGGGGGTGCTGGCAAATATTTTGGGGCTCCTGCTGGTGTGCTTTGGGGTGCTTATGGGATACTTAACAACTAGGGAGGAGTACAAACGCCTGCCCAACCCAGAGGAAGAGTCTTTGTCTGTCCATTTCAAGACCCTTACTGAGGGAGGATCACCCAGCTCACCCTGACCTCTGTATCTGACAGTGTCCTGCCAACAGACTAGCTGTGCTACCAATCTCTCTTCATACCTAATTAAACAGTGTTTAATTGTTGTTACTGTCATTTTGCTAACAAACATCATTGAACTACTTTTCTTTCGTTTGGATAATTGATAGAATAAACCTATTTACAATTAATTAAGAAAGGAAATCTATAGACTGAAACCTGAGTCAGCTATCAATTTTTCTTTAACATAACTGCAGTGTTAGTCCACCTTAGCCTGCATGTGTGTCACCATCTATGTGAAATTGATTGAGTGACAGTGGGTGAGTGATAAAAGCAGTCATGTCAAATGACTGGGTTTACACTTTTGGATTATACTGTCAATAATAAAACATTTTTGAAGTAAAAATACAATAAAAGTAACGTAAAAGCTTTGTGACAAGAATTGATACAAATGCCTTGTTTTCTAGTATCATAAGTATTTTATCTTCCTACTGTATTTACTCTATTTACAATGTACTGGGTACTGGGATCGATGTACTGGGATAAATTATATTCAGTCTTCAGTGTATTTAGATATGATATATTATTAGTTCAGTTACTTGTTTGTGGGTTAATTTCTTGTTTGAATGTTTGTTGACTTAGGTTCAGGAATCAACTCCAGTGCCTCTCACAAAAAAAAGTTGTGAGTTGACGTTTCTGTTTATGTAATTCAAGTTGTAATTTTACAATAGGAAGTCTAAATGTGAGTGGGACAACCTAAAATTATCAAATAAAATGTGTGAAGCAACATCATGTTAGTCCTTTTCACCTGGTATCTGATAAACTACAATTTCATCAGTTTTATTTCAGTGCAGTGACATTCAATTTTTCAATTCAACTTTATTTATATAGCGCCAATTCACAACATCAGTTATCTCAAGGCACTTTACAAGTAAGGTTTAAGACCTTACACCAACAAATCCCACATAGAGCAAGCTTTTAATTATAGCCAATCAATAAATTGTACATTTTAATAGCAACAGCAAAGAGGAAGAAACCTCCAGCAGACCCACGCTCAGTGTGGGCAGCCATCTGCTGCAAATTGGGGTGAAGGAGAGAGAACACAAAGGCAACAAAACAAGCAGCAACAGAACACAAGCAGGATGGTTGGACCAGCAACTGAACACTGGAGACACGACTCTGAGTCTGACAATACCTGTAGATGAGGATAGAGAGAGAGAGACAGAAAGAGAGAAACACAACTATGGGAGAAAAGAGACAAAGTCACATGTGGACATGGAGGCATGTTAGTGGATACTAGAAATCGAAAAGTAGAGGAGCTCAGTGAATGAAGGAGGTCCCCCAGCATCTAAGTCTATAGCAGCTTAGCTAAGAGATGGTTCAGAGTGACCAGAACCATCTCTAACTATACGCTATAAGAAAGGTTTTAGGCCTAGCTTTAAAAGTAGAGAGGGTGTCTGCTTCTCGAACCTGAACTGGAAGCTGGAGAGGAGCTTGGTAGCTAAAGGCTCTGCCTCCCGTTCTACATTTAGAAACAAGTAGACGAGCGCTCTGAGAACAAAGCGTTCTGTTGGGAGCATAAAGAGCTATGAGGTCTTTGACATAATGTGGAGCTTTATTATGAAGAGCTTTGTAGGTGAGGAGAAGAATTTTGAATTCTATCCTAGATTTGACAGGTAGCCAATGCAGAGAAGCTAATGTATCCAGTCAGACTCTGGCTGCAGCATTTTGAATTAACTGGAGGCTTTTTAGAGAGTTACTGGGACAACCTATGAGTAGCGAGTTACAGTAGTCAAGCCTAGAGGATACCCATACATGGATTAACTTTTCAGCATCACTCTGTGAGAGGATGCTCCTAATTTTAGCTGTAAGTGGAAGTTCTAGAGATGATGGTGTAAAGGCAAGATCTTGGTCAAAGATGACACCAAGGTTCCTCACAGTAGAACCTGAAGCTAACGTTATGTCATCCAGAGTAACTATCGGATTCAGTAATGAGTCTCTGTGGTTAGTAGCACCAATTATAATAACCTCAGTTTTATCTTAATTTAGTTGTAGAAAGTTATGGGACATCCAGGATTTGATATCATTTAAACAAGTTTGCCGTTTGACTAATTGGTTTCTTTCCTCTGGTTTCGTAGACAAATATAGTGCTTTGGCTTTAATCCCAATGCCAAAGTAAGACATAACCAGCAAATCGAATGCTGTTGGATCTGCATATTGGTTTATGACATTTGTTGAGAGATTCAGATAATTTTTTTCTCTCATGGTTATGATTTTATTAGTAAAGAAATTCATAAAGTCGTTGCTGCTGAGATTTAAAGGGACACTAGGCTCAACACAGCTATGACTCTTAGTCAGCCTGGCTACAGTGCTGAAAAGAAACCTGGGGTTGTTTTTATTTTCCTCAATTAATGATGAATAATATGTGGTTCTAGCAACCCAAAGTGTTTTTTATATAGTATTGAACTGTCTTTCCATTCTAGGCAGGATTAATCTAATTTTTGGAACGCCACTGTTTTTGTAAAGTTCTTTGGACTGAATTTGGAATTTATGCCTTTAGAAATGTGCAGTTATTGGGAATCTTTTACACTGGTCAGCTGGTGCCTGACTTTAATAATAGTAAGATAATATTATGTTAATTCCTTGTTCTACGGCACCCACCTGGCAAATTTATTACAGGATTAAAAGACTAGGCCATAGATCTATTTTAACACAAACACAAAAGACTTCAGACAGTAACTTCAATCTGGGAATGTTTTACAGAATCTGGTGAAAGGGATCCTGTGTAGGATCAGTACCCACACAGTAGAAGACACACAGTCAGCAAAGCTTTATTCATGTTTGTGATACAGTTCTTACTCAACAGTCAATAATTCCACAAGCTAATTCAAGACATAGTCTAATAGTTGTGTTCATTTTATTGATGCAACCATCCAACCAACCATTTTGAAAAATTCTATTACCCAGAATGAAAAGGCTTGTAGTAGCACACACTGACCCTGCTCTCCAGCATGGATTCAAACCTTAGAGCCTGAAATGTAGTAAAATCCTACATGTACTGTTGTGTTGACACGGAACTCATCAAGGACTTAAAGCAATGCCAATACTCTGCAGCCAACATCTAATCAACTTTCTGATAAGTCTTAATTGTACTTCTTTGTTGTTGCCGTGCAGAACTCACCATTTCAAGCAGGTAGACTGTGAAGAACTTCCTCACAGCTGGAGACCTGAGTAGTCTGAATTAAGGGCAGTGGTCAGCAGAGAATGTACTGCAATCACAGAGATCTGGTGTTTCATTAGCAGTAGCAACTCTGACAGGCAGCTGCTGATTCTTCTGATATATTCAAAGAAATACAAAAACAGGTATTTATGTGCAGAAAGTACAATTTTTAAAAATGGATGTTTCACACTTTTTCTAAACACGATATGTTGGGCTATCATTGGAATAACAAGCCCCAGGACTGACTGCTAGCACATTCCTCAGCATTACAAATGTTGACAGAATAAAGGTGTCCTTAACCTGGACTAAACCAATGGATTCTACTGTTATGTAACCATAACATCTTTTCCTGGTTTAGCATGCTCACTTATTATGTTGATGTTAGCACCCCAAGTGGCTAAAAATTTGGTTTCTATTTTAAAATTAAAGCCCAAGTAATCTAGATGCTTGGAAAATGTCCTGTAACGTTACCTCATTTAACAAGTTAGTGACAGTGTAAATGGAATAAAGGTGCAACGAACGGGATCAACTCTGATAGTGTCCAGAACTAGCTTTGACCCGACTGAAATGGATTGCCTGTGGCTAATGTGAAAAGCGATGTTGTTGTTACGTAATGAGATTCTTAAGCTGTGTAAGTAAAATGAGGTTACTACTGTATGGAGCTAGCTAGCCAGCATGCACTTCAGTAACTAAACACTTTAGCGCTTGTGATTGTGGTTTTTAAAAACACAAAAGCAACATAGAAAGAAGAATTGAGCTTTTGACAGGATTCGCTTTGGTACAATTGCTAAGCTCTGACTGCACAATCATTGCTCAGAGAGAGGACAACTCATTGCAATAAATGTAAAAGAACCTTGTAGTTTGCATAAATTAGAACAATTAGCACAGAAAAGTCCAGAAAAACTAAACTCCAAAGTCGACCTGGAGAAATTATTCTCTAAAAATCTCAAATCAACAAGATGTTCATTGAAGAGTGATGCAATCAGACAGAAGAAGAAATAACCCAGAACTGAACTAAAAATGGCAAAAGGCAAATTCAAAGAAAATATTTATACAGTTTAAAACATAAATAACTTAAAGTATAAATATTACTGAGTTTTGCTTTATATACAGCAAGTTGGTGCTCATGTAATGACAGCATGACACTGGCTTAAGACTTGGTCACTGACCAGCATCTGACTGGAACAAGGTTTAAAACCTGGATCCTGCAGGCCCTAGTTTCCAGCCATTAGGCATTAAAGACTTCATTAAAGACTTCAGCAGCAGACACTAGTGGTGCTTTCAAGTCTATCCAGTCTATTTAAAGTTGTTAATGATTATGTTAGGAATTGAACTATAGGCCAAAGATGACCAGGAAAGAAGGATGAGCATCTTCAATGTTTCTTTCTCTGTAATCTTGTTCTTTCGTGTTGTGCTTTATGATGTGAGGAGCTGTCACTTGTTTCATGACTTTTACTGTGTTTTCTATTCTTCCCTTTGATCTTTTATCTGTGGCTGGCTATCCGACCTCTAACAGGCATGTTCCATGTTTCACCACCTATCTTAAGAACATCTTCTGCACAATAAAAGTACATTTGTGTGCTTTTCCTTCTGAAACCAACGATGTGGAAAAACTTTATGCAGGGCAGAAAAATAGGCAGCATTTGAACACTGCCCTGTACAGTTCCATAACCTAAATGAATCTTACTTCACATTTTGTCTCTGACTCTATACATTTGACTCAACAAAAGGTCTTTTTGGTTTGACAGGAGAGGTAGGTCCTGTCCGTCTCTGAGGACCAGCTCTTTGCAGCACCTCATAGTAGTCAAGCTGCTTCTCATGGAGCAGGTGATCGTTGTTGTTGCTGCAGTTATAGTATGCTATGGAGGGAGGCTGTGGTTGACTAAATCCTCCCTGAGTGGTGGGGGTTTTACTAGGTGATGTGACCAATGTGTCCACTGAAGACACAGCCCAAGAACGGGAGGGGCTAATACAAGATGAGGAACTGGAAGGAGATGGTTGCTGATACGGCTGATATACCCTTGCTGTTTTGTCAATAATGCCCATAAAAGGAGTGCCCCTAGATGATCGGCCTGCCTCCCCAGGATAGGTCCCGCCTCCTGCCGTGGCCATATCTGACTGGGGAGAGGACGTCAGGAAGAAATCATCATGGTAACCAGCCAGCCCTCCCATATAGGCCTGATTTGAAGGTAAATCCATTTGCTGGGCAGAGGCTGAGGTCCTGAAGCTTGAAACATGATTTGTTGGTAGTCTACCAGCAAGGCTGCCACTGCTGGTGGAGAAACGGACGCTTACACTCTGGGTAAGAGGCCTCAGGGGTGGGGTGGGTGAACCTGTTGGATGGGCACTGAGGTGGCGTTGCAGCCCCCCTTGGTGTAGGTATTGATAATCATGTGATGATGGAAGGCCATCAGCGTGTCCTATTGGAGCCTCTGTGACTTCCATGGGGTAGTAGGCTGCTTTAGACATATTGCGGCTGAACTGATGAGCCTGGGCAAATCGATTTATCTCTGCCCTTTCGCCGCCTGCTCCTCTACCATATCTCAACTGACAAGCAAAGTCAACATCTGTGTCATCTAGTGGGTAAGAAGCTCCAGAATTTGCACCAGCTTGCACCTGAAGGCTAGGCCTGACATCCAATGGATTGAAACTAATTCCTTCCCCAAGCTCTGCCAGTTCTTGTGGCAAATGGGAAAATTGTGAGTAAGCAGAACTTCCCAAAACCATGATGGAGTGGGGTGAGGTGGTCTGACTGGTTCTGGGAACATTGGTTGGTTGTAGCCACTGGCTTTGAACAGGGATCTGCTTCTGGAAAGATCTCTGACAGCACAATTGGTGGAGCTGCTGTCCTCCTTGTCTGTTTGTGTGGTGGAGGACCGACATAGACTGTGGATAGTGCAGCAGACCTCCGGTTTCGGACAATGCAGACTTTTTTTCAGACACTGGGCTAGCTTTCTGCTGATGCTGCCTTGTGGAAGAGGAGCTAATATGGTGAAAGGAGGAGGACAAAGGCGGCAATGTGGAGGGAATGGGTGATGCAGGCGAGGAGGAGGGACTAGGACTGGAGAGATGATGATACAGGTGACTTGGGGAGAGAGAAGAGGGTGATGGCACCCTGGGGTGGCAGTGGGTGTCAAGACTTTGAACCACAGGTGGAGAGTGGATGGATAAGTTAACAGAAGTATGTCCTTCCCTGTGACTGTTATCCTCATTGCTATCGTCTTCCTCCTCCTCCTCGGTGAGACCCCCTCTGTCCTGCACCTTCATACAACCTGAGTCTCTTCCTCGGGCCTCACTAATGAAAAACTTCTGTTGATGAACTTTATGTGACAGGGGAGGGGGGGAGTCCTTTTGTTGCATGACCTGTCGACACTCTTCCTTGACCCGGGCCAGTAAGCGCTGGATTTCCCTGTTGGAGGGGCACAAGCAGCTGGCCTCAATCAGGTCTTCTAGGGCTGCATGGAACTGCCTGAATAGTGACAGAAAGGGTATAGACAGAAGGACAATTTTAGAACATAAATTAAAGAAGATTGTTAGAAAAAGCAGTGCAGTGGACTTGGGAAGTCTGTTGGCAACTAAAAATAATCAATGAATTCATCATAATTTTCTTGTTGATTGGCAACTGCACACATTACATTATGGCAGGCTAGTACACATTAATCCTCTGGAGATAACCAAACATCATGTCTGCAGAGCAGCTTATTAGTATGTTCCATTTAACAATTTCTTGTTATGCTGTTTTAATCACCTGCGGCTGCGCTTGGCTCGAGCTCTGGCATAAAAGGCCTCATAGGATTTGGATTTTAGTTCAAGAGCCTTGGTAGCAAAGTCCTCAGCAAGGACAAAATCCTACAGGAAAAAAATAATGACGGTAAATCAAGATTGAGAGTGAAGGTCATATAAAATATTTTTTTAATGAATTAGAAACCTTTTCCTTGCATGGAATATGTTTAAGTTAGACCAATAAGAGTTAAGATCATGTTGTGATGAAGACTTAGCATACAGCATTGTGACGTCTGTGTGTGAGAGTGTGTAGGGCAGAGAATAATAAGACTTACATTCATCTTGCGATGGCAGCGTGACAGGTTGAGCAGCACACATACTCGCAGTTGTCTGAATGCCTTTAGTTCATCTCCTGGAAACTTCTGGAGAGCTGACTGATAGGAGTGGGCAGCTTCCCTCACTTTACCTTGCTACACATATAAATACCCACACACAAATTCATACCGATATATTTAAAAAAAATGTGTGGTGTAAATAAGTGTGGATATGTTACCTTGTATAGTTTGTCTCCCTCTTGGATCAATTTACTGAGCAGAACCAATAAAATGTCAGGTTTAGAGGTTGCCATAGCCCAGGTTGCTGGTCCTACACTCACACACACAAACAATATCATGTTACACTACCTAGCAAAAGCGATCTTTTTAAATATTTTTGAAATCGCACTTGCAGTACTACTTGTTTTCTAGACAACAGAGTGAGGTTAGGAAATCACCACCACATCCATACAGCAGTTCAATCCTACCACCAGTTGCTATTTACTGTTGTGTGGAAGTAGGGTCAGGTGTAGTATTAAAATTTATGATCTCCGAAATCTGAATCCTAATATTTTGTTGATAGCATTATGTTTCTACTGTACCTATCTTTGCTCCCTTCTTGAGAAGAGCTATGACTGCTGAAGTGTTTCTGCAGCCGACAGCTCGATCCAGAGGGCACATTCCACTGCAATCCATGTGCTCCACCAACGCACCATGGTCCACCAGGTACTGCACCTACGAAAAAAACCCAAACAGAAGCATTTAGCATAACATAAAATTTAGCATTATCATGGAATACTGTAGGGTGTCTTTGCACATCCTTGTACATCTTGCCTCTTACCCCTTTTCTCAATATTTGATGTGTACGCATTTGGATTTTTGAAACAAAATTGCTTAAAAAGTTCCAATTGAGTAGTCAGTTTGGCTAAAATGTGACTAAAGTTACGACCATTTTTGTTTGTACATCCCCATAATTAAATAATCTATTAATAACTGGTAGATAACGGTCTGGAACCCATAATCAGATGTTGGGGTTCTTCCTTGGTGATGTTGTAGGCCTGTGCTGCAGCTGTCTTCAGCTGCTACTTGTTTTTGGTATGTTGGATTTTGGTGAAATTGCTGACTTGGTCATTGCACATTCGATCCAATTCACTCTCTTTTAAAATACACTTGGCATAAGGTTTTGGCTGAATCTGAGTCCAAAGTCCCACAAATTTCACAGCTCTACTTCAAAGTAGCCCCATTTACCAAGTTACTCAGTCTCTTTCCTGACCAAAACTCCACAGGTTTAGTTTTGCCTTTCTATGAATTACGGCAACAGCAACCACTTATCTTCCCTTTTTGCAGATAAAAAATTGTAGATTAGTATTTATTAGTGTAGTATATTAGTAGTATATTTTATAGTACGACAGGGGGCATTCTTCATATGGACAATTGATGTGGTATGGGCTTTTTCTCAAACAGAGTGATAGTGTTGATATGATGTAGATATCATATATTTTTATTTTATTTTAAGAAAAAAAATGTTTGTATTCTATGTTGTTTATCCATTACGTTCAACCAACAGCTTCAGTTCTATGTATATGTTAATTAAACTTTTTCCCTTTACTGACTTTGCTGGACAGGTACACCAACAGGAACAGTATTTGTATGCCAAACACAATGACCACTGTATCTGTTTTACACACCACTTCTGGGTCACCGCAGAAGGCAGCCAAATCCAGAGGTGTCCGTCCACTGCGGTCAGCATGGGTTGTGGCTGCACCTCTCTCCACCAGCTCTCTGACCAAATGCAGGTGGCCTTTTAGACATGCCCAGCTCAATGCAGTTAACCCCTCCCTGTCAATTTGGTCCAGTGAGGCTCCTGGAAACACAGAGAAGAAATTGAGGTCAGAGATTTATATCAGGATACAACTAGGTGGCCTCATATATTACTGGCTGACTTATTAAACAAAATCCCAACATTTAGACAATTTCTAAAAGAATATTTATAGCATGAGAGTATAATTTATGCCAGAAAACAGACATACATGTCTTAAGTACATGTACCAGCCTTTGATTTAATAACAAAAACGAAACAAAAACATTTTAAATAGTATCATTTGTATTGTTGCGTTGTACAGTAAATTCATGTAAATTTGTTATAAGGTGAGCGGGCACCGTGATCCAGCAGAAGCTGGGCAGTGGTCTTATGTCCCTCTGAGGCTGCAGTCATCACAGCTGTTCGACCCTGCTGGTCAACTGTGTTCACCTCTGCTCCAGTATTCAGCAACAGCTCCACTACCTGAACAACAGACAGTGTTGAGACAGAGTGAGACATTTCACTTCTGTACAGCAGAAATTTAACTAAGACGTGTATGAGTGTGTTCCTGTACTGTACCTGCCAGTGGCCCTGTCTCACAGCACTGAAGAGAGGGGTCACACCTCGACTGTTGTCTGTCTCAACAGTAGCTCCCTGATCCAACAACAGCCTGCAGACAGACAACCTACCACTACCTGCTGCAGCTGTGAGAGCTAACTCACAAGTAGAGGTAGGCAGACAGGCAGATGTGGAAGATAATTGTCAACTACAGTTAGCCCAATACATGATTTATTTATTATATTTATAATAATTACTATATGCTAGGGCACATAAATTATATTGGATTTCTTTAGATATTTATCTGAGTTTAAGTGGCACTCTACACTATGTTTTTGAAGATTATTACAAAATATAGTGCTCTCAGTCAATCCAAAATAAACCTCAGACCTGAATATTGACGGAAGTAAACGGGGCTTTAGCTTTCCTAGAAGAATATCTATGTGTGCACAATTATTTGGCAACTATTAGTGTGCAGAATTATTATGCAACTAAATGAAAAACTAAAAATGTCCCATCTCACTTCTTTATTTTCTCTTAAAGTAAAAACAATAAACAACTCAAAATTTACAAATAAACTTTTCTGACATTAAAAACAAAAATCAGTGACCAATATAGCCACCCTTCTTTTCAATAACACTCATAAACCTTCCATTTATAGCGTCAGTTTCTTAATGTGTTGGCGATCACCTTTCTGTGCAGCAGCAACCATCCCAGAAACTGTTCAGAGAGCTGTACGGCCTGTTTAAGGGCCTGCATTTGTCAATAGGTGTTTCATCAGATGAGGGAAGGGTGGCATGTAATTATTCTTTAAGGCCTTTATTGGCCACACTTTGGAACACTGTGACGCATGTGATTGAGCATTGCCTTCTTAAAAGATGCAGACTTTTTCCTGTACCATTGTTTGAAGAAAAAGTCTTCTAAAAACTGGCAGCAGGTTTGAGAGTTGAGTTTGAGTCTATCTTCAACTCGAAAAGGTCCAACCACCTCATCTTTAACAATACCAGCCCATACGAGTACCCCACACCTCCACCTTGTCGAAGTGGAGCTCTGTGGCCATGGCTGATCCAGCCATTTTCAAAGAACTCTCGGTTGTTCATTCATTTTATTCAACAATAGTTTTTAGGTTGAATTATGATTTGATATATGATGATATATTTGATTTGTTGATGAAAACATATTATTCAGGGTCACAAAATCCCTTTGTAATGCTTTCCGTTGTGATGAAAAATTACCATTATGCATTTTATGTCATAAAGGTTCACTCTATTTTGTTTTGTAGATAACACTCTTTGGACACATGTAAAGTCTGGATTGGCAAAAAACTATTCTATTTGCCACTTTGTCAATGTTTGGGATCCCGTGAATTTGTTTCTCTGTTTAAGTAGTCATTAGGTTGTTTTTGGCAGATTTTGACCGGATCCTCGTATATTAGTCTGCAAAGTGTAGAAGAATATCCACTTAAATGACAATGACTTTGATTAATAATCACTATAGTATAATAAAAATGATGCAGTGGTTTTGCTGTGTAGCAGTGGACAAATGTTGTGGTACCTGTCTCTCCCCACAAACTGTCAAATGTGTCAATTCTTGATCTCTCCTCCTCATCTTGTTCCTCCTTTAGAAAATCCAGGAGGTATGACACCATCTAAAGAAACACAGGTTCACACAAGGCTATGGTAAACATATTTTTATTATTTAGATACACACAATATGGCAAAAGTATGTGCATCTGTTTAACTGACCTCTATGTGGCCCTTATTGGCTGCTGCAATCAAAGCCTGGTGAACTGCCTGGTTTCTGCTCACCCCCTTCTGGCCACAACAAGTGCAGCTCCAGTGTGCATTTTCTAGCAAGAAATGCAGCACTTCGACGTGCCCCTGCTGAGCCGCATGCACCAACACACACTGACCTAAGCTGTCAACATGGCCCACCTTAGTACAAAGCGAGAAAGAGATTTTGAATTACTATTTTATGTACCCAGATCACTGTAAACTTTATGTTAACTCTAATTAGCTTAATGTTCATGTTAACTGCCAGGCATGATTTTGACTTAGGGGATCATATTCTTTACTGTAGACATATAGTTAATTGTACAATAGTTATTATATCAGAACCAATACAGACATCTAGTGAATCTTTCAACACAGAACATACAAGTATGAGACAGGCAGGGGCTACCTTGGCTCTGTGCTGACTTAGCATAGTGACAATGTCCCGATGTCCAGCTGCAGCAGCAAAACCCAGTGCACTCAAACCATCATGGGACTGAGCATCCACCTAGAAATACATCACAAAGGCTTCCAATTGTGGCAGCAGGAACTTGGTATTTTAATTTACACCAAAGACAGTTGCTTAAAATCCCCAAATTTCAAAAAGCTTGAAAATACACTTCACCTGAGCTCCATGGTCAAGCAGCAGTGCCACAGCATCACTGTGGCCGAGGTGTGAGTAGACACAAAGTAGGGGGGCGTTGTTAAGGACATCGCAACGATAATCAACATCAGCTCCACTCATAATCATCAACCTGCTCACCTAGACCAGTAAAGAGCTAGGTTACAGTTCACCTGTGTTAACAAGTATGCAGTAAACATGTACAGTACTGTGAAAAAGTTTTAGGCAGGTGTGAAAAAAAAAATTCTTTATTTGGTGTGACTACACCACAGCAGCAATTCTTCTGGGTACACTAGCACACATTTTTTAAAGAAACTCGGCTAGTAGACAGTACTAACCACAGATCTTCTGAGGATGCAGTGTCACATCCTTTTGTCTCTTCAAGTAATTCCAAACATACTCAATGATGTTGAGATCAGGGCTCTGCAGGGGCCATGTCATCACTTACAGTACTTACAGTACTGACGTAGTAACACCAAATATTGATTTGATTTAGATTTTTCTTTTGTTCGCTCACTTTGCATTTTGCAAATTGACAAAAATAAACAATCATTATTTATATTTTTGAAAGCAGTCTTTGTTTACAGCATTTTTTCTACACCTAACTAAATCTTTTGCACAGTACTGTACGTGTGAGTGCTTTACCTTGATGTTAGGGGTGTAGAGGTTGCGCAGAGAGGAAAGAGCTGTGCTTAGGCTTTCTGTGCTGTAGGACAGCCACAGCCCTTGCAAAACTGACGAGGAGACCCCGAGTTTTTTACTTAGACCCTGGAGATGGAAGAGATGACATAGAATAAGTACATGAAAAAAATTGACCCACTTCAACATTTATATATTTTGAGGTTGTGACCAACAGACCTGCACTCTGACAGTAAGCACATGATAAGCACATTAGTTGATACGTCTCCACAACACATCAATGTGTGTTTCAAAGACATTCAGTCCAAAGAACATGCAAGTGAGGTTAATGGATGGTTATGTGAAAGTGAGATTATGAAAGGTTGCCTCTCTCTCTCTCACAGCCCTGTCCGGTGTTACACATTGCAAGGTAACCTTGTAGATGTGAGCCTTCAGAATGTGATGTCCCAGCTCCAGTGTCTGCTGCTGGTTCAACTTTCCTTCCTGTCTGCAGAGCCAGAAGGCCAAAAGAGTGTGACCACTCCTGGAGACAAACAGACCAGAAACATCTAAGAAAACCCTCATTCTTTCTCTGCTTTGTGCACCCTTTCTTTCTTGATGCCTGTTAGTGTACCTTGGGTCACAGAGGAATCTGTCATCCTGCCCCTCCTCCCGCCAAACTAGCCATTCCCTGAAAGAGGCATGGTTTAACATCCTGCTGCCATCGCTGCGCCTCAGCAGGAAAGGGGAAAGCTGCTCTAATCGCTGCACAAACTCCCCCCACTGCACTGTTCCTCCAATCAGAGCGCCTGCATTCACCACCTCAAACAGCTGAAAGAAGACAGGACACCAGCCATCACAATGTATTCAGTGTTTCTTGCACAGAGATTTTATGTAATGACAAAACAAATTATGTGATGTTGTCAGTGTGTGTGTGCGTGTGTGTTGCATATATGCAATATAAAACAAAGTTCATTTTCTATGTATGTCAAAACATTAAAGATTTATGTTTTTATCATAAAGAAATGGCACACAGTTTACACTAGACAAAAAGATAAGATAGATGCACAGTGTGTACCTGCTGGTCAGTCAGTGGGTGCAATGATGCCACAGTAATGTTGAGCAGTGGCAGAACTCTTTGGAAAGATGACTGGGTGGGAAACCGCATGTTGAGCAGCAGCAAGTAGACCTCTGCCAAACTCACAGGAACAACCTAAACACACATCACTCAGCTTTATGCTTAAACAGCAATTTCCTTTTAATTTATTGTGTCCCAACCTGATTAGAATGTGCCTTCATTTTGTCACTTGTGTACTTGTGAACTTGTGTATTATTTCCTTTTCCACTTCTTTCTCACCTTGAAGCTCGAACTCTTCAGGACCAGATAGCCTCCCTCTATCAGGTCTAAAGTCAATTTCAGGTAGAGGTAAGAGCCTCTACTCAGACTCTTCAGGTGGCTAATCAGCTTGCCTAGTGCTGTGTTGTCAAGGCGACCATTACTAAGTGACACATTGCTCTGGATCTCACTGCTGCTGTGAATACGCTGCATCAGGTAAGCCTAAGGAAAACAAACACACAGACATGTGATGGCACAGATAAAATATACATAGAGGCTGGCATCTACACAAGCAGTTTATGTGTTACCTGCAGGTCCTGGTCTATGGCACTATTCTCCTCCATCTTGTCAAGAGAGATGTGGTGAAAAGGTAGGGAACAAATTATGTCCTGAATAAACAAAAACATCTTATTAGTCACACTTTTCTGCAGTTTTTTTTAACAATATGTTAATAGTTCCTACAGAAAAAGCAAACACCTTGTTTAAAGGCGAACTTTTTGACAGCTGTAGTTTATTTTTGTCAAATTGCTACCCTTTTCTCTCCTCAAAGTACAAATGCAGTCTTGGTTTGACTGTATCTGTGTGTTAAATGACTTTAAAGGTTTAAACCTGCTGAGTGGTCCTGACAGTTGTGATGACCTTCAACCAAGAAGGAAATCGCTGAATGTTTTGAGACAGGAAGGAAGCCAATGTGTCACCATAGTCTGGTCGATGGAACTCTGCCTCATTTAGCCCGTCAATCAATATAATAATGCCCACCCCTTCAATATGCAGCTTCCTCTCTGAAAAACAAATGTAGATCATCACAAATTGAGTTTTAAGTTTAAATGAACGGGAAATATTATAATACAGTAGAATCTGTATAATCTGTACCTTTGTAAAGGACTTCTAGTGGTTCCAGTATTCCTCTCTGGAGAGAAGAGCTTGGATCCTGGATGCAGGAGCGTAGACTGAGTGTGCTCTGTAGCTGTGGCGATCGGCGCAGAAGCTCCCGATAGGCTGCCAGCTGAGGGGCATCAATTAGCATTGCTGCCATGTTGTGGACAAACTCCGGAACCAGACAGGTGTGGCAGTTATCAGCCTGACAGAAGTGGAATGAAACTACCTGCAAACGCAGAAGTTAAGAAAGATTTCAATTATATGGCAGTATGCCACTTTGATCTCTGCTGTCAGCTGGGAACATAACATAAAATCTAACTATTATATATTTTAATTTAAAGGGCTGTCTAAAAAGAGACAAATTCAAAGGTTTACAAGGGTTATGCACTGGACTAGCTTGACAACCTAAACTTGGACATGCCAACATTATGTTAAGCTAACTAACTTCTTCCTTCTTAAGTTGTTATTTATCGTTAACACTCACAATGGGAGTGATATCAACCCTTTCATCTTAGTAATAACCATAAATAAGCATATTTCCCAGTATTTTTTTAGGCAAAAATGAACAGGCCTTGAACTACTTTTAGCACCCATGTCTCACTAGTGTTAAATCTTCATATTATTCATATCTTCTTCATAACTAATATCTTCATATTCATACTTTTAATAGCATAGATAGAGTGAAATAAAAGATGTACAAATAAAGTGGGGACGTTACCTGTCCTGCAAGTCTCCTTAGTGCCTCCTCTTGTTTCCTCCCCATTTCAGGAGTTCCTGGACAGCTGCCGCCTCCTCCTTCATCTCCACCCCCTTTCCCCAGGGAATCATGGGAGAAAGAAACTGTGTCGATGTCTGCATGTAAGGTGCAGTAAAAAAAAATCTCAGAACCTTTCAGCATTATAAACGTCTATAAAGATAGAAACAACCAAACCATTTCTTCCTTTCTACATGATTACTGCTTTCCTCATTTTGAATTGCATTCATATTTCTTTGGTGTATTTTCCACTCCTTGATTCTTTCTTTTTTTCCTAGTGGTTTATTTTAGCTATGCCTCTTGTTGCTGGTTTTGAGGCTGGCTAGTTTTTTTGGGGGGGTTCTTGCAGCTGCAAAAGAAATATGGTTTTCTTCATGACTGGGATACCTCACTGAACAAGTATTTGATAATGGGCTTCTGCCAAAACTGTCCCCTTTAAGCAAAACAATACTAGGGTTTTTTGTCTTTTTTGAAGTAGCACATTGACTAAAAGTCTTTCATATTCAAAGGTTCATATTTTGAAATCCTGGACAAAAATATATGAGCAAGGACAGGTACCGTCACCATATAGTAGTGTTGTAAAGGAAAATATCATTGCCTACAAAATGTAGAGAATTCTTTAAATGCTTCAATTTTGAACATTGTTTTTTACTAGTAATACATGTAATAATAATATTTTATGTATGAATATATATAATGTATAAGACTTTACAAAGAGATGGAGAAATATTTTTCTCTATCTCTGTCTGCTTACGTTTGGAAATAGTATGGTTGCCAGCAGTGGTTGGCCACATGTGATTTCCATGACAACTAAGTGCGACCAGTTGAGCGATGATGGATGTTTTTCCAAAGCCCATGTTGCCAATGATCACAACACCCTGACAAGTTGCTGAATCATTACTGCGAAGACTGGCATCTACTTCCTGAAAAAGCCACTCCCTCCCAGTGAACAGCCAATCAGATGAGAAACCAGGGACCTCAAAATGGAGGGGCTTCAGGTTGATAGACGTTGTAAAGCGAACTACAAGTGGAAAGACATTGAGAAGAGTATTATAATACTGCATGATAAAATAATACTATGAATCCATGTGACGTAAATCTATACCTCTCTGATCCAGTTGACGACTCCCAGAATTCTGTCTGGGCATTCTGAGGGATGTCCTTAAAGGGAAATGCCTCTGCTGCTCATCCAGATAGGATAAATCTTCAAGATGGGCTGAACTAGTGGCTAAAAAGAGAAGAGAATAAATTATTTTTATTTAAAAAATGCAAGTACACAGCGTCTCCTTATCAAATGCAATAATTTCAAATCGATGAAAAAGACAAATCCTGTATTATTGTATTTCTGTGTCTATTTACAAAGACAATAAAATTCTATCTGCCATCATTCTGATGGGGTATTGTCCGAGGAGTGCAGGATGTGACTTCCATTACACATGCTACGAAGCTGACCTAAAGTTAACAGAGCAACTTTCAGTTAGAATCCTAACGGCAGACTAAAACAGACAGGAACCTACCGAAATTTGATGCGATTAATCCAGTTACAACACCAGAACACATAAACGCTAGCTGTGCCTCAAATCTTGCGTGTTTGCATTGTGTTTGTTTTTTGAAAAACGTCATAGATATCACTTCCTTCCCTTCAAAAGGCTCTCATGTGTTTGTGTTTTTATGAAACAAAGAGAGAGAGGAAAAGAGGAAACAGATGATGGGATGTGAACATGTTGTCCAGGCAGTCTCTCTTGCTTTCTCTCACACAGACATCAGCTTGTTTGTGAACTTATCAAACTAATGACATACACATGTTAAGTGAGCTTTAGATGTTTTGATAGAATGTATTAATGACCCTGCTGACTAATATAAACAAACAGTCTCTTTTAATAGCGTTTGTAACTTAGGGGAAGCAGAAATACAACATGATATTGTATGCAAGTTACTGTTATAGGGCATTTATATAGATACCTGCTGACTGGGAATGGTCATTAGGTTTCACATGATTCACAGACATACTCACAGCATCCAGAAATCATTTTACCTGCGACTGAATTTGGACGGGGAATGAGGTAAAATGGTATAGAATGGGTGGAGCCTGAAGAGTGGGCAGTGCCTGGGCCTCGGTCAGGGTGGAGTTTGTTGAGGCTGTAAGTGGAGGCTGCAATGATGTCATCCACCGCATACAGGAAGCCTTCATTAGCACCTCCTGCTGCAACCATAGAGGTGGAGGAGGCCAAAGCCACAACTTGTCGGCCACTTTCCTGCCAAAGGTTCTGGCTGCTGCCATGGTAACTGTCATCAGGGTACCTGGCCATATTATTTCGGTCTGCTGCTGATTCTGCGGTGTAGCTGGTTAATGTGGCTGAAACAAAAAAAGAGGGAAAGAGCAGAAAATGGTCAGATGGGAACAGAAGGTTGTAGTTTTTATTGAAGAAAAGCAGCATCCCACCTATGATGCCACTGTCTCTACTTTCCAGTGTTGAGGTGGGAGAGGTGTTGGGGGCATGGCTGGGAGAGGCATGTTTGCTGTTGTTGTTGCCCTCCCCTCCAGGAGGAGGCTGCAGTGTGGAGCAGGGAGATGTGCTGCTACTGGCCAGACTTGAGGGAGGGGAAATCCTCTGTGTGAAAAAGTATTCTCATTTAGTCAAATTTATTTTAAATGCATTAGATAAAAAAGACATGTAGGAAAGCAAATACTAAAGTAAATAACAAAGCAAAAAATCATACTTACAAATGATGCCAAACAAACTTCACTGCTGCAGTGATTTCAGACTCCTCTAAATATTCCTCTAATGCAAAACAATATGTGTCTTGTTTGTTTGACAGTTTTTGGGCCAATTCCCTCAGACTGGAATACGTTATGTCACAAAATGATACTGCTACTGCAAACTGCTAAAATTAAAGTTTTTTCAGTTGTTCAGTGTAGTGTTAAGAAACAGTGTGCATTGTTGTGATATTTTTACCTGCCCATCATCCTGGCCGTGGTAAGGAGATCCAGGCTCTCCACTTATCTTGTCCCCCAGCAGAAAGCCCAGTCTGGTTATCAGGGCATCAGCAGCTTCATCTACTGAAGGTGGTGGTCCCAACTCTTCATCCTCACCTGGAGAGTGAAATAAATGGCATAACATTTTATATGAACCTTATCAGTTTAATCCTCAGGACCCCCCCCCAAAAAAAACAAGGTTGAAAAGGGCCAAGGGTCAACAATAAAACTTCACTTGTCAAAAAGGCAATAAATCAATCCAAATATAGCTGGCCAATTTATGAAACATTAATAAATTTAAAAAATTTTAAATTCAAAAATGTAAACACAAAAGGTGTGAAACTCTCAAAAGTTCAATGGGATGTGTGTGTGTGTGTGTGTGTGTGTTATTCTTATTAAAATATTCAATATCATGACTTTAATATGTCACAGAGTATGTTTATTCACATACAAACAATTGTGAGCCACAGCATTAACGCCCGTACGTTGTTTTTTTTCTCTGACAGTCTGTAATTACAGCTATAAATTGCTGACTGCTGAACTAGAGAAGCATAGCACACTCAAAATAAAACTAACCAAACACATTGCACACTGGAAAGACTATCTGTATGAAAAAATACATTTATATGTGCATGTGGTCAGTCAATGACAGGCTGTGTGGCGAGTCATTTTTAGAAGAAGAAAGAAAGATCAGACATGGGGAGCACAGACTTTCCCACGTCTGTTTCTTACTAACTATTGTAAATCTGCTACTGTTAAATCATCTTTCTTTGTCTGTCTTCTTTGGTCTTTCCCTTTTAACTATTCCAAGTCTCTACTATATGTTCTGCATTTCCTTTCATATTTGATTTCCTTGTTCCTGTTCATTGTGATCATCAAGAATACAGTTCTATTCTTTGTTACTCTACACAACAAGATAACCCATCAGAACATTAGATTGCTGCTTATTGTGTGTAAAGGACTCAATAACCGAAAAGGACACATTGGTACTTAAGAGTTATGTTTAAACAAATTTTGAAATTGTGTTTGCTTGTGCTTGTTGTGCTTGAAGTACAAGGTATGCAAAGAGGTCATAAAACAAAAATATACAACAAGGGTCAGGTTTGGACAGCGTACTCGGACTAGGTCCGGTTTGGACAGAAAAAACCCTTCTCTCTAGTATGCTGTGAGGTAAGTGCTTGTTAACTCAACACTTTTTTTACACAATTTGCAACCCTTTTAGTTGCACCTCTACCCAAAACCTTGTCATTAATGTTAGTGCCTGGAAAGTTAAATTGGTTCACATGCTAGTCACTGATGGTGAGCACAATTGCACAGAGTTTCCTTTGCATTTATCAGATACGACTGAAACATATTAAATATCCCAAACATTTCCTTCACAATATATAAACTATAAACTAGGGTAACTGAGAGAAAAATCTGCAGAAAAAAGGCAGAGTTCTGTTCAATCTCTTTGTCAGTCTTGTACTGTGATGATTTTCTCAAGTATTCTTCTCAGCATAGTGAGTATATAAATACATTTTCAACAAGTAAAATCATCTTCCTGGCTAAAGGTTTGATTTTAGTAATCACCAGTGATTTTAAGGCTTGCTATGTGCTTCCTGAGATGGTGGCCGAAAAACCTGGAACACGTACACAAACAAAAGCAGGTCTTGGCCTGCGGGGGTATGAACGCTTATTATATTGGAGATGGAGATGGTATTCAGTCACCTGCAAAGATATGTATGTAAGTATGTCCAGTGAGAAAAAAAAGAAATCACTTCTTTGACAGAAAACAGGCACCACTTTCAGCCTTTTTGTAAATCAATCAGGGTCCGGATGACTATAGCAGGTTTTTCTGCTGCTGAAGTAAAATCTCCTCCACTTGTTGCATCAGTAACATACATATTTTAGGTCAGGTTTTTATGTCAAATGCTTAAGGCACAGAAGCCAAACTCATCAGTGTGATTTTGTGGATAACTGATGAGTTCTTGTTAATAAAATATATTATATTATATATAACAGCTGTGTGTGTATTACTGTATACCGCTCAATTCAATATAGACAAAGTTAAGAGTTGTATTTTTTTACTTCCAAATCAGCACAACAGTGTATTTTAATAAGTAATTCTTATTATAATAAGTAATTCTAATTCTTATTATAATTTAATTAAAATTAAATTATTATCAGATCACAAAACAAAAATAGATTTGTTTCCTACTAAATTTGTAAATTCTTCAGGCTTGAAAGTCTTTCATGCTCACCTTCCTCAACTCTTCGATCTCCTCCTCCCCTCTGTCCTCCATCACTGGGAAAATCTACCCAATCCCGACACAGCTCAGAGCTATCCTCGTGGAATGAACAACAGCAAACATAGAACAGCAACCCGTGCAGGAGGGAGGAGGCTTGACTGACAATGCCTGGCATCATCACCTCTCTGCCACAACAGCCGACATGCAATGGTGTCCATCGACGATGGACAGAGGATCGTTTATGCCGACACCACTTAGGTCTGGAACGGGCACATGTTTTTAAAATAGTCGCTGTACAGTCCATAGCTACCACACCAAAGAGTTCTGACTGGATCTGATTGCTTTCATTGAAATCTACTGCTGTTCAACTGTTGCGCTGCACTAAATTAAACTTTGTTGGTGAAAATACAAATGCACATAATGACATCACTGTCCAGTACTTTTCTGTTGGTCCTGAGCTCCTCCTTCGTCAGAGTAGACAAAAGATACAGTGAGAAAAAATGTGATGTAGGTGAAGAGATAAGCAGAGCCCCTTTAGGAAAAGAAAAACACCAGATGTACTCCAATTTCTGAAGCAGAAGAACCACATCTAGGCAGGATACAGAAACAAAAGAAAACTGTGGTCCCAGACTAACTCCTAAACATACTTTACTTGCTGTGGTAAAAATGGAATCTGCCTTTTTTTAAATTCTACCACAAGTCCCAAGCAGATCGGGCCAATGTATTCCACTGGTTATTGTCCTTTGTTGGAAAACTCCTTTTGACTCACAGACAGAACGTCCTCAAAACTAAATGAAGAAATGAGAACAACTACTAGTGGAAAAAGTAAATGTCCCAGATGTCTCCCAGATGGCAACTTCTTTGGTTAGAAGCACAAGTAAAGCTTCCAAAAGTCTGAAGAGTTTTTCTTTTAACAGCGGAGCCTCCATATCTGGTCTGAAACACGACCTCCCTCGTCTGCCTGCACAGCAAATGAAACCTCCCCTTCTCCACCCCCCAAAAAACACACACTAACACAGAAGAGAAAAAGAAGGATTGCAGGAGAGATTGAACAGAGAAACTACATGTTGAGAAGTGCAAGGAAAGTTCAGTCTACTTTCTTATAACAGAGGAAAACTAGGCCAGAAATGGAAAGACTGAAAAAAGGTTTGACAAAGCAAGAAATGCTGCTCTTAATAGGTCAATGTATTTAACAAAAAATATAAAAACAATGTAAACAAAAGATTATAACAAACTGAGCAGACATTTTGACTGTCCAATTTGACTTTCATGAGATTTACAGTCATTCAGCTGTGTAGAAATAGGATAACGTCAAATTGACTTGAAGTCAATGAAGTTTTAAAAAGTATAATTTAGGGGAAAACATATATAGTTTGTGCTTTAACTACAAAATGAACGTCAAAGAATGTGTGTAACAGCCGAAACAAACTTTTAGTTAGGAAATAAATGTTTGCATAGTACATAGAACCATCAGCTAAACAGTAATAACTACAAACTACACAGTAAAGAGGACCCTTCCGTTTCTCTGGAAACCATTGAAATTCATATTGTGCAGCCTGGTAACTTTTGAAACATCATGCAACAATATCTCTGAACAACATTAATAAATGGCAATGATAACCAGACTCAAAATACTAAAAAACTATAGTCAAATATGTTTACACTTTCCTTATAATCATAAACTATCATGAACAAAGGAGGCCTTTTGTATACATACCTTTACAAGGAGGGTTTTTGTTTTCAGTTCTTGGTGGCTTATAAACATGGAGGTGACTTGAATTTACAAATATAAATAATATGAAACCTGCCACAAAATTAAATTGGTTAAATATGTTTAATCAAGTATTGTTTGCTCCTCAATACTGCAAATACTGGTTTCAATACTGTGAAATGCATTGTTACCAAATGATTTGATGTATTTTATTTTTATATGAGAAGTGAACTAAAAAGTTCTGTTTCTGTGTGATAGGTTTAGCAACATGAAAGAAACTAAAATTAACTATACAGCTGTAAATGCACTCAGCTGTGTAATTAATGTTTTTGTTTTTGTGGTATAACATCATTGCACGTTTTAAAACAGAATCGAAAAAGCTGGAATCGGGTCACACTACAGTTTTACCCAAATATGTAGAAGATCTCAGGTGGACAATTTACAAGTGAGAATGAGAAAAGACAGAGACACAGAGTGAGAAGACGAAACTAAGAAGATGAAATCAGAACTTGTGTGTGAATCTGTATGTGTGTACAGCATATGTACGTATTTTGTTTTGACAGAGAGGAAGCAATTCAGAAATAGAGGAAAAGAGCTGGATAAAGACTGCACATGGTAATGTTTAGGAGCAGTGTGTCAAGTCAGCTCTGAGGAGGAGGAGAAGAATGAGGGGAGATGAAAGGACATGAACGTTTTTTTGCAGGGTACTGGGTTATAGTTCCATTTTCCCTCTCTCTCATGAAGGCACCAAGGAACAATCAAGTGTTGGGCCAAAAGGTCAACTACCCACCCTTTGCTTCCAGATGCATTGTAACAGGTCACAGCTGTGTCCATGTATGAACGACAGGAAGAAAAAAAGCTTTGTATATTATCCCTTCTGCCAATGGCAAAGCAGAATATGATGTCCTGTACTCTGTGGTTGACAAACTTCAGAGTCCTAATGCCCTTCTCCTTATCTCTGGGGATTTCAACCATGTCCCTCCATCGTCCACACTGCCCACATTCACCCAGTACATTTCATGCCTCACCAGAAACAATAGAACACTGGACTTATTGTATGCCAACTCCAAGGAGCCCTACGTCTCAGCACCCCTCCCGCCTTTGGAAGGTCGGATCGCAATCTGGTTCATCTCCTGCCTGTGTACAAACCCCTTGTATGCAGGCTGTCTCCTGCACAGTGAGGACATGATCTGATGAGACCGAAGAGGCTCTGAAAGACTGTTTTGAAACAGCTGTGTGGGAGGAACTGTGCAGTTCACATGAGGAGGATACTGACTCTTTAACTGACTGTATAACGGACTATATCAATTTGTGTGTGGAGATCACCGTATCCACCGGGACTATACAGTGCTAGTCCAACAACAAGCCAAGGATTACTCCTGATATAAAGGCACTCCTAAAGGAGAAAAAGGGAGCTTTTAAATCAGGCAACAAGGAGGAGCTGATAGCTATGCAGAGAGAGCTGAGAAGGAAAATCAAAGAAGAAAAGACGTGCAACAGGAGGAAGATGGAGGACCAGCTGCAGCAGAGAAACGTTGGAGTGTGGAGGGGGCTCAAAACTATCACTGGTCGCAAGGAGCCCAGCACTGTGGGGGAGTGTGACATGGGTGAATGACTTACATCTATTCTTCAACAGATTTAACCAGGTGCCCACCCCTGCCCCCACTCAGTTTCCTCTGCTGCAGTCCTCGTCCTTCCAGTTATACCTCTCACTGCATGGCCCTCAGCCCCTCAGGCGTGAAAAGCGGCTGGCCAAGATGGTATCAATTCCAGGCTGCTTAAAACATGTGCAGATGAACTCTGCTGCATACTGCTGTACATGTTTGATCTGAGCCTGAAGCAGAGGAAGGTGCCAGAGCTTTGGAAGACATCCTGTGTCGTTCCAGTACCTAAGACATATCGCCCAACTGACTTAAATCACTACAGACTGGTGGCGCAGACCAGATCTGATGAAGACGTTAGAGAGACTGGTGCCCATCTCTGTTCTCTGGTGAGACAGTCAATGGACCTGCTGCAGATCGCCTACCAACCGCGCATCAGAGTTGAAGACGCCGCGATCTTCCTCCTGAACAGAGCTCTTTCACACCTGGACAAGGAGTTTTAACTTTTAACACTCTGAAGGACCACTCCTTCAGACAGATAGGTGACATCGAAAGTCTTTTCTCCCTGCTGCTGTGAGACTTCACAACCAGAGCTGCTCCCAGTGAACCACTAACCACTACTAGTCACATTGTATTTTTTTCAACTGTGCAATATAAACACCCATGGTGAAGCTACCTGTATGACTGTGTACATGTGTTAAATTTCTGTCCCTAAAGTTTTAAATTGTGGTGTGGTCTGAAAAAAAATGTCAATATTACTGAATGTGGAATTTGGGGCAGATTGTTTGTATTTAATAATTTTTAAGTGTTACATGTTAATAATAACAAAACGATTAATGTGCATACACCATGTATGACATGTATTTATACTTCAAACTAAACTGTCAGAAGCTTAACAGAAAACAAATACTGTATTGGTGCGTACAGGATCATTACAGATTTTGTTTTCTGTATGAGCCTATAATGCATTACTGCTGTTTAGTGTGGCTAAGAGCACATTTTGCAAAATGGTCAAATACTTTTGTTGCGTCTCACCATGTCAGTATTGGACAAACACATGCATCACGCTCCCAATAAACAGTAATTTGTTAAGTATTCCGAACCTCCCTCGGATTCATAATGGCTGCGATAACTGGCAGGATTCCTGCTGGGTCATGATTTAAACAAATTTAGTTTGAGGCTGGCGCAGGAATTTAAATACTTAGTTGGCAGTGCCACAGCAACATCAGGGTACCTTAAGCATTCTGCAGTAAAAATGGCTTACCAACTGGTCTTAGTGTTTGGGAGAAATTCCAGAAACTGTGTTTATCAATCTTTATCTGTATCTATATATTGTAAAAAAAAACTCTCAGACCAACTGGAGTCTGTTTGGAATGTCACCTAGTCGTCAATTTGTGAGTGTGGGTTTGCTGCAGTGAATGACTTACCTCACTATTCAAGACTGAACAATACAGGAAATCATTCATCCCCACTGCCATTAGGCTCCAGAGCACATTTGCCAATAGCAGATGATGACTCACTAGTCTTACTTTTCTCATACATTTTTCCTCTTACATTTTTGCTTATACTATACTACTGTACATGAATCACTTATCTTATAACTTATTATCATGAAAGCAGACATCTCCTTTGTAAGAAGACTAATGAAAATATAGCAATACTCAAAATCTCAATACAAAATGACCAAACTATTGCTGCTCTTATTGTATAACTGTGCAACTATGCTACAGTCAGGTTCTGAACGCACTCCAGCATTTCTCTAAATGTAGACAGGCGCACAGCCATTATTGTGTTGCTAATGACATGCTTGTAGCGAGCAAAATGGATACTGTCACCATTTTTTGCCTTTGTGTCAGGAGTTTGTTGCTGTTGTTGTTATATTTAACTTGTTACATATTGCAATCTAAGGTTTCTAAATGTATCATGTTAAAGGTCTTCTGAGGCACAACCAGGCCCTACCAGTTCTCTTGCTCAGCCGAAGATTGAGAAGGGGAGAGGAAGGCAGTGAACGAGTAAATCCTTCCATCATCCTGCCCTCTAAGCCCTCTGAGTCATTGCTACCGCCACCTGCTGAAAAAGAGGAGAGAGTTTAGAGATTATCAGACGATGAAACAACCTACCACCTAGACTGTCATGATATATTGCATTATGTCAAAACTGAATCTATGTACTATAGAACTTCTAACTGTATTTGTAAAAAAACACTATAGACCATCATCTCATAAACAAAATATGTACTGAGGTAAATTATACTGACCAATGTTATTTTTGCGGCTTTTGCCTCCCAGAAACATCTTCAGGCTGTTTCTGAACATAATTGCTCACAACAGGTTGCACACAGATTCCACAAATTTCCTCTCCTGAAGGGAAAGAGAGAAAGAGAGAGGGAGTGTATTGAAGTATCCTAAGTTTCTTTTCAGAACTGTAGCCAGGCCGGCTAAAAGTCATAGCTGTGTTAAGCCTAGTGTCCCTTTATATCTCAGCAGCAATGACTTTATGAATTTCTTTACTAATAAAATCATAACCATTAGAGAAAAAAAATTATCAGAATCTGACAACAAATGTCATAAACCAATTTGCAGATCCAACAGTCTTAGATTTGCTGGTTAGACCTATGCTTTACTTAAACTGCTTTTCCCCATAGATCATACTAAGTTAAATTCAATAATTAACTCTGCTAAATCAGCTAATTGTCTCTTAGACCTAATCCCAACTAGATTACTCAAAGAAGTTCTTAATCAGCATGTCCTTATTAAAAAGTCCTTGACTTTTTTCTCTGTATTTTCTTAAACTAACCATCCAATTTCTGAATGGACTCATCTAAAAAGCATTAACTGGCCTATCTCAGTGTTAAGCAAAGTTAAAATAATATCACTTTAGATATTTTCGTTTGATCAACCTGAGAATGTTTACATGCCCAAAGACTATGACTGGGCATCCATTTTATGCTTTTGTATTTTGCTGTTTTTTTTTTTTATTAGGACTAGCTTCCCAGACAGAATGCGAAAGAAACCAACAACAGATACTTGATTCTGGTTTAACCATATTTTATGTTATGTGAGATCATCATTCCAGACTCTACAAATTCATCTATCTACTGGCAGAAAACACTAAATGATTAATGTGTATTTGCACAGCCTAAAGCAAATTGTAGAGCAAGTCTGTCCTCTACAAGTTACATTCTCATGGAGTAAAATTAGCTTGTAATAATTGTGTGCTTTTTAAGACTGCCATACAGGTGGCAGTGGCTCAGAGGTAGTGTAGTCACCTACTAATTGTAGGACAAGACACTGTGAACCCCACCGGTGTGTGACTGTGTTTGTGTTTGTGAATGAGACGCAGTTAAAGCATTTTGACTACCAGAATGTCGAAATGCACTATACAAGTGCAGACATTGAGTTAATAGTGTTGAGTATTCAAGAGTCTTTTAATAAAAACACATTGCTCACACTTTATGCAAAGCACAAATTGCTGAACTATGTCCCCCTCTGCCGACCACAGGAGTTTATAGCAGCATAATTTTTCTTTTTTTTTCTGTTTCTAGCTGTTGCGTGTCCTCCAGAACACCTCCAACATGGGATTCTGAAATAAAACATCTATGGACACAGAACCCATAAAAATTCTGGAAGTTGATCCTCTAGCTAATCTGCTAGACGCTTACTGACTAGAGGCGTTTACATTTTTCGTAACCACATAAAATAAAATAAACCATGATGTTATTTAACTTTATCCTGACATGGTTAATTTCTGTTGAAATTAATCATTTTGATGCACTGTAGTACATGAAAAAGTGAAGCAAACAGAGCAACGTGGTGTTGCTGGGTGGCAGAATGCCAGTGGAAGTCATACTGAGCACAGGAACCACCCCTATGGCTGCTGTCTGAATCCATTTCTGTCCTTACTGTGCACATGTGACTGCACACACATGCTGGACCACAATCGTAACCGTAATGAAAAGAGAATGATCTGCTAAAAAAACAAAACAAAACAGGGGTTTCATGGGAGAAGTAATAGATCAGATGCACAGCTACTGAGAGGTGACTCTACAAGGACAAACAACAGCATGCTGTGATGCTCAAATTGTATGTGATTGATGCAACGTGTGGTTGAGTGGTCAGATAAAACAAGGCTTTCGGTAAAGACTTCCAATTCCAATTCCAATTATTAATTAACAAATTAATAGTATCAAAACCTGCATTTAATCAGTTCATTCAATGATACAATCAGACTTTCTCAAAACCCAGGCAAAAACGACGTGCTGCTAAAATAATCTAGGAATAATCTTAATACCTGTTTGAGAAAGTGTCCACTAGAAGCTTGCCCCTGCAGCTACTAGGTGACCTCTTGCTTTGTAAAAGCAATTTACACACACAATTAGTTAGCTTAGCCTTGTATGTGTTTTATGTGTGTCAGTATGCTAATCTTTAATGACAGGCCATCAGGAATGGTGGGATTGAGTTTAAAAAATCCAGGGCTGAATACAAACAGACACACGCACGCACACCCACCCACCCACACACACACACACACGCACTAGCCTATACATTAAAATGTCCAGATTTGTTCCTTCCTTACTCTTACTTATCAGCTTTTGACCTGCACTAACATAACCAAAAGTGCAAATGCAAATGTTTTAGACAGGTGTGAAAAAATGCTGTAAACAAAGAATGCTTTCAGGAATATAAATAATGATTGTTTATTTTTGTCAATTTATGAAATGCAAAGTGAGTGAACAAAACTATCTAAAATCAATAAATAAATTGACCAAATCAATATTTGGTGTTACTACGTCAGTAGAGTGTGTCTTAGATTACATGAAGAGACAGAAGGATGTGAGAAACCCTACATCTACAGAAGATCTGTGGTTAGTTCTCCAAGATGTTTGGAACAACCTACCAACCAGCACCTAGCTCCTGTTTTGAAGGCAAAGGGTGGTCACACACTTCCATTTTTGAAAGCATTCTTTGTTTACAGCATTTTTTCACACCTGCCTAAAACTTTCGCACAGTGCTGTATATCATGACATTATGGTTTTAACGATATTTCTTTCAAAAACATTTATAAGTGACCCCAAATATTTGTATATAAAAGGTTGCCTATCAAATATAGTGTACATTATGTGGCATGAGCTACTGGAAATGCACTGCTATATGACTAAGAAAGTGAAAAAAAAACAACGACATTGTACTGTGTATGATCAGAAACACCAGGAAACGATAAATGATGAAACATACAAAATTAAAGAGAGATGTGGGAAATGAAGACTCTGATAGGAGTCACTTATGGTAAAAGACACACACACACACACACACACACACACACAAACCATCTATCCTCAGTTTCTGCGCCATCTGAAACTCCTCAAACTTTTTCTTTCATAAACACAAACAGGAGAAATTGGTCCAAATCAGAGAGCAATGAAAAAGACAGGGAAAAAATACATTTAGTGCCTAGTCTGATGCTACTTTTTACCTCAACTGTCCTTTGATGCGCAAAACTTAACCTTTATTAGATCAAATAAGTATTACATACTGTATATTAGCTTATCATCATACATAGTTCATACATCTATCCAACAAAGCACAAAGATAAGCTATGACAGCCATGCTGAACGTTTGATGTTTTTACATGCTAATTTATGACATATATCAGTTTGGCAGAAATCAGTGCTGACATCTTATGATGTATTATTCATCTTACTAAATTATCAATATACTGAACTGATGTTACAAAAATGCAAAGAAAAACCCAAAATAATAGGCTCACATTCCTCAGATGTCTTACAAACACACTGTGGGTTACCATTGTGCATAAGATTTTTTTTTTTTTCATTTTTAGACAGATGGGTATTAAACATTTTTTTTTTATTAAGTAAAAAAAAATCCTGCAAAAATGGTTTGTGTGTACCAGTAACTTGTAAAAATAGAGTCACTGATTCACTGTAAAACGAGAACTAAAATTAAAAATAGACAATACTAATGTTTTTTTTATTGTTCTGTTGTTTTTTTCTAAACATTGTCATAATAAATTACAATGATTTTAAGGGGTTGTTTGTTTTTTGTAGGGTCACATTGGAAATAAAGTCACAGTTGGAACGCTGCACTCTCACACTCTGTACTGTCCTTGCAGGCCTCACAGATTTAATGGTGGCACAAAGTTTTCATCAGACACTCATGGGTACCAGATGTTGAATCCTATTGACTCAGTGTTTTTTCTTGCATTCTTCCTTCAGCAACACAGAGTCAATAGCTACACAATTCAATCTTTTGATCTTGGCAAGTTGCTGTGGCTGAACATGCTAAGAAACATGAAATTACGGAGGCACCTCTTCATCCAGGAACTTCACGTGTTTGTTATTGAGATTCTCATATGATCATCATGATCAAGTCGTGCTGGGAGGTAACTTCCATCCTGTTTCCTGCATTGACCGATTGCCCCTTTTTCATCAACACCTCAGAGGCATTTCCTTTTTTCATAACAACTGAAGGAGCTGCTTTTGGTGTAAGAGGAAATCACCAGTGTCTTTCACACATAATAAAAAAACTTATTCAGGAATACACCTGTACACACACTAAAGACACACCCAGAGCAAACGTACAGGACTGGATTGTTTGACTAAAGCTTCATTGTGAGTCAGTGTGTTTGTTATTAGCAATAGAGTCCAGATGGCCTTGCCTTCAGATGTAACCACACACATTCTCACAAACACATACATACACTCTGCCAGCTTCTTATCTGTGCTCCCTAGAGGAGCCAATCCTGACTTCCTGCAATTGCTCAGGGCTCCTAAAGCTTGCCATGTACAGGAAGTGAGTTTGTTTATGTGTGTTCGTAGCCTCAAAAAGAAGTTCCTGTAGATAAACAAACCTTGAACCAACTGATATTCTCACCTTTTTACCCTGCCTCACCGTAAACGTTTTCACTTTCCTCAAACTCAAAACCCAGAAGTTAGTTTTAAAAGAGCAATACTGAATCTTCACACTGCTGACCCCCAGTGGCGACACATGGAAACCATTTGTAACACCACTAACTTAAAAGGTATTTTCCTTGTGCTCCAGCAGACACAAATTTTTAATATTGACCAGCTTCAACTTTTGCATGCTAGGATGCCAGTAAGCAAACAACACCATATCATCTGAAGCAATGCATGGAAATACTATTTGTTATGCAGCTGTCTAACATTGTCAGAACTCAAAAACTAGAAACTAGAGACAGTGGCGTTCCAACAAATTAGGTGAATCCTGTCTAGCATGGAAAGGCAGTTTAATACTATATTAAAAAAGCACTTCGGGTTGCTAGAACCACATATTATCATCATTAATTAAGGAAAATTAAAACAGCTTCATACCTGTTTGAGAAAGTGTCCACTAGAACAGAGCTACTAGGTGACCTCTTGCTTTGTAAAAGCAATTTACACACACAATTAGTTAGCTTAGCCTTGTAGCCAGCCCAGGCTAAATCATAACCATTAGAGAAAAGATTTATCAGAATCTGTCAACAAAAGTCATAAACCAATCTGCATGCAACAGCCTTAGATCTGCTGGTTAGACCTATGTCTTACTTAAACTGATTTTCCACCATAGATCAGACTGAGTTAACTTCAATAATTAACTCTGCTAAATCAGCTACTTGTCTCTTAGACCCAATCCCAACTAGATTACTCAAATAAGTTTTTTCCATTAATCAGCACGTCTATATTAAATCAAATCAACCAATCTCTGTTTACAGGCTACATACCACGGTTGCTGTAGTCAAACTTTTGTTGAAAAAAACCTATTCTTGACCCTAGAGAACTTGCAAACTATAGGCCTATATCCAATCTGCCCTTTACTTCTAAAGTTCTTGAAAAAATTGTAGCTAAACAACAAGTGACCACCTGTGTAGAAATAACCTGTATGAATATTTCCAGTCAAGATTCAGATTACATCATAGCACAGAAACAGCTCTGATTAGAGTCACTAATGATCTTCTCACAGCTTCAGACAATGGACTAGTTTCTGTACTTGTCCTGTTAGATCTTAGTGCAGCATTTGATACGATAGATCATAGGTGTCAAACTCTGGCCCGCGGGAGTTTGACTACTATTAGAGCTGGCCCGCCGGTAATCATCATGTACCGCTAATACTACAAATCACAGAATTCTCTGTTGCCGTTTTGGTGGCGTCAATCGCGAGAGGACCCATTAACGCCCACTCCTTCTGTTGACCATAGTCATAGAGAACGTATGCTAATAACCCCTCATTTTTCTGCCTGACTCGCGGAGCAGAAGAGACAGATCGATCCCTGGGAATTTAAAAATGTCTTTGGACATGAAACTCACACAAGTCGCAGATTAAAGTATCGGCTTTCGGGTAGTTTTTGTGATTTGTGTTACGGTTTTGCTGCAACGAGCCCGTTTAACGGGTTTCGCTTTCCTCGGTGAATCGCCACAGCAGTCAGCTGTCACTGACAGGATGTCTGAGTTTCTTTCTATACTTTTACTGTTTGGATCAACTCAACTGTGTTTTCTTTAATTATTTAATTATAAATACCTAAGTAATATTTAATATTACTTCATTATGCTTTATTTTGAAATTTAAGACTTTTAACTTGTTCTGAACATGTTTAGCTCTTTTTTTAACCACTTTGATTTTTCTTAAACTAACTTTAAGAACTTTTTAAACTCTCCAGCTACCGTCAACGGTTCTTGGGAATAAATTCAGCATTACAGCATTCACAGTGCATTTTCTTACGGAAATAGTCTAGTCAAGCTTTGCTTGTTCCATATCCACTTTTTTTTCCCAGTAAATATCAATGTTGGCCCGCGACTTCGTTCCAGTTTTCAATTTTGGCCCACTGTGTATTTGAGTTTGACACCCCTGCGATAGATCACAAGATTCTCTTGTCTTTACATGTCTCCTCTTGGTAATATTATTAGGAAACATTCTATAAATTTTCACTGCTATGCAGATGATACTCAGTTATATTTCTCCATGAAACCAGAGGAAACAAACCAATTAGTCAAACTTCAAACTTGTTTAAATTATATCAAATCCTGGATGTCCCATAACTTTTTACAACTAAATTCAGACAAAACTGAGGTTATTATAATTGGTGCTAAAAACCACAGAGACTCATTATTGAATCAGATTGGTACTCTGGATGACACAACGTTAGCTTCAAGTTCTACTGTGAGGAACCTTGGTGTCATTTTTGACCAAGATCTCTCGTTTACACCATATATTAAAGAAATCTCTAGAAGCGCCCACTTCCACCTTAGGAATATTGCTAAAATTAGCCCTCTATGGCATGGCGTTGCCCTCAGGCAACAAACCACTATTTTGTCTTTGGCACCGTCCCTTTAAATTTTAAAAAGTAAATGACCACATTTAAAGACTTGTTAAAAGTCTGTGACCAATGAAATCTAAAGAGGGTGTGGATTTGACCCTTCCTCTTTGGGTGGAACACTCCTTTCTGGCACCATAGCAGGCTTGGAGACACAGCTAGCAGAAGGTAAGATACATTTCACTTTTTAGCATCTTTAAAGTCAAATAACTTTAAATAAAAAATATCTGTGATATGCATGAATATGTTAAGAAGCATACTTGATTGAGTAAATAGACTTTTTTTATTTATTGATATATAAAAATCATATTTTTTCATTCAAGAAATATTATGTACATGGATGGAGGTGTGCAAGTTTGTGTAGTTTGTACTATAATAAGTTTTGTTTTTACAGACTGTGTATTATTACTCACAGGAAATGTCTGCACAAACATTTTATAGGTGTAAGAAACACAATCAAGCACTTAGTGAGAGTGAGTGAGTGGATCCCAGAATAAGGTTTGAGAGTTCTGTCAGTAGAATAACATAATGTATGTATTGAAGTGTGTGCAGGTGTATATGTTTGCATGCATCAGTGGGTGAAGAGAGGTTATAGATATTTCTAATTTTTGCTTACTGTTTTTTTTATCAGATAGCCTATCTGATACAAATGAGTCTGTGGATGATGAGAAATGTGAAGGTAATACTTTCAAATCCTACATTGCAGAAAGCTAAATATAAGAGAGGACATCCCAGTTCCACAATTGCTAGAGAATATGAAGAAAGGAGGGAAGAGGGTCCACTAAAACTCATCCCAGTGTGCGTCTGGACACCATTGCTCATTGGATCATCATGGATGACAAGAAAGGTAGATGCAAGGTACCAGGATGCAAAGGTACTAAAGCAAAGTGCCCAAAATGTGATGTCCATCTATGTTTCACATCCACCAGCAACTGCTTCCATAGGTTTCATACAGAATAAAATGGTATGTGTTTTGTATATACGCACACTACAAAAAATGTCAATCATTTGTGCACAATGTTTGTTGAAATAAAACTTGTTAAAATAGTGGTTGATGAAATAAAGCTTATTTGACTATATTTATTGCTGTTTTGCCTCTCTTTTTATCTATTATATACTGTACATTAGAAAAGCTTGGCGCTTTAGTGCCTTTACAGCACATTGTTGGCTGGGGGTGGTCACATTTTCTGAAAAATTATTCCATTTGTTGGAATAATTTGTTACCTCTAGGCTGGACTACTATAACTCGCTACTCACAGGATGACCCAATAACTCTTTGAAAATCCTCCAGTTCAAAATGCTGCAGCCAGAGTCTGACTGGACTTAGAAAGAGAGATCACATTTCTCCAACATTAGCTTCTCTGCATTGGCTCCCTGTCAAATCTAGGGTAGAATTCAAAATTCTTCTCCTCAACTACAAAGCTCTCCATAATAAAGCTCCATCTTATCTTAAAGACCTCATCGCTCCTTATGCTCCCAACAGAACGCTTCGTTCTCAGAGCGCTGGTCTGATTGTGGTTCCTAGAGTTTCTAAATGTAGAATAGGAGGCAGAGCCTTTAGCTACCAAGCTCCTCTCCTATGGAACCAGCTTCCAGTTCAGGTTCGAGAACCAGACACCCTCTATAGTTTTAAAACTAGGCTTAAAACCTTTTTTTTTGACAAAGCATATAATTAGAGATGGTTCTGGTCCCTCAGAACCAACTGTAGCTAAGCTGCTATAGACTGGGGGACGTCATTCATTCACTGAGCTCTTTTCGGTTTCTTCTATGCGCTAAGATGCCTTCATGTGCTTCTCCCCTTCTGTCTCTCTCTCTATTCTTATCTGCAGGTATCGTCAGACTCAGAGCCGTGTGTCTCCAGTGTTCAGTTGCTGGTCCAACCATCCCGTCTGTGTTCTGTTGCTGCTTGTTTTGTTGTGGTTATGTTCTTTCCTCTCTTTTTCCTCCACTGTTGCTATTAAAATGTACAATTTCTCAATTGGCTACAATTAAAACCTTGCTCTATGTGGGATTTGTTGGGTTTAGTTGTGTAAGGTCTTAAACCTTGCTTGTAAAGTGCCTTGAGATAACTGATGGTGTGAATAAGCGCTATACAAATAAAGTTGAATTGAATTGAAGCAGAAACTGGTTGAGTAGTGTACAACTGTACAATTCTGTGTTTAATTAATTCAAACATGTTTTAAATAATGTATGTAGGTCTGTGTTTTTGTGGTCTTTGTCTTTTTTAACTTCACAGTACAAAAAATAACGTTAATTTAATATTCAAAATCTCATTTAAAAAAATATAGAGCATCGTTCCAGAAATAATGCGTAACTGTTTCTCTGTAAAAACATTTTTGGAACTATGAAACTACTACTATGAAAACTGTCTGTCTGTGGAAAACCACCTCACTCACACCCCATCCTCAGTCTTCACTGATCAGCTGCTGTACACTGTCATGTGACCTGTTGACTGTTAAAATTTGAATATTTCTTTAATTTTAAAACTTTTGGGGAAATGTCTTTACTAAATTACTGCAACATATGACTGACACAGCATGTCTGCTGATGGATTATTATTCACAATGTAACCTTTATCACTACCCCACTGGATAGGATACATTACACTACTACATGGGCAAATGGACTGTTCAGGACTGCAAAGTTCTGAACACTGCCATCGATCACACACTGCAATATGAAAAACTCAAAGGATCATCAAGTATCCTACTCAGGTGGTAGACACTCAAGGACAATGACCCACTAAATGACATATTGTGCTGCCCGTTGCTGAGTTTGTGAGTGTGATCACACTCAGACAATGCATATTAGAACATTATTTTTCCAGAAAACACGATGAAGATCATGTTCATGTTCATCATCATATTACCATTAAGAGCATGTAATCTTCTGACTGATTTTGAGCAAAAAATATTTCATATAAATGTTTAAATCACATGCACAAATTTTCATCCCTGCAGACATGACTGATCTCTGCAGATATCCTATGATCAACATATTATTATTATCAAACATGATAAAAATCAGGTTTTCCTGATGGACTGGGCTCAAATTGGAATTTATTATGGCAGTCAGGTTTGTAAAAACATACAGGAGCTTCATTTTAATTTGATAATCTCAGAATATGTGCAGAGAGCATTGCATATGTAAATCATCAAGGTACTTTACCCTGGTGCTTAACCAGGTTTTGTATTCTTTTAATTGGCACTAGTTATGCTGTGCAAGTGACCTAATTAAACTAATGGCTGAGATGGGGGGGGGGGGGGGCTTTTAATCAGAGTTGTGTTAATCCAGACAAGAACTACACGGTTAGGCAGATTAACATGGGATTATGTCTATCTGCACCACTGCTGTCTAGGGAAAGAAACCAGAGAGAAGATGGGAGGAGACAAAATACAAAAACAACAACAACATAAATCAGCAATAACAAGGAGTTATAAGAGCTGTTTTCTGTATTCTGTAAAATGTGTCCAAACTTTTAGGGAAAAAAAACAATCTTTTCAACAACACAGTGTCAAGATGACAATCATCGGAAGACCATACCATACAAATTTTAGCCATTGATTAAAAAAGTGAAAATATTAAATTAACATTAATATTAGTAGTGACACTTGCAGGTGCTGGATAGAAAGACTCCTGTAGATTTTGACAGACAGAAAGAAGAAATCAACTGTAAACACACATTCAAAGCCAATACAATTATATACAGAAGATTAATAATTCAGTATTGTTAGAGATAATGCCACTATGGCCACACAAAGGATTTGTGTTTTTTGCCAGAACAACTGTTATCCACCAACTGGTCGAAACACAGTACATCCAGCCCAGCACAAGCAACAGGAATCGAAAATGTGCCCTAAACTGTTGGAAAGACTGCAACAAAAACTACAATGGTAGACACTTTAGAGTGGAAAAAGTCAAACCCTTTTCACACTCTTTATTTATTCATTGTCCCCTTTACCTGAATTACAAATATTCAATACTATACAGCCTAACAACAGCATTCTTTAAGTTTTAAGTACCATTCAGTATCTTATACAGGTCTGAACAAAAATAACAATATTGTCAAAAATCATTATTGCTGTTCATGTTATTACTGTTATACAGACATTGTTCTTTGCCTGACATTATGGCTGTGACGGAAGACACACTGCAAACACAAAGCATTTAGCTATCTATCTCTACTTCCCTCGCGCAGACAGACAGACAGACAGACACACACACACACACACACACACACGCACACACACACACGCACACACACACACACACACACACAAGCAGAGGCATACAAATACACGTCAGTCAATAACGTAAATCGACCTGAGGTATGTTTTCCCCATCAATTCACCGGCGATAACAATAGCGTCAGACAGATAATATGTCGGTCACCTTCGGAATATTATCAAGCCCTCGACGTAGGTTTCTCCGTAGATTCACGGCAGAAACCAACGCAGTGCACGAGGCGAATTCCCACTCCTCCCAATTCCCCATCCGTTACCTTCTATTAGTATCGTCTCATCATCAGACGCCTGGCGATATTGTGGCCATTATTTTCCTACGTCCGGTGAGCACAAGCTGACGTCTGAAGAGACCCGGTGGCACGAGTCTCCTCCGGTCGACGTGAGGTAATAATTATTCATGAGAGGGGCGTGGTCAATGCGTTCACTTCGTTTAGACATGCGCGTGTACTATAGAGCAACAACCCAGTCCCTGGCCACATCCGAGCCAGTAGCTGTCACGATGGAGGTCAGGAAGTGACATCTAGTGGTCAAAGTTCAATTGGCACCTAAAACGTCACACAAATAGAACAGTTTACAATTAAAATCACATGATATTATATTATCAAAATAAAGGCAGAACATTCATTTGTTGTTTTTTTTTGCACATATCAGCATTCTCTATTTGTAAATATTGTAAATATAGTAAAATCTTGCGCTCTTCTGCATATTTCTGCCTTTTTGCAATGCCTATTATCTGTTGCTGCTGTAATAATTGAATTTCCCCAAAATGGGATCAATAAATGAGTATTTTATCTTATCTAAACTGGTGACACTGATAAATATTGTAATTATGAGCACATCAGCAAACCACTCTCTTCTCACACACTTTCACTCATGTAACCCTAAGGACACATGTGTTGACTGGATGGAACCATAACCATTGGACCCTATCACTGTTTAGAACTCCTAAAAGTTTTAATACCTGGAACTCTCAAAATGTCAATTGGAACCAAAACCCTTTCAAATGAAAGATGGAATGTCCAATTCACACTGAACAGCAGCTCTAGAATAAGCTTGACAAAGATTATTTTTCTTAGCCAATTTTCAACCTAGTCCATCAGAAACATATCAAAATAAACAAACAGGAAAAAAGGACAACATAAATAAGCATAGAAATGAACCAATTCAACCAAAGAGCAGACATGTTTCATGACACCTGAAGAAACCTCATAGTTCTTTATTGAAATCACTGTACTTTTATGTTCATAAGATATTTACCTCACCATACATGACAAAACCACACTAAAACTGGAGTTACATGAGACAGTGGACCTGTCATACTGAAGCAATGGCACTGCATGAACAGAGTGAAAACAAAATACACAGCTACACGTTTTGGCAGTACCTCTCATCACTGATGGAGAACTCAGTATTACCTTAATTAAAGCATTGCTTTGCAGTTCCAGTACCATGGTTTGCTTTGGTTCAGGAGTCAGGGACCATGGCCTCCCACTCTAGTTTACACTCTAGTCTTATTCTAGCAAAGCCAAAGATTTATTATTCCCTGATGTGGACCTTTGTGAGACAAAGGACGCCCATACGAGACAAGATAAAGGCGAGATAAAGGAGATCATAGATAGTTGGGTGATGAAGTCTGCATTAGGAAATTGCAATATATACAAATGTACATTTAGGAAAATAATATCTTGCATCAATTCATATCAGTCTCACATCTCTCATCTTTTTAATATACAACATATTACATATAGCAATTGATTTTACATGACATTTCATTAAAAGGAAGAGCATAAGAGGAAGCCTTTCCAGCATACAGTGGCTTGCGAAAGTATTTGGCCCCCTTGAACTTTGCGACCTTTTGCCACATTTCAGGCTTCAAACATAAAGATATAAAACCGTAATTTTTTGTGAAGAATCAACAACAAGTGGGACACAATCATGAAGTGGAACGAAATTTATTGGATATTTCAAACTTTTTTAACAAATAAAAAACTGAAAAATTGGCCGTGCAAAATTATTCATATTATACTTTCGCAAGCCACTATATCTGGATCACTATTCTTCTTATTATAAAAACGTAAGAAAAAAATAAAAAAACTATTTTTTTTGACAGTTGAGTATAAAACCATGATGGATGAACACAAAGTAGTCCTCCCAACATAGTATATTAGCACATAGCACATTGAATCTCTGATCATGCTTGTATAAAATAAATTTTGCCCCCCTTATATTGTAGCCAGTACATCAGAGAGTTTATGGGCTGAGAACTTTTCTACTTTTGCTCTGTCCCTGTCATTGGAATGGTTTTCTTACAGTACCAAGCTATAACCACAATGTGACACTGTTTAACACAGCATCTGATGCTGAATATAAAAGGTCAGGTGGAGAAAGGGGAAGACGTAGTAGTGTGGGACACACGGCTCGGGATGGGAGAAGAGATTGAGTTGGTCGACAGACTTGATGAACAGCTTCCAGGGTCTGTTTTATGCTCTTCTTTTCCTCCTCCTTTGCTTTTTCCTCCTGCTTTCCCTCCCACCGCTCCATGCCCCTCCAGTCCCTCAGAGTTCTCCAGCATCTCTTGGATGAGAGGAGGCATGGAGCCAGGTATCTCCATTTTCAGTGTGATCACTCGCTCTGCTCCTGTCAGGCAAAAGTAAAGGTAGTATTTGAATTATTAGTTGCCTGCGCAGATTTGTCAGCAACTACTAAGCCATCATAATGGTAAATATACTTCTGGTCTGGATGTTGCACATTAAAAAACTTCCATTGACTCAGTCTATCAATCCTTCCTTCTTTAGATAATCCTTTACTGCAGTGCAGCTTAAAAAACATTTCAAAAACAGAAGGTTTGGAAAAAAATGAATGAAAACAGTAATGTTTTTGTAATGCTGTGATTGTCCCTTCAGAGGAATTAATAGATGGATGGATGGTTTATGAACATACAGTAAACAGCACTAACAATCAGTGCTGTTTTAAATAGAACTCTGTGAAGGGACCTGTGTGGGATTTATTGGACTTTCGATACAGTTGTGCAAGGTCCGTACCGTTATTGTTTGTAAAGCGCCTGAGATGACTTTCGTTGCGAATATAATATAGATAAAATTGAACTTAATTGTGAATCCCTTGTTTTTTCTGCAGTTCAGGCAACAACACTATACAGCATCTGTGCTGTCACGTGCATCAGGATCTGTGTGTATTTGTGTGTCTAACCCTTCACGCTGATGCTCCTGAGGTCAGTAATCTTCATCAGTATCTTGGGGAACATGCAGGGTTTATCAGGCCGCCTCCTCCTCACATAGATCTATACACATGTAGAAACAAAAACATTATGGAACAGGAGATTTATCATTGCAGCTATACATATGCCATGTGACTGAGATGATGTTTTCTGATTTCACCCTTCCACTTTTTTGTGTGATTTATAGTAATATCCAATAATAATATAATATCTTTCTATCTGCTAATAATTGCTAGAGTTTAAAACTGTTCTTATAGCTGTTACGTCACACCTAAACTCATTTACAGTGGGTTCAATATGAAGCAAGATGTGCATGACACATACAGCTTTAATTTAAAGGTTTAGTTTAACACTAATGAGTAAGATATGTTAATAAGGACATAGCAGTTTTAGTGCAGCTGTGTTCCATCATTAGTTCAGTTTAACCAACATCTTTTCTGCATTCACACAGTATATAGTATAAAACAGAAAGACTTACGTATTAGCATTCTACAATAAGGGTAAAACACATTATTTAATTCAGCAGTTCCCAACCTTTCTTGCACCTTGGACTGGATTCATGTAAAACAATATATTCACAGACCTGTATAAACAACTCAAAGCAAATTGCGTAAAAATACAATATCTAGGGTAATGGGAGACAGTGAAAACTGACGTGTTACTTATGTCCAGTAATTAACTAAGCAAGTAATTTGGTTTTGGTTGTCGACAGAAAAGCTTCACAAAGATTATCTGACGGCCAGGGTACCAAATGACCAACGGGCCGATATCGGTTTCCGGTCAGGTGGTTGGTGACTTCTGATTTAATTAAGTAATTAATTGAATGTCAGACCTTTAAGGCTTCCAGCAGTGGCTCTTGAAGAATGTCCACCTTCTCTGCCTCCTCCAGATCCTGACGATCTGTACATACACACAGAAAGAGCATATTATTTCATTTATTACAAATAAATAAAAGAGGAGTGATTCACAGGAATCTAATAAACATCAAGACAGCTCCTCACAGAACAAAGTAACAATAAAAGAATTAAATGTCGTCTATTAAATATTAGATCTCTCTCTTCTTTTTTTTTTGTCCTGTCCAGCAGTTTAGCATCTATCATGTTAGTGCCGGATGCTGTATTGTGGTGGGCAGTTTTGCTTTTTCAAAAGGGGTACATAAACTATGAGCCCCTCTTTGAAGATCTTTGTTTTAATTGGTCTATCAAAACGAAATGAGAGTCTCTGGATTGGACAGGAAGAAAGGGGGGGGGGGGGACACACAGACAACAAAATACATAGTACAACCAACAGGGTATAACTAACATTGATTGAGAGCATGTGAATAAGTTATAGTGATGAAATTGATTAGTAACAGTCCTGGTATTATGATGATAATGACAAGCAGCGACATCTACAATAACCACAACAGCAATAACAACAGTAACCACACATAAGTGCAGGTGCAGCAATACCAACACGATGATAACATCATTTGTGGAAAAAAAACAAAAATACAATTAAAATAAGTGAATAAGTACATAAGAGGAAAGTATATCATAACATAACACGTATGCACACCGTTGCTCATATAGTTTGTTCCATTACCCCGAAACAGTGAAACAACATCATTCACCGCTTGTGGTGATACAGGCATTGGTGCCACTAGTAGAAACCAGGGTGATGGGGGAAGGTGATGAGTGTATCCCTACTGTCCCAATGCTCCCACAGGCAGCAAGAAAGGGCCCAGTAACCAGTGCGCCACATACCTCTTAGGCCCGGGAGGGCAGATGCCTTGAACCGGGGCGTCCACCCACGCCTTCCACCCAGGGCTGCAGAAGCCACAGGGACAGCACCAGGAGCTAGGCCCGGCCACCGATGAGCCAGCGCCAGCCCACCCCGGGAAGAACAGAGGCAGACCCCCCCTCCACCGGGGGGTCAGCCCCAGAGAGCAGAACCCGGGCACCCACGGCCTGCAAGGAACCCATAGGCAAGGGCCCCCAGCGTCCCGAGGGGAACCCACCCCCAGTTTACGTCCCCCAAGGACGGAGCAGAGCACCCCCCCCCACGGCCAGACACCACCCCCAGCGTCACGGTGGGCATGCAGCACTAGATAGGCATTAGTGGGAATCAGTATAGGAGGCTGCCCAGGCAGCAAGATCCCGTAGCCTGCGCCAGGATCAGGCCACCCAAACAACAGCTACACCACTAACATACATACATGCATACACATACTGCCACATACATCCCCCCCAAAACCTACCCATCCATACGTGATACTATACACACTCATACCCACACCATACGCGGAGTCCCTGTCTCTGACCCAGTGCCTGCGGGGCCTCGGGCAGGACCCACGGCACCTCTAAGGCCACCTCCCCCGCCCCCATCTGAGGAGGAGCCAGGGGAACAAGACAGGACCCCCCCCATCTGAGGAGGAGCCAGGGGCAGCAAGACAGGACCCCGTTACCCTGCCAGCCAGCTTGGTTTGTAAGTGTGGGGCTAAGATACATTAAAAGTGGGGGAGGTGTCCAAGAGCACAACCGCTGGCTGACGGATGTGTCTCCCAGAGGGTGTCCCTCGTCCCTAAGTGTCTACTTGCAATTAAGAACAGGGCCGGAGGCGACTACCGAGGTCACACCTGGCCCCTCCTCTCGGACCCCAGTAGGAGACCACCCCCTCAGGCCCTAAATGTATGTGTATGTGAATATAAAGGACATTGGAAGACTACCAGTCTCCAAAGCCTTGTTTGGTGTTTGTGTGTAATGTAGTAAAAACTGAGGGGCATTCCGTTCCGGGAGGGACGATGGTTAAGGCTGCAATTAGAGAGCCAGTCCCCCCATATGGAGAGGGCCCCTCATAAGCCTAGGTGAATAGGTGTAAAATGTAGCTGTGGCATGAGGTACAAAGGTCAGCCGAGCTAGGTCCCAGACTAGCTCAGCATCCTATCCCACCGCCCCCAGTCCCTCCCAGAGGGGGACAGACAGACCTGACCAGAGGGCCACGGTTATGCTGCCCAGGGAACCACAGGCAGCGCAGTCAGGGCCTCCCCAACTCCTCTGTCTCGCATACACATCCTCTCCCTCACGCATACTCATGCTCGCCCCGTGAGGTCATTCATTCAGACACGCAATCTCTTACATAACACACATCCAGATCAATATGCATCTACACATATCCACCCACATATACACAAGCCCATAAGTCCACCCCCCCCCCAGATGCATACACACACACACTGTGTAGCTGTGTAGTGCGGTCCGATCCCAGCCCAGGTGCCACAGGGACAAGAGAGCCCAGACAAACCTCCCCACGATCCCATCATGCTCCATCGCCACGTGCCCCCGCCGCATCATAGGAGTCAGACCGCTAGGAGTGGCAACACCCCGCCCCCACGAGGACGCCCCAGGGGAAGGAGCACCCCCTAGGAGCAGGCAGGCCCTCGCCAGGGAACCCCACAGGCACCGGGCACCCAAGTCCACACCCCAGGTCCGCCCCCTCACCTGCCCTCAGAGCTAGCTATGCGCCAAGCTACCAACTAGCCGACCCCTCGACCCCAAGCACCAGCCCCCACAGATACTACCCCCCAGGTACAGCGGGCCCGTGCGGCCACCCCATGATCCCCGAGACCCGCCCCCCCCTCGCCCACAAGGGCCGAGCAGCACCCCAGCCCCAGGCCTCCCTCTGTTACACCAATGCCGGGCACAGTACAACGGCTCGGGCCACACACATCACCACCATGAGGTGGAATCAATCAGAGTGGAGTTCCAGTTAATGATTTAAACAGTCAGACAATGTTTCTAAGGTTGTGTAGTCTGACAGACTGTTGCTCAGGATGCTTAATTTCTTCTTAGTTTTCCAATTCATAAGGATGATTTTCTTTCCGACGCATAAGGCAGTGAATAACAGTTGTGACGTGTTTTTCTCTAGATTGATCCCTCTTAGATCTCCTAAAAGACACAGTGCGGGGGACATTGGGATTGGATACCTTAACCAGGTTGATAAGTGTTTGCAAACTCCTTGCCAGAATTGTTGCACAGGTGGACATGAGTAGAATGCATGTAGGTATCTATCTGCTGTGTTATCTGTGCAGTGTGGGCAGGTGTTGGACTTAGTGAGACCCATCTGGAACATCCTTTGACCTGTATAGTGTGTTCTATGAAGAATTTTTTATTGTATTAACTGCAAATTTGTATTTTTAGTCATCTGGAATAAGTTTGAGCATATATTTGTCCAGAACGTTTGGTCGGTGGTGATACCCAAATCAGTTTCCCATTTAGATATCGGGAGACACGTGTCTTTCGTTTTAGACAGAATTATATAGATTTTTGATAATACTCTTCTAAGTGAGATTCCAATAAATTGTTCTACTGCTGGTGGAGGTTACCATTGTATCTGAGTATTTTTGTTTTTTGCCTTAATTATTGATTTAAGTTGATATTCTAAAAAGTGGCCATTAGTAATTCCAAATTTGGACACTAGCTCCTCGAATGGGATAAATCTATCCCTTAAGAAAATGTGTTTCATATGTGTTATTCCTTTGTTATAGCAGATTGGGAATTTAATGATTTTTTTGTTTTGTAGGATGTCTGGATTTGTTACAGCTGGGCACTTTGGGCTAAACTATGCTGGAGTCCCGGGGGCAGGGATGACCTGAACCCCTGGTACTGACTCCCGAAATCGCCACACGATGGCGCCAAACTCACTGGGAAGCAGGGAAGCTCCACCTGAGCCTCACTACCTGATCCCAAGACTCTAAATCTCTCACTCACGAGACTCTAACAGGGGGGGACCCACTTGCACGACCACAGACACAGGACTATGGATAAATAATAATTTAATATGAAGAAAAGAACTAACATGAGCCAAAACACAAAACACGAGAGACAAAGAACTAAAAACAGATACTAACGTAAAGCAACAATCTCAGACAAGACTACAGATGACAAAACCAAGACCTGGGGCTATAGCACAAAGACAAAACACATGCACACTCAAAAGACAGTACTACAACAACTAAGACAGAGAACCAGAACTAGGACACGACAGGATACTAAATAAACCGAATAACACTAGGTACAAAGAAGAAGACAGGGGATACGAACAAACTTCACATGACCAAACCAAACCCGGAGATATCAAAATGCAGACAAACACAGACATTCCAAATACGACAAGAAAACACTTACTACAGGATTCAGGGACACTATAGAAAACGAGGTAACATTGATGACGAGCCAGCAAATAACCAAACAGAGGAAGGAACTTAAATACACACTCAGACAGGAAATCAAAACCAGGTGCAAACACTAATGACACAAAACAGGAACTAAGACAAAAAACCAACGAAGAAGGAGGGTGAGCACGAGCGCCCTCCGGTGGTAGGAGGGCGAATTGTTACAGAGCCCCCCCCCTTACGGCCGGATCCCAGACGGCCCGATATAACCGTGTCCTGGCAGGCAAATCAACACAAAAACGTGGGTCACACTAAGGCTCTTAGCCTGGTTCAAACAGAAATGTCACCAGAGTTCAAAAACGAATCAAACTTAAAGTGTCCCATCAAGGCGGGTGTAGGCGTGCGTAATCCTCTCCCAGCAGCTGCTGGGTGCGAAACGGAGCTTCCGGCTCCGAAAAAGTCTGATGAACACCCCTTGGTGGCCGGCGGCGAAAGAGGCCCGGCCAAGCCAACGGCTTGATGATCCTGGAGGCCGGCAAGACAGGATCCCTCTCTGGACCCAGCCGGAGGGCAGCTCCGGGCTCCGAGGCGGACGAGAAGAGCGTCTCGGCAGCGCCGAGCTCCGGGACGGGCGAGAAGAGCGTCTCGGCAGCGCCGAGCTCCGGGACGGGCGAGAAGGCGAGTGATTCGGCAGCGCCGAGCTCCGGGACGGGCGAGAAGGCGAGTGATTCGGCAGCGCCGGGCTCCGAGGCAGGCGAAGCGGCGAGTGATTCGGCAGCGCCGGGCTCCGAGGCAGGCGAAGCGGCGAGTGATTCGGCAGCGCCGGGCTCCGAGGCAGGCGAAGCGGCGAGTGATTCGGCAGCGCCGGGCTCCGAGGCAGGCGAAGCGGCGAGTGATTCGGCAGCGCCGGGCTCCGAGGCAGGCGAAGCGGCGAGTGATTCGGCAGCGCCGGGCTCCGAGGCAGGCGAAGCGGCGAGTGATTCGGCAGCGCCGGCCTCCGAAGAAGAAGCGGCGAGTGATTCGGCAGCGCCGGGCTCCGAAGAAGAAGCGGCGAGTGATTCGGCAGCGCCGGGCTCCGAAGGAGATGAGGTGAGTGGTTCTGCGGCAGAAGAGATGAGTGGTTCGGCAGCGCCGGGCTCGGAAGAAGACGAGGTGAGTGATTCGGCAGCGCCGGTCTCCGAAGGAGTTGAGATGAGAGGCTCGGCAGCACCGGGCTCCGAGGCAGACGAAACACGTTCCTCCAGAGTCGACCCCTCTGGAGAACTGGAAACAAAAGTGTGCTCTCCATGAGCACACAACTCTAATGGTGGTTCAGTGGCTCCGAGCCACTGCTTCTCCAGGCCCGTCACCTCCTCCAGGAGATGATGGGGCGATGGAGCGGGTGCAGCGGTGTTGAACCGCTGGCTGTCACCAGACGACGCCACCACCTTGAGACGTCGTGGTGCTGGAGTCGGTGCTGCGGGCCGCGGTGCTGAACCCAAACTCCGCGGAGCAGGAACCGGACTCCGAGTAGGTGCAGCGGGGGTAAGCCGCTGTTTCCCCGAGCCTGTTGTCTCCCCCTGGAGACCGTTGGGCGATGGGGCAGATGCAGCAGTGGTGAACCGCCGACTTTCACCGATCGACGCCTCCACCTTGAGACACCGAGGTGCTGGAGTTGGAGCTGCAGGCCGCGGTGGTGACACCATGCGCCGCGGAGCAGGAACCGGACTCCGGGTAGGTGCAGCGGGGGTAAGCCGCTGTTTCCCCAGGCTCGTCATCTCCTCCTGGAGACCACAGAGCGTAGGGCCAGGTGCAGCGGTGAACGGCCGCTGACTTCCACCGACCGACGTCTCCACCTTGAGGCGCCGGGGTGCTGGAGTTGGTGCTGTGGGCCGCGATGTCGACTCCCGACGTCGCGGGGCAGGAACCAAACTCCGGGTTGCTGGCACTGGAGTCGATGCAGGGGTGACCATCCCCTGAGACTCCAGGGTGAGCTGAGGAGGACTTCCCGTGGGTGCGGTATCCCACCGCGGAACAACGGGTTCCGGCGTTCCGTCCAGGAAACACCGGGCGGGCAGAATGAATTCTCCCAGCTCCTCCTGCTGGTGAACAGAGACCCGCGCTAGCCTCCTGGAGCGCGGTCTCTTAGAAAACAAAGCAGTCTCAGGAACACAAAAACTTGACACAGGACTCAGAGTCTCGAACGCTGGAGAAGGAGAACACTGAGCCTTCAGCTCCTTCCATATGTCTCTGGCCTCCTCCTCTGACAGACTAGTGGCAGGCAAAGGGGGCTGTGAACCGAGGTAGGGGTCCCTCAGGCGAGCATGACCGACACGAACGGAAACAGAGGATTTGGTGGAGGCTGACTCTGGGGGCGGGGCGCTGAGCAGGGCACGCTCCAGCAGCTCCTTCTCCTCCCCTACAGCCTTACACATTCCTCCGACCCCAGGCAAGTGTAAATTGTCCCAGAGGACATCGTCTAGCCTGCCCAGTGCCTCCAACCGGGTCTCTAGATCTGGGCAGTAGGCAGCAGAGTCCATTAGGGTGCAGAACGCCACACGAAAGAACTGGGGCAACTTGCTCCTGGCGCGTTCCATACCTTGACGGCAAGTTCAAAAAACAAAAAACACAAAAGAAAAACTGGGTCGGCTGGGTCCTACTGGCTGGCTCGTTCTGTTACAGCTGGGCACTTTGGGCTAAACTATGCTGGAGTCCCGGGGGCAGGGATGACCTGAACCCCTGGTACTGACTCCCGAAATCGCCACACGATGGCGCCAAACTCACTGGGAAGCAGGGAAGCTCCACCTGAGCCTCACTACCTGATCCCAAGACTCTAAATCTCTCACTCACGAGACTCTAACAGGGGGGGACCCACTTGCACGACCACAGACACAGGACTATGGATAAATAATAATTTAATATGAAGAAAAGAACTAACATGAGCCAAAACACAAAACACGAGAGACAAAGAACTAAAAACAGATACTAACGTAAAGCAACAATCTCAGACAAGACTACAGATGACAAAACCAAGACCTGGGGCTATAGCACAAAGACAAAACACATGCACACTCAAAAGACAGTACTACAACAACTAAGACAGAGAACCAGAACTAGGACACGACAGGATACTAAATAAACCGAATAACACTAGGTACAAAGAAGAAGACAGGGGATACGAACAAACTTCACATGACCAAACCAAACCCGGAGATATCAAAATGCAGACAAACACAGACATTCCAAATACGACAAGAAAACACTTACTACAGGATTCAGGGACACTATAGAAAACGAGGTAACATTGATGACGAGCCAGCAAATAACCAAACAGAGGAAGGAACTTAAATACACACTCAGACAGGAAATCAAAACCAGGTGCAAACACTAATGACACAAAACAGGAACTAAGACAAAAAACCAACGAAGAAGGAGGGTGAGCACGAGCGCCCTCCGGTGGTAGGAGGGCGAATTGTTACAGGATTGTTCCAAAGTGGTGTCTATTGGCAGGGAGCAAGTGACGAGCCAGTTATTTTTAAGAATTTCCACCAGGCTGTTAGGGATTCTTATGCTAGTATACCGGAAGCAATTATGAAGTTTGATTTTGGTACTGATAAATGGTAAATCTGCAATTTTAATGTCTTTACAAAATGTTTGTTCAATGTCTAACCAGGATACGTCTGCTGGACTGGAATTTATCCATTTGTGGATGTGATTCAATCTATTGGCAAGGAAGTAGTGGTAAGGATTAGGTAGTTCCATGCCTCCGCAGCTTTTAGGTTTTTCAAGCGTTTTAAGGCTTATGTGCTTTGTTTCTCCATAAAAATTTTGAGATGCATGCCTCTAATGTCTTGGTGGCTGGTTTGGTATCATTGAGAACAGGTAGTTAAGTTTAGGTAAGACCATCATTTTAATGGTGGCAATTCTTCCCATGAGTGAAATGGGTAGGGACTGCCATCTGTTGAGGTTAGATTCTATTTCTTTTAGTAATGGAGAATAGTTTAGTTCTGTGAGGTCTGACAGCCTAGAGGAGAATTCAATGCCCAGATATCTGATGTTCCCTGGTCGGAGTGTGATAGAATGAGCGCTTTGGAAGTCATAGTTGAGTGGCAGCACAGTAGATTTTGTCCAGTTGATTTCTCTCTTCTAAATCTCTGTTAATAAATGACTTGATAAGTGACCATCACATAGATTTATTTAGTCTCACTGAAACCTGGCTGCAGCATGATGAGTACGTTCGTCTAAATGAGTCGACTCCAACAAGTCACATCAACCATCATATTCCTAGAGGCTCAGGTAGAGGTGGAGGAGTAGCAGCAATATATAACTCAGATTAATTAATTACTCCTAGCCGTAAACATAACTATAATTCTTTTGAGACCCTCACTCTGAGCCTTTCTCACTTAAACACTAAAACCCAGAAACCAGTTGTGTTCTGTGTCGTCTACCGTCCTCCTGGTCCATATTCAGAGTTCTTAACTGAATTCTCAGAGTTTTTATCTAACTTAGTTCTCAGCACAGATAAAGTGATTGTAGTCGGAGACTTTAACATTCATGTAGATGTTGACAGTAACTTTCTCAACAGTGCATTTAATTCACTACTGGATTCTATTGGTTTTAGTCAGCGTGTGAATGAACCCACTCACTGTCTTAATCATGCTCTTGATCTTGTCCTGACTTATGGGGTTGAGATTGATCATCAAGTTCTCCCTCAAAACCCTCTGTTATCTGACCATTTCTTAATAACGTTTGAATTTACCATAACAGACCTGACAACAGTTGGAAATAAGTTCTATTACAGCAGATGTTTATCTGATGATGCTGTTGTCAGATTTAAGGAGATGATTCCATCATCTTTTGTTTCATTCCCTTGTAGCTACACAAAGGAGAGCAGTTGTCTTATTTATCAACAGGTAGATTGTCTTGTTGATGATGCTGCAGCTTCACTGCGTACAATTTTAGACACTGTTGCTCCTCTGAAGAAGAAGCCAGTGAAACAGAGGGAGTTGGCTCCATGGTATAACTCAGAGATCCGCAGCCTTAAGCAGAGGACTCGAAAACTAGAAAGACAGTGGCGTTCCAAAAATTAGATTAATCCTGCCTAGCATGGAAAGACAGTTCAATACTATATAAAAAACACTTCAGGTTGCTAGAACCACATATTATTCATCATTATTTGAGGAAAATAAAAACAACCCCAGGTTTCTTTTCAGCACTGTAGCCAGGCTGACTAAGAGTCATAGCTGTGTTGAGCCTAGTGTCCCTTTAAATCTCAGCAGCAACGACTTTATGAATTTCTTTACTAATAAAATTATAACAATTAGAGAAAAGATTTATCAGAATCTGTCAACAAATGTCATAAACCGATCTGCAGATCCAACAGCCTTAGATCTGCGGGTTAGATCTATGTCTTACTTAAACAGTTTTTCTATATTAAATCAAATCAACCAATCTCTGTTTACAGGCTACGTACCACAGGCTTTTAAGGTTGCTGTAGTCAAACCATCCATCCATCCATCCATCTTCTTCCGCTTTTTCCCCGAAGGGGTCGCGGGCGTGCTGGAGCCTATCCCAGCTGGCTTTGGGCGAGAGGCAGGGTACACCCTGGACAGATCGCCAGTCCATCGCAGGGCCACATATATAGACACACAATCACAGTCATACACACACTCACACCTATGGGCAATTTACACATCCAACCAATTGACCTAACTGCATGTCTTTGGACTGTGGGAGGAAACCGGAGACCCCGGAGTAAACCCACGCAGACACGGGGAGAACATGCAAACTCCACACAGAAAGGCCCCCGGTCGCCTCCGGGAATCAAACCCGGGACCTTCTTGCTGTAAGGCGCCAGCGCTAACCACCACACCACCGTGCCGCCCCTGTAGTCAAACCTTTATTGAAAAAAACCTACTCTTGACCCTAGAGAACTTGCAAAATATAGGCCTATATCTATCTAATCTGCCCTTTATTTCTAAAGTTCATGAAAAAAGTGTAGCTAAACAACAAGTGACCACCTGCGTAGAAATAACCTATATGAATATTTCCAGTCAAGATTCAGATTACATCATAGCACAGCAACAGCTCTGATTAGAATCACTAATGATCTTCTCACAGCTTCAGACAATGGACTAGTTTCTGTACTTGTCCTGTTAGATCTTAGTGCAGCATTTGATACAATAGATCACAAGATTCTACTGCAGAGGCTGGAACATAGCATTGGGATTAAAGGTAAAGCACTGGGATGGTTTAAGTCTTCCAAGTTGCTCATTTTCATGATCAAGCTTCCATCCGCACAAAAATTAGCTTTGGAGTTCCACAGGGTTCTATGCTTGGTCCAATACTTTTCAGTCTTTACATGTCTCCTCTTGGTAATATTATTAGGAAACAATTTCCACTGCTATGCAGATGATACTCAGTTATATTTGTCCATGAAACCAGAGGAAACAAACCAATTAGTCAAACTTCAAACCTGTTTAAATGATATCAAAATCAATCAAATCCTGGATGTCCTATAACTTTCTACAACTGAATTCAGATAAAACTGAGGTTATTATAATTGGTACAAAAACCACAGAGACTCATTACTGAATCAGATTGTTACTCTGGATAACATTAGCTTCAAGTTCTACTGTATCGAACCTTGGTGTCATTGTTGACCAAGATCTGTCCTTTACACCATATATTAAAGAAATCTCTAGAACCGCCTACTTCCACTTTAGGAATATTGCTAAAATTAGGAGCATCCTCACACAGAGTGATGCTGAAAAATTAATCCATCCATCCATTAATGCATTTGTTACCTCTAGGCTTGACTACTGTAACTCGCTACTCATAGGATGACCCAATAACTCTTTGAAAATCCTCCAGTTAATTCCAAATGCTGCAGCCAGAGTCTGACTGGACATAGAAAGAGAGATCACATTTCTCCTACATTAGCTTCTCTGCATTGGCTCCCTGTCAAAACTAGGGTAGAATTCAAAATTCTTCTCCTCACCTACAAAGCTATTTATAATAAAGCTCCATCTTATCTTAAAGACCTCATAGCTCCTTCCCCTCCTCATAGGTCTACTTGTGGTTCCTAGAGTTTCTAAATGTAGAATGGGAGGCAGAGCCTTTAGCTACCAATCTCCTCTCCTGTGGAACCAGCTTCCAGTCCAGGTTCGAGAAGCAGACACCCTCTCTAGTTTTAAAACTAGGCTTAAAACCTTTCTTTTTGACAAAGCGTATAGTTAGAGATGGTTCTGGTCACTCAGAACCATCTCTTAGTTAAGCTGCTATAGACTCCTGGGGGACGTCTTTCATTCACTGAGCTCTTTTTTCTCATCCGCTAACATGCCTCCATTTCCACATGTGACTAACTTTGTCCATTTTCTCTCCTGGTTGTGCTTCTCCCCTCTGACTCTCTCTCTCAGACTCAGAGCCGTGTGTCTCCAGTATTCAGTTGCCGGTCCAACCATCCTGCCTGTATTCTGTTGCTGCTTGTTTTGTTGTGGTTGTGTTCTTTTCTCTCCTCTCTATCCCCTCACCCCAACCGGTCAAGGCAGATGGCCGCCCACACTGAGCCTGGGTCTGCTGGAGGTTTCTTCCTCGTTAGAGAGGGAGTTTTTCCTCTCCACTGTTGCTATTTAAATGTACAATTTATCGATTGGCTACAATTAAAAGCTTGCTCTATGTGGGAATTGTTGGGTTTATTTGTGTAAGGTCTTAAAACCTTACTTGTAAAGAAGTGCCTTGAGATAACTGATGTTGTGAATTGGCGCTATATAAATAAAGTTGAATTGAAAATTGAATTGAATTATAATGTACAATACAAGTATCGTAAATTCATGGACAAAGACGTTTTTTTCTTTAAGTATATTCAAGGCAATGGGTGGAAAGACAGCACAGGGAAATGTAGGATTTCAGTGGAAGGACAGCGGATGGTCTCTGGTAGCTGTGACAGTGAGCATGAAACTGATGTTTTGCCGCAAAATTGCAAAGTGACAGTTTTCTCCCACTACATGGATATTAGCTGCATGTGGTCATGATTTTCTTGGTGTGATTACTCCAATTGCTGAAATATCAAGGGCAGTACCTCCACAGAGAAGACAGATGGCGCTAAGTAATCCCGTCTCTGCGTCATCCATCTCCAGAGGAAGCAACTGGTTGGCGAAGGAGAAAACCAGGTCTGTGAGAGGTCCAAACCCAGCGTTGTGCATTTGGGTGCGGTTCAGAGTCAAACCATCAGAGAAGGTCATAGTGTCCTGGTCTGGGGTGTAGCGAGTGCAAATCCTCAGAATCTAGAAACGAGGGATGAAAAAGGAGACATTTTATATGCAACTTTCGTATGGGGGGAAGTTTTTGGAAAACGGTACATGGATACATTCTCATGGATGACCTCACCAGTATGTCGAGGCAAGCAGCTTTGAGCAGGGTGATCTGATCAGCAATAGTTAAAGTTGTGAAGCCTGGCAGCTGCTTAGCGAACTCCACTGTTTTAATGATGCATTTGGTAGACAGTTCACTGAACTTGTCCCAAAGACTGACATCCAGTGGCACACGGTGCTCTGAGCTGTTGCTCTGTTGATTGTGTTCCATAAGGTATAGCAGGGGACAAAGATTGTAAGAGATAACTTTAAATTAAATGTTTTGGTTAATTTACAAGTGTATACTGTATATGCTGTGGTGCGTATGTGTGTGTGTATGTGTGTACGTACCGTGGTGTATTTTCCCAGCTGACACAAGGAGGGAAAAGTGTCTTGATGGGCACGGCGAACTTGTTCAATCATCTCCTCTGTGTCTGGTGAAAGGATGTAGATCTCTGCCTCTCCTTGCCTTTTTTCCTCCTTCTTTTTCTTTGTTCTGTCATTTCTCACCACTAATGGTGGAAGATGGGAAATATTAAGTAATTGGACACTTAATATCATCACGTTTTTTTGTCATAGGGAGTTTTTTGTCTACTCAACCTGTGAAAACAGTTATAAACAGGTATAATAGGTTGTGTTTTTTCTTTAACCTACCCTACTTTTGACTGCTGTCAGAACTGACACCTGAAAAAGCCAGAAAAGGCATAATAGGGGATCTTTTAATTTAATGCTAGTTGAGTGAGTGACGTATTATCTCACCAAGGCCAATAGAGGGAGACAAATAATATAACGTGACTCTGTTGAGTGGAAAGAGCACTGAGGTAATCGATGCTGCTCATCCTGCTTGAGCAAATAACAGACTTTTCTCAAGGTTTAGGTTTGAATATCATTCTTAAGATAACATAATCCTTTGTTGATCCCACGTTGGGAAATTCAATTTTTACAGAAGCTTCTCCAAATTATTTTCTATTCTCACAGATGATTGAGCTACATCTTTTCACTGTACTCACACTCCTTAGACATGCCAACGTCGAGGCATTTCTGCAGTCGGCAGGACTGACACCGATTCCTTGTTACCTTGTTAATGACACAGACTTTGTCTCGATGGCATGTGTATACCATGTTCTTCTGAATGCTCCTCCGAAAGAAGCCCTGACACAAAGACACAAACAGAAAGGGAATAATACAATACAGAAGAAAGAGATGAGGATATTGCACAGCATTGTGAATAATTACTGATGATGTAAGATAATCACTGTCATGACTGCCACAGGTACAAGCACAATCATTGTTTAAGTACTGTGCTTTGTTGGAGGAAAGACTGGTTGATTTTGTTGACAGGCAGCTGGAACGTGAGTAAAGAGAGAAAAAAACTACAAAAATGTTAGAAAAAAAGTTAGACACCAATGTCCCAACCAAGTTTGGGATCTACATCTGACATCTTAAGCAAATACCTCGCAGTCAAATGCTGTTTTTCATTGAGGTTTACTAGATGATCTGTTGTGTTTTGATATAGTGTTTTACTATATTAATTATGTTAATTTCCCTACCTTGCAACCCTCACAGGCACTGACTCCATAATGGTATCCTGAAGATTTGTCCTGACACACAAAGCAGGGTTTGTAAATGCGGGGTGGGGGTGGAGGTGAGGGGGGGCTGGGTACAAGCAGATCCTCCCCCGAACTTGTGCTCTCAGTTTCTATAGCTGAAGGATGAGAGAGGGAGAGGAAAGACAAATTTACATATGGTTAGACTGAAATTTAAACAATGTTAGCTGTTTAAAGAGTTAGACATAATTTGTGTTTAATCATTGCTTAAACTTTGTGTCAACGTAGTATATCAGAATTTCACAGTAGCTTAGCTGCTTAGATTGTTTGTTTTCACAGCTGTCAAACTATTTCTTTTAAATGTAGATGTGGAATGAGAAATATTAATGTAGTATTTCTTGATTGAAGAAAACCTATCACTTGTCTTAGTTGTAATTTTAGTTGTCTGCTGCTGCTCTGTTGTGTTACGGGGCAGGGAAGAATGCAGCAGTATTTCAAACACCAACCATGTGCATTTAGAGGTTGGTTATAGATTTACATTTGCAACACAGTTATAGTAAACATATAATAGAAAACTTGCGCACCCTTCAGTTATACAGCAAAATTTTTACAAATTACTACTATTCTACTACTACTACTACTATAAAAACATGTATCACTTTTTTAATTAACAACCCCAAACAGTTGTTAGGGTAATGCAACTCTGACCTAAACTTAAACATCTAAATCAGGTTTTTGGACATACCACAAATAACAGCGCTATTACAGAGTTCTGGAGTCTTATCCAAACATACTTCAACATATGGCCAGACAAAACTAAGACTTAAACCACTGACCCATACGTACTTAAATGACTGCTCTACCATCTAAGCTTGTGGTGTGATAAAGATTTGGTGATTTGAGCCTTGCTCTGAACCCAACTGTGTCAGACTAACCATACCATCATTATCATTCTTTCCAAGCGCAGTGGATGCCTCAGTGACAGGGAGTTTGATTTTACCGACAGTGAACGTAACTACAGTGGTTCAATTTTAACTTGTGTGTATTGGTTCAGACTATGAGACATTTTAAGGTCCTGACCCTTCAGGTTAAGAAACCAGGTCCTTCCAAAAACCCTCTGCACCTCCCTGTCATTCTGTCCTCTCTAACCTAAAACACGTACACACACGCTTTCCCTCCCCCCTTATTAGTAGTCATACCAGAAATTCCTCTATGGGGTATTCAGCTCCCCTCTACTGGTCTGCTCTGTTTACATAGACAGGGATTCAAAAATAAATAGAAGAACCATCTCCTCCTCTGCCATCACAAAATCATCCAGTTTTACCTCTCTCCTCTAGCTGTCTTTGCACTCTTTTCAATGATACACTAGTCAACAGTTCCTTAAAGTAAGTCTGACCTGCTTAAGCCTCTCTCTATTCATCTTCCCATCTCTTGTCTTTTATTTCCAGGTGAGTCTCTCTTACTCTTTTTCATCCTTTTATTGCTTCCTGCTTATGTGTGCAGGACATGATACGGATGACATGCAGGTGACGTGAAAAAACAGAACACAGAAGAAAGTAGAGTGGGACCACTTATTAAAGCAGACAATTTGGTCAATATCATTATTATAACCTCTCTCACAGTAAACATATACTGTAGTATAGTGTACTCTTTCTATACATTTAGGGCCTGAGGGGGTTGTCTCTTACTGGGGTCCAGAAGACAGAGCTAGTTGTCGCCTCACTTAGCCCCGGTAATGATGATTACCACCCTGTTCTAATTGAAAAGTAGACACTTAGGGACAAGGGACACTCTCTGGGAGACACATCCGTCAACCAGCGGTTGTGCTCCTAGACACCCCCCTAATGCATCTTAGTACCACACTAAGGGGTCAGAGTCCTACTCCCCTCACGTGAACTTGCGTATGGTGTGGGTGTGAGCGTTTATAGATTCACGTATGGATGGTTAGATGTCTGGTGTATGTGACAGTCTGTGTATGGATGTGCGTATGTTGGCATAGTTGAAGTTTGGGTGGGTCAATCTTGGCTCGGGATGCAGGATCCTGCTGTCCTCTTCTGCTGTCTACCCCTAATGCCTGCCTTGTGCTGCGTGCCAACAATGCCCAGCTGTTGGGGGATTCTGCTCCCTCCCTGCAGCGGACTGGTAGTGGGTCCGTTTCAGGGCGTGGGGGGCCTCCACTCGCAGATCTCTTGCAGGCCATGGGTGCATGGGTTCCACTCTCTGGGAAGCCCGGGGTAGGCTGGTGCTGAGTCATCAGTGCCCCCCCCCCCCCCCCCCCCCCCCCCCCCACACACACACACCTACCTTTACCCTATCCAATCTGTAAGTAAAATATCTCCTGACATAATCCTATTCCAGGGCAGCTTCAGGCACATTTTAATGTGTTGGTATTGGTTGAAATAAACCGGATCAAATATTGGCCCTTTAATTACTGTGCTGTTTTATCTAACTCTGTCTGCAACCCTCTTTTCTATCAGAACAGTACAGCATTTGATGTCACATATGTGGGAAAATGAGACAGCTCAGGATACAATGACTAATCTGTTATCAGGTCTTATATCCTTCACCTTTCTTTCTTTATAGTAAACAGCGCTTTGCAAAACGAAGCAGCAGCAGCAGCAGTAGGCCATATAAGCTGTTGCTATAGATTTATTTCCTTCATTTTTTCAGGATAGCTTCACTGAGTATCTGCCTTTAAAAGGGCACAACTGGAGCAACTGGCAGTTGGTACCACAGTTGTTGTCATTTTGCTCACTGTTTACTTGACTGCAACCCCCGAGAAATGATAACTGGGCAGCTGACACAAGAAAAAAAAAGGCAGTTATAGGGAGAAATAAAGAGAGGCGACTCAGTTCCCACCTGTGAGTGAGTCACTGCTTTGGCTCCCACCCAAAAACATATACACGCACACAAACACACAACAGGAGTCACTTTCACAGTCACTGCTTATATGTTGCTGGAGCAGTTCCTATTTCTGTATGTAACATTTGACCTTTGAACCAGTGTTCCACCCAATGGTCACAAAGGCACACACACAGATTGAGGACAATTCTGTCTTGCTTTTATATGCCTCTCATACTTGTTGGTTCTCACAGGCAGGTCATAGTTCATCTTTCCCTCTTTATGACATAAACATGGTTGCGCAAGAGCCATATGATACCCACAACATCATCACCGTTGGATTACTGTCTTACTACAATACTGAGTATCTCTAACAAGATGGTTCTGGGTGCATTTGTTTATTAGATGTCAGCCAATGGTCGGTCCTGGTTCCTGACGGCAACCATAACCCCATCATACAGTCACCACTATTCCTATTATGAAATCACTATTTTAACTGACCCGAGTCCCTAAAAAATATTTAAACAACATACAGTATATGACATGTAAACAGCAAATCAACTCACAAGAGGAAACACAAAGGTGCACCTCTCAGAAGCAAGAATGCTTTTTGAATTCACAATAATCACATTTAGTTTCTATTGTATTCTGACAAAATCTTTATAGGCTAAAACAATTCCACATATTTATTAGTATTTGAAAACAGATTTTTGGTGGTCCACTGAGAGTAGTTCCTTGTGAGCTGTGGCGTGCAGAAATTGTCTTAAATCAGATTTTTTTCCAATATGCAACAGAGAGATTTGGACAAGTAAAAATGTAAGAATAAGATTGCCATAGGGTCAAGAATAGAAACTGTGAAGCAAAACAAAAAAAAAAACTTGGTTCTACTAGAACACAGCAAAAAAAGTTCTTCTGCAGATGGGTGAAGATGATTTTTATGTGACTGGTAATATTATGGGCAACTTTGCTAAGCTAATTATTGGTAGACATGCTAAGAGGATGAGTACTACACAGCTATCCGTTTGAGGAGTATTCTATACATCTTCATACACCTTATAGACGAGAAACCTTTTAGCTGAATTCCACCAGTTTTGGGTTTCCTGTTCTTTGTTTATAATTGTTGCTTATATAGTAACTAGTCAATAATCTCTAGAATGCACCTAATAAATAATTAAATAATTTTTTTCGAATCCACTTCTCAATTCAGTTACAGTTATGACATAAGCAGACAACCTTAACCAGGATTAGAACATCCAGCTTCACAATACCGTTCATAATATTACTCCACATTACTATTGATCTTGACCTCTTTTGCGATACGTCAGAGTTCTAGATAAACTAGATTTAGGAAATGAATGCGGACAGCTGTTGAGCTGTTGAGTCTCTCTGCACAAAACATTAACTAAAGTGTTTGGATGCACATACAGCTGCATTGACAGCATGTTGCAAAAGTACTTTAATACTCATAATATAAATTATAAACATAAATTACTAAATATTACCTTATGCAAAATACCAGCGGTTGCCAGATGTAAGAGGTGCAGCCATTAGTATTTGGAGTGTGAAAAACATGTGACAAACAGCTTAATTATTATATAGACCAAATTTATATATCACATATATATATCGGTAATGTTGTAATTTGTTCTTTCATTGACCATTTGAACCCAGGTTTCCTACGGATCACAATCACACAAACTGCAGTAGCAAATAGCAACAATAACTGCAAACTGACACTTCTTAATAAAGAGCTAAATTATATGAAATTGAAAATCAGCTCTAGAGATTTATTCACTTAACATTAATATACAGTATACTGTTCTTGTGAAGCAGACAATTACCAAAGGTACTGGTTCATAGATAATGGGTGGAATAAATGAATTGCAGAAAACAAGTCCAACACTATATAGTAAAACCATGGTGTGTTCATTTCCTATTCAGTTAATAGGAGACCAACAATAAGGCTGTGGGACACCTGATAGGGAAAAAAAGGGGTTGGCGTGTTTCCCAGTTGGCACAAAGTCATGCATTCATCCCCCCCCAGCCTGAAAACGAATAGCCTTATTAAAATATAAGCAGCTCCTTCTCAGTTTTAACAGATTATATACACTGACTGAAATAATTTCGAAAAAAATACTTTTTCAGAGGGGACTCACAGTGACTGGATCCGCTCCATTGCCTCCCGGTCAGCAAAGAGCCTCCAAACGTACGCTGGAGTCCTCCCAGACCGGACAGGATCCCCTTCTCCGGTCCTAACCCCGGGGGTCTGTGGTAGTAGTCCATGCTCAGAAATGAGCCGGAGTTGGGGCTGCTGGGGCTCAACCCCACCACATCCACACTTTCATACATCCCGAGAGCTGGGAGTCACGTTTGATGTCTTTGTTCCAAAAAAGATGAAAAATTTAATCAAAGCCCTGGCGAAGAGAGAAAGAGGAAGAGAGGAGGGGAGGGAAGAGTTCACATCTTCATAACAGACTGATGGGAGACGAAGGGGGTCGGCGGGAAGGTGGTCGGTCCTCCTGACCCCTTTAGCCCTTTTGAGCAGCAGAACTTCACTGTCCAACTTTGCAGTCGTGTAAACTCCGCGGCAAACTGCCTAGTTGACAAAATATAATTGACTTTCTGTATTTAGCAGTTCAGATGCTACAAGTGCCAACAGCCTTACAGTGGTAGGAGTTCCAGGCTCTCGGTAAACGTCACTCACTGTGGTACGAAACGCTAAAAGAGGGCAACAAAGGAGAAGAGCATTGCACTACAGAGACGCGTGTTCCAGTTCATAATTAACCTCAACATACGAGCCAAACACCGTGTCTCTACGGTTTTCCACAACTCCGCTGTTAACGCGTGTTTTTCCGCAAGGTTGTACAGTAGCTTAGACGTATTATGTAACTGTCAAGTTACTTAAATCGCCGTCGTTCACATTATCCTCCTAAATGTTGCACACAGTAAGTGCGTGGCCTCCAGTCCACGCATGTTATATATGAACGTAGCCAACACCGTCAAGAAATACGGTCCAGTCGGTGGGAACAAACGCTGCAGCCGGTTCACGGAGAGAAGACACAGCCCTGAATCATGAATGCAGTCACGTAGGACTTTGAACGTGCCGCCGTACGTTTCGGGAGCTGAATATCCATGGGTAAGAGCAGCGGCTGCGATATAGGTCGAGGAGATATCCAAGTGTGTTGCGCCCACTGTTGCGATGTAGAGGTCCAGCAGCAACGACGCGTCCTGTGGTAACCCCCAGCCTGCACCCGACGGCCCCTCTCTCTCTCTCTTTCTCTCTGGCTCGCTCGCTAACACTAGCTGCGCACGAGCTCCACCTACCTGCTCCGCGCTACCTTTCAAAACCTTCTCATTACTCATAAAGAACAATATTACATTAGTAATTTTCCTGCTATGGACACTAGCAGTAATATTAAACTACTTTATGCCATTAAAAATAGCAATTAGTATCGACATAAAATATCTGATCTGAAAACAGGTATATATTATTGTACATTTATTTAGGAACTGTACTACGGTAAATGGTCTGCACTTGTATTGCTTGCTTTTCTGCCTATTGGTACTCAAAGTGCTTTTGACACTGCGTCTCACCCATTCACGCACACAAACACACCAGTGGGTGGCTTGGGGTTCAGTGTCTTACCCAAGGACACTTTGGCACATGGCTGGGGAAGCCAGGAATCGAACCACCAGTCCTCCGATTGGCGACAGCTCTATCTCTGAGCCACTGCCTCCCCAAAACACACACAACAGTATATACAATACTTAAAATACAAAAGATCTTCTACTTTGCTGTGTACTCATCTGCACATGCATCAGTAAAAACATTAAATAATGATCAGGTTTGCAAAATAATTTATATTATTCCAGAGGGACGACTACACCAGCTAAAGAGCCCTGTCAACCTGATTTGTTTTCCATGTTGTTTTTTGATTCCAATTCAGTCAACTTCGTCTTCAGAGTTGCACTTACACTTATTACAAATACACTATAACTCATAAGTATTTGCTCACCCATCCAAATAATCGGAATAAGTGCACAAAGCAAGGTCCATAAAGACATGGATGACAGAGTCTGGTGTGGAAGAACCTGACTGACCTCAACCCGATGGAATACCTTTGGGATGAATTAGAGTGGAGACTGTGAGCCACACCTTCTGGTCCAATATCAGTGTGTGACCTTTCAAATGTGCTTCTGGAATAATGGTCAAAAACTCCCCAAAACACACTCCTAAACCTTGTCGACAGCCTTCACATAAGAATTAAAGCTGTTATACTGTGTGGACTGACGTCATATTGAACCCTATGGATTAGGAATGGGATGTCCCTTAAATTCATATGTGAGTCAGGGCAGGTGAGCAAATACTTTTGGCAATATATACAGCTTTTTTGCTGTGTAAGATGTTTGTTTAATCAACTCCAACGAGATGATCTGCAAGTTGCCAGTAGTTTATCCATCAACATAGACAAGCAGCATTGATGTTTTGGGTCACAGGATTACATGCTTAGATGAGTGCACACCTAAGATGATGTTCATAATACCTGTCAATCTCATTCAAATGTATTTTCAATTCAATTCAATTCAATTCTCAATACTTTATTTATATAGTATCAATTCACAACATCAGTTATCTCAAGGTACTAGAACCAAAAACACCCACATAGAGCAAGTTTTTAATTGTAGGCAATCAATAAATTGTACATTTAAATAGCAACAGTGGAGAGGAAAAACTCCCTTTCTAGAGAGAAATAAAACCTCCAGCAGACCCAGGCTCAGTGTGGGCGGCCATCTTGACCGGTTATGGTGAGGGGATAGAGAAGAGAGAAAAGAACAGAACAACAACAACAAAACAAGTAGCAACAGAACACAGGCAGGATGGTTGGACCAGCAACACAGCTCTGAGTCTGACAACACCTGTAGATGAGAATAGAGAGAGAGAGAAGGGGAGAAGCACAACTATGAGAGAAAAAGAGACAAAGTTAGTCACATGTGGACATGGAGGCATGTTAGTGGATACAAGAAATCAAAAAGTAGAGGAGCTCAGTGAATGAAGGAGGTTCCCAGCAGTCTAAGTCTATTAACTAAGAGATGGTTGGTGACCAGAACCATCTCTAACTATACGCTTTGTCAAAAAGAAAGGTTTTAAGCCTAGTTTTAAAACTAGAGAGGGTGTCTGCTTCTCGAACCTGAACTGGAAGCTGGTTCCATAGGAGAGGAGCTTGATACATGGTATTTGATGATAAAAAGCAAACATGTAGTAAACACAAACTCACCTCGTTTTTTAGCGTTCTACATGACTCTGCTGTGTAACCATTTCAAAGTGGACCATGTCTTGTTTTATTGCAATTACAATTTTGTGCTTAAATTGAAGTGTTGTGTCTAGTCAGCACTAGAGCAAATCAACTTGAGACTGACTTAAAAAAAAGTTGTGGTCAAAATGCTGCGCAAATTGTATTTCTTTTGAGTCAAGGTCCACTGAAAAACTTACATTTATTTTACTTTACTGCTACAAGGTGAAATGTTAACATAATAATATAGCCTAACTGCAATGAACATACTTTTACACAAGATCTATTTGTAAACCAGAAATTATGTAAACTGAAAACCAAGAAACTTCCTTTTTTGAATGCATGACCACTGTTTGTACTCCTAGATGTTAAAAAATTTTAACATTAGAATATTATCATTGGTAGTTTTCTGAATTAGTTTTTATTTTCACACAAATTGTCAACAGGATAGGAGAAACTAGAAAGGATGTATGGAGAAGAGACTAGAAAAGACGGGAGGAAAGCACAGATGAGCAGAGATCAAAAGTGGGATCCTGCTGATAGAGACACTGATAGTCACTGCCTCTCCTCCATTATTCATCAGCCAGCTGTGGTGTAAGTAGGTTAAACTTCTCAGAGAGTCAGAGAGATAAGGTAGTGGAGAGAGAGATATAGACAAGCTGGAACACAGGAATGATAAGAGAAATGAGGTGGAAGCAAATGAAGGATGTTTGACAAGAAAAATTACATAGAATGACAGAAACTGGAAAGAGGGATAAGAGAAAAAGACATGTCATAACAGCAGAGAAACTGCTTTTTGTTTTATTATTAAACTTGGTAGCTTTATTTCCAACCATTCCTCCCACGTGGACAACCATACCTATTTGTTGTTTGTTCCAACTTTCTCATGTAACTTACAAAAGATTTCTTGAAAGGGCACCACAATGGCAGCAGGCATCTGTTGTAAATATGCCAGGCACCAAAATGTCAGACAGCTTTACATATGTATCTGTATTTAACAGTCAAAAACTACTTAATGTAAACGTTTGGTCCTCCAGTTCTTTGGGTGTTGTGTTTTGTCTTGTCTGGTGTCTGGTTTGTTTGAATTGTCACTTTGTGGTTTTTCTTTTCTGTTGCCAGGGCAGCAATGGCTCAGCGGTAGAGCTGTTGTCCACCAATTGTAGGATCAGTGGATTGATTCCTGGCTTCCCCAGTCATGTGTCCTTGGGCAAGAGACTGAACCCCAAGCTGCCTTGTGACCAGCCTAAGCTGCATAGCAGCTCTGCCATTTCCTATTATTGTTATTTAGTATTTAAGTTGCTCCGTGTGTTCTGTCCTTTGTTGGTTTGTTAATGTTTGTTACCTATGCAGTTATGTAAACCCACTTTGTTGGTTTGTATCTTGTTTGTTTGACATTGCTTCTTGTGTTGCCCAAAGCTAAATGTTACTCCTTCTGTGCCTTGAATGTTGATTGTTACATTTTGGATTTACGTTTATAAGTTTGCATTCTTTGTAACCCATTTACTCCTGCGGTGCAGTGATTATTAGTTCTAGTTATTTCCCTGTCATTATTCTTGCTTCTTGTTTCCTTATTAAAACACGTTAAATTGTATTTTGCTTGTCTGGGTCATCCCTCATTTTTGGGGCATTAGGTTCTTGGGTGAAAGCAGCTCCTTAATTTGGATTTCCCGAATGTTAGAAGTTAACTTTGGCGCCATCAAGTGATGGCAGCTCGATATTGAAGTTCTTGTAAACCTTGCCTTGACTTACATATTGTAAGTTCGAGACAGGGTATGTTTAGGGACAAATTAGAGATGGTTATATTTGGAAAATATTTTGTAATTCCCAGCATTATGTAATGTAAGTAGTTTCACAATGTCCTTTTGGAAGGTTCTGTGCTTTATTAAACAACGACTGTGTCCCCCCTCAGCCTCCGCCTACAAAAGTGTTTATATCTAAATCCTACCCTTTCAGGACATTGTATTCTGGTGGTCATATTATGGTGCAATCAACTGATACAACATCCATGACTCAGCTTTCAGACATGCTGTTCTTGTTCATTCACACTATGATCTGCTTATTTCATAACAATAAATGTATATTCAATGAGAAGCAAAGGTCTCCCCAGTCCAGCATACACTTGGCCAAGTATTAACCGTACACCACTTAGTTACAAAAACCCTAATGGACACAGTGTATTTACAGTGCATGGAAAAGCAAATCTCTTCAGTGATCCAAGGCCAAAATAACAAAACTGTCAAGCAGCAGATGACAGACCAACTATATATGGACCCCATGCCAGCAGCAGCACCTCACAACATGGCAAGAGCAGTGTCAGGCCTCACTCTCTCCATTGCTGTAGCTGTTAGCTGTAGGAGCACAGGTATAGCAAGCCATTAGCCTGCTCACACCCATATGTGGATTTGCTACATTATATACAAATTGAAACAATATATACACATCGTAATATAAAATAGTGGTTGCCATACTTCTTACATTATTGAAATACACACAGGGAAACAGTTTGTGGACTGTTCTTTTCAAACTCACTAATTCATTTGTGCGCTGGCCGTATGCAGGTGGAAATCCAGTTTTGAACATTTTGCCTTGGACAGTGTTTAGACCAAGCGTGGAGCTATTGAGAAGGTGCAGACTTCTGAACAGACTGTTTTGGACCAGGATTGATCTAATGAGCTATATTTTAAAAAAAAAAGGATGGGCACTTCTAACATACTCAGTGTGTGTGTGTAAACTTGCCAAATGGACCAGAATGCTGAGAAGCATATGCATAATATTCGGGGCGGCAGTGGCTCAGAGGTAGAGCTGTCGCCCACTAATCGTAGGATTGGTGGTTCGATTCCTGGCTTCCCCCAGTCATGTGACGAAATGTCCCTGGGCAAGACACTGAACCCCAAGTTGCCCCCGGTGTGTCAGCCTAGGCTGCATAGCAGCTCTGCCAGGTGTGTGAATGGGTGAATGTGACGCAGTGTCAAAGCGCTTTGAGTACCGATAGGTAGAAAAGCGCTATACAAATGCGGACCATTTACCATAATAGAAGCCTTTTAACAGACAGCCTTCAAATAGAACTGCACAGTGAGGGGCTAGTGAAGAGAGAAAATAAGAATAGGCAACAATGTATTAAATTAACATTAGTCAATGTAAATAAACATTTTTATATTTTTTCTTTAAATTCAAGTAAATGCCTGAATATGTGTGTGCGTGTGTGTGTAAATACCTGGGTCTGTTTTGTAAAGCCAGACTGCTCCACAATGTGGTTATATCTGCAGTCACTCATATGTGTTAGCTATGCGTTCAAACCCCACAAGCACACAACTCTGACTCTAATCCAGGGAAAGAGTTGTGCCTCAATTTTTTTTTCAAAATTTATAGATGTCCCATTTCAATAAACAGACATAGACATGTGTGCCTCTTGGTTCCAATTTTGCACATGACCCTTTCTCAGCCAAGCAGGGGAATGTAGGGGAATCCCATCGTGTCACAGCTCCCCCATTGTTTTATTCTCCATGTGCTTGAGGCATTGAGTTTCTCTTCCATCTTTGAGAGTATTCATACCTCCCTGCTCACTCCCTTTACTTCCTGCATGCTGTCTTTTAACATGCAACCTAAATACTTAAGATTTTACTCACAGGATGCCAAAATTTGCAGGTTGACGGGTATAATTCAATTCAATTCAACTTTATTTATATAGCGCCAATTCACAACATCAGTTATCTCAAGGCACTTTACAAGTAAGGTTTTAAAACCTTACACAACTAAACCCAACAATTCCCACATAGAGCAAGCTTTTAATTGTAGCCAATCGATAAATTGTACATTTAAATAGCAACAGTGGAGAGGAAAAACTCCCTCTCTAACGAGGAAGAAACCTCCAGCAGACCCAGGCTCAGTGTGGGCGGCCATCTGCCTTGACCAGTTGGGGTGAGGGGATAGAGAAGAGAGAAAAGAACACAACCACAACAACAAAACAAGCAGCAACAGAACACAGGCAGGATGGTTGGACCAGCAACTGAACACTGGAGACACATGACTCTGAGTCTGATGATACCTGTAGACGAGGATAGAGAGAGACAGAAGGGGAGAAGCACAACTAGGAGAGAAAAGGGACAAAGTTAGTCACATGTGGAAATGGAGGCATGTTGGCGGATAGAAGAAAAAGAGAAAAAAAGAGCTCAGTCAATAAAGGACGTCCCCCAGCAGTCTAAGTCTATAGCAGCTTAACTAAGAGATGGTTCAGGGTGACCAGAACCATCTCTAACTATACGCTTTGACAAAAAGAAAGGTTTTAAGCCTAGTTTTAAAACTAGAGAGGGTGTCTGCTTCTCAAACCTGGACTGGAAGCTGGAATTCTATCCTAGATTTGACAGGGAGCCAATGCAGAGAAGCTAATGTTGGAGAAATGTGATCTCGCTTCCTAAGTCCAGTCAGAACTCTGCTGCAGCATTTTGAATTAACTGGAGGCTTTTTAGAGAGTTATTGGGACAACCTATGAGTAGCGAGTTACAGTAGTCAAGCCTAGAGGTAACAAATGCATGGATTAATTTTTCAGCATCACTCTGTGAGAGGATGCTCCTAATTTTAGCAATATGTTATGCAATATATTCCTAAGGTGGAAGTAGGCAGTTCTAGAGATTTCTTTAATATATGGTGTAAAGGACAGATCTTGGTCAACAATGACACCAAGGTTCCTGACAGTAGAACTTGAAGCTAACGTTATGTCATCCAGAGTAACAATCTGATTCAATAATGAGTCTCTCTGGTTTTTAGCACCAATTATAATAACCTCAGTTTTATCTGAATTCAGTTGTAGAAAGTTATGGGACATCCAGGATTTGATATCATTTAAACAAGTCTGAAGTTTGACTAATTGGTTTGTTTCCTCTGGTTTCATGGACAAATATAACTGAGTATCATCTGCATAGCAGTGGAAATTTATAGAATGTTTTCTAATAATATTACCAAGGGGAGACATGTAGAGACTGAAAAGTATTGGACCAAGCACAGAACCCTGTGGAACTCCAAAGCTAATTCCTGTGCGGATGGAAGATTGATCATGAACATGGACAAATTGGAATCTGTTCAACAGATAAGACTTAAACCATCCCAGTGCTTTTCCTTTAATCCCAATGCTATGTTCCAGTCTCTGCAATAAAATCTTGTGATCTATCGTATCAAATGCTGCACTAAGATCTAACAGGACAAGTACAGAAACTAGACCGTTGTCTGAAGCTGTGAGAAGATCATTAGTGACTCTAATCAGAGCTGTTTCTGTGCTATGATGTAATCTGAATCCTGACTGGAAATCTTCATATAGGTCATTTCTACGCAAGTGGTCACATAGTTGTTTAGCTACGGTTTTTTCAAGAACTTTAGAAATGAAGGGCAGATTGGATATAGGCCTATATTTTGCAAGTTCTCTAGGGTCAAGAGTAGGTTTTTTCAATAAAGGTTTGACCACAGCAACCTTAAAAGCCTGTGGTACATAGCCTATAACCAGAGATTGGTTGATTTGATTTAATATGGACGTGCTGATTAATGGAAGAATTTCTTTGAGTAATCTAGTTGGGATTGGGTCCAAGAGACAAGTAGCTGATTTAGCAGAGTTAATTATTGAAGTTAACTCAGTGTGATGTATGGGGGAAAAACAGTTTAAGTAAGACATAGGTCTAACCAGCAGATCTAAGGCTGTTGGATCTGCAGATCGGTTTATGACTTTTGTTGACAGATTCTGATAAATCTTTTCTCTAATGGTTATGATTTTATTGGTAAAGAAATTCATAAAGTCGTTGCTGCTGAGATTTAAAGGGACACTAGGCTCAACACAACTATGACTCTTAGTCAGCCTGGCTACAGTGCTGAAAAGAAACCTGGGGTTGTTTTTATTTTCCTCAATCAACCTGCCCTTTAATCAACCTGCCTACAACCTGCCAGTTTTCTCACCCAAATGGAACAGAATGTGAGAACGTATTCTATGCCAGTAAATGTAATGTAAATGTGCCAGTAACGTTAAAGGCCAGTTGTGGCCCAATGGATAGGGGGTTGGACACTTGGCCCAGGCTTGGCAAGTCCGACTGAGGTGACCCTTGAGCAAGGCACCGAATCCCCAACTGCTCCATGGGTGCTGCAGCGTGGCTGCCCACTGCTCACAGTGAACAGTGTTTGTTCACAGTGTGTGTATTCGCTTAAGGATGGGTTAAATGTAGACCACAAATTTCCCCATTGTGGGATTTATAATTTAACTCTAAGATCGAGTCCGAATACAACACATCCTCAAAACCACCATGCTGCTGTGAGGTGAGCGACATTCTACAAATTCAGGCTCCTAAAAAGAATAACTTTTGAAAGAATTCAGTTTTCACATAAATACATAAACAAGGTGGGGGAAAGAGGGTCAGGAAGCAGCCACATTGACTAATGTAAGACTAAATAATATTTAATATTAATTTATTAATTACATTTAATTATTCAAATATCATTAATTTATTTATCTATTTCTGGTTGTTTTAATAAAAAAGGGGGTTTACACAAAAAGCTGCTTAAATATTAAAAGCTCATAGGTGAAGAAATGTCGCACATCAAAAAAGTTGAGGTACTGTTTCTAAAATAAGTTGCCTGGAAATAAAGCAATGTCAAATTAGAAAGACTGGAAGCTAATGTGGCTAATGCTAGGATTTTATAAGACTACCTTAATATCCAGGGGCTATTTGGACTGTGAATGCGTTGTGAGGTTGCTATACAGACTGCTATAGTTTGCATGGCACCTGCAAAGAGGTTTATAATTCAGGAGAACGCACATGTGCACAGCAAGCTGACTGGGCTGGTACAGTTGCAACCTTGGTGAGCGGCGCAAGGTATTTTTTGTTCTCCATGTGTATGTGTAATTTGGCTTAACTACGTCTTTATTTCATTTTATGTTGTTTAGTTTCACTGCACCCATAAAGACCTCTCTGCTAATTTCCGAGACACTGCTACAGTTCCCGTCCATGCATCTTGCCTCAACGTACTTATTAGTTCTCTATCTTTTGTTATTGAATCCAACACAAGTGAATATTTTTTGTGTTTTAGTTATAGTGAGATTTGTTTGATTTAGAAGATTAACTACAGTACTGTGCAAAGAATGCTTTCAGAAATATAATAATTGTTTATTTTTGTCAATTTACAAAATGCAAAGTGAGCGAACAAAAGAGAAACCTAAATCAAATCAATATGTGGTGTTACTACGTCAGTACTGTAAGTGATGGCATGACCCCCACAGAGCCCTGATACCTGGCTACAGGTTTTTATTATGTTATTTACCAGGCATATAAAAGGATAAAATAAATAAAGTTGGCTCTTACAGTTCAGCCTTCCAGCCTGCCAGAGGTTTATTTCCTTTCCCTGGTTTATTTCAACAATCAATGTGATCACTTACATTTGTCACATATCATTTGTATTTAAGCTTCCTCACCACACACCCTGTTTGGGTTTGTTTGATTCTATTATGCATGGTACTGTATATACGTACGTCGTTGTCACCCTATTTGCTCATAGTTAATCTGTAAATTGATTTGCATTGATCTGTTATTCTGTGAGTCAGTGAATTCTTTGTTACTTGTTCTGTTTGTTAGTTATGCTCATTGCCCCTCTTATATTTGGTATGTATGGTGTTTATGTCTCTCTGTCTTCCAGATTGTATGTTCTATGTTTATTCGTTTGTTACTAGGTTAATTTATGAGACTGTTATTTGCTGTGTTTGTAATTTCGTATCTCCGTTCATCATTTTTCATCCTGCTAAGCAGTAATTTTGAGTTCTTACCTTTGTTTAGACTTGTGTACTGCTATGCAGTGGATTCTAGTTAGTTAATATCTATATTATTCAGTTTGCTTGTATTGTTCCCCCCACCCAGTTTGCATTTCTGGCCTTTTTCCTCTTAAATTATTTATTTCCTTTTCTGTTCATGGGTCGTGCATTTGGATCTTGCTCATCTTGTTGTGACAGTCTTGTGATTTCAACAAATACCTTGTTAGTGAGTTTTGTAACATTGACTTTCATGAGTGAAATTGATGCTAATCCAGTTGGTGAAAGTGGAGTTTATATTAAGTTTATTTTATTTTAGGATGTAAACAGAAGGTGTCAGTTTTTGGTCAAACATGGACTTGCATTCCAGCTTTTTGCCAGTATCTTGTCTTGAACGCCTCAATTACATCTTGGACCCTGAAATAGTGACCTTGTAGTGTATTAGCCATGTTAGCCTTGAACACCTCATTTCCACGCGTTGATACCTTGGTTTCGCCTGCATGGATATTCTTAGTCATGCCTGGAACTTGTAGTTGTAGTTGTAACTTGTTGTTGTAGCATAATGCTAATCTTTGTTTGTCCATAGCCATAGCCTTGTTTTCTTCTTTGCCTTGTTTTTGTATTCACTGAGTTGTTCGTGACAGTAATTATCTGTCTGCCCCGCTATACTTTGAGGGGACTTTTAGTGTTGTATAATTCTTTGGAAGTCCCTGCTGGATTTCTTCCCTGCCACCAAGAGACTCTCACTTCAGAGTGAAGAACTACATCATTCTGCAGGGGATCTGTCACCCGAAGGATTTTCTTTTGATGTTGGTTGGGATTACGTGGGACAGTATCCAATAGCGGATTTACTTGGAGTCCCTCAGAGATGTTATTCCAGTTATCGAAGGAAACCTCTTGAAGGCCCAGCTGAGGTTTTGACACCGGTACTGGACTTCTTTCTTAACTTAGTACTAATAAGTTTAATTAATCTTATTAAGCTGTCATATGCTTGTGTCCTAACTGCTAGGTTTTTTTATGTTCCTGTTCCTTTTTCTTCTGTCTGTTTTTGTCTTTACTATAAGTGTCACACAATTTTCTCTCCAGTGACTCACAGTAGATTTCCACTTTCCACACGTCCTCTTCTTTCCTGGGCTGACGCCTACACCAGGAAATCCTGTATAACCACCCAGCTTGTGAGTGTAAGGTCAGCAAAGCATTTGTTAATGGGTGCTGGCGTCACTCATTCACCTCCCTTTTCAGAAATCCTCCAACATCGTAGGTTCAGCTTTGCTTTTACTTTGAGGTCACATGGAGGTGACATCAGTTTCAAACGCAACGGGTGCATGCAATGCTTTCCTCACAGAAGACATAAAAAATTAACATGCATACCCGGATTTTGACACATGGGTGTTGGCAACAGCTTGCTAAAACTCTTTGAGGTGATCATCTGAACAAAAGTCTTGCTGGGAAAAAATAAACTTAGCCGCTTGATGTGCAACTGAAGGTCTGCCTTTTCTTTTGCACAATACATCCACAACTCATGTTTGTCAGGCTGACACAGATGGAGGCAAAGAGAGGTAAAAATAGTTCTATTAATTATAGAGAATATTAGCACATGACCTCTCCTTTTATTCTCTCCCTATCTACATAATGAATCTCATCCAGGCTTAAAAACAAACCTGCTGATATTAGGTTCACTACCTTTCTTATGTGTTTGTGTGTCTTTGTCTGCATTCGTGTGACATTTCTTTCCTCTGAATAGAATCACAAGTAGAAAAAGTGGGACAGATGGTGCAGAACAAGGGCAGCAGAGATAAGAGTTAGTTGTTTGATCATTGTGCTAATGAATCATCAGTACATCAGTGATTACTAGAGTATGTGTGCATCTGCACAATGCAATATTACACTGAGGCAATTAATTAAGTATATAGAAACAGAATAGAATGCTGGGTCAAAGATTAAACCCGCATTCCTTATTTTTCTTTTAGCATTTACCTGCATCGCTATCTTGCTCTCTATTTCTCTAAAAAGCTCTTTCCATAAATTCTTGGACTTGGAAGTAATTACAGTATGGTGCAGTATTTGTCCAAAACAAACAAAATGAGGATGAAAAGTTTTGAAGAGGTTTGCCAATTTATAACCTGCAATGAGTCACCTAAATAAAAGGACTCTCATTAAACAGGCAGTAATAAAGCAAACTTGTTAACCTGTAACACTTTAAAGCCATTGTATAATATTTATTCATGAATCTAAAGCTAAAATTGTTGCAAGCTCAATTTTGCCAAAAACACCCTATGTATCATTTGTAATAACGTTCGACTGCATCACCCAACCTGTAGTGAGCTTCAGCTTGTAAACAGGCAGCCTAACATTACCCCAGATGGGAAGAACTAATTTTTTGCACCTCAATTTCTCATCACCAAATCCCGTTGGTCCATACACTGTACATCACAGTGTGGATGACAACTTCACACAGGTTTCCTCCAGTGTTTTATTAGTTGGGAGAAGACAATATTTTAAGACTAGTTTATGCAAACAAAGCAAGAAACTGATGTATAATTTTTGCTAATGTGCATCTCGTGGGTACTGCACAAAAATAAAATTAAGATATCCTGGATAATTGAAATTTTTGGATTTGTTTGCCAAGCGAGCATAAGAAGGATCAGCTTTTTGAAGCCTGGTTTATACCTTGCTATTTATATAGCAAGGATAAGTGCACGTTCAGAGTGTGGTTTAAAAGTCCATAAGTATCAATCACAGGATCTGATTAAGTATGGATTAAACTCATGCCACTTACATTTCTCTGAAAAAGCAGCCTCTTATTAGGGAGATGATAAAACACATCATGTAAAAAGGCAAACATGGCCTTTAGAATTAAAGAGAGGCAAAAAACCTGCAGACAATAGCAGATCACCTGAATACACAAGTTATCCAGAATTAGTTAATAATATGCAGTGTTACTGAAAAATCGTACAGTATTTAAAGAAATCATATTTAAAATGCACAGTGTTTTAAAAGATAATGTACATTTGCACTAAACAGTTGTAGCTTTAGATGTGATGTTTTGTCTATTTAATTTGCTTTTAATTCCCACTTTAGTGTTTTTGTTGTTTATATTTTATTTATTTATTCAACTAAATCTATACTGTGATTGTTTGATCAGTTTATATGAATTTATCTTATTAATTTGTCCCTGTTTAAGAACAAACATGTCTGGCCACAAAAAGAACCTGGCAGCAGGTGAAGTTAAATAATATTCCACTGCCTAGAGATATGACTGTCTGTAATAATGTACAAATAATGTAAATAGAAAATGTGTCTGATGTATTTGTCGTGATTGCTGATTTTAGTACTTAAGAATAAAATACCTCTCATTCATGGGGGTGTAAACACTAGACTGCACAGAGCCTCATATGGACTTGACTGAAACCAACATTGCATCTACAGTTTAAATTCAACAATTGCAATAATATACATAGCGATATTCATCAAACCACAGTAATAATTTCTATTAGAACAGGCTTAAGATAAAATACAAGATCAGTCACTGACTTATTTTAGATGTTTACTCACTGTTCTAGACCAGGCAAGGTTCAGAGAAAAAATCTCTATAGAAACTTTATTCAGCTCCCTCCAGTCATGCTTTTTGCAACTGAGTCTGGCCTAAATTAATCCAGGAAGTGTTTACTCAAAGTACAGAATAAATATCCATGGTAACTAGACTGGTCTTAACTGATCCTGCTTTTGTGCGACTATGTAAAGGATAAATGCAACCAGAATATGTGGAAAGTCACGGCCTAATCCCTTATCTCGGTTTTGTGCAACACCCCTCTGGAGGGGGTTGGTAGTTGAACTAATGATTCATTAAACAAAATGGATGAATTTTTCTATATGATTTGGTATCAGTTTGTCTCAGATATCATCTCAAAAATAATCTGACTTGTTTATATGCTTACTTTGAGTCTTAGTGACTACAGTTTAACTCAGAACTCACTTCCTCAAATCTTTAAAGGGAAACAATGATAGCAAAATTCTAACTAAAGAGTCATCATATTCATGTTTTAGGTAAACACATCAGCTCAAAAACACTGAAGCTTCATATCCTCACTTCACATACACCTTATTTAAACATTTCTTCTGTGGTATTCATGTCTGATGGCACTAAAACATTTCTTCTGCTGGCACTTTGCTAGCAGAGTCTTCTCCCTGACTGCTAAAATGCAGAACAGAAAGATATAGCTGATGAGGCATGTGTGCTCACTGTTTATAGCTGAACCCTTTGAAGTAAGGGAACTAACAGTTATGCACATTGATGATGATGCAACGTGGCCTGAAATGCCTAAAATTAAATGTGTTGCAGTTACAGTGTATTTAGAGGCAGCATTAATGTGGCATTTCTTATAATGATTGTGATATTCATTACCACCACCAAGAACCACCCTTCTTTAGGTGTGGATTATGTGAGTGTTGTCACATTAAAAAAGCATGTTGTGCAGCATGTTACAAATGCACTCGAGTCCACACACCCACACACAAGAACCAAGCCAGAAGACAGAGTAAGAGCTCTTAAAATATTTCTTTTCAATCAAACAAAAATTCACAGCAAGCTGGTTTTGGTTGGTTGTTTTTTTTTTTTTGGTCATAAAATGTGTTCTGATCTGTCTGCGTAAACTAATCCTGCACAAGCATTATATATTTTCATGCTTTTATTGAACATAACAGTGGAAAAAGTATGTGAACTTTTGGACTTAATAACTGTTGACCCTTCTTTGGCAGCAATAACCTCAACCAAACATTTTTTGTATTTGCACATCAGACCTTCACAACGGTCTTGAAGAATTTTGGACCATTCCTCTTTACAAAGCAGTTTTAGTGCAGCAATATTCTTGGAATGTCTGGTGTGAATCTTGAGGTCATGCCATACCATCTTAAGCAGGTTATGGTCAGGACTCTGACTGGGCTACTCCAGAAGGCGCATTTTCTTCTGTTGAAGTTGTTGATTTACTTCTATGCTTTGGGTTGTTTGTCCAGCTGTTGTTTGGCCATCCTCTGTGGAGCATCAGTTGGCAGACACATGATCTTAAGTTTTCCTGCAAAATCTCTTGATAAACTTAGGAATTTTCTGTCAATGACAGCAATCCGTACTTTGCAAACTTCAAACGTGCTGCAATATTTTTTTATGACAGTTTTGGCTTCCTTCGTGGTGTCCTCCCATATACTCCATTCTTGTTTAATGGTTACTTATTTTATTCGTTAACAAAAATGTTAGTATGTGCCGGAGATTTCAGACAGACCAAATCAGAACACATTTTATGACCAATTTATGCAGAAATCTTTGTAATCCAAAAAGGTTCACATACTTTTTCTTGCAACTGTACAGTATGTCAAGGTCAAGGTCACTGTGACCTCATCATTGTTCCGTTCTACAGTACGTTTTATGAATTTTATTAATCATCCTTTTGGACAATATGTATTCACACACCAATGGGAGGGTGTCAGTGTCTTCCCCAGGAACATTTCGGCACATGAACCACCCATCCTATGATTAGTGGATGACTGCTCTACCTCTTGAGCCACTGCTGTTGTCCTCACTCACTTCAGCTGTGCCCCTTACCTCCATCCACTCCTTCTTACTGTTTTTTCCCTCTGTCTGCCACCTTGTGTTGGTTTTAAGTTAGGATTGGGCTGGTTTCAAGTGGGATAACTTTTATTTTGAGGAAATGACCTTATTTCAGTTCTATTTACTTTATTGTCATCTATTCCAGGGCTCCCATTTCCATATCATCTTTTCCATTGCACTTGTTAAAAGCTAAAAGCGTCAGTCCTCCTGTTACTGTGACCTGCTGTAATAAAAGTAGTACGTAACTATTGGTTTAGTAATTTACAGTGCAGCAATTAATTACATTTTATTTACTTTATTATCTTGGAGAAATCCATGATAACGCTATCATGGGTGTGTCATGGATTTCATGAATTGCCACAGTTTAATTTTCAACATAGGTAACCAACGCATTGCTGTTATTAACATGCATCATACAACCTCAAAAGTGAACTGTTACATCCTGCCTAAAAAATTATATTGGTGAAGTGTGGTTTTCAGTATGTTACTTATATTGTCAAACACAAGCCACTTTTCAAAGTGCCAAGAGAGAAAGTTAGGAAAGTGATACACAATAGAAATGTGGAATGCGGTGAAGTAGAGGAGAAAAGGCTCATAAAGGGGAAAGTGATTAGGAAAGTGGTTGAGGTATGTAACTGAGGTCTGATTTAGGGCTAAGAGGAAAATGGAGATGAGGGGGTGTGTTCCTCAAAGATTGAGTGCCATTTAATGCAGGAGTGGATAGAAGAATTATTGCATGGCTGTTACACTGACTGACTATATATGTGACACATTGCTCATAAGGCTGCTACCACCGCTGAATAGGAATTACCCCATTAACGCAAGTTGAATGCTAACTGTATTACACATACTGGGCTGGAAGCAGAGAGCTGAGCTGGCTAATGACTGTCTATCACTGTAATGGTGTGTCTCTATCAAATGGCTCTGCCTCTGCGGAATGCTTAGATCTTCATCGTTCAACATGGCCTTGACTCATCTTCATCAAGCTGCTGGATGACCTTCCAACTGGAGCTCAACATGAAAAAATATTTTCTGCAAGAGGTTCCACACATTGCACTATGTGAGCATATTCAGCATTTTTACATTCTTCTACTGGGATTTTAGCACTCTAATCTGTGGACAGATGGTACAGATTCATTGAAATAAAGAAAGGTTCTGATTAACCTAACATTCCCTCACACTGAAGAAGTGATGTAGAAAACATCATCTTCATATCTAATCACAGCAAAGATCGCTCCTCTGGGTATTATTGCTGTATTTGCTGGGCTTGGACTTCCTAGTTGTTCTCCTGAGAACAATCTATTCTTGATACATAGCATGAGTCTGAAAGCATTAAGCTATTTGTCATTCATGCTATTAGTTTATAGTGATCATCAGTGGCGACCAAAGCCATTAACCCAAAGACATTAGCAGCAGTCATTAGCAAAGCCATTAACTTCCCAGCTAAAACACGACTGTACCCCACAAAGACTCATAAAGGCGGTAGGAAAAAGAAGAAAAGGAGAAGAACAAAGAAATGCAGAAAATATGAAGATCAGAAATTTTGATAAAGTAGAAAAAGATTAGATTAAACTAATTGATTCCTTCATTTACCTATGTTCCCAATTGCATATATCTGTAGTGTAGAAATGCTTGGATGTGAATTTACAGTTGCAAGAAAAAGTATGTGAACCCTTTGGAATTACATTAATTTCTGCATAAAATGGTCATAGAATGTGTTCTGGTCAAGTCAAGTAGTGTCAAGTCGAGTTATGTCCAGTGTCGTGTTCTTTGTGTGTCCAAGTGTAGTCAAGTCAAGTAGTGACAAGTCAAGTTATGTCCAGTGTCGTGTTCTTTGTGTGTTATGTTTAATAAAGTATTGTCCTGCAGCACCAGCTCCAGCACCCCAGCGTCTTAAGGTGGGGAAACAGCGGCTCATCCCAGCTCCGCGGCGCTCAGAGTCAGCACCGTGGCCTACAGACCCAGCTCCAGCACCCTGGTGCCTTAAGATGGAGACGCCGGCCAGTGAGAAGTCAGTGGTTTCCTACCGTCGCACCTGCCCCTTCGCCCAGCGGTCTCCAGGAGGAGACCGCTGGCTTGGGAGAAACAGCGGTTTATCCCCGTTGCACTTACCCGGAGTTCGGTTCCTGTTCCAGTGGTCCTGGAGGAGGGGTCCACTTCTGTTCCTGTTCCGGCAGCCCGGTGAGGGGTCCGCTCCGGGGCTCTCTGTTTAGACTGCTGCCCCTGCGACCCGTACTTGTGTGTTCACTGCTGCTTGTCTTGTTGCAAGCCTCTGATGCCTACACTGATGATAATTCAGTAATTCAATGATAGTGAACATACACTGAAACGTAAAATCAACTAATTTCTGCCCATCTAACTCTGAAATCATGGGGACTTCAGTACTGACCATGCGTGGTCAGCTGCTGTGTTTGTGATGGTACCTGTTGCTTTGTGGAAGCAAGTCAGTTTTATTTTACTGACGCATTGCTTGGTTCTTGTCCTCAGTATTGCTTTTGTGGTTGATGCTGTGCCTGTGTATGTCTCAGCTCTCTGAATGTCTGCTGGACCACATCATTCAACCTTTCCTCCCCACCTCCAACTGCTCTTCCTCCACCACTACTTAATGTTTTGGGCTTTCAGCTGCAGTGGACATAAAGTCCATTTACCACGTGTGTGTGTGTGTGTGTGTGTGCATTCATGAGTAAAACGGTCCTTTCGCGTCCCTTTTGGAAAAAGAAGTGCGTCAGAGCATGAAGGCTGGCTGTCAGTCTGAATTACATTCAGTTGTTGGGCACTGTGTGTGTGTGTAGGAACACAGCTTTAGTGTGTAAATGTAGGAATCTTTGCCGTTTCATTCTATGTCACATCCAGAACATACACACATGGTCTTGTGCCTCCTCTGCATTACACAATATGAAAGTTTAATGAACCATTTGCTGCTTTCATGCTTCACCCAGCTGAAGACAAACATACTCACACATGTGACATACTCACGCATACGCACACACCAGACACACTTCACTGCCGTCCTTACACTATAAAATGTCTTTCTATTTTCACTTCCTCTGCTTGGATGTGACCTTTTGTAGACTTGTCTCCTACTCAGTGCAGTATGTTGTGTATGTATAATCCTGAAAGCGACCCCCCCCCCACCAAATGGACTTGTAAGCATAACCCTGTGATTTAACCCTGTGTTTCAAAGGACAGGAGGCCGAATCAAGAATGGCAGCATTCTCACACCACTCACTTCCTCAGCCCTCTCAAGCTATAAAGCTCACTAAGTGTGATATAACATAACTATATTTGTCCTTTCAGATGTACTGTATGACTTACGAATAAAAAGCTCTCTTACTGACTGAAGGGTAGTTGGTACAGTGTAATGGATTTCTGAATAATATTCTGTACAGTAATAGCCTCTAGTGGCTGCTACTGGACATTGCATCTGTATACAACTCAAAGAGGGGAAACTGTGCACCACATTAGTCCTGTAAAGGCTACATAACATACGCAACATTTTATTGATGTTATATATGCAATAGTAGTCTCGATTCAAAGTTACAATGTGATTTCGAGAAGTTGTACAGTTTCCAGGTTTTTTTTGAGGACTTTGATTGATAAAATTATCACATTTTGTTCTTTTAAATGGGGCAGCACGGGGGTGTGGTGGTTAGCCCTGTTGCCTCACAGCAAGAAGGTCCTGGGTTCAATTCCTGGAGGTGACCGTGGGTCTGCGTGAGCTTACTCCAGGGTCTCCGGTTTCCTCCCACAGTCCAAAGACATGCAGTTAGGTCAACTCCTAGAGTGGACTCACTTCTCATTAAGACAAGATAATGATTTAGCATCTTGTCAATAAAAAACAAAAAATTAGACTATGCATTTCCTGAAGATGGTGTACTGCAAATGCTGTACTGCTGACGTGGAGCGTTTAAAACATTCCTGAAAGTATCTTAAAAGAACAGAACTGAATGTCTACAGAACAAGCTGCAATGTTAATTGCATAATAAAGAATATTAAGGAATTCAATTCAACATTACATTTTTAGAATGTGTCAAACATATTTCTGACTGACAAACCCAAAAGACAAACACTACTCACTGTATTTGCTTCACTATTTCTCTGAAAAAAACCCTGAAAAATTGGCCGTGCAAAATTATTCAGCCCCCTTAAGTTAAGACTTTGTAGCGCCACCTTTTGCTGCGATTACAGCTGTAAGTCGCTTGGGGTATGTCTCTATCAGTTTTGCACATCGAAAGACTGAAATTTTTGCCCATTCCTCCTTGCAAAACAGCTCAAGCTCAGTGAGGCTGGATGGAGAGCGTTTGTGAACAGCAGTTTTCCGTTCTTTCCACAGATTTTCGATTGGATTCAGGTCTGGACTTTGACTTGACCATTCTAACACCTTGATATGTTTATTTGTGAACCATTCCATTGTAGATTTTGCTTTATGTTTTGGATCATTGTCTTGTTGGAAGACAAATCTCCGTCCCAGTCTCAGGTCTTTTGCAGACTCCATCAGGTTTCCTTCCAGAATGGTCCTGTATTTGGCTCCATCCATCTTCCCATCAATTTTAACCATCTTCCCTGTCCCTGCTGAAGAAAAGCAGGTCCAAACCATGATGCTGCCACCACCAAGTTTGACAGTGGAGATGGTGTGTTCTGGGTGATGAGTTGTGTTGCTTTTACGGCAAACATAACGTTTTGCATTGTTGCCAAAAAGTTCGATTTTGGTTTCATCTGACCAGAGAACCTTCTTACACATGCTTGATGTGTCTCCCAGGTGGCTTCTGGCAAACAACACTTTTTATGGATATCTTTAAGAAATGGCTTTCTTCTTGCCACTCTTCCATAAAGGCCAGATTTGTGCAGTATACGACTGATTGTTGTCCTATGGACAGAGTCTCCCACCTCAGCTGTAGACCTCTGCAGTTCATCCAGAGTGATCATGGGCCTCTCGGCTGCATCTCTGATCAGTCTTCTCCTTGTGTGAGCTGAAAGTTTAGAGGGATGGCCAGGTCTTGGTAGATTTGCAGTGGTCTGATTCCATTTCAATATTATCGCTTGCACAGTGCTCCTTGTGATGTTTAAAGCTTGGGAAATCTTTTTGTATCCAAATCTGGCTTTAAACTTCTCCAGAACAGTATCTCGGACCTGCCTGGTGTGTTCCTTGTTCTTCACGATGCTCTCTGCGCTTTAAATGGACCTCTGAGACTATCACAGTGCTGGTGCATTTATATGGAGACTTGATTATACATAGGTGGATTCTATTTGGTAAATGGTCTGCATTTGTATAGCGCTTTTCTACCTCTCGGTACTCAAAGCGCTTTGACACTGCGTCACATTCACCCATTCACACACCGGTGGCAGAGCTGCTATGCAGCTTAAGCTGACACACCCGGGGGCAACTTGGGGTTCAGTGTCTTGCCCAGGGACACTTTGGCACATGACTGGGGGAAGCCAGGAATCGAACCACCAATCCTACGATCTGAGCCACTGCTGCCCTATTTATCATCATTAGTCATTTAGGTCAACATTGGATCATTCAGAGATCCTCACTGAACTTCTGGAGCGAGTTTGCTGCACTGAAAGTAAAAGGGCTGAATAATTTTGCACGGCCAATTTTTCAATTTTTTATTTGTTAAAAAAGTTTGAAATATCCAATAAATTTCGTTCCACTTCATGATTGTGTCCCACTTGTTGTTGATTCTTCACAAAAAATTACAGTTTTATATCTTTATGTTTGAAGCCTGAAATGTGGCAAAAGGTCGCAAAGTTCAAGGAGGCCAAATACTTTCACAAGCCACTGTACTAATACTAATACTTCCGCCAATGCACTTCAAAATAAAAGTCCGTGTTGTTTAATGTAGCAGTTTAATAGACATGTTGGAATTGCTTTTTATAGACAAAAAATTCCCCTCATACATAAATGTGAATCCTCTCATACAAAAAAGTGAAATCCTCTCATACATACATGTGAAAAAACTCAATTTGAGTTGTGTGTAGGACAGACAGTTTAGTTGTATGTATGACAGAAAGTTTACTTGTATGTGTAAGAGCATTTTCAGTAGTGATGGGTAAATGATACCAAAGCTTCGGAGCTTGTTTCACTCTTCCTGAAACGGGGTTATTTCAAACACTGTGTCGGAGCTTTAATTCAATTCAATTCAATTTTATTTATATAGCGCCAATTCACAACATCAGTTATCTCAAGGCACTTTACAAGTAAGGTTTTAAGATGGAGAGGAAAAACTCCCTCTCTAACGAGGAAGAAACCTCCAGCAGACCTTGGTCAACAATGACACCAAGGTTCCTCACAGTAGAACTTGAAGCTAGCGTTATGTCATCCAGAGTAACAATCTGATTCAATAATGAGTCTCTCTGGTTTTTAGCACCAATTATAATAACCTCAGTTTTATCTGAATTCAGTTGTAGAAAGTTATGGATTTGATATCATTTAAACAAGTTTGAAGTTTGACTAATTGGTTTGTTTCCTCTGGTTTCATGGACAAATATAACTGAGTATCGTCTGCATAGCAGTGAAAATTTATAGAATGTTTTCTAATAATATTATCAAGGGGAGACATGTAGAGACTGAAAAGTATTGGACCAAGCATAGAACCATGTAGAACTCCAAAGCTAATTTTTGTGGGGATGGAAGATTGATCATGAACATGAACAAATTGGAACCTAAACCACCCCAGTGCTTTTCCTTTAATCCCAATGCTATGTTCCAGTCTCTGCAATAGAATCTTGTGATCTATCGTATCAAATGCTGCACTAAGATCTAACAGGACAAGTACAGAAACTAGACCATTGTCTGAAGCTGTGAGAAGATCATTAGTGACTCTAATCAGAGCTGTTTCTGTGCTATGATGTAATCTGAATCTTGACTGGAAATATTCATACAGGTTATTTCTACGCAAGTGGTCACTTGTTGTTTAGCAACAATTTTTTCAAGAACTTTAGAAATAAAGGCCAGATTGGATATAGGCCTATAGTTTGCAAGTTCTCTAGGGTCAAGAGTAGGTTTTTTTTAATAAAAGTTTGACCACAGCAACCTTAAAAGCCTGTGGTACGTAGCCTGTAAACAGAGATTGGTTGATTTGATTTAATATGGACGTGCTGATTAATGGAAAAACTTCTTTGAGTAATCTGGTTTGGATTGGGTCTAAGAGACAAGTAGCTGATTTAGCAGCAATATGTGTAGAATAAAACTCATCAACAGCATCAAGCTGAAATTTAGACATGCACTAACAGCTGTCCAGAGAAGAGAAGAACTTGTATAGCATGTTAATTCAGTAATTCCCAACCTGTGTGCCATGAGAAATCATCAAGTGTGCCGTGGAACATTATCCAATTTCACTGGATCATTTCTCTAATTGAGCAGTGTGTGTAGTGCGAAGCAAAACAATTAAACACTTCCACAGAGGACATTTGAATGTTCCACTACCACGAACCATGCTAAATACGGTTCATATGACACAGTCATGCTTCGAGTGAAAGCAAACAAAGTGAACTAAAAGTTTTTTCACCTTTTACTGACATTATAAATTAATTATGGTCAACATAAGTTGACGGCTTTGACAAAACAGAGGAAAAATGCTACTGACAAAGTAATGTCAAGATAGATAGATAGATAGATAGATAGATAGATAGATAGACAGACAGACAGACAGACAGACAGACAGACAGACAGACAGACAGACAGATAGATAGATAGATAGATTATGTTTTAGCAGCAGTCAGAGCGGTTATTGCAGTTGGATAAAAACTGTGCTTGAGTCTGTTTCTCCTTGCTTTACATAGTCTGTAATGTCTGCGTGTGTAGTGTCTTTTATAATGTTCTGTGCTTTTTTGAGGAGCAATAAGCAACAATAGGAGTTGTGTAGGTTTTCCAGAGTGGGGAGAGGGCATCTTCTGGGCGGTGTTGATGACCGCTTGGAGCGCTTTCCTGCTGGTGAACCAAATGCATATGCAGTACGTTAAAATATGGTGGCTCGGGAGAAGGACACCAACAGTCTTTGTGTGATGTTATTCTTCCTGAGTATCCTCAGAAAGTACAGTCTCTGCTGGGCCTTTTTCAGTAGCTCAGAGGTGTTTGTGCTCCAGGACAAGCTCTCCTCTATGTGGACTCCCAGGAAGCGGAACTCTGCCACCCTCTCCACACAGTGTCTGCTGATGAGCAATGGTGGAATGTCTGTCTTTTTCCTCCTGAAGTCTATTATGTGTTGAGGAGAAGGTTGTTGGTTGAACACCATGTCGACAGCTGCTCCACCTCATCTCTGTGGGCAGACTCGTCACCCTCGGAAATGAGCCCCACCACTGTAGTGTCGTCTGGAAAACTTTACTATGGTGTTGCTTTGCTGGACATGCTCCAGGTGTGACATTGCGGAATGTAGTGCTGTTGCTATGGCCTCCTCTGTGGATCGGTTCACTCTGTAAGCAACTGGTGTGGGTCAAATCTTGAAGGCAGTACTTCATCACCACTGGGTGCCACTGGTATGTAGTCTTTGAGGCTGAAGATGTGGGGCTTTCCTGGGCAGGGGGACTATGGTGAAGGCAGGGTGGGACAGTGGATTGTGCCAGGGACTGGTTGAAGATTTCTGTAAAAACTTCAGTCAGCTGGTCTGCACAGTCTATCAGCACTCGTCCTGGGACGCCACCAGGACCAGTCGTCTTCCTTGGGTTGACGGCTTGCAGGGTGCGTCTCACCTCGTATTCGTCCATATTGAGGATCATGCTGCAGAAGAGACTAAAGAAAGACAAGAGGCAACAGAACATACAGGCAGATTCACATAGATAAAAGAGGTTAGCATTGGAATATTTTAATGTTGGCTGTGATTCATATGTAGGTGTCATTCATAGGGCAGTTGAATCTCTGTCCCTGTGGGGTCAATCAAGTCAATAATAACCCTCAAAGATTTGGATGTAAAAAAGCAGTTAAGAACCTCAAGCAAGTCCAATTGCCACAAGGTTGCACCTTCTTTATGTGATGAACATTATGTAGATGATAAAAAAATATCTAAAAGTACAGTACTTGAAGACACAATCAGTCTACAAGAACTTTGTGAGCACTGTACTGTTTTTCAAATTGTTTTTGGCCTTACATACAAAATGATCCATTGAATTATGAAAATTTGTCACACATAATGTACATGCATTTTCTAAAAACAGGATGTCTGCAAAAATGAACAGTCAAATTAAAAATAAAAATAAACTGTGGAACTTTGTGGAGTTTCCTAAATAGGAAAATGTGTGTGCTGATTATTGAAAGGCCAGTAACTTTTCTTTCTCACAATAGGTTGTCGACCTGAATCTTTTGTACAGGAGCCCTAACCAGCACAGCACAACCTGCATGCTGAAAGACAGGGATAATGTGAAAAGCAAACTCACTGGCACCTCCTCGTGGGTAGTATGCACCACTCAATTACATGAGCATCTTTTAAATAAGTATATATAATACAGTTCAAATGTCACACAACAAGGGGTTGCTGCCATGAAAGTGAGCTTGTCTGCCTATATTGTGAAGCTCTGTGCTATCATCCATATCATAGTGGCAATTAGTCAATTATAGTAAAACTTTTAATATATATTTGAGTAATACAAGTTAGTAATCAAACATCATCTGCAAAACAGCAACAATGTATATTTAATTTAAATTGTTTCATTGTAGTGTTACTGTTTCCTTTAGACCCTTCCTCGTAAACTCATCTATTCCTTTGCTATTATTTTCATTACCTTCCTGTCACTACCTTTATCAATCTCATTAACTCATTAATGGCCTTCTCTTCTCCTGGAAACTGTTTCTTCAAAGTATCTGCCATTTCAGTCTTCCCTAAATGGATGTGGTACTCTCTGCGGAGAAAAGGTATGTAAAATACACATAAGGTTAACCTTGCAGCAAACACTGGCAAAATGTGTAAAAATATCAGAACATATACAATTAAACAATTACTTCTTAAAAGTATCAGTAAGACATACACACAGTGGCCTCTGTATTCAAGCATTATAGAGTATTGGGAGGTGGTTGTAATATCAGACCCCCCCAAGAAATAAAAATTGCTCTTATCAGTTTGCTGTCAACTGAGCAATTTTTATCTGTAAATTTGTAAATAGTAATGACAACAGAGAGAGAAAGAGAGCAGTTGAAATCAATCAATGATAAATCAAGGTAGGTGGAAACCAGAGTTGGGCTTTTCAAAAGAAGTGGAAGTAAAGCTCCCACATATCACATTCCAATTATTAAGTAACAAAATATGTTTACCTGCGTTCATCAAAGTGCTGCTCCAGTCAAACTGCAGCTGTCCCTCTGTAATCTGATCCAAAACCACTTTCAGGAGACTGTCTTCATGAAGCTGATCCAGGTAATGGATACCTGGTAGTGGCAGTGTAGGAGTTAACACAATACACTGTGTATGAAGTACAATATGAAGAGAAGCATTTGTGTTTCACTTGCTGTGTTTAATGTAGCAGTTTAATAGACATGTTGGAATTGCTTTTTATAGACAAAAAATTCCCCTCATACATAAATGTGAATCCTCTCATACAAAAAAGTGAAATCCTCTCATACATACATGTGAAAAAACTCAATTTGAGTTGTGTGTAGGACAGACAGTTTAGTTGTATGTATGACAGAAAGTTTACTTGTATGTGTAAGAGCATTTTCAGTAGTGATGGGTAAATGATACCAAAGCTTCGGAGCTTGTTTCACTCTTCCTGAAACGGGGTTATTTCAAACACTGTGTCGGAGCTTTAATTCAATTCAATTCAACTTTATTCATATAGCGCCAATTCACAACATCAGTTATCTCAAGGCACTTTACAAGTAAGGTTTTAAGATCTTACACAACTAAACCCAACAATTCCCACATAGAGCAAGCTTTTAATTGTAGCCAATCGATAAATTGTACATTTAAATAGCAACAGTGGAGGAAAAACTCCCTCTATAGAGAGGAAGAAACCTCCAGCAGACCCAGGCTCAGTGTGGGCGGCCATCTGCCTTGACCGGTTGGGGTGAGGGGATAGAGAAGAGAGAAAAGAACACAACCACAACAACAAAACAAGCAGCAACTGAACACTGGAGACACACGACTCTGAGTCTGATGATACCTGTAGATGAGGATAGAGAGAGACAGAAGGGGAGAAGCACAACTAGGAGAGAAAAGGGACTAAGTTAGTCACATGTGGAAATGGAGGCATGTTGACGGATAGAAGAAAAAGAGCTCAACGAATGAAGGACGTCCCCCAGCAGTTTAAGTCTATAGCAGCTTGTATCAAAACACACCTGTCACATGACCAATGACAGGGACTTCAAACACCCTCTCTGCTTTACTTTGTGCTTCCTTGTTTTAAAATGTTTGGAAGCATTTCATTGGTTCATAGCGTTAGAATCCGGTCTGAGCCAATGACAGACTGACTTGTCAGCTTCAGTCTAGTTTGATACTATGCACACTATATAAGATACATAAAAATTACTGAAAGATATTGTGTTCTGAGGAGATTTGGAAAGACGTTTGGAGAGTGATATTTTGCCAATATCATGACAACAAGAACAAAAACTTTGCTTCTGTTAATATACATTCCTGATACACAAACAGGTTTATTTTTATGTTTTAGCGGTGTGGATGAGTGTGACTCCATACTTGACTTACTCATTTAAACTTCTTTGTACTTCTAAATGTAATGTGCAATCTGTAAAAATTATTTAGCATGAAAAACTACTATATTTATGTTAGGTCTTAAAAACAAAGACATCAGAAGATCCAGGTGGCAGACCCCCTCCTCTCTGACAAGTATATAAGTAATAAAAGTATATTTTTGAAAACTGGGTTTGTACACAGTTTTGTGTGAATAAACACTTAACAGTTATGCTTGGGTTTTGGACCTAATTGAAAGATAGATACAATGATAATCAAGTCAGCTAGAACGTCAAGCTGAGCATCATTGTCGTCAGACACAACACCAACAACAGCTAGCCATAGTAATGTCTGATTAAGTTCTTGTGGTCTCCGCTGAGGGTAGTCCACTGTTACATATCGCAGCTGGTTGGTGAGTGTACGTCGCTGTGGCTAATGCTGTTTCAAACACTGATCTAATAATGGTAATGGTTTATTCTGAAGGGGCGACTCACTGTAGTACTACTCACAAGGGTCGCGGGCTGCTGGAGCCTGTACCAGCTGACAATCGGGCCAAAGATTATGCAGTAAAATGAACTGATCTTGTCTGTGGCGGTAGTCTGTGAAGTACTAAGCAGTCTATGCAGTCCAGTGGCTCAGCACAGAAGGAACAAAACGTGAGGACCAGTATCAGCGTATCTCTATTTAAAAGACAAAGGCCACTTATTTGAAGATAACAGCGTTCACATTACCAAGAATTGTTTGTCGAAATTGTCCAAAAGTTTTGTTCAACAGGCCAGATTGTCCTCAGGGCGCTCCCAAGGCCCGCGAGTGTCCTGTACAATAAGATTCCCTGGAAATAAATAAACAATCTGTTTCCGCCAAAACCTGAGAGTTAAAGCATAAGACAGAAAAAACCTGCAACCGCATGGCCTATGAACTTATTAGATACAGTTTACATGTTACATTTAATAAAAACATGAAAACCTATAATGTTTGTGCAGTATTAGTTTAAGCAGACTGTGTTTTTCTTACTTCCTTAGTTAGATCATTTTACAGAAATAACAACACAGGTGAAATCAATTAACATAAACAACAACATAAGACAAAAAACAGAATAGAACCAATCAAAAAATCAGAACAGGAACTACATGACCCTTTAAATATGCTGGTCTTTTATGAAACACAAAGTTAATTAACTAACAATTTCACTTCTGTGCAATTAATATTTTGTTTGTCTCATTAGCTATAGACTGTAGGACAGTCCTATAGCACCTGAACCATGTGCAGAAGCACACACATTTACAACTAACCCAGCCTCGTATTGAATCATCGCATTAATGTATCTTTGTTTTGTGCTGGCTGTCACAAGGTTTTGATCTAATAATGGTGTAAAAGTGTCCAACTATTGAAATGCTATACAAATTTTAATACATACACTATTCCACTTATGGATTGGGCATTTACAAATGGTAAATGGTCTGTAATTAGTCTGCACCTAAAGTTAATGTGTGTGTGCAATTCAAACATTCAATAGAAGGGGGGTTAGGGTTCAGGAACTGAACCACCACATATTGTTGTGGGACCCAAGCAGAAATACAAACACAAAATGTCAAGCAATTCAATGATTTATTCAGTAGAAATGAAAACATGTGCCAATTTTTATTTTGCATATGAACCAAAATAAAAATTCAATCTTGACTTTCTCCTTCAAAGAAAGGTTGCTAATAGAATAGACATCTATAACCAATAAGCTATGTAAGAGTAGAATAAAAAAAAAACCAAAGCAATGTTTTTCATCCTAAATTCTAAATGTTGATCTACTGTACATCAGCAAGGTGACTGAGGTTTATCTGAAATGCAGACTAAAAATTGTAAAGGGCTAGTCCTTTGATTTCCCCATCATGTAGTGTATATGGGAAGTATCTTCTGTAGGTATCTCTTAAAGGCTTGTATTAAAAGGAGATGTTCACAGCACAGTTTACATGTTAACTTTTCAGTGTTCATATGAGCTCCTGGGTGTTTCAAAGGAGACATGATTATATTAAATCATGACATTATTTTATGATATGATATGAAAAGATACAGTGACAATATTGTTTTATTGCATTTATAAGATATTATAGAAAAAAGACACTGTGTGATGTTGGAATGTCCTTGAGAGAGCAAACACCAAACACTCCAAAAATCCAGATATAGCTTCCAGTCAAAAATCTGCTCATGCCACTATTAAAACCAGAGTGTATTATAAATACAATTTTACAAACCCTGATCAACTCCCTAATTTTTTAGTACTTCTTACTTTCATAAACACTATTTGTTTATCATATTTATCAGTAACAATTCATTGTGCATCAGTATCAGCATAAGTATTCAGTAGCTGCCACAAGAGAAGATCTGAGTACAAACAAGCTGCTCAATGAACATTTTACAGTTGGCACCATGGACAGGGATACAGTATATTTACAGAGACGTCAAATTTGGAACATCTAAAAAGCGAAACGCACAAACTTATTGAACTAGCTTTTTTCAAATTTATGTTATGCACACTTGTAGGCTCCTGTATGCATTTACACTGATGATATTCTGAAGGTTTTCACTAAAACATTGCATACAGCAAATAGGAAGCAAAAATATTAAACCATCAAACCTACAGTTACAGCTGACTACAAACTTATTGAACTAACTTTTTTCAAATTTATGTTATGCACACTTGTAGGCTCCTGTATGCATCTACACTGATGATATTCTGAAGGTTTTCACTAAAACATTGCATACAGCAAATAGGAAGCAAAAATATTAAACCATCAAACCTACAGTTACAGCTGACTACAAACGCTGTAGAACTGAGTTAAATAGGATACAATAAAAAAGGATTTACTTTAAATTAGATACATACTAGAAAATGTGTAGTGCAAACTACAAAAGGATAGCATGTGAGTACATGTCATAAATTAGAGCTTCTTGACCTTTCTCCACCACTACTGTGTGTGCCTGCGAGTTTGTATGTGTAACATCCTAGTTCTAAAGTTCACTGGTGAATTCCAGTTTTTCAGCTTCTAGTGTGTTCTGCATCTTGTGTAACCATCACCAGTATTCTCTCTTACAAAGGCAAACCAATGTCAGTTTGCTGAAGATCATATGGCACAAATAATTTGGAATAAAACAGTTAATCATAAAACAGTTTCGCTAATATACAGCCATGTCAAAAAAGATTTTGAAATTAGCCATTCCACTGTTTGAAACATAGTATACAGGTGGAGGGCTTTTTAAAACAACTGCCAACATGCCCGGGTCTGGTTGTCCGAGCCAGTTCACGCTGAACGCAGTTCAGAGCTGACTGCAAGATTCTAAATTGTCATCACAGGACCTACAGCAGGTTCTGGTTGCTCTTCATGAGAAAGTCCATGCCTCTACAATCAGAAAGGAGGCAAGGATGAAACCTTTGCTCTCTAAGAGAAACATCAAGGCCAGACTGGAGTTTGCCAAAGACAATGTTGACAAAGACCAGGATAAGATGAGTCAAAAATTTTATTATTTGAACATCAGAAAAGGAACATTTGGCGTAAACCAAAGACGGCATTCCAGGAAAAAACCTCATACCAACTGTGGAGCATGGAGGTGGTAGTGTCATGGTTTGGGCTGCTTTGTTGTAGTAGGACCTGGTCAGCTCACCCTCATAGAATCTACCATAAATTCTACTGTATAGAAGGTGAACAGTGAAGCAATTTGTCAGAAAATTAAACTATGTAACATGACAATGACCCAATACATACTAGTAATTTCACATGACTGTATTCTGCTGAATAATACTCTATAATCCTGGATAATAATTATGTTGTTTGCTAAATTACTGTTGTGAAACGCTGCTGCTTGAGCAAAAAGAATTACCCCCTAAAGGCTAATTTAATCACACATAGCTTGAATGAATATCCATTATTTACACAGAGCTATATTCTCAGTGCATGGCTTGTAACATTCCAGCCCTCCTGTGCTCCCACCAGTCTCTCTCTAGAACACCCAGTTGACAGGAACCCACTGTGGGTTTTTAGAAACCGTTTCCAGGGCAGCTTTGACTGTGCGATAGGTCTCATCCAGGTTGTCATTAATGATGCTGAGGTCAAAATAGTGAGCAAAGCCTGCGTGGATTTTTGCACTCTCGTCACACATCCTTCGCAGTTCTTCATCCTGAGATGAAAACACTTTTAATTCTACTTGATAATGAGCGCTGTGTTGAAAATAAAATAGTTCCTATATGTACATGAACAAGACAATACAATACAAAAAGTGAGTCTTACCGTCATTGTTTTAGTAAGTACCCCTGCATCCACAGCTGTTTGGTTCATTGCCTTAAGCACCTCAAAATCTGGAGACTGAAGGAATACAACGTAGGGCAAGAACTCTGAGGTTCTCAGCACTTTGAGAGACTGGAAATGAACATTCAAAAGATTCCTGAGTGCCAACACTACAACATTGGCTGATTGGGGAATGTCCTGGAGTACATGAAGGTACATAAAACTGAACTGACTGTACCCCTATGAGGCTTACAAGTAGTTTAGTTAAAAAGGCACATCACTACAACAGAAAAGAAAATATAATAAAAGAACAGCTGTATTGTTATCCATGTGTCTACACTATGTGGGCTTTCTGTAAATAATAAGGTTGGTTTGTTGTCTTATTTAAAAGGGACACTGTTGGTATATCCTTTTCAGAATTAATTTGTGTCTTGCTTTTGTTTCACATTTTAACATAAGAGTAACTTATTTAAAAGACATTATCATTTATACAATATAGATACATTTTTTACATCTGTTGTTGTACCAATGACCACAGGGCCTAAAAAGCCATTTACTGACCAAAATAGGAATACAAAATAAAAGAGTCAAATGCCGATCCAGCAAATTCCGCATCTACATTTTAAAGGTAGGGGCTTACACAATGATATAGTTTAACATGTTTGTGGTGGTGTGTGCAGCTACCTGAGGGTTGGCATCCAGTATGCAGATGCGTCCTGCCTCAACTACCTCATGTATGGAGTCTATCTTGATACCATAGAGGTTGCCATCATACTCTCCATGTTCAAGATAGCGTCCATTTTTAATATCAGCTTCCATCTTGCTGCGGCTGGTGAAGGCGTACATCCTACTTTCCCGCTCCCCCTTTTTAGGCTTTCTGGAAGTATCTGGAGAACAAAAGACAGGTAGTAGTATTATGTATTTGCTATAAAACCAGTCACACAAAAGCGCTTCTGTAAAATACAGTATTATAGATAAATAAAATCACAAAAATCATAATGCTAGCAACACACTTCTTTATGTCAGCAGATCTCGTACATGGTATTGTTGTGCCAAAGAGTTGTGGATCCCTCAACAGCAGTTTGTTCTTCAGTCTTCGCCTCCCCACACTCTGGGCACCAATCAAAATAAGAGTTTTCCTCTTGAAAGGCGGGACCTTTGCCACCTCCTCATATAACAGTATCTCATGTCTATCAAACTCTGAGAGAGAAAGGAGTAAGAGAAATAAATATTGAATGTTATTCTATGAAGGGGCATATCAGTACTGTACGCCAAGTACTACAAATAAAAATGGATAATCACAAGATAAAATTTTATATACAGCATTGCAATTGTTACCTGCATTTTTTGTGGTTACATACATCATTTTCTTTTTTTTCTTCCCTCCAACACCAGTACACAGATTTCCTGTCAGGCAGAGGTTGATTCGCATTAGTTGCTGCACTTATGTCATGTAGACTTCAGGTCATTCATGCATTCTATCCAGACTCTTCATTTAACATTAACATTTCTTTTCACCCAAAAATAAACCATTGTTTCTTTATAATTATACAGCCACTGGATATTAGAGCATCTGTATTTGTTTTGGGGGTTACCAACTAAAGGCTGACATGACGTATAAATCGTTGGTTTTGTATTTCACCAGTAGATGACAGTAAAAGACTGATAAGAACCATCTTTTAATTCAGCCTTCTTTGCATTTACCTGCAAGAGCCAGTTCTATATCCCTCTTGACAAATGCTTTCCTTTTCTCTTCCAACATCTGACTGGGGATCAGCCCTGTGTTCCCACCCTCCACATGACGAGCCTGTACAAAACATAGACACACTCAGACAGAATGTACATGCATAGAATGTCAACCAATAAATCACAACTTTATAGTCCCCAAGGTCTAATTCTTTCAATAGCAATAAAGTGTCAAGCAACACAATAAAACAAGACAACAGTACATAAAGGAGAATTTATCACACTTTCACTTAGACTTGAAAACCTATCTGAATATGAACATGTTTCTGCATGTTGGATAACAAGCAAGAGAATGCAGAACATAATGCAAGTATTTAAGTACACAAGTTGTTCCGTACCTGCCACCAGTTCACATCGTCCTGATTGACTATCTGCAGGATGTCTCCTGTCTCAAACCTTAAGCCTGCTTCTTTACAGGGAATCAAGTTATCATTGACTGGGTCATAGTCATAGTGACACTTAAAGAAAACCTGGAGAAAAAAAAAATCTACATGTTTTGCTGTATATGTGTCCATAATAAAAAATACAAAACTATTAAACTATGTGTATTGGTTATGTATTTGTATTTGTCACCTGTCTTGGTGTGATGGCTTCATGGTAGCTGGGCAGAATCTTCAGAACCACAATTCCACTAGCTGCTTGCAGCTCCTCCTGAAGTACTCTTGGGTCCCGGCCCACCTCTCGTCCATTTGCCTGACAACACAATGGGGAAACCACATTATTTATTTATTTTGATTTTTTAAGATTTATTTAAAATTTACTTCACCAGGTTGCTCACTCTCACTTCAACAGTAAGGAGCACACCAAACTAAATGTTTGAGGTTTAGAAAGGGTAAACCTGATTAAAATGCAGAGTAACAGTCTACTAATCATGTGTACCTGGTGTGATGCACCAATTAACTACAAAAGCACAATTTAATGCTTTCATTTTAAAGGGGTTAGGCTGAAATAGAAAAAATAATTAAACTGTAAAACAGTCTAACTAATCATAATTGACCAGTCAGAAACTTGCTATTAAAGTTAATGAATTGGATTTTATTTTGAAATGGTCAGCACTTGTATAGCGCTTTTCTACTTATCGGTACTCAAAGCCCTTTGACATTGCGTCTCATTCACGCACACAAACACACACACATTTACACACCGGTGGTGCTATGCAGCTTAAGTTGACACACCGGGGGCAACTTGGGGTTCAGTGTCTTGCCCAAGGACACTGGCACAAAACTGGGGAAGCCAGGAATCGAACCACCAATCCTACGATTGGTGGGCGACAGCCACCTCTGAGCCACTGCTGCCCTTAAGATCTATAGAAGCAGGACTCGAGGTTACATGAAAAGCACTTATAAATCTCCAAAATCAAAATTGGTCTGACTGAGTTTTAAGGCTGATAGAGGGATACTGTATGTGTAGGTCTGGTGGCTTAGCCTGTAACATCATTAAAAAGAAGACAAATATTCCTACATTTCTGTGAAAAATTTTAGTTAAAAGAGTAAAGACTCTCATGATTTAAAAATCAACACACACACCTTTTCACAGCATTCACTGTCATAATAATAATAATAAAGATTCAAAAAACTGTTAATTAATTAGCTGGGAAATGTAATGTTATTTATGCAGGAAAGCTTTTTGAAAACTGTTTACTTGTGTTTTTGCACTTACACTTATTTTAACACTTACATTGAGCCACTAATACCAACATGCAAACCAATACCAAATCAATTAAAGGGGTAATTCAGGTCATACCTTATGTCTAGCTTACCTCTTTTATGATATCTCCCACATGCAGTAGTCCTTGCTGGTCTATTATTCCACCATGAAGGATGCGGGCTATCACCAGATCACTAGCCTCAACCTTAAACGTCACACCCTGAAACATAATTAACATATAGCTTATTGATTCTATTTATGACAAATTGTCAGATTTAATGAGGCACACTGAATACTTGTCTAACAGCACTGGTTATTAGGTTATTGTGGTTCATTTTGCTGTATTACAACATGAATATTGTCAATACATGTATTCAGAGCTGGATATCTTTTTTAAGTGTGTCTAATATTTTTAAGCTCTTGTGTTACCTACCAGAGGCTCCCCAGCCACCTTGCGTATGCCAACCATGCGGATTGCATCAGGAGCCAGAAACAAATTGGATGTGTGGCCATCCTCCAGTTCATGATCCACATAATCGCATGGGCTAAGAGGTGGGCTGTCACATGTCTGAGATGCCACTGAATCATGTGTCTCCAGCAGTGACTGATGAAGAAAATATTTCACATAAAAAGAACACAAAAATATGAAATTTCCTTTATCATCAGATTCAATGGGGCTAACAATATAATAATAATAATGAAGTCAATGAAAAAAGACATTTTAAGCATTATATTTAAGCATACTATGTTACAATATAATATTTTTACTAGCATGTTTGTCACAGTTTAGATGTGGCATTCTGCACTGTAAATGTGCATGCTCCACACCTGGAAATGAGGCTGTGTGAGTATATAGGCAAGTTCAGCTGCTGTGTCAGAGTTGTTTGTGAAGGGGTGCAGGTCTTTGAGGATCTCCTGCAAAAGCTCCACATTGTTCTCCCTAACTGGTGACAGACGTGGTTCTTTCAGGCTCTCCTCTTGCTCCTATCGCACACACATGATACAAGCACTGAGTCACACATACAGTACAGTAGTCGCCAATGGGCAAAAAAACAACACAACTACATAGAGGTCTGTTGTTTTTGTATTTTTTCTTATTTGACTGTATCCGTGTGTCTATGTATCGCACCAGAGGGCTTTCCATGATGCCTTTGAGGTAGATGAGGTCCAGGTCGTTGGCTGTGGTGGAGCTGGTGGTGCTGTCACTCATTGTGTCTAACACCTGTGGCTCTATAAAGCATCTCACACAGACACGCACACACACAGAAAACACACAGAGATACAATGAATGAAGAAGAGATACTGTAGTGTACAGGTACAGTATATAGTGATAGGAAATTATGAGGAAAAACATCAAGTCTCACCAGGCTCTTTCCTGGTGGAGGCCACAGGCATGATAAGGCTTCAGTCAGTCTAAAAAAAAGAATGAAGAGAGAAAAAAGTTTTAAATTCAGTAAGCCATTTAAAATGACCACTTTTTTCTTGCTGAAGATAACAGTCCTACTGCTACTCTTACAGTGGTAGCAGGTAACCCTTGCACAGCCTTTAATGGGGTCAAAATAAAAATAGGGGGCGCCAAAGCTCAAAAACCACACATGGGTTGGATAAAACAGCCGTAGACAGACGATAAATCACAACACGCTTTATCTAGATGAACAGATGACCCACACGTGTTCACTGCTTGGATGTAACACCCACGAAGGCTGGGGTGTGCCCCCTATTTTACAGTGGGGTCTTGTGTTACAATGGGTCTTGTGTTAAATGGGGCTTTTTTTGCCATTTTCACCACAATTCTAAAACTTTTTGCTGACACACAGCACGCGTTACATCTTGATGACCTGTAGGTGACGTTCGCATTACACTCATAGCACACCATCTATGACACATGCGCCAGGCGCACCAAGGAGGGTCGCCTGGGTGGACAGGATTAGAAAATTACTGAATATTACTGTGTCAGACTTTAGATTTTTATTCATTTAATTATTGTCAGATAAAATAGACCTATTCAAACAATAATGATCATAAAAACTTCTAGGATTTCTACTCATTTCTTTTGGACTTCGTACATTCAAAATGTTGGTTGCATACAGACATGGTAAAAAGATTAAATTAGGCATTAAGCTTTCTTGTTAAATACATATCCTTGTCCTGTGTCCTAAAACCCAATTCCGTAGCTTGGGGGCATGTTTTGTCATTAACCTTAAACCTCCACATATTTCTGTCACTATGGATCGTTTCTACTTTAAAGAAAGAAGGCCAGCTGCTATGACTCAACTATCAGACAACCTCACCTGGATGAATGAGAATCTTCACCAATATACTACACTTTAAGACAGACGCATTCAAATGTAAAGGCTTTCTAGCCTTGGCTGCAGCCTCCAAGAGCTGAAAAGCCAGTTGAAAGTTCAGTTGAAAACCACACCAAACCTTTAGGACCCTTCATGGATAACATCTATGAATTGCCGCAGTTACTTCATGAATTATTTGTGATTAATATAGTAAGAGGCACAAATCATCACCAGCCTGAACAAGGCGATCCTAGTTTTGCTGAGAATTTGCTGATTCGTCATTTAGTTCACCTGTCATTCACCTGTCTGTATGAGCGCATTTCCTTGGTCAAATGAGCCTTCACTATAATTATACTGATACAATGTTAAGGGTAAAGGTGGGTGTTGCTGCTTGACTGAGAATAATTTAACTGTATGCATTTGCCTTACTGATGATGATTTGTGCTGCAGTTTTCTTTCAGGAAGGCTCTTGTAAAGCTGTGTTGTTGGTTCTCAACAGTATGCCTGTACAGTTACAGTAACTGCCAGCAGTTGGTTAGCTCAGTGTTTCCCAACCTTTTTGAGTCAGAGTACATATTTTACTTCAGAAAAATCACATGGCACACCACCAAACAAAAATTCCACAAAAAGTAGATGAAATGAAAATCTAGTCTCAATTTATTGGGACTTTGGCTGTTTCTTTAATGACACCAGGGATAATTAGCTTGTAATAAAGTAATAATTAAGTTTGTAGAGAGGCAGTTCAGCAACTTGGTAGCTTTAAGAGCTTTCTCACAGTTTTGTTTGTCTGTTCATGCATTTGAACAAAATAGTCTGTACTGCTGGACAACTTTTCTCCAGATTGAGCAGGTAATCCATTACTATTACCTGCTCCATCTCACTCTAAGCATGACTATATACTATGTATTTAGTGCAATACATCCAGCTGATGACAGTGGAACGTTCAACTGTGCTTTGTGAAAGAACATTTCATTGTTTTGCACTACACACCACACACACCTAGAACAAACAACCAGGTGAAATTGAACAATCTTCCACGACACACCTGATAATTTTTCACAGCACACTCATACACACTTACAAGTTGGGAATCACTGTGTTCCCTTATACTGTACCTTAACCCCTGTCTGTAGGTTGAGTCGTGGCAACTGGACTTCTTCTAGTTAGTAGAAACGTTTCACCACCTATCCAGGTGGCTTCTTCAGTCTGTGGGAAGTTGGTGAAGACCACTAATTTATCCTCCAGTTTAGTTTCACTTCACATCTGTGAAGAATGGGTTCGTTATGCGAACAGAGGGGGGTGTGAGGGTAGTGAGTAGGTGTGAAACCTCAACTACCGTGACTCCTCCTCCAACCATTACAGGGTCGTTAAGTGTCGCCTTTGTGGGGGACGTGTGAAGTGGTCTTGATCTTCCTGGGCATAGTTTGCCAGTTGCCATGACTCAACCTACAGACAACTTCACCTGGATGAATGAGAATCTTCACAGACTTGTGTTTTTGAGCTTTGGCGCCCCCTATTTTACAGTGGGGTCCTCATGACCCCTCAAAGGCTGCACAAGGGTTAACACCGGAAATGGGTGTAGCTGGACAGAGATAGTCTGTTTATCATATCTCTATATCCAAAGTGACATGTAAGTTTGGTAAAAGGTGATGTTGAGTTGAACCCTATATAGCTCAAGCTTTAAATAGATATGATACTGGTCAAGAACAGTTAGGGTATCCTTGGTTATGATATACAGAACTCATTTGAACCAAAAGGTTGGTTGTCCTTGAACAATTTTAGTGCATGGCACTACGGTTGTCATATTCGTCTTTTTCCCATGGCGCACCAAACAAACACACATAGCAGGCAATGACATCAGAAATGGGGGAAGTAACTACAAGGATAGGTCTGGAATTGAGTATCCAGAAAAAAACAACCAAAGGGAGTCTGGAAAATAGGAAAGCGTGAATGGGGTGGGGGGCATGTGGGTGGAACTAATCTATAGGTTTAATCTATATAATCTATATCGCCATGACGAGAGACTTGATGAAAAGAAAAGACAGAACAAAAAGGTACACACCCCTTTCTGTCTAAAGTATAGTCTACTATCGCAGCTTTAGCCTGCCTGCCTGCCTGCCTGACAAAGCTGCTGATGGAAGAGCCATGGAAACCCACCCCCCTTCGTTTTTGATTTCACACACTGCTGTTAATGCTGAAGTAGGCATTACACAATACCTCACCAGCAGGGGAAACAGAAGAAAAGCTGATGTACAAATAAAAGCTTACACAGATAAAAGACAAGAAAATAATAAAGGTATTAATAAATGTAAATCATTAGCAAGAAAAACAGAGATTTTGAATCTCAAAAAAGCAGATGGATGTGAAAAATCTTTCATATACTGCACATACTCCTAAACTCTAAATGTAAGTGTAATTTTCTATCCAGCACTAACATATGGGACTGGATGACAGCACAGTGTTAAAATGCAGCATTTATTTACTGTACTCCTCCATGTGTAAAACTATGTGCATTCAATTACATTAAGTATTTTAATGATTCAAACTTCAACGCAATCAACAATACATATTTACAGTATATTACAAATAATACTACATTGTGTCAAATAAAAAAAGTTAAGTTAGCTAATAATTGTTAGTTATTTTCCCCCAGGGGGGAGCTAAAAGGGAACAAAATATGTTTTATGGTTGCTTAATAGTGTACTATATAATAATAGGAGAGACACACAGCAAATTAGACAGAAAAAAACTCTCTCAGGCGCTGCTACACTATTCTTTCTTATCTCTTCATTTCTCTCTCTCATATTTCTCTGTAGCTCAGATTGACCAAATCCTCGATCTCCCTCCCACCCCTTAGTCACCTCCCACCCCCGCTCCTCCTCCTACCTACATCTCCCTCCATCTGCTCTGCTGCCTCAATATGGAAAGAGACAAAGGTTAGCAAGTGCACAGTACAGTGTAGCATATAAGTCTATAGCTATAAAATAACAAAAAATGCATCATAACAATATGGTTTTAACTGTAGTGTTATTATTGACATGTAGAATTGTTACACTCAATAATTTACGAATTACGTTTTCCTGTTTTGAGCATAGAAAACATCATACATAAACAATACTATTCTTTAGCTATTTTTACATGCCTTCAAATGTCCCTAAACGTAATAACAGAACACATTAACATTTAATACTTCAATTGGGTTTTACTTCAATACTTCAATTTACTATAAATTTGAAACCCTTAAAGGTCTGTAAAAATTGTTTGCCTTATAATAATCTATTTACCTGAACTCTATCAATACGAAATGTTTATGACTGTGTTTAATATGCGTCTCTTTTTACAAGCTATCCGTAGTTAACGGTTACCTGTTTTATTAGCAGAGTCCAGCAGAGTCTCCCTCAGCTAACAAATACAGCAAAGCATGGTGTCACGCACCAACAAAGGCACAAATCCAATAACGCTAGCCAAATAACACATTTTGGCTAGCGTGCTAATGTTGTTCCGATAGCAGAACTAGCGTTACCGTTACACGCACTATCGCGCGACAACACACGGTCCCACTGGATGTTTTCTCCACAATAAACGCGTCTGGGCTTTAGGAGAAATTGCTGAAATTAATGTGCACCCGTGTGTGTGCTTTCTAAGTGAATTCTCGCTTACCTTTCAGTGATATGAGCTTCCCACTGTGATATATCGTGTTGTAGTCCTGTTTTTCGTAGTCCACAACAACGGCTGCAGCGTCAGGTGATGCCGGAAAATGGCCATAACCTCCGGAAACATTTAAGAATAAAATCCCAGCAATAGAAGGGGCATGATATTGTATATAGTAGTATTGCACATATATAGTAACAAACAAACAAATGTGTGTGTGTGTGTGTGTGTGTGTGTGTGTGTGTGTGTGTGTGTGTGTGTGTGTGTGTGTGTTAAAAGGAGAGAGGCTGTTTTTTTAATATATTGTTTTTATTTTGAAGCAAAACCTGACAAATTTCCGGTATATTGCTAACAATTTCGGACGTTGACAAACAAGGTTACCGCAACCAAGTACTACGACGCGCAACCAAGTATTAGGACAGTTTTGTTGATTCTTTCATACCTGGTGACCAAAACCGGATTTGTAACCAGTTACGTGTTCTACCCATTGGGTATTACACCTGATACACCTGTTAATCAGTGTTTTTCCTCCTATGTAAAGTGATAATATCAAGAGTAATCATGGCCACTGCTCTAATTTTACTATAATGCTGATTTATATTATTTTATAAACCCCATAATGTTTTAATTAACAGTACTTAAAATTAAAAAAAATTGGAATCCGAAGAAATCTTGTCTCATTTTTATTTCATTGTAGAAAAATTTTTTTTTTCTCAAATGGTGCCATCAAGTATAAAGAGAAGCACATTCTTCCAGAATAGTAAAAAGGAATATTGTATTTCCCACAATGTAAATCTATGCAGTTACATTTAGAGACTGTAAATTGCTTATGGTGAGTGATAATGGTCGTGTATCTGCATGTGTTGGACCTGTGATGTACCTTGCCTCACACCATGACAGCAGAGATTTGCCTAACACCATTTACCACAAATAATGAAATTATGTACTGGTGAGCCATGAACCATTTTGAAACATGCGGGGTGGGAGAGAAAGACATCAAGAGGACAAACTATTGTTTTTTCATCCACATTCTTCATCTTTTTATTTGCTTTGTTGTGAAGTCAAATGTAGAACATATTATTTGTTAGTACTACAGTGGTGTTTACTAAATGTTCCCTTAATTTATTTTTAATTAAACAATAAAACTTTTGTAGTAACGACCCACATATTCTGTTATTTATTGTACTTATCATTATTTATTCTGGTTAAATTTTAAATTTAAGTCATTTATTCATTCATTCATACATTTTCAGGCCACCAGTATATCACAGGGCCACACATAGAGACAGACAACCAGCCACGCACACACTCACACCTAAGGGCAATTTAGAGTTTCCAATTAGCCTAACTACATGTCTTTGGAATGTGGGAAGAAGCTGGACACCCCGGAGAGAACCCACGCAGACACAAGGAGAACATGCAAACTCCACACAGAAAGACAGGGAATCGAAGCCGGGACCATTTTAGTGTTAACCATTTAAGTCATCACTACAAAAAAGCCCAACAACATATTTTAACCATACAGAAACACTTTATTTGTATATTCAGGTGATATATATAATTATAATGATAAATTATGTACACCTACGTCATAATATGCCATGTCTACATTATGTCACAAGAGAGACACATGACAAGTGAGCTTGTATTCTGGTCAGTGGTGATCATTGGTTGTTTTCAGGGGCAGAGGTAAGACGCAAATGTCTGCCCCTTCAAGTGCATTCTGACATGGGAATAGCAGATGAAAATTTAGTAGAATGGTGGAGTCACCACATGAAGGAGTTGTCATATCTGTTAAGAGAAAACCTGTTAAATTCTTGTATAAATTAAGATGTACATATTCATTTTATTGCTTCTCAAATTAAAATCATTAAAATCTGGATCTTTACCTTGGTCTCTGGTCTCTGTTGCTGTCTCTGCCAAAAAGAAGCTCTGCAACAACATCCTCCTGAGTTGAACGCTTTCCATACCTATGACATAGATAATCCATTTTTAAAATCATGTCTAACTACCTTTCCCATAACACATTGGGTCAACAACTACCTTTCCTAAAGTTTATGTTGATGGCAGTTAGACATTCATCTGTATGAATGTCTAATATAAGTATGCATATAAGTATGTTGTATATTTTTAGAAGAAATACTTTTTATCTTTGTGTCCCCTATGACTTATATCTACCATATTGCTTTGCTTTAATTCCACATGCAAATGTAAGTGAGTGTGTTTCAGTACTGGTATTTGTTGGCAAGTCATAGCAAGACAAGACAGCTATATTTACAAAGCACAATTTAAGGTGTTTTGCATAGTGTAGGGTGGTTAATGTCCTAATCTAGATAACTTGTTATTCTCTCAACATGAAAACAAAGTGGCTAAAATAGCTGTACAGTAAGAGCAGGAAACATATAGAATATAATTCTATATTTCGTGAGGGGCCGTAAGGACATTGTTAGGAGAGTTTTCAGAAGAGTAATGGACTTTGGATAATGGTTGGAGTGGATTGCTTTCTTTTTCAGGGCACAGTGGTTGCAAGTAGATTTACTCAGGTTACTTTAGTATATTTTACTCAGACTACCATTCTGATACCTAGTTTTGTCATGGATTTCTCATACACTATTACTCATTTACTTACACTTAATAGCTATTATGAAATTCTGAAACAAATTTTTGACATTCATATGTAAAAGACAGTACAATACACAAAATTGTTTTAAATTAAATATCTGAGATAATTAGTACAGTAAGTTGTCGTTTATTGTTTAACAAAACATTTATATGGTAAAGTGTGTACTGTATGTAGATGAAACACTGCTATTCTACAGAGCTCGTACATAACCTCCACTTTCCCATCAACCACCTGTTTAGCTTCTCCCTATGACCTCAGCACACAATCCTGTGGTTCATTACATATGCAATGAAGCAGCTTGCATGTTCTGTCTCATGCTGCTGTCACACAAAGCGACACATAAGATCCTCATGGTCTGCCTGTACCCATAATAGCTCTCTTTTTATTTTATTTATTTTTTCTCACTCCAATGTCCAATGTCAACAATCTACATGTAAATATTTATTAATTTCTAGAAAAAAGAACTAGTAAGATGTCATGTGGGTCAAACTAATTAAAGTAGATCTGGTCATTATTTCGATACATGATTATGATTAGTGAACATGTACTGTATTAAAGACGAGATATGCCATCTGTATCAGAGCTGCCTAGAACAGACAACCTCAGCATTTTATTTTATCCAGCTGCATATTTTCAGAGCCAATAGTTGTATTCCACTGCAGCTCTGCGAGTGAAAAGTGAAATAAATGAAACAAATAGACTTTCTAGACTATTAGAGTCTCCTTTAACCCAACTATGTAAATATCAATAAGCCATTTGACTTTCATGAGTGAAAACAAATAGTCTATGAGCTAGACATGCTTCAAATAAAAATATGCTACCTGACAATTCCATACTGACAACTCTTATGCCTTAGAGCAACAGGCCCAGATAACTGGATTTGGGTTACTTTCTTGGGTCCATCTGTAGCAATTTTATTGCTCTGGTTCTATCAATTTAGAGGCCTGGAGGTTTTGGAGAGTGGCCAGTAATCTAATCTGAGCTGCCATTGGGGAGTGCACCAAACACTGATAGAGCTTAAATATGAGCAGGAAACGTATACTCTTAGTTGTTATAATGTCTTAAATGTTACAATATAGGATTTGGGCTATAGGAAGAAGTATGAGTAGACAGAAAAGCTGAATTCAGATACTATTAGAATATCATGACACCTAAAGGTTAATTTCAGAGGGAGCTGCATACATTGAGACGTTACACAAAAAATATTAATACAGTATGAGGCCTATATAATTCCAAATGTCATCCTAGAGGGTCATAAGAAAATTGCTGGAGAGGTTTTTCAGAAAAGTATACACTTTGGTTAATGGAGTGTTTATGTAAAGAACTGAGAAAACCTTTTTATTATTTTACTTATTGCACATATACAAGCTCAGGTCAAATTTGTTTGTGATTGTAGTGGATTGCTTTGTGGACAATGTGCAGACATACCTCTGCCTGGTAATCAGATTGATGTAGTGTCTCAGAGCAGTGTAGTACTTGGCCAGCTCTTCGGGTGGGGCATCTTCACCAGGGTTCTCAGGTTTGGGGGGGTAGGCATCTGCCAGCGTTCCCAGACACAACAGCACACACAGCACAAAGGCCACTAGCACTGTCCATGGCTTCAGCATCACGGTCATCTGTGTCAAGGCAATGAGATAAGGATAAGACACACATTAAAAAACGAATCAATATAAAGGTGAAAAAAAATCCTTCAGGTAGGAGATTGACTGATAATCAGATTTATCTAACTAGAATGCAGTGTGGGAAAATTACCGCTGTGGGTTTGGTGGTTGTAATGAAACCATCATATAAGACCACAGCATCTTCATTCATAATAAATGTGCTGCAAAAAATATATACTGTTTGTATATGATTTGTTTGTGGTTGTAGCAAATTGCTTTCTTTTTTAGTGCACAGTGTTTGCAAGTAGACTTACGCTGTTGCTGTATCTTTTTAAGATATTTACTTTACATTCTTGATACTGCCAATTCACTCCGTTTTTAGAATACAGCATTTTTCACTCTACTTTTCAGACGCAGGTTGATAAAACATAATCCTTGCCATGATTCTCAGTTATTCAGTAAATTCATAAATTACTCAAAGCATGTAAGGTTTTTAATAGAGTCAAATCATATGATAATAAACGTTTTAAGATTTTTGTAAAATGTGTACATGTAGGTATTGAAAACAATATACCAGTATTATAAACCATAACACAAAAATACCACTAATAATATTAATAAAATACAAAAGAGCAAAGGGTTTAGACTTACTTTGAGACGACTATTTGAGGTTGTAGATATATGTCGGCGCTACAGGTGCTTTCTAGCAGCAGCAGAAGTCTGTGTGTGTGCCGTCTCTTTTCTCTTTGCAGGTCGCTGCACCTTGGTTTCAAACTTCCACCAACGTGAATTATATAGTTGAGTGCCATCGGAAAAGGGAGGGAGAGTCCACCGCAGTACCGAGTGCGTGAGAGCGCGTGTCTGTAAAAAAAAAGGGGGGGGGGGGGGGGGCGACGACGAGAAGGGTGGCGATGAAGGAAGCAAATGCGTCATATTTTAATGATGACAATGATGGACACATTACGAATGCGCCGGTCACGCAGTAAGTTTTTCGTATGACATTTTTGGGCCGTGACAAAAAGCATCATGAATGGAGAACAAAAATTTATAGTTTAATTCCCAAAGCCTTCTTTGTTTTAACACAAAATTATGTATAAATTATATCCCACTATTGCCTTAGTATAGCACATCAAACCAATACAATACAATAAAATAAAAAAAAAATAAAAAAACACTCCATGTAACAGATCCTGTTGAGATAAAAGTTACTAACAACTAATTTTACAGTCCACTTTAACTTGCATTAGAGTAACTGCCAAAACATACTACTTATGTGTTAAACTGTATTACTGTACTTACAGCATGTCATTTTATTCTTACAGTACATGAGCTATTGCTGGTTCCTAGTAACACGTAATTCCATCTGCAAATCTTGAACGATTTGGTTTTCTTTTTTAGAATGTTACAACACATCATCATGTGGTTAAGCCTTGACGTTTAAAGCAAGGTTGCTACCTAACACAACAACAAGCACTGCAATTCTCACTCACACAAAATTTTAACCACTTTGTCCATTGTATGCACCAGTCACTATGCTGGAGCCTATCCCAACTGTCATTCGAGTGATAGTCATGGTACACCCTGGACAGGTTGCTAGGGCCACATATATATGTATATAGACAAACAACCACCGTTACAACTCCTTTCTTCAAATGTCACTGGCAAAACACATCTGGCTCATTATGGCACTGATTGTGGAATGGTAATGTTAGTCTTTGATACCTTTAGGCATTAGCTATACAGTATAACTATGTTGGTATCAATTACACTGCATGTAATCAAATCGAATAAATCATATGAATATGTTGTTTGTATGTATCCAGTGGTTCATACCATACATACAATATGACCAGGATTTTGAAAGAAATAATTAAACACACAAATAAATTCTTTGATACACATTAGGGATTTTCTGAACAATAAACCATGAACAATTCTATTCTAAAGCAGTCTCCTGCTCTGATCCTAATCCAAAACTGACACAATGCACATCGGTGTGGCGATGGTAATAAAGTAGTAATCCAGGACTGAGCTCACTGGTCACATCTCTGATACAAACAAAGGAGTAAGTGAGGAAGTACAGTGATGAGTGACTAATACTCTTGCTTGTATCTAGGGACCACATCCTTTATAGACTCATGTAAAAAAGTGTTTTCCTTAATTCTGTTTAACTTTCCATTAGACATGTTTAGATAACAGTTAGAGATAAGTGAACATTACTTACCTTTACAAAGTGTTTATATATATATATATATATATATATATATATATATATATATATATCTTCTGATTTGTCTCATACTTATTGAAAAACACATGCATCTTTTCTCTTAATAATTGATGGCAAATAATAAAGTTTTGGTCTCATAATTAAACTGTCAAAGATGAGTCCAATGTTAGCAAAACACTGCTCAAAAGAGTCATTTATCATTAACCATTCCAAAGCCTGGAATTAAGATTTGCACAGATTTGCTCTCAACCATAGTCTATGTTTTGTACAAATACAGAAACTGCCTTTAATAAATTAATTCTTTAATAAATCTTTTCATCATAATGACATTGTTGCATTATTTTCCTAAAAAATACATCACAAATACTTACACAATAAATGATTTAGTAAATGTAAACTTCCCTTATCAGACAGTCTTGTGTGTTTGTGTTGGAGGGATGTGCTTTGTGGACAATGTAATGGTGTTTGGTGAAGCCAGCACACCATAGTTCCTTCCACAAATAATTTTAACTGTGATAATGTTTTGTTAAAAGGGTATTTACTGGCCTTTGTATGCCTTGTCTAAAATGTGTGTGTGAGTGTCCAGGCAACATTTAAACCACCAATGGCACTCACAGGGTACTGTATATACTTAAATACCTATATCCATTCACCTGCCCTGACTTGCACATGAAGTGACATCCCATTTCTAATCCATATGGTTCAGTATGACATCAGTCCACCCTTTGCAGCTATAACAGCTTCAACTCTTCTGGGTAGGGTGTCCACAAGGTTTTAGAGTGTGTTTATGGTAATTTTTGACCGTTCTTCCAGAAGCGCATCTGTGAGGTCACACATACAGTATGGACGAGAAGGCTTGCATTCAGGTCAGGACTATGTGGAGTCCAGTTAGGTTCATCCACACCAGACTCTTTATGGATCTTCCTTTGTGCGCTGATTCCCATTATTTGGATGGGTGAGCGAATATTTTTGGCAATATAGTGTATTTATATGCTGTGGACCTTTGTGAATATTTGAATAAAATTGAGATTTGATGCGCTTGACCTTTGCCTTGTTTATACTTAGTCCTAATTGTGTGCACCTCTTTCATGTCCGTCCTTGAGGGGTTGCAAAGAGCTCTGTGTGGTCTGTGCTGTCAGTCACTAAACTTTGGAACTGTACTACAAAGGTCATTATTGTCGGGGCATTCCACTCTGAAACTCAATCACGTGCTGATAAGTGAAATATTAAGGGGTCACGATGAGTCTATTTAGCCAAGAGAACAACACAGCATAATAAATACTAAATAAACTGTACTGCAGAAATACATGTACTGTATATACTGTATGTAAGTATGTATTGTGTATTTGTTTCCTTCCATTACTTGGAAAGACTATACTACTGGCTATAAAGAGCATGTCAGTGTGTGGTGTGTGGGGAGGGGCGTACATTGTGTGTCTGTGTCTGATTATATCAATAGCCCTGTTGCAAAGGTTAGAGTCACTGGAAGAGTGGCAGGAAACATTTAACCAGTGCTGATAAAACACACCATTTTGTTGCTTGTCACTGCCTGTCACTCATTATCATCTCACATACACATGCACAAGCCTATATATATTCACATATTTTATGCAAAATATGTTTTATTTTAGTTGAGAACTGTTGTTGCAATATTCTGGAGCATTAATATACATATGTGTATGAGTTGACTGAAAGAAAGGACACACACACCAATTTCCATTTAAAGCCCATTTCCTGTCTTAATGTTAATGTTCTGGTAGCTGCTGTGTGTGTCTGTGTATCTCTCACTTCATGTTATCGTTGATTGTCTGTGTTCATTTTCACTTAAGTTGTGTATCTGTAATGGGAACATTGTCAGAGCCTAAAGCCCAATAAGTGTTTAAAAAGTGACTCAGATCCTTTGTTGAATAGAGGTACAGGTGATATTGGCTGAGATTAATGAACACAGCTTTCATAGCTATATTGTTACACTTTTCTTTATAATACCATACAGTAAATTAAATTTTATCCAGACACTAACTCTATTATCTGTTCCCATTGATTAAGACTGTTATGCTATTACAGTCTTTCATAGCATCCTAATATGTTTTCATAATATTAACATCTCAGCAATTAGCAACACACGGACAAAGCAAAGTCTAATCCATACAAAAGGGATTGCGTTTTAAAGCAGAATTTGATCACATTAAACAAGAAGTGTTTTTACTTATTTTTACTTTGTACCCAAATAGTGCTTGACTCCAAATTTTGAATTGAAACATCTAAAGAAAAGGATCCGACAATCCCTTCTAATGTGACTGTTGTTTTATTATTATTCATCTAATTGCTTAAATGTCTTCTTTTTATGATTCATTCAGTTTAATTTCACAGAATGGCATCACTGTTACTGCGTGGTGTGACTCAGGAGTTACGCAGTCTTTTGACTGGCTTGTGGCTGGTCACCTAACTTGCTCTAAAGATGGGGACTCTGCTGGAGTCCTTTAAGTAGCTACTGGTTGACCACACCCACGTGGAGGCCTCGCATTAGACGAGAAGTCAGACTCAGATTGGCCATTGGTCCATTTGTCATTCTATTATACATCAACCAGGTGAAGTGGGAATAATTGATAGACTTCTAGACAACATTATTTGGGGTTATAAATACTGATTTGGTAAAGACACTGGTCAGAAGACTTAAGGTACAAACAGTAGACCTGTTTTCATAGAAAATTCATTGGTTGTTTAAATTAAGTTATTATTTATCACTTGACACAAAAAGATGAATAATTAGTTAAATAGCATTTCATGATGACTAAAAAGAAAACAATGTTAATAGCTCAATAGTTTTTTTGAATGGATGAAACAATTCATCCCCAAATGTAAACAAAGTGGATGCTCTAAACTACATATTATTTAATAGGATAGTCTGGACAAGTACATTAGCCGTTATAAGTCACAATTTTGCACTGAAATGAAAGAACGTAAGGATATTGATGTGGTCTCTTGTGCAGAAGAGTTTCTCTGATGCATTTTGCAGAAATGAACTGAAAGATCAGAATTAGGGCTGTGCTGTGTAACGCAGACAAAAAGCTGTTTAATAGCAAAAGAAATATGTGGTTCTAGGCTTCAAGAACAAACAACATCTAGTATGCTTTATGCTACTGCTTCTCCCACAAAACCCTCTGTTATCTGACCATTACTTACTAACTTTTGAATTGACCATAACAGACCTTACAACAGTTGGAAAGAAGTTTTACTACAGCAAATGTTTGTCTGATGATGCTGTTGTTTGATTTAAGGAGATACCACCATCTTTTGTCTTATTCCCTTGTAGCTACACAGAGGGGAGCAGTCATCTTATTCCTGAACAGGTAGATTGTCTTGTTGGTGATGCTGCAGCTTAACTGCGTACAATTTTAGACACTGTTGCTGCTCTGAAGAAGATACCAGTGAATCATAGGGGGTTAGCTCCATGGTATAACGCAGAGATCCACAGCCTTAAGCAGAGAACCCGGAAACTAGAAAGGCAGTGGTATTCCAACAAATTACGTGAATCCTGCCTAGCATGGAAATACACTTAAAACTGTATTTAAAAAAGCACTTTGGGTTGCTAGATCTGCATATTATTCACAATTAATTGAGGAAAATAACAACAACCCCAGATTTCTTTTCAGCACTGTTGCCAGGCTGACTAAGAGTCATAGCTGTGTTGAGCCTACTATTACTTAGACCTCTGTCTTACTTAGACTGCTTTCCCCCGTAGATCAGACTGAGCTAACTTTAATAATTAACTCTGCTAAATCACCTATTTGTCTCTTAGATGCAATCTCAGCTCGATTACTCAAAGAAGTTCTTCCGTTAATCCTCAAGTCCATATTAATTTAAATCTTTGTATGCTATGTACCACAGGCTTTTAAGGTTGCTGTGGTCAAACCTTTATTGAAAAAAACTACATTCGACCCCAGAGAACTGGAATTTTATTGGCCAATATCTAATCTGTCCCTTATTTCTAAAATTCTTGACAAAATTGTAGCTAAACAAATATGTGACCACCGGCGTAGGAATAAGGTATGATTGTTCTTCAACAATTTTGACTCCAGCCTCCACTTCGCACATCTCCAGCCCAGCGGCTACACCCACACACTCACGCCACTCCACACCATCCTCCGCCATTAACTGACCACCGTTGCCCCCAGTTTTAAATACCTGGGTGTTCACCTCAACTGTAAACTGGACTGGATTCACAATAGTACAAGAAGGGCCAAAGTTGCCTCCACCTGCTGAAGAGAAAAGAAAGTCCTCTGTTAAGGACTTTTTATGACCCTGTGGTAGCCTCTGCTCTCCACTATGCTGTGGTCTGCTGGGGAGGAGGCAGCACAGATCAGGACAGGAAGAGACTCAACAAGCTGTCCAGGAGGACCAGTTCTGTCCTGGTCTTTCCACTGGACTCTGTGGAGGAGGTGAGTGATGTTGGCCAAGCTGACATCCATCAAGGACAATGCTTCTCACCCACTGCACCAGACAGTGGAGGCTCTGAGCAGCTCCTTCAGTGGAAGACTGATCCACCCACATGAGCGATACCACAGATTCTTCATTCCCACGGGTGTTAGACAACCAACCAGCCTAGCAGCCCCACCCTGCACATAGCTGCTGTAATAATTGAATTCCCCAAAATGGGATCAATAAAGGATTATCTTAGCTTATATTATCTCTTCTTATCTATTTATTCTATACGAACATACCACCATGTCCACATGTGACTAACTTTGTCTCTCTTTCTCCCGTAGTTGTGCTTCTCCCTTTCTGTCTCTCTCTCTCATCTACAGGTATCGTCAGACTCAAAGCCATGTATATAAAAGTTACTACTGTATAAATGTATTAATACAGGACTTATCTTTCGGGAGAAATGAAATCTGTCAAAAGTAAGGTACATTTTTGTTGTCTGCTTGATTATTTGATCAGGGATCAGAATGAGACTTTAATAAGTTGTTTCATGTCATAACATAGTTCCTGCAGGTTAAATACGCTGCTAAGGTTTATTTAAGTAATCAATCAGATTTGGCAGGCGGCACAGATCAAAAGACACTGATGTAAGAAAGATGTTTTATTGTGATGTCTGAAGAGTCAGTGAGAGATTTACAAATTAAGGTTGTAGAATGAATTCCTCCTCATGACTGCTATTAGTGTCATTTGTGCATTAGTCAGGACACGGCTGTAGGCAGTGAACAACACGGAGCAACACAGTATGTGTGTTTCTGAATTAATTTCTCAGAGGTTACGTTAAGACCTTTTGAAAAACAAGGAGCAAAGTTTCCTTTACAAACAGAGAGATTTTGTCCTTTAATGATCATAACATTGTAGACTCTACTGAAAAGAAATTCTGATGAAATGTATGTAAAGACCAAGATACACCTGAGTATTGAGTATGATGACAGTATGGTGATGTGGTGGTTAGCTCTGTTGCCTCACATCGTGGCTTCTCTCTGGGGTCTCCGGCTTCCTCCCACAGTCCAAAGACATGCAGTTAAGCTATTTGGAAAAATTGCCCGCGAGTGTGTGCATGACTGGTTGTGCATCTATATGTGTGTGGCCCCACGACAGACTGGCGACCTGTCCAGGATGTACACTGCAACCCTTACGGGGAAGAAGCGGTAGAAAATGAGTGAGTGAGAGAAGTTTTAGCTGAACAACATCATATGCTACATGACTTCCTGTTTCATCTCTTATACACGACCCATCCACAAAACAAATTCTCTCATACTTGCATAAATTTATGTTTTTTTGTATGTAGTCATGTGGGATTCCCTCATTTGGCAGCACCATTCTTGTTGCAGGATTTTTTGTGGTGCACCGCTGCACGTTTGTTCTTGTTCTGATAGTAACACTTCATAACCAGTCCTTCTGGCCTGTGTCACAACAAATCAAGGACTAGTTAGCATAACATGCAGTTGGCAAGATGTATACAATGTCACAGGGTGTCCCATTGTTAGAACTGATGCTTTCTTATAGGCAAATGCTTCTGATGACAATCCCTGAAAGCAAGCAAGGTGGGCAAGCATATAATAGGCTATCGGCTGTTTCCCTGTGGTGGAGTCTTGCATCAGCACAGCCTCGCCCTTCATAAAGTTGAAATGGTGTTGTATAATCAGGATTGGCTAAAGCTATTGGCTAAAGTCTAGCAGGTCTCTTTTTAGAATTTGAAATTCTCCTTTAGTTTCTTCTGCCCACACAAGTGGGGCTGAACAATTATGATTAGATTTTGGCCCTCACAAGAAACCGTTTTGGTACCATAGTCAGATATACAGTGGAATGGATAGTTATGTTGTAAAGCATTGGCACCTTTGTATTGTGTTGCTTCAAACTCTTAATTTGCCCTTAATGTAAAAAAAAAAAAAAAATTTATGCGCATTTGAGATAAATTAAAATTTAAGTGTCAAACCCAAGAACACTCCAGCACTTGACCAGGGGGAGCCAGGAACTGAAGCAATCCAATGATTGGTGGGCGACTGCTCTACCACGAGCTGTTACTGATAACAAGCTGTATATGAAACTGTTTGTTTCTACATTTGGCATTGCTTGAGGCCAACAAACAAATGGGATTTTTCACATGTGAGATAAACTGGCCAGAGGAGTGAAGCACAAATCCGATTACTGAGATGAGAGTTTTGTATTTTCAGAGTAAAACAGCTGGCAACGTAAACAGCATCTTCCTCTAAGGCAGCCCCCTCTGGTAGAGCAACAACATTTAACACTTCACTGGCCTGAAGAATCCATCATCTTTATTTCCTGTCGTGGCTCTGTGCTGGTGACGTTGTTTCAGGGAACAAAATCACTATGCCAATATTAAGGGACTCATTGTCATCTTCTATCCTCTGCAGCTGTACACATGTGCATGCAGACACAAAAACCAAAGACTTTCATCTTCTAAGTATTTTCAGCTGCAAAAAGTGTTTTCTCTGGCATGCATGTGAACACATCTGCTTCAAGGATTCAAGATCTTCTGCACATGCAAACACAATGTCTGAAAGTTGAGTCACAGCAGCTGTACTTCTTCTATTACTTAGAAACGTTTCACCACCTCTCCAGGTAGCTTCGTCAGTCTGAGGGAAGTTGGTAGAGACCACAGATTAATCCTCCAGTTAGGTTTCACTTCACACCTGTAAATAATTGGCCTCGTTATGAGAACAAAGGACTGAGGTTAGTGAGTAGGTGTGACTCCTCCTCTCACCATTACACGGCCAGTAAGTGTGTGTAATTTGTGGGGGACTTGTGAAGTGGTCTTGATCTTCCTGGGCATAGTTAAATGGACAACATGTCAAAAGTCTGCCATTCCTGCATTTGCCAAGGGGATATTCTATTAAAATATTTGACGTTGTTGTGTTCTGATTGGAACAAGATAGTCGGCATAGGCTGATAAAACAAGACACTCACTACAAAAACTGATAAAACAAGACGCTCAATACAATACTACAGGATCCCTAAGACAGAGTAGCCCTGCCTGATGCCTCGCCTCACTTTAAAAGGGGCACTCATCCCGCCATTTATCTTCAGCACACTCTCAATGTCTTGGTACGAAACTCTGATCATAGCAGTGAGACTAAGACTAAGTGCTCAACTCGGTCAAATGCTTGGTCCAGTGAAATCAAATCAAAGTCTATGCCCAATGAACTAGAGAGTTCCAAAACATTCCAAATTAAGATCATATTATCAGTGATTAACCTACCAGTATCTCTGGTCCCGCAGTCTCTTGGCCAGAGCCTTGGACAGGATCTTATAGTCCGTGCATAGCAGTGAGACAGGGAGCCAGTTCTTAATGTCCTGTAGGTCTCCCTTTTTTGGCAGCAGTGTAAGGACGGCTACAGCTCAAAGGCAAGGAGTTATCTGTCAGACTCTCATCAATGACAGAAAGAAAATCCGCAACCAGGTCACACCGGAAAGCTTTGTCGAACATGATAGTGAGGCTGTCCAACGCTGGTTTATATCATCCTGCTGCAGCCAGGTTTCAGTGAGACTAAATAAATCTATGTAATGGTCACTGATCAAGTCATTTTTTAACATGGATTTAGAAGAGAGAGATCTGATATTTTTGTTATGTAAGAGGAGCTGTCTTGATGTTTATTAAATTCCTGTTAATCGCTCCTCTTTTGTTTATTTGTGACTTATATACCGTATTTTGCGCACGAAAAGACGCACCGCATCAAAAGGCGCACCTTCAATAAATGACGTATTTTAATTATTTTTACATATATAAGGCGCATCGCATCATAAGGCGCACCTTTAATAAAACGCTTCGCATAAGGCGCTAAAGTAGAGGCTGGAGTTACGGTGCGTTATGCATCCATTAGATGCATAACGCATCCATTAGATCAGGGGTCGGGGACTTATGGCTCGCGAGTCACATGTGGCTCTTTTGACGACTGCATCTGGCTCTCAGATAAATCTTAACTTATATTCCTTAACACGATATGTAAGAAATAATTCCGCTGGAAATCACAGTGTTAAAATAACGATCACACTGTAACTTAGAGCTTTAGCTGCTTGGGCTGTTTCCGCAGAGATTTTGACTCTTACAAAGATCATCGCTGTATGAAACGATGCCACACTCTGTGATATTTCCTGACAATAGAACGCTAGTCACGCACAGAGAGAGAGAGAGTGTGACATCCTCACTGCAGAAAGGATCTGTGTTCACACAGACACAACAGCGCTGAACCAAACAGGTGACAGCGTCTTAGCAGAAGTGGAGCGCATTTGGTCTTTTGGTAGGAGCCATTTCAGGGTATTTACAAAAATATTAAAATGGAAATGAAACGCCAGTTTCCCGGTATCCCAGCATGCACTGCGCACTATTACGGGGGAAAATCGAGTCGCGGCTGCTTACCGTAACTGAGACCTGTATGCGTTTTAATACTGGGCCATATACAAGGCGCATTGTATTATTAGGCGCATGATCAGCTTTTGAAACGATTGAAGGCGTTTAGGTGCGCCTAATCGTGCGGAAAATACGGTAATTTAGGTGGCCGGGGAGTAGACACAGTCTCAGTGGGAGTGTTACAGCTACAAGAGGGTGGCTATAGAGAATCTGCAGAGAGGCGTGTAAGACTGCGTCCTGGGCTCCACTCTGTGATGTCACGGTTTAGGGTGTCTAATAAACTTGGCCATATTACTAGTTTATTACTAGTATTACTCTTCTAATCAGCCCAGGTTTTCCCCCAAAATTGCTTCAATTACCTACGAAGCCCACATCATTTGCTGGACACCACCTAGGCAGCCAGCGGTGAAGCAAAGACAAGCAATGTCATCACTGGTCACATTGGGGAGGGGTCCAGAGAAAACTGGAGTCACTTACAGACTTAATGTTAGTTTTAGTGACTTCCGATTGGCGTAACAGAGAGTCATTAGCTCCTGCGTGTATTACGATCTTACTGTATGTCGCCCGCTCTGGCCCCAGGAATGCACTTAACTATGACCGCTGGCGTCTCTAACTTCACGTTTCTGACTATGGAGTCACCAATGATCAAGGATGGGTTTCTCAGCGGGTGTGTCGCTGAGTGGGGAAAATCTGTTAGAAACCTGAAGCGGCTGGTGGTGAACCATAGGCGACTGCCTAGAACTACGACTCCTACGAACCATCAGCCAGTCACATCCTGCTGCTTGGGACCCGCTGAGGGACGAGTAGCACCTAAACTAGGAGGCTCCGCACTAGCTAACAGGGCCTGACTAACTGACTGGTTTTCCATAGTGCAAAGCCGAGATTCCAAATCAGTCAGCCTCGTCTCCAGTGCTTCAACTACCTCACACTACAGATACCATTAACACTAATGGAGGCAGAGGACGAGCTAAACATAAGGTACACCGAGCAAGAAAAAGAAGGAGACAGCAGAGTTAAGTTAAGCTATCTTAGCTGAGAGGAACAGAAAGTTACGAACTTAGCAGTGCTTTTAATAAAAGGGAAAGAAGGTGCTTGAATGTTACAAGCGTGCAACCCTTGGGCACTCGCAACAAGTTTGAAAACAACAGTGGAGAGATAAGTAGTTAACAAAACGCAGCTGCAACAAACCTCGGTGACAGGAAGTGACACAATACGCTTACCTTCAGTCAACCGACAAGAGGAAGCTCTTAACTAGCGTTACACAGTCATATTATTGCAGTTAACTGCAAATATACACACACACACACACACACATATATATATATATATATATATATATATATATATTTGGTGGTACTACATCACTTTAAGTGATGGCATTGCCCCCACAGAGCCCTGATCTCAACATCATGAAGTGTGTCTGGGATTACATGAAGATCTCTAAGATGTTTGGAACAAACAACCAATAGCTTCAATAACTGTGTATATATCATATACATATACTTGTCTCGCCCTCCAACTCCCATCTTCCTCCATGCTGAAATTAGGGGTTAACAAATTAGGGGCTGGCTCCCTCTTGTGCTCACAATAGTCCATAACAGTGGATGTTATTTCTTTCCTGCATAAATCCCTTCATCATGATGATGGTGATGTGTGTGTGTGTGTGTGTGTGTATGTATAAATGTACATTGTGTTTTTATTAAGACATTCGGCCATTTGTGCATCACTCGTTGTTCTCTTCCTCCATCTCACTGTTGGTGATAGCAAATTCCAGAGATGTATAACGAATAGGCACCTCATGTTCCCCAGTGACTGATGCTACAGGGGCATGAATCCAAAGCTGTCCATCATTCATGAGGGAACAGGACAGACATATCCAGATGATTGGGCAGGTTGATCTTCTGAGCAAATCCTGCATGAGACAAACACATGGAGGAGACACAGCTTCCTATGGATGATGAGCTGGACTGTTTCTCTTTTGCCTGCTTCAAGGGTACCACTGCCACTGCCAGTCTCCGCCCTTCCAGTTTCACTGTGATGTCACTGGGAACATAGCCACAAGCGTCTAGAGTCACCAGGAGGTCACTGTTGCTTCCTGTAGCTTGCTGGACTTCCTTGCTTCTGCTGGGAGTGTGACTCTCTTGCCAGGCTGAACAAAGCCAGAATCTGGATTAGTCATTTAGTGATTTGAACCAGAAAAAAACACATAAAGGTCTGAAAACACCTAAAAAACTACTGACTCACAGTCACTGGACTTACCTTGCCGAACTGGAAGAAATGCGGGGCGACTGGTTAAGTTTAAGTAAAGGGTACCCATTTTGTAGTCCCCTCAGCAGGCTGTTGGCCAGCTGGGTTCTTCGTTTGAAGAAATCTTGCTGCAGTGATGAGAGGGCGTCATGATGGAGCGGCCACAAAAGCCTCTCTTGACTGAAGAAAGGGTCATCACCAAACATGCTGGTCAAGGCAATGTGCTGGGACATTATGTGAGCGTGTTTATGCGTATTGTAGTCTCTTTGTTTCTGGACTCACTCCTTCTCACATACTTTTAGTGTGTTCAGAGTGTCTTCTTCTTGTTAGTTCTGCACATTACACAGCACTTCTCTCCTCTATATAGCCCAGCTGCTCTGCTCTGACCCTCCCACTATGCTATTCACAACGCATAAGCTCACTGCTATTTGTTAGTGTTTGTCACTGAGGCCAGGAATGCCCTGCAACTCATCAAAAGGCTAAATACAGCTCATGGTCACATTCGTATGTGTTTGACTGTGTTAACACAGCAACTAGAAGTGTTCTATTTCATTTATACTATAAAAACTAACTATATCCCCATAAGTCAGGACCAGAGCAAGAGTATGATGAAGACAGTGAGTGGGTTCATTTACACGCTGACTAAAACCAATAGAGTCCACTAGTGAGTTAAATGCAGTGTTGAGAAAGTTACTGTCAACATCTACATGAGTGTTAAAGTTGTCCACTACAATCACTTTATCTGTGTTAAGAACTAAGTTAGATAAAAACTCTGAAAACTAAGTTAAGACCTATATGGAACAGGAGGACGATAGACAATACAGAACACAACTGGTTCCTGGGTTTTACAGTTTGAGTGAGAAAGGCTCAGTGTGAGGCTCTTATGAATTATAGCTATCTTTAGGTCTAGGAATAATTAATAAATCTGAGTTATATATTGCTGCTACTCCTCCACCTCTACCTGAGGTTTTAAGAATATGATAGTTGATGTGAATTGTTGAAATCGAGTCATTCAGACGAACATATTCATCCTGCGCAGCCGAGTCATTGGAGAACTTCTGGAGGTGACAACTGCTGGTGTTGAATGTGAAGTCTGATGCGTAAAGCGTGAAGAGGAACGGTGAGAGCACTGTCCCCTGATGAGGCCCAGTGCTGGAACACAGTTGCGTAGCCTCATGTACTGTGGCCTGTTGGTGTGGTAGTTGTCCACACCACCAGTTGTCCATCCACTCCTGCCCCTTCCAGCTTCTCTCTCAGAAGTGCCGGCCGAATGGTGTTGAAGGTGCTGGAGAAGTAAAAAACATGACCCTCACAGCGGTTCTGGTAGCCTCTAGGTGTGTCACCGCCCTATGCCTATGTTCGGACTGTAGGCAAACTGCAGCGCGTCCATTGCCGTGCTCACCACAGAGCAAAGGTAGCTGAGGATGAGCCTTTCCATGGTCTTCATCAGGTGGGAGGTCAGGGCAACTGGTCTGTAGTGGTTTGGCTCCTCAGGCTCAGGTTAAAGTACGTGACCACCTCCTAGAGCTGGTCAGCACAGACCTGAGCAGGCCGGGACTGATGACGTCTGGACCTGTGGCTTTTCTGATCTTTAGCCGCCTCAGTTCTCTCCTCACCTGGTCAGATATTAGGGAGACAGGGGTGGTGGTGGCTCATGCACACACTCACACATAATGGCAACGTAGAGTTTCCAGTTAACCTAATGGCATGTCTTTGGACTGTGGGAGGAAGCCTGCCACACAGAAACGCCGCCGGTTGCCTCCGACTGTGCTAACCATCACACCACTGTGCCTCCCAAATATTTGAAACTGAAAATTTCTGAATACTGAACGGCTGAAATACTTGAAAAAGGTTTGCCACAGCAAAACAGAATACTTGTGTGTAAACGATAAGGAACCATGAAGAACAGTGAGGTTACAGGTAGCAGAAGTAAAGAAAGTGAAAGTTTTAGTATTAGGGCCAATGGTCCAGAACCCCGAAGAGTGTGGAAAAGAGGTGAAGAGACGTGTGCAAGCACGCTGGAACAGGTGAAGAAAGGTGTCAGGTGTGTTGTGTGATGCTGCACAGCTTAGACACACAAGACAGGAGGCAGAGCTTGAGGTAGTAGAGCTCAAGATGTTGAAGTTCTCTTTGGGGGTGACAAGGATGGGAAGGATCAAGAATGAGTATATCAGAGGCACAGCTCATGCTGGATGTTTTAGATATAAAGTCAGTGAGGCCAAATTGAGTTGGACATTGTGAATATATTGTTAATAGATGCTTAGGTGGACCTCCTAGGCAGGAAGTCTAGGGGAAGACCAAGGAGGAGATACATGGATGTAGTGAAAGAGGATAGCTGAAGATAGCTGGTGTGAGAGAAACGGTAGCAGAGGATAAGGTCAGATGGAGGAAGGCTTAGAATCGCCTATTCTGTGCATTTGAGACCAAAGGACTACTTTTAAAAGTCATTCAAATACATTAAATCTGTTTGTTTTGATAAGTCCTATATGTGGATTATTTCTGAATAAAAACCATAACTGGCATTACGTGCAACTACAAACATCACTTGCACTGGAAACAGTGGATGATATCTAACAATAAAAACCCAAAGTTTCTTTTCAGCACTGTAGCCAGGCTGACTAGAGTCATAGCTAGGTTGAGCCTCTGTCTCTAGTTTTCTAAACAAACAGTGCGAAAACGCTTAGAATCGCATGTTTTGTGCTTTTCAGAACAAAAGAACAATAGTTTGGTCAAAGAGATTTAAATGTATTTTAAATATGTTTGCCTGCTTCAGGGATGTATTTGGATAATATCTAGCACAAAAAATTAACTGTTATTGATTGAAATAAGATGCAACAGCTTAAAGCATCAGTGAGGCCTGAAACAGTGCGAAAACGCTTAGAATCGTCTAATCTGTGCATTTCAGACCAAAAGGACACTACTTTGGTCAAAGTGATTTAAATGCATTTTAAAGGTGTTTGCCTGCTTCAGGGATGTATTTTGATCATATCTATCACAAAAATTAATTGGCATTGCTTGCAGCAGCCTAAAACATTACTGAGGCTGGAAATAGTGTGAAAACACTTAAAATCGCCTGTTCTGTGCATTTCAGACAAATTCAATTCAATTCAATTGTAGGAATCTAAATAGTTAAGTAGTAGTTAAAATAGTAGTTGAAAGCTTAGATAGTAGGATGCAGGCAGAAAACAGAACAAGCCGATTGCATTAAAGTATAGTTTGAAACACACACATCAGATTTAGAGAATAGTAGAGACACCAGATGCACCCAGACACGGCAGAAAATAAGATAAGTAGGGAGTGAAACATGTGAATGTCTGTAGAAGGAATGTGCTTGGATCCATAGGTTATGGGACCACAAAGCAACGGAGAAGATAAGACACCAATAAACCAGCCATGGAGACGAACACCAGACCACGGCATCAGGATCCTGTTACACCACAGAAAGATGCTCTGTCCAGCATAAAAGTGTGGGTCGAGGGACAGACAGTGTCAGTCAGACTTCGTGCCCTGACTATATGCTGTATAGTATAGGGACAGACTGACCCAGGCCTGTACATTATTATTCTTCAAGTTTGAAATAAAAGTAAGACTGATTTTTATCAGACGTTTCTCCTCATCATTTAACGAACGCGCAGAGCTGGGATTGGGAGAGCAGCTCAACACAATTCAACTTTATTTATACAGCGCCAATTCACAACATCAGTTATCTCAAGGCACTTTACAAGTAAGGTTTAAGACCTTACACAACTAAACCCAACAAATCACACATAGAGCAAGCTTTTAATTGTAGCCAATCGATAAATTGTACATTTAAATAGCAACAGTGGAAAAATTCCCTCTCTAACGAGGAAGAAACCTCCAGCAGACCCAGGCTCAGTGTGGGCGGCCATCTGCCTTGACCGGTTGGGGTGAGGGGACAGAGAAGAGAGAAAAGAACACAACCACAACAACAAAACAAGCAGCAACAGAACACAGGCGGGATGGTTGGACCAGCAACTGAACACTGGAGACACACGACTCTGAGTCTGATGATACCTGTAGATGAGGATAGAGAGAGACAGAAGGGGAGAAGCACAACTAGGAGAGAAAAAGGACAAAGTTAGTCACATGTGGAAATGGAGGCATGTTGGCGGATAGAAGAAAAAGAGAAAAAAAAGAGCTCAGTCAATGAAGGACGTCCCCCAGAAGTCTATAGGACATAGGTATCAAACTCTGGGCCGCGGGCCAAATTTGGCCCGCAGCGTAATTATATTTGGCCCGCGAAGCCATATCAAATTACTATTAGAGCTGGCCCGCCGGTAATTATCATGTACCGCTAATACTACAAATCCCAGAATTCTCTGTTGGCAGTTTGGTGGCGTCAATCGCGAGAGGACCCATTAACGCCCACTCCTTCTGTTGACCATAGTAATAGAGACCTTATGCTAATACTGGCACCGTGCTACCCTCCCAAAATGGCTAAAAGAAGCGTTAACAGTATTGTTTTCCTAATCTTTATTGTGAAGCGAATGTAGACACTTGTCTACTTGCTCAAGTAGTTGTTTCTTGTTTACCGAGAGCAGCCGCTTCTGGGTCATTGAACGCCTCATCTTTCTGCCTGACTCGGAGCAGAAGAGACAGATCGATTGTTTTCAACTCGCTGGGAATTCAACAATTTTCAGTCTTTGGACATGAAACTCACACTCGGCTTTCGGGTGGTTTTTGTGATTCGTGTTACGGTTTTGCTGCAACGAGCCCGTTTAACGGGTTTCGCTTTCATCGGCGAATCGCCACAGCAGTCAGCTGTCACTGACAGGATGTGTTTAGTGGCGCGCGGTGACACCTGCTCAGATTGTCCAGCGGTTACTCTGCTGCACACTACTACGTGAGGCTACCGGTTCAAATCCCCCTAGAGTTGTGCCTTTTTAAATGTAATGTTTATTGTCATCACATTGAATCTAAATGTTCTGCTTGTTGTAATAATTCTTTTAAAACTTCATCAATGTCAGGAAAGTCCTGCAAAATTCTATCAACACGTTTTAGGCGTTTTCTATACTTTTACTGTTTGGATCAACTCAACTGTGTTTTCTTTAATTATTTAATTATAAATACCTATTTAATATTACTTCATTATGCTTTATTTTGAAATTTAAGACTTTTAACTTGTTCTAAACATGTTTAGCTCTTTTTTAACCACTTGTATTTTTCTTAAACTACCTTTAAGAACTTTTTAAACTCTCCAGTCAACGGTTCTTGGGAATAAATTCTGCATCACAGCATTCACAGTGCATTTTCTTACGAAAATAGTCTAGTTTTGTATTAAGCTTTGCTTGTTCCATATCCACTTTTTTTCAGTAAATATCAATGTTGGCCCGCGACTTCGTTCCAGTTTTCAATTTTGGCCCACTGTGTATTTGAGTTTGACACCCCTGCTATAGCAGCTTAACTAAGAGATGGTTCAGGGTGACCAGAACCATCTCTAACTATACGCTTTGTCAAAAAGAAAGGTTTTAAGCCTAGTTTTAAAACTAGAGAGGGTTTCTGCTTCTCGAACCTGGACTGGAAGCTGGTTCCATAGGAGAGGAGCTTGGTAGCTAAATGCTCTGCCTCCCATTCTACATTTAGCAACTCTAGGAACCACAAGCAGACCAGCGCTCTGAGAACGAAGCGTTCTGTTGGGAGCATAAGGAGCGATGAGGTCTTTAAGATAAGATGGAGCTTTATTATGAAGAGCTTTGTAGGTGAGGAGAAGAATTTTGAATTCTATCCTAGATTTGACAGGGAGCCAATGCAGAGAAGCTAATGTAGGAGAAATGTGATCTCTCTTCCTAAGTCCAGTCAGAACTCTGGCTGCAGCATTTTGAATTAATTGGAGGATTTTCAAAGAGTTATTGGGACAACCTATGAGTAGCGAGTTACAGTAGTCAAGCCTTGAGGTAACAAATGCATGGATTAATTTTTCAGCATCACTCTGTGAGAGGATGCTCCTAATTTTAGCAATATTCCTCAGGTGGAAGTAGGCAGTTCTAGAGATTTCTTTAATATATGGTGTAAAGGACAGATCTTGGTCAACAATGACACCAAGGTTCCTGACAGTAGAACTTGAAGCTAACGTTATGTCATCCAGAGTAACAATCTGATTCAATAAAGAGTCTCTCTTGTTTTTAGCACCAATTATAATAACCTCAGTTTTATCTGAATTCAGTTGTAGAAAGTTATGGGACATCCAGGATTTGATATCATTTAAACAAGTCTGAAGTTTGACTAATTGGTTTGTTTCCTCTGGTTTCATGGACAAATATAACTGAGTATCATCTGCATAGCAGTGGAAATTTATAGAATGTTTTCTAATAATATTACCAAGGGGAGACATGTAAAGACTGAAAAGTATTGGACCAAGCACAGAACCCTGTGGAACTCCAAAGCTAATTCCTGTGCGGATGGAAGATTGATCATGAACATGGACAAATTGGAATCTGTTCAACAGATAAGACTTAAACCATCCCAGTGCTTTTCCTTTAATCCCAATGCTATGTTCCAGTCTCTGCAATAGAATCTTGTGATCTATCGTATCAAATGCTGCACAAGTACAAGTACAGAAACTAGACCATTGTCTGAAGCTGTGAGAAGATCATTAGTGACTCTAATCAGAGCTGTTTCTGTGCTATGATGTAATCTGAATCCTGACTGGAAATCTTCATATAGGTCATTTCTACGCAAGTGGTCACATAATTGTTTAGCTACGGTTTTTTCAAGAACTTTAGAAATAAAGGGCAGATTGGATATAGGCCTATAATTTGCAAATTCTCTAGGGTCAAGAGTAGGTTTTTTCAATATAGGTTTGACCACAGCAACCTTAAAAGCCTGTGGTACGTAGCCTGTAACCAGCGATTGGTTGATTTGATTTAATATGGACGTGCTGATTAATAGAAGAATTTCTTTGAGTAATCTGGTTGGGATTGGGTCTAAGAGACAAGTAGCTGATTTAGCAGAGTTAATTATTGAAGTTAACTCAGTGTGATCTATGGGGGAAAAAAAGTTTAAGTAAGACATAGGTCTAACCAGCAGATCTAAGGCTGTTGGATCTGCAGATCGGTTTATGACTTTTGTTGACAGATTCTGAGAAATCTTTTCTCTAATGGTTATGATTTTATTGGTAAAGAAATTCATAAAGTCGTTGCTGCTGAGATTTAAAGGGACACTAGGCTCAACACAACTATGACTCTTAGTCAGCCTGGCTACAGTGCTGAAAAGAAACCTGGGGTTGTTTTTGTTTTCCTCAATTAATGATGAATAGTATGTGGTTCTAGCAACCCGAAGTGCTTTTTTATATAGTATTAAACTGTTTTTCCATGCTAGACATGATTCACCTAATTTGTTGAAACGCCACTGTCTTTCTAGTTTTCGAGTCCTCTGCTTAAGGCTGCGGATCTCTGAGTTATACCATGGAGCTAACCTCCTCTGATTCACTGGCTTCTTCTTCAGAGGAGCGACAGTGTCTAAAATTGTACGCAGTGAAGCTGCAGCATCATCAACAAGATAATCTACCTGGTCATGATTCAGATCACTGCTCTCCTCTTTGTAGCTACAAGGGAATGAGACAAAAGATGATGGAATCATCTCCTTAAATCTGACAACAGCATCATAAGATAAGCATCTGCTGTAATAGAACTTATTTCCAACTGTTGTCAGGCCTGTTATGGTAAATTCAAACGTTATTAGGAAATGGTCAGATAACAGAGGGTTTTGAGGGAGAACTTTTAAATGATCAATCTCAACCCCATAAGTCAGGACAAGATCAAGAGTATGATTAAGACAGTGAGTGGGTTCATTCACACGCTGACTAAAACCAATAGAATCCAGTAGTGAATTAAATGCAATGTTGAGATAGTTACTGTCAACATCTACATGAATCCGCCCACGCCCTGTAGCCGTAGTGAGATGGACACATGACAGATTGTCCCTCAGATTGTGTTTAACTGAATCCTCTCGGTGAGGAATATCTGTAAACAACTACAGATTCATGGCGTCACGAAGAAGGTAAAAAGGGAGCCAAATTCTGCAGCTGGTTCCTGGACACAGACGACGTCACATGTGGCCACAGGTAAAAAGCTGCGTTTTGCTTTTCTTTAACGTTCTCTGTGTCTGGGATCAGTTGGAGAAATTTGGTAAGATTGTTTAACAAAGTCACAACGTGACCTAAACGGTTAAATTCTAATTTGGCTGCCTTAAGAAAAGAATTTGGTGTGTGGGAAACCCCAACGTGGTGTTGAAGGCTTTTATACGGAGTCACTGCTGCTTCTGCTGCTTAAATAACTGCTGCTGCATGTGTTGTGCTTTGTTTGTTCTATTGATGTGTCTATAACGAGGAAAATGATACAACCTATTGACCACTAAAGGGTTTTTCAGACATTGAGAATTCTAAATTATGGGCGTGTGAGTCTGGAATTAGGGAACGGAAATTAATATGTGAAGGTTGTGTAAGTCCAGATGACTGTTTGCATGGGCTCTGCATGGTTAATTAGGCCCGGTTACTCAACGAAAATTGAAAACACTTCAAATGTATCTTTTTTGTTTTGTGAGTTGAGGTCAAAGAGCACAGAGGTTTTGCAGAGGCAACAGTGCAGTGGGCGCTCGCAGTGGGTTTCGACTCCAGAAGTGTTGTTGTTGTTGTTGTTGTGCTCACCTAATTAGGAACGAATATTTAATCTAGGAATAAATTAGACTGTTTTTCGATGCGAGTTATAACGTGGGAAAAGTTACATTAGCCTGGGCCAGATCAACCCAGGTGTAAATTTCGCCATGGCAGAGGTACCTGAGTTTATAAGAAAAACCCGGTGAAAAGCGCTTTTCTGTGAGAAAGGAGTCGAGACTGAAACGTGTTTAAGGTATATGCATATGAATTAATGAAGCTTCAAATATATATATATATATATATGTGTATGTGCTTAGGTATCTGTGCGCTGTGTTTATGTGTATCAGCTATGTGGTGATTTGTGTGTTTATTGCTGATAAAAAGCTGTTGAATCTTTGTGAATCTGCTTTGTTTGGTTGTGCTGTATTACAGTCGGAGCTGGGGCTGTAGGGTTAATGTTAAGCAGCGGTTCTGTCTCTACCCCTCTGTGTGGAGATAAAAATAGACCTAAGTGCCTTTCAGAGTAAAAGCAGACTGGAGTTTGCACTGTGTTCTTCTCATGGTCCGGTAAAGGCTGGGCTGCGGAGCTGTGGGACTTGCTGTTTGCTTCTATGAACTTTTTGGGGTTGAGAAACCTAAGATTTGATATGACCATAAAACGTTGAGAGTGTTTTCCTCGCTGTGGTTGGTTGTTGGTGGATAATTGTTCACAGTGTTGTTACAGGGACCACGCTCTCCTGTTTTTAAAGAGGAGGGATTTTGTACGATTGGCTTTGAGTCTGTGGGTGAAACGGCGCATCTACTGGTGGTCAGGGGCTACTACACATAAGCCCAACCAGCCTCCTCCCTTTCTGTCCAAAATGTGTGTGTGAAAGCTTAAGTAGAGAAGAGAAGCTCCTAGGTTCACATTGTGACGAAGCAGCTGTGGTATTTAGCTTTTGAGGCTGCTTAGAGCTCAAATTACGTACTCCACTGTTGTTTGAATCTGGACAATAAGGTTTGAAGTTTTTAGTAACAGAAAACACTTAGTCATTAAGTTACGTCACAGACATAAAACATACAGTCACATCACGTAGAGTCATGGAGTCTGGCACTAAGAACACGTCTCCTGTCGAGGTGAAAAAGAATCCGCTTTTGACGAAAGAAATTTGTAGATATTAAACTAAATTAATCCAGTGAACGCAGAGGACTACTTCACCCTGACCATTGGGGGGAACGTTTGACTTGAGACAGTGTGCGGAAATGGAAGTTTTAATAAAAAATCACAAGCTCAAAGATAAATCTGCAAAACGTGTGCGATGAGAACACGTCACTAGTGTGTGTTTCTTGTTAAACAGACAGTATGAACGGGCCTAAAGGAGGAGTGTGGCAATGTGTGTGTAGCTCATAGCATGTTGCTCTATGGTTTGACTGCTGGTTGAAGTTAATTTCCCAGCCTGTTACCTTTGACCTATGAGCAGGTCTCTGCAGTGAGGAGGGATTGGTTCCCGATAAGAGCAGTGAATTTAAGTGAGTGGCAGAGATGCCTTAACGATTACGGTATCACATAAAAATAGAAAAACATTGTGACTGTGTCATTATATGTGTATGTGTGTGTGCAGGATTAACATTGCATGAAGCTTTGCTTTAGTGACTAATGGTAACTAATCAATCAGAGATCTCATGAAAATCATGAAAATTAATTGACACTCAAGTGTTTTCTGCAGGAAAAATCATGGAACCAGCGACTACCATCATGGAGGAGGGGGCCCCCTAAGCGACACTGCTGATTCCTTCAGCAAGACGAGTAGTCAAACTGCAGTTCATTCTGAGCGGGAGGTCTCCCTCCCAGCTCACGTGCACGATAAAACCTGAGCTCATGACATAAAGACCCGACTGACTGACTGAAACAAGGTTTCACAGACTGACCATGAGAAATGTCTGATGTTTGATGTTTGTTTGTTGATGTTGTTGTCATATAATGTTGTCATATAATGTAATAATTTTCCAACTTAGCTCAATCTTAAACCCAAGCAAGGAGGAGTTGCTTGTTATTGGTGACAGGTTCAGCTGTTCCAGACTGAATGTGGTGTTTTGTTGTAAACCTGGAGCTCACCCTAACAACTTGGGTTCACTCTCTCTAGGCAAAGGAGCAGTGGACGCCATCACACCAACCACCTCTCTAACGTTCAGATCTTCCTTCCACAGGTCATGTTAGTATGAGAGGAGGGTGTGATGCTTAATCTGTGTATTAATATTAACACCCCCATAGGTATAGCTACGATGCATGTGTTGCACCTTTCTCTATGTGCCTCTCAGCTATCTGCTCTCAGGTTAAAGCAGCAGTAACAGTCCAGGCGCTGGAGTGATCTAGACACAGATGATTCGTATCCAGGATCGTGTAAAAGACGAGAAGAAGATACCAGATGCCCTTGAGCTATCAGAACCGATCTCCTAGAAGTAACCAGTCCGTCATAGAGGGTGGCCGACGCCTCATGTCAGCAGCCTGGTTTCAGGGCGACACCAGCAGGACGCGATACAGAAGGAAGGAGAAAGGAGACGACCTCAGTGGAGCCATACACGGAACACAAATCGCAGTGCAGCTCCTATAGATCCTCTGTTCATCATCTTAATGATTCATCCCAGAAACTTCAGGAACAACATCCCTATGAAACAAACCACTAACGAGACGCCAGACACAGCCCTGTCATGTGTCCATCTCACTACGGCTACAGGGCGTGGGCGGATTGCCGTCCGCACAAAACATCACACACCAACACACACCTGTTCTAGAGGAAACACATACAGGACACGAGTGACACGGATGGAACGCCGACCTTCACGACATCGCTCAGACTTTGGGTTTTGTGACATTTGGTTTGAAAATAGGAAGTCACCTTCCTCCCCCTGCAAGATTTAGTAATGTTAAGTCGGAGATGTTAAGTTCAAAGGTTCATTTTGTTTATTGGAATTGTGTTTAATGTGATGCCAGTTCTGTTAAGCTAAGGATAAAGTTAATTTAATAATTTACTTAGTTGACTCTGTTCTGATCTAGAGGATTTTGTGGGACAGTATGTGAGTAAGTGCTGTTTCAGTTGGGGATAGGTTGTATAGCATGTGTATGAATGTTTCGACTATGGTGGTGCTTTAGGAAGCCCCAGAGGAGGGATTGTAGTGGAAAATGTGTATTGGGGATGCAATATATGTTCAGAATGTATAGGATAGAATCTGTACTCTATGTAGGTATTAACAGGAATAGGTTTTCATAAGTGCAGGCATGAAGTAAGATAGTCAGACTAGGAGTTACAGAGTTTGTGTGTCCAGGATTTGAACCCCTTGTACTGGCGACAACAGGATGTTCACTCTCCCACATCTGGAAAGTTCTTGGCGTGTGTGGCTGCTCCGGGAACACGCCAGGTCGAAGTGACCTGTTGATAACTTTCCAGTAAACAGAGTCATTAGTCTAAAGTATCAAAAGTCGGAGACCAAATTTGGGCAATCTGACGCAAGTTGAGGGTTTAAAAACCAACAACCCAAAGCGGAGAGAAGGAGATGTGCTGTGCTCCGTCCTTCCCCGCGCGCCAGCGAGCTTTACCCCTGCAGGGAGGAATCAGGTGACTTCGTATGACTGCCTTATGTATATCTTTACACCACTAATGTGAAATAAATCATTTGTATTATTTTGAATCTCAGTGTTGTGTTTAACTGAATCCTCTCGGTGAGGAATATCTGTAAACAACTACAGATTCCAAAGAAGTTTTTGTGCTACATATGATCAAAATACATCCCTGAAGCAGGCAAACACCTTTAAAATGCATTTAAATCACTTTGTTAAAAGTAGTGTTCTTTTGGTCTGAAATGCACAGAATAGACGATTCTAAGTGTTTTGGCACTGTTTCCAGCCTCAGTGTTGCTGGAAGCTGCTGCATCTTAATGCAAGCAATTCCAAAGAAGTTTCTGTGCTAGATATGATCCAAATACATCCCTGAAGCAGGCAAACACCTTTAAAATGCATTTAAATCACTTTGTTTAAAGTAGTGTTCTTTTGGTCTGAAATGCACAGAATAGACGATTCTAAGCGTTTTTGCACTGTTTCCAGCTTCAGTGTTGCTTGAAGCTGCTGCATTTTAATGAAAGCTATGACAATGAAGTTTTTGTGCTAGATATGATCCAAATACATCCCTAAAGAAGGCAAACACTTTTACAATGCATTTAAATCACTTTGTTGAAAGTAGTGTTCTTTTGGTCTGAAATGAACAGAATAGACGATTCTAAGCATTTTTGCACTGTTTCCAGCCTCAGTAATGTTTTAAGCTGCTGCATCTTAATGCAAGCAATTCCAAAGAAGTTTTGTGCTAGATATGATCCAAATACATCCCTGAAGAAGGCAAACACCTTTAAAATGTATTTGAATCACTTTGACTAAAGTAGTGTTCTTTTGGTCTGAAATGCACAGATTAGACGATTCTGAGCGTTTTGGCACTGTTTCCAGCCTCAGTGATGTTTTAAGCTGTTGCATCTTAATGCAAGCAATTACAAAGAAGTTTCTGTGCTACATATGATCCAAATACATCCCTGAAGAAGGCAAACACCTTTAAAATGCATTTAAATCACTTTGTTTAAATTAGTGTTCTTTTGGTCTGAAATGCACAGAATAGACGATTCTAAGCGTTTTGGCACTGATTCCAGCCTCAGTGTTGCTGGAAGCTGCTGCATCTTAATGCAAGCAATGCCAAAGAAGTTTTTGTGCTACATATGATCCAAATACATCCCTGAAGCAGGCAAACACCTTTAAAATGCATTTAAATCACTTTGTTTAAAGTAGTGTTCTTTTGGTCTGAAATGCACAGAATAAACGATTCTAAGCGTTTTTGCACTGTTTCCAGCCTCAGTGTTGCTGGAAGCTGCTGCATCTTAATGCAAGCAATGCCAAAGAAGTTTTTGTGCTACATATGATCCAAATACATCCCTGAAGCAGGCAAACACCTTTAAAATGCATTTAAATCACTTTGACTAAAGTAGTGTTCTTTTGGTCTGAAATGCACAGAATAGACGATTCTACGCGTTTTTGCACTGTTTCCAGCCTCAGTGATGTTTTAAGCTGCTGCATCTTAATGAAAGCAATTCCAAAAAAGTTTTTGTGCTAGATATGATCCAAATACATCCCTGAAGAAGGCAAACACCTTTAAAATGCATTTAAATCACTTTGTTAAAAGTAGTGTTCTTTTGGTCTGAAATGCACAGAATAGACGATTCTAAGCGTTTTTGCACTGTTTCCAGCTTCAGTGTTGCTTGAAGCTGCTGCATTTTAATGAAAGCTATGACAATGAAGTTTTTGTGCTAGATATGATCCAAATACATCCCTAAAGAAGGCAAACACTTTTACAATGCATTTAAATCACTTTGTTGAAAGTAGTGTTCTTTTGGTCTGAAATGAACAGAATAGACGATTCTAAGCATTTTTGCACTGTTTCCAGCCTCAGTGATGTTTTAAGCTGTTGCATCTTAATGCAAGCAATTACAAAGAAGTTTCTGTGCTACATATGATCCAAATACATCCCTGAAGAAGGCAAACACCTTTAAAATGCATTTAAATCACTTTGTTTAAATTAGTGTTCTTTTGGTCTGAAATGCACAGAATAGACGATTCTAAGCGTTTTGGCACTGATTCCAGCCTCAGTGTTGCTGGAAGCTGCTGCATCTTAATGCAAGCAATGCCAAAGAAGTTTTTGTGCTACATATGATCCAAATACATCCCTGAAGCAGGCAAACACCTTTAAAATGCATTTAAATCACTTTGACTAAAGTAGTGTTCTTTTGGTCTGAAATGCACAGAATAGACGATTCTACGCGTTTTTGCACTGTTTCCAGCCTCAGTGATGTTTTAAGCTGCTGCATCTTAATGAAAGCAATTCCAAAAAAGTTTTTGTGCTAGATATGATCCAAATACATCCCTGAAGAAGGCAAACACCTTTAAAATGCATTTAAATCACTTTGTTAAAAGTAGTGTTCTTTTGGTCTGAAATGCACAGAATAGACAATTCTAAGCGTTTTGGCACTGTTTCCAGCCTCAGTGTTGCTTGAAGCTGCTGCATTTTAATAAAAGCTATGACAATGAAGTTTTTGTGCTAGATATGATCGAAATACATCCCTAAAGAAGGCAAACACTTTTAAAATGCATTTAAATCACTTTGTTTAAAGTACTGTTCTTTTGGTCTGAAATGAACAGAATAGACGATTCTAAGCGTTTTTGCACTGTTTCCAGCCTCAGTAATGTTTTAAGCTGCTGCATCTTAATGCAAGCAATTCCAAAAAAGTTTTTGTGCTACATATGATCCAAATACATCCCTGAAGAAGGCAAACACCTTTAAAATTGTTAGAGGATATGGAGCATAGTCCTCTCTGTGAACTGGTCCTTTCTGTGCCTCTGTGATATCTTGCTATGCTTGCAGGTACTCCCCATGACCTTGTTATGCTAGGGAAGAATGTTTAACCGCCCACGCTAAGAGGAAACTTCACAAAACTGTATTCATGGCATAATGACTTCCTATGTATCTTATTCACCATATATGGAGTAGCTTTGTATCTTGTTTCACCAGATGTGAAGGAGTGACTTTCATACTTTTCCTAATAAAAAGAGCTGAGACCAAGGGGGGTTTGGAGATCGTCGGCTGGGCACTGAGTTATAGTGTTCCAGAGCGGCTCCCCTTGTGCTCACAAGTAAAATGAGCTTTGTCTTCATGTGTCGGTGTCTCCAGTATTGTTTAAGTGTTGGCAGGCTAGACCCAACATTTCTTGGTGCCGAAAGACCCGGGAGTCAAGATTCAACGACGGGGAGGAGGACAACGGAGGACCGAAATCTGTGCACAGTCGACTCGTCTAGGACGGTCGAAACAAAGACCCGGAGCGTGAATTCGTCTGCTGGGCCGGTTGAATAGCTCCTGACATCCCCCTCTTCGCTCGCTGATGACGACTCCTTGAGACATCTGACCAGGGCAAGACAAAAAGTAAGTACCGCTGAAAAGCGCGGTGTGTGAAATGGCAGGTCGCATTTCCAAGAAGTAGAACAGAAGTAATTGTTCTAGAAGGAGAAAATAGATACTTATACTTATACTTATAGTACTTATTTTCTCAAGCGGGCAGAAGTACTTGTCCGAGGGAGGGGTAGACGTAGTTACTCCTCAGTGAATGTTCAGTCTAATGCATTGGTGATGTGTGGAGTGTGAAAGTCACCCATTGACGCAGAAAACGTGTGACCGGGGGAAACCTGACGGTGTTAACGTAACCCGGCCATGCGAACTATACCAAGGGTGAATTAAGGAAACTGTGGGTTATTAGGAGAATCCAAGTCAGAAGTTTCACCGCCTAGGTTGCGGGGCTCGGATTCTCACATTAAGTTTGCAAACAGTAGGACTGAGCCAAAATTGAAATCGCTGCTCACGTTTTCAGCTACACCCGCAGGTGATAGACCTGTAGAAGCTTGGTGCAGTCGATGAACACGTGAGGTGGTGGCGGATCGTTGACTCACTCCAAAAGTCTATTAATAAAGTGTATTAATAAAAGGCTATTGATAAAGTATATTAATAAAGTCCTAATAAAGTATATTAATAAAGGCTATTAGTAAAGTCTATTAATAAAATATATTAATAAAGTTAAAGGAGAGATGGGGAAAAGAAACAGTAAGCCCCTTTTGGAGGGGGACACGAAGTTCATGGCATCGTTAGATCCACAACATGTTAAGTGGATCGGCGAATGGAAAGAAAGATATGAATTTAGTGGCAAATTAGTGCCTGATGATTGTCATAACCTTCTGTCTAAGTTAGATAAAAAGATGACAAAAGAGAAGGGAAAACGCAAAGAAAAATTACAAAGACAGTGGTTGACAGCCGCAGAGTGGAAAAAGCAAGCAGTGAAGAGACAAGGACAGATAAAGGAAAAACAGGAAAAAAAGGAGAAACAGGTTGCATTACAAGCAGCAGCTCTTGTGGAGCCAGATGAAGAAGCAGTGCGAGGGAGGGCACTGAGAGAACAACGGAGGAGAGAACAGGAAGCGAGAGAGGCCAGAGAGAGGCTTGCAACTCGGTTGGCGGAGTTAGATGAACAGACCAAGTCAGTGGGAGAAGGAGCAGCTGGAGTGACTTCTCCAGTAGCGTCACATACGAGGGGAAAGGAAGAGAAGAGTGAGAAATTAAAATTCAAAACAGCCAGCGTGAATGTGGCTGCACAATATCCAGATCTTACAAATATCAAATTAACCTATGGGTTAGATAATGATGATGAATGTGAGGATTGTGATCCAATGCCAGACCCTCTGACCCCTGGGCCAGACCAGGTGTTTCCCATGATTGAGGTAGCTAATCCGAATTATGGAGTAGGGACAGAAGGAAGAACCATACGAGTTTATCGACCGTGGACAGAAGCAGACTGTAGAGATGCTTGCAAAGCATTAGGTGACCCCACAGTTGACCCCGAACAATGGATTGAAAAACACAAACAATTAGTTGACTCCTTTGGTCTGAACGGTTGGGAAGTTACACAGACGTTTAAGAAATGCCTTTTGTTTAACTGGGGACGTGTGAGAGGACAATTCACAGGGAAAGCAGCAGACGGTTCCTGGCTCGCAACCAACAGTGCTGCTCTGACAGCACAGAGGGAGGCAGTCTATGGAGAGATAAGATGAATATGGAGAGCACGACCAGACTATATAAAAATTGCCCAGTGTCGCCAGAAAGATGGGGAAGATGTGTACGAATACAGAGAACGTTTAGAAAACGTCTTTAAAACACACAGTGGCCTTCCAGAAGATCAGACACCTGACTCAGCCTATCAGAACCAGCTGAAACAGGCGTTATTAGCAGGATTTAGAGGCCCAATCTCCGATTTTATTAGAAAACATAATGTAAATTATACTACTGACTCCGTTCACCAAATTATGAACTTTGCCAGACATGCGAGCGAAGTATTAGCTAAGAAAAAGAAAAATGTTGAAACAGCAACCGTATTTGGCTTATTTGGATCAGATGACAGCTCAGAAGCAGAAGTGTTTTTCCAAGGGTCCTCCGGTAGAGGCCGAGGGGGGTTTAGAGGTCGTGGTCGGGGTAGAGGAGAACCACCTAAGCATGATCGCTGTTACACTTGTGACAAGCCAGGACACATGGCCAGAACCTGCCCCGAGAACCCCAGAAAGCAACAACAGAGGCCTGCAGAGTACAATAAAACAAATCCATTTAATCCTAGTAATTGACTAGGCCCACAGAAGAGTTCACCAGACATGGACAGACCTGATGATTTTTTAGACCTCACTTGTGTGATAGAAACATTAGTAGCACAGACCGGTAATAAGAACACTCCCACCAGAACCTTGACAGTAGAAGGCCGTGACATTGTTTTCTTATGTGATTCAGGAGCAGACCGCACAGTTTTAAAAGAGCACGTTGAGGGAGTTTCCGCTTCAAACAACCGTATTTTTGTGCAATCAGCAAACGGCAGAATAACATCAAGTGCAGTGTCTAAACCTGTGTCTGTAAGAGATCTTCAGACTAACTTAGAAATAACAGCACCTGTAGTTATGTGTCCAGCGTGTCCAGTGAACCTCTTAGGGCGAGATTTAATGATAAAATTACATATTTCCGTCGTACCCAACTTAAAAGGAATGGTGGCTATAGGAAAAGGTGAAACAGTGCCTACATATCCCCTTTTAGCTAGTGGGATACCACAATATTATTGGTCTTTAGATTTCCCAAATCCAGACCCAGGGAAAATAGGGAAAGAATTATTAAAACTGGCTGACAGTAGCCAATCAGGAGACTACGTTTCTATGTCTCCAAGCAAGATGCATGTTACCCTCTGGTACAAACATGACCCAGGGTCAGATCACCAATATGATAAGCTGGTGATGTGTAACGTTACAACATTATTACACTGATGGCAAAGGAACATCAGCCTGTGACGTTGTATTGCCAGATAAAGCTTTCAAGCTGTTTAAAAATCATGGCTCACAGCCGCATGTCTCTGTGACCAGAGACCCCCAGCACAAATGGGAGTTTCTGGGCCCGTGGTTGAAAGAGACAATGAGACACACCCACTGGAGGCCAGAGCCTGGTCAAGACGGGTGGGAAATTAATCACACCCGAGACAGATGGAGAAAACCTTTAGGCTGGGTGGTGACACTCACACCACACACCCACTTAGAGAGTTTTTATGAGTCTAAATGACAGCCATGCCCAATAATGTCAACAGTAACAGATCCACTGTTGAAAACAGTTCCTGATGAATTTTGGTCTAAGGGAAAAGCAGATGTAGGTTTAATGACTACTGCTCGACCTGTAGTGATAAAACCAAAAACGGACTATAGACCTCGTGTCCGTCAGTATCCACTTAAACCAGATGCAGAGAAAGGCATCCAGCCAGTGATAGCTGATATGATTAAAGCAGGCATCATAATTCAAGCTCCAGATGTAATACTCCCATTTTTCCTGTTAAGAAAGCAGAAGACAGGACAGTGGACCTGAGAGCAGCAAGACAAGCTGTGGTTTTCTTAGGCCACGAAGTAACTCCTGAAGGTCGAAGAATCACAGACACCAGAAAAAAGTCTATATTAGATGCACCGAAACCCACCACAAAGCAACACATGATGAGTTTTCTAGGCTTGTGTAACTCTTGTAGACTGTGGATCCCAAATTATGCACAAATGACACAACCGTTGTTAGATCTCATCTATGATGAACCAATGACTATGAAACAAACTTTGCAGTGGACAGATGCAGCAGAAAAAGCTTTCACCGAGCTGAAACAAGCACTTACCAGCTCCACGGTTATTGGGCTACCAGACTAACCAAGCCCTTTATACAGACTGTTGATTGTAAGGGTTCATTTATGACGTCTATGTTAGCACAGCAGATGGGAGGCAAGATGAAGCCTGTGGCTTACTACTCTAAGAGATTAGATCCAGTTGCATGTGCCTTGCCTAGCTGTGTCAGAGCTGTGTGTGCTGCAGCGTTAGCCATTCAAGCCTCAGCTGAGGTTGTGCTTTATCACCCGCTGCAGCTGTTAGTGCCTCATGAAGTAGACGTGTTATTGACATTTCTGTCTCCTGCGAGACATTTGTCTTTGCTGTCAACGTTGGTTTCACAACCACATTTGACCATTAAAAGATGTTCAAGTCTGAACCCGGCAACCCTCCTCCCACATCCACATGAGGGAATGCCACATCGTTGTCTAGCTGACACAGAACAGCAGCGTAAACCACGACCTGACTTGAAAGATACTCCTTTAGAGGAAGGAGAATGTTGGGTTGTTGATGGGTCGTGTTCGAAGACTCCTCAAGGTACTAATCAGTCTGGGTTCGTGGTAGTTACACAGGACACTATCATCACAGCAATGAAGTTACCATCTCTCTATTCTGCACAAGCTGCAGAAATCGTAGCATTAACTGAAGTGTGTAGAGCTGGACATAGAAATTATCAGAGACATGCAAGCTAACTCTCCTAAGCAAGAAGTGACAAACTTCAAAAGCAGAGCACAAATTGAAAATGATGTTTACTACATTAACAAGAAGCCATGTCTACCTAGAAGTCTGTTCCATACAGCGGCCGTAATGAGCCATGGGCCGTGCCATGTCTCAACAGGAGGGATGGTGACAATAGTGGGACGGCATTTCTACGCCTATGGATTTAATACTTACTCAAAAAATTTTTGTAGATCATGTCTCATCTGTGGTAAACATAATCCACAAGGTAATCTCAGACCGAAAAGGGGACAGTTCCCTCAAGCTAAATATCCTTTTCAGTTCATACACATGGACTTTATTAAATTAACACCAAGCCAGCAATATAAGTATTGCCTCGTTCTCATAGATCCATTTTCAAAATGGATTGAAATCGTTCCAAGTAAGACAGCAGATGCCCTTACAGTAGCAAAAGCCATATGCAAACACATAATACCACAACATGGTATTCCAGAAGTAATCTATAGTGACAACGGGACACATTTTGTGAACGAAGTAGTGTCACGAATGGCACAACATCTAGGAATACGTCTGAAAAATCATTGTTCATACCACCCACAAAGTGCAGGATTGGTGGAACGAACAAAATGCTGAAGGAGAAAGAGGTTGTTAATGCAAGTAATCTGCCAGACAATGTTTTGTCTCCCCAGGCAACGCTCATACAGCCAGGTGACCAGGTCCTCATCAAGGTGATCAAACGGAAGAACTGGTCCAGTCCCCGCTGGGAAGGCCCCTACACAGTCCTGCTGACCACACCAACAGCGCTGAAGATAGCAGAGAGAGACACGTGGATTTACCAGACCCACTGCAAAAAGCTGCCACCGCTGACATCTGAGTAGGGTGGAAGTCGGCCGGCACCAAAGCCCTTGGCTGCAGAAGAAACCATCTGAACCCTGCTCCCAGCTATGATGTCGAGGGGTAAGCTGTGTGCAGTGGCAACTGCTGGGACTGCAATTGTAGTAACCATAACAACACTGTTGCTGTGGGAGGATGGTCTTTTGCCAGGGAAAGACGCTCCAGGAAAGGTCATCTTGCATCGTCCGCGCCGAGAGATCAGAGACTGGGACGCATGGGCAGCCGCACGGGACTACCTCAAGGACAATCTAGATGGTAATCTATGGCTGGCATACCAACTATACGGCCAAGACAATTACTGAATGGTCTTGTGTGATCTGTGCCAAGGCACGACCAAGACTGACTGTGGTTCCTTTTCCTTATGACACACATTCCTGTTATCAAGAAACTCGAGACAGGGAGCTGGTGACAGAAGATTCTTGTGTTATCCGACTAACCTCTGGAGTCACAGGGACTCCGCTAAAGGGTTACACCCCTACTAACCGGTTTAATAAAGACTATTGTGAATTATCCTGTACAATGAGAGCAGTACTGGGACTAGCAGGAAGACGCATTTACTTTAAAGTGTACAACATATCTAGACACATTTGGACATTCGGTGAATCTGTAGATCCCATGTGGCCTACAGGGGACCCCGTACAGAAAGCACCCAAAACATCTGGGGATCCCCCAGCTGGTAGGGTTTGTGCAAACTGTACGTTTGAGTGTTTTCACAGATCCGGAAAAGGACAGCGGATGGGAGTGTTTCCAACCTGCAACATCACGTGGAATGTGACGGACAGAACTAAGACATGGGGGAAGCCCATGGGAACGGATTGGACCAAGCATATCCAGAAACGGAACAACCTCACCTACTACAGCGTTGAGGGTGTACCAAGGGCACCTCCACACACAGAGGATTTCGACCGACTGGCATGGAAAATTGCTGACGTGTGGTGGATGTGTGGAGGAGCTCCCAGACAGACTTTACCGACAAACTGGACTGGCACCTGCACGCAAGTAATGTTTCTCAATGATGACATACACATAGAGACAGAACAACAAACAAACAGGGGACGGCGTAACATCGATATCAGAGCTCAAATGAGTTTGAACACCGTCTACCTGGCAACCATGAGGTATTCCACATGAGTTTAAAGCACGGGATGAAGTTAAAGGAGGCTTCACATTAGCTATTCCATTTCTGGGCCCCATGGCAGAGATAGCTAAAAACACTGAATGGATCAATTACATCTATTACAATCAACAGAGGTTTGTTAACATCACGCACGATGGAATGAAGGGGATCGCTGAACAGCTGGCACCGACCTCTCTGATGGCATGGCAGACACGTATGGGAGTTGACATGTTGTTAGCAGAGAAAGGAGGATTGTGTGTTATGTTTGGTGATGAATGTTGTACTTTTATTCCAAATAACACTGCTCCAGGTGGTTCAGTCAGCCTCGCTCTGGAGAACCTGAAAAACCTGAAGGAGGAATTGGCACGAAACTCTGGAGTTGATAACCCCTGGGGAAACTGGTTTGATTCAATGTTTGGGCGATGGAAATCCACTATTATGGCTTTCTTTACTACAATAGCAGTAGTATTGCTTCTGTTTATGTTTTTGGCTTGTTGTGCTGTGCCCTGTGTCCGTAGCCTCATTGTGAAGAGTGCTGAAGCGGCAGTGTTGCAGCAGTTCACACTGCAACAACTGGAGCTGGAGAGGGAGATTTATTTGGATGAGGAGAGGAAGGAGCATCTCTCCCTATTTGGTGTAAACACAGCAAACTGATTAATGCCTGATGTTTGATGCATGTTTCGAAAATGATAAATCAAGTGGAATGTGTCTGATGATGTGCCCAGATTTCACAGAAGGACTAACAGGAGGGATTGTTAGAGGATATGGAGCATAGTCCTCTCTGTGAACTGGTCCTTTCTGTGCCTCTGTGATATCTTGCTATGCTTGCAGGTACTCCCCATGACCTTGTTATGCTAGGGAAGAATGTTTAACCGCCCACGCTAAGAGGAAACTTCACAAAACTGTATTCATGGCATAATGACTTCCTATGTATCTTATTCACCATATATGGAGTAGCTTTGTATCTTGTTTCACCAGATGTGAAGGAGTGACTTTCATACTTTCATACTTTTCCTAATAAAAAGAGCTGAGACCAAGGGGGGTTTGGAGATCGTCGGCTGGGCACTGAGTTATAGTGTCCCCTTGTGCTCACAAGTAAAATGAGCTTTGTCTTCATGTGTCGGTGTCTCCAGTATTGTTTAAGTGTTGGCAGGCTAGACCCAACAAAAATGCATTTAAATTATTTTGACTAAAGTAGTGTTCTTTTGGTCTGAAATGCACAGAATAGACGATTCTAAGCGTTTTGGCACTGTTTCCAGCCTCAGTGTTGCTGGAAGCTGCTGCATCTTAATGCAAGCAATGCCAAATAAGTTTTTTTGCTAGATATGAACCAAATACATCCCTGAAGCAGGCAAACACCTTTAAAATGCATTTAAATATTTTTGTTTAAAGTAGTGTTCTTTTGGTCTGAAATGCACAGAATAGACGATTCTAAGCGTTTTTGCACTGTTTTCAGCCTCAGTGATGTTTTAAGCTGCTGCATCTTAATGCAAGCAATGCCAAAGAAGTTTTTGTGCTAGATATGACCCAAATACATCCCTGAAGAAGGCAAACACCTTTAAAATGCATTTAAATCACTTTGACTAAAGTAGTGTTCTTTTGGTCTGAAATGCACAGAAAAGACGATTCTAAGCGTTCTTGAAATGTTTCCAACCTCAGTGTTGCTTGAAGCTGCTGCATTTTAATGAAAGCTATGACAATGAAGTTTTTGTGCTAGATATGATCCAAATACATCCCTGAAGAAGGCAAACACCTTTAAAATGCATTTAAAACACTTTGTTTAAAGTAGTGTTCTTTTGGTCTGAAATGCACAGAATAGACGATTCTAAGCGTTTTGGCACTGTTTCCAGCCTCAGTGTTGCTTGAAGCTGCTGCATTTTAATGAAAGCTATGACAATGAAGTTTTTGTGCTAGATATGATCCAAATACATCCCTGAAGAAGGCAAACACCTTTAAAATGCATTTAAAACACTTTGTTTAAAGTAGTGTTCTTTTGGTCTGAAATGCACAGAATAGACGATTCTAAGCGTTTTGGCACTGTTTCCAGCCTCAGTGTTGCTTGAAGCTGCTGCATTTTAATGAAAGCTATGACAATGAAGTTTTTGTGCTAGATTTGATCGAAATACATCCCTGAAGAAGGCAAACACCTTTAATATGCATTTAAATCACTTTGTTTAAAGTACTGTTCTTTTGGTCTGAAATGCACAGAATAGACGATTCTAAGCGTTTTTGCACTGTTTCCAGCCTCAGTGATGTTTTAAGCTGCTGCATCTTAATGCAAGCAATTCCAAAAAAGTTTTTGGGCTACATATGATCCAAATACATCCCTGAAGAAGGCAAACACCTTTAAAATGCATTTAAATTATTTTGACTAAAGTAGTGTTCTTTTGGTCTGAAATGAACAGATTAGACGATTCTAAGCGTTTTGGCACTGTTTTCAGCCTCAGTGTTGCTGGAAGCTGCTGCATCTTAATGCAAGCAATGCCAAAGAAGTTTTTTTGCTAGATATGATCCAAATACATCCCTGAAGCAGGCAAACACCTTTAAAATGCATTTAAATCACTTTGTTTAAAGTAGTGTTCTTTTGGTCTGAAATGCACAGAATAGACGATTCTAAGCGTTTTGGCACTGATTCCAGCCTCAGTGTTGCTGGAAGCTGCTGCATCTTAATGAAAGCTATGACAATGAAGTTTTTGTGGTAGATATGATCCAAATACATCTCTGAAGCAGGCAAACACCTTTAAAATGCATTTAAATCACTTTGTTTAAAGTAGTGTTCTTTTGGTCTGAAATGCACAGAATGGACGATTCTAAGCATTTTTGAAATGTTTCCAACCTCAGTGTTGCTTGAAGCTGCTGCATCTTAATGAAAGCTATGACAATGAAGTTTTTGTGCTAGATATGATCCAAATACATCCCTGAAGCAGGCAAACACCTTTAAAATGCATTTAAATCACTTTGTTTAAAGTAGTGTTCTTTTGGTCTGAAATGCACAGAATAGACGATTCTAAGCGTTTTTGCACTGTTTCCAGCCTCAGTGATGTTTTAAGCTGCTGCATCTTAATGCAAGCAATTCCAAAGAAGTTTTTGTGCTACATATGATCCAAATACATCCCTGAAGCAGGCAAACACCTTTAAAATGCATTTAAATCACTTTGACTAAAGTAGTGTTATTTTGGTCTGAAATGCACACAATGGACGATTCTAAGCGTTTTGGCATTAATTCCAGCCTCAGTGTTGCTGGAAGCTGCTGCATCTTAATGAAAGCTATGACAATGAAGTTTTTGTGCTAGATATGATCCAAATACATCCCTGAAGAAGGTAAACACCTTTAAAATGCATTTGAATCACTTTGACTAAAGTAGTGTTCTTTTGGTCTGAAATGCAAAGAATAGACGATTCTAAGCATTTTGGCACTGTTTCCAGCCTCAGTGTTTCTTGAAGCTGCTGCATTTTAATGAAAGCTATGACAATGAAGTTTTTGTGCTAGATATGATCCAAATACATCCCTGAAGCAGGCAAACACCTTTAAAATGCATTTAAATCACTTTGTTTAAAGTAGTGTTCTTTTGGTCTGAAATGCACAGAATAGACGATTCTAAGCGTTTTTGCACTGTTTCCAGCCTCAGTGTTGCTGGAAGCTGCTGAATCTTAATGAACGCTATGACAATGAAGTTTTTGTGCTAGATATAATCCAAATACATCCCTGAAGCAGGCAAACACCTTTAAAATGCATTTAAATCACTTTGTTTAAAGTAGTGTTCTTTTGGTCTGAAATGCACAGAATAGACGATTCTAAGCGTTTTGGCACTGTTTCCAGCCTCAGTGATGTTTTAAGCTGCTGCATCTTAATGCAAGCAATTCCAAAAAAGTTTTTGTGCTAGATATGATCTAAATACATCCCTGAAGCAGGCAAACACCTTTAAAATGCATTTAAATCACTTTGTTTAAAGTAGTGTTCTTTTGGTCTGAAATGCACAGAATGGACGATTCTAAGCGTTTTTGCACTGATTCCAGCCTCAGTGTTGCTGGAAGCTGCTGCATCTTAATGAAAGTTATGACAATGAAGTTTTTGTGCTAGATATGATCCAAATACATCCCTGAAGAAGGTAAACACCTTTAAAATGAATTTGAATCACTTTGACTAAAGTAGTGTTCTTTTGGTCTGAAATGCAAAGAATAGACGATTCTAAGCGTTTTGGCACTGTTTCCAGCCTCAGTGTTTCTTGAAGCTGCTGCATTTTAATGAAAGCTATGACAATGAAGTTTTTGTGCTAGATATGATCCAAATACATCCCTGAAGCAGGCAAACACCTTTAATATGCATTTAAATCACTTTGTTTAAAGTAGTGTTCTTTTGGTCTGAAATGCACAGAATAGACGATTCTAAGCGTTTTTGCACTGTTTCCAGCCTCAGTGATGTTTTAAGCTGCTGCATCTTAATGCAAGCAATTCCAAAAAAGTTTTTGTGCTAGATATGATCCAAATACATCCCTGAAGCAGGCAAACACCTTTAAAATGCATTTAAATCACTTTGTTTAAAGTAGTGTTCTTTTGGTCTGAAATGCACAGAATAGACGATTCTAAGCGTTTTTGCACTGTTTCCAGCCTCAGTGTTGCTGGAAGCTGCTGAATCTTAATGAAAGCTATGACAATGAAGTTTTTGTGCTAGATATAATCCAAATACATCCCTGAAGCAGGCAAACACCTTTAAAATGCATTTAAATCACTTTGTTTAAAGTAGTGTTCTTTTGATCTGAAATGCACAGAATAGACGATTCTACGCGTTTTGGCACTGTTTCCAGCCTCAGTGTTGCTTGAAGCTGCTGCATTTTAATGAAAGCTATGACAATGAAGTTTTTGTGCTAGATTTGATCCAAATACATCTCTGAAGCAGGCAAACACCTTTAAAATGCATTTAAATCACTTTGTTTAAAGTAGTGTTCTTTTGGTCTGAAATGCACAGAATAGACGATTCTAAGCGTTTTTGCACTGTTTCCAGCCTCAGTGATGTTTTAAGCTGCTGCATTTTAATGAAAGCTATGACAATGAAGTTTTTGTGCTAGATTTGATCCAAATACATCTCTGAAGTAGGCAAACACCTTTAAAATGCATTTAAATCACTTTGTTTAAAGTAGTGTTCTTTTGGTCTGAAATGAACAGATTAGACGATTCTACGCGTTTTGGCACTGTTTCCAGCCTCAGTGTTGCTGGAAGCTGCTGAATCTTAATGAAAGCTATGACAATGAAGTTTTTGTGCTAGATATGATCCAAATACATCCCTGAATCAGGCAAACACATTTAAAATGCATTTAAATTATTTTGTGTAAAGTAATGTTCTTTTGGTCTGAAATGCACAGAATGGACGATTCTAAGCGTTTTTGCACTGTTTCCAGCCTCAGTGTTGCTTGTAGCTGCTGCATCCTAATGCAAGCAATGCCAAAAAAGTTTTTGTGCTAGATATGATCCAAATACATCCCTGAAGAAGGCAAACACCTTTAAAATGCATTTAAATCACTTTGTTTAAAGTACTTTTCTTTTGGTCTGAAATGCAAAGAATAGACGATTCTAAGCGTTTTGGCACTGATTCCAGCCTCAGTGTTGCTGGAAGCTGCTGAATCTTAATGAAAGCTATGACAATGAAGTTTTTGTGCTAGATATAATCCAAATACATCCCTCAAGCAGGCAAACACCTTTAAAATGCATTTAAATCACTTTGTTTAAAGTACTGTTCTTTTGGTCTGAAATGCACAGAATAGACGATTCTAAGCGTTTTTGCACTGTTTCCAGCCTCAGTGATGTTTTAAGCTGCTGCATTTTAATGAAAGCTATGACAATGAAGTTTTTGTGCTAGATATGATCCAAATACATCCCTGAAGCAGGCAAACACCTTTAAAATGCATTTAAATCACTTTGTTTAAAGTAGTGTTCTTTTGGTCTGAAATGAACAGATTAGACGATTCTACGCGTTTTGGCACTGTTTCCAGCCTCAGTGTTGCTTGAAGCTGCTGCATTTTAATGAAAGCTATGACAATGAAGTTTTTGTGCTAGATTTGATCCAAATACATCTCTGAAGCAGGCAAACACCTTTAAAATGCATTTAAATCACTTTGTTTAAAGTAGTGTTCTTTTGGTCTGAAATGCACAGAATAGACGATTCTAAGCTTTTTGGCACTGTTTCCAGCTTCAGTGTTGCTCGAAGCTGCTGCATCTTAATGAAAGCTATGACAATGAAGTTTTTGTGCTAGATATGATCCAAATACATCCCTGAAGCAGGCAAACACCTTTAAAATGCATTTAAATCACTTTGTTTAAAGTAGTGTTCTTTTGGTCTGAAATGAACAGATTAGACGATTCTACGCGTTTTGGCACTGTTTCCAGCCTCAGTGTTGCTGGAAGCTGCTGCATCTTAATGCAAGCAATGCCAAAGAAGTTTTTGTGCTACATATGATCCAAATACATCCCTGAAGCAGGCAAACACCTTTAAAATGCATTTAAATCACTTTGACTAAAGTAGTGTTCTTTTGGTCTGAAATGCACAGAATAGACGATTCTATGCATTTTGGCACTGATTCCAGCCTCAGTGTTGCTGGAAGCTGCTGCATCTTAATGAAAGCTATGACAATGACGTTTTTGTGCTAGATATGATCCAAATACATCCCTGAAGCAGGCAAACACCTTTAAAATGCATTTAAATCACTTTGACTAAAGTAGTGTTCTTTTGGTCTGAAATGCACAGAATAGACGATTCTAAGCGTTTTTGCACTGTTTCCAGCCTCAGTGATGTTTTAAGCTGCTGCATTTTAATGAAAGCTATGACAATGAAGTTTTTGTGCTAGATATGATCCAAATACATCCCTGAAGCAGGCAAACACCTTTAAAATGCATTTAAATCACTTTGTTTAAAGTACTGTTCTTTTGGTCTGAAATGCACAGAATAGACGATTCTAAGCTTTTTGGCACTGTTTCCAGCTTCAGTGTTGCTCGAAGCTGCTGCATCTTAATGAAAGCTATGACAATGAAGTTTTTGTGCTAGATATGATCCAAATACATCCCTGAAGCAGGCAAACACCTTTAAAATGCATTTAAATCACTTTGACTAAAGTAGTGTTCTTTTGGTCTGAAATGCACAGAATAGACGATTCTAAGCGTTTTTGCACTGTTTCCAGCCTCAGTGATGTTTTAAGCTGCTGCATTTTAATGAAAGCTATGACAATGAAGTTTTTGTGCTAGATATGATCCAAATACATCCCTGAAGCAGTCAAACACCTTTAAAATGCATTTAAATCACTTTGTTTAAAGTACTGTTCTTTTGGTCTGAAATGCACAGAATAGACGATTCTAAGCTTTTTGGCACTGTTTCCAGCTTCAGTGTTGCTCGAAGCTGCTGCATCTTAATGAAAGCTATGACAATGAAGTTTTTGTGCTAGATATGATCCAAATACATCCCTGAAGCAGGCAAACACCTTTAAAATGCATTTAAATCACTTTGTTTAAAGTACTGTTCTTTTGGTCTGAAATGCACAGAATAGACGATTCTAAGCGTTTTTGCACTGTTTCCAGCTTCAGTGATGTTTTAAGCTGCTGCATTTTAATGAAAGCTATGACAATGAAGTTTTTGTGCTAGATATGATCCAAATACATCCCTGAAGCAGGCAAACACCTTTAAAATGCATTTAAATCACTTTGACTAAAGTAGTGTTCTTTTGGTCTGAAATGCACAGAATAGACAATTCTAAGCGTTTTTGCACTGTTTCCAGCCTCAGTGATGTTTTAAGCTGCTGCATTTTAATGAAAGCTATGACAATGAAGTTTTTGTGCTAGATATGATCCAAATACATCCCTGAAGCAGGCAAACACCTTTAAAATGCATTTAAATCACTTTGACTAAAGTAGTGTTCTTTTGGTCTGAAATGCACAGAATAGACGATTCTAAGCGTTTTTGCACTGTTTCCAGCCTCAGTGATGTTTTAAGCTGCTGCATTTTAATGAAAGCTATGACAATGAAGTTTTTGTGCTAGATACTATCCAAATACATCCCTGAAGCAGGCAAACACCTTTAAAATGCATTTAAATCACTTTGTTTAAAGTACTGTTCTTTTGGTCTGAAATGCACAGAATAGACGATTCTAAGCTTTTTGGCACTGTTTCCAGCTTCAGTGTTGCTCGAAGCTGCTGCATCTTAATGAAAGCTATGACAATGAAGTTTTTGTGCTAGATATGATCCAAATACATCCCTGAAGCAGGCAAACACCTTTAAAATGCATTTAAATCACTTTGTTTAAAGTACTGTTCTTTTGGTCTGAAATGCACAGAATAGACGATTCTAAGCGTTTTTGCACTGTTTCCAGCTTCAGTGATGTTTTAAGCTGCTGCATTTTAATGAAAGCTATGACAATGAAGTTTTTGTGCTAGATTTGATCCAAATACATCTCTGAAGCAGGCAAACACCTTTAAAATGCATTTAAATCACTTTGTTTAAAGTAGTGTTCTTTTGGTCTGAAATGCACAGAATAGACGATTCTAAGCGTTTTGGCACTGTTTCCAGCCTCAGTGATGTTTTAAGCTGCTGCATTTTAATGAAAGCTATGACAATGAAGTTTTTGTGCTAGATATGATCCAAATACATCCCTGAAGCAGGCAAACACCTTTAAAATGCATTTAAATCACTTTGTTTAAAGTAGTGTTCTTTTGGTCTGAAATGCACAGAATAGACGATTCTAAGCGTTTTTGCACTGTTTCCAGCCTCAGTGTTGCTGGAAGCTGCTGCATCTTAATGAAAGCTATGACAATGAAGTTTTTGTGCTAGATATGATCCAAATACATCCCTGAAGCAGGCAAACACCTTTAAAATGCATTTAAATCACTTTGTTTAAAGTAGTGTTCTTTTGGTCTGAAATGCACAGAATAGACGATTCTAAGCGTTTTGGCACTGTTTCCAGCCTCAGTGATGTTTTAAGCTGCTGCATTTTAATGAAAGCTATGACAATGAAGTTTTTGTGCTAGATATGATCCAAATACATCCCTGAAGCAGGCAAACACCTTTAAAATGCATTTAAATCACTTTGTTTAAAGTAGTGTTCTTTTGGTCTGAAATGAACAGATTAGACGATTCTACGCGTTTTGGCACTGTTTCCAGCCTCAGTGTTGCTTGAAGCTGCTGCATTTTAATGAAAGCTATGACAATGAAGTTTTTGTGCTAGATTTGATCCAAATACATCTCTGAAGCAGGCAAACACCTTTAAAATGCATTTAAATCACTTTGTTTAAAGTAGTGTTCTTTTCGTCTGAAATGCACAGAATAGACGATTCTAAGCTTTTTGGCACTGTTTCCAGCTTCAGTGTTGCTCGAAGCTGCTGCATCTTAATGAAAGCTATGACAATGAAGTTTTTGTGCTAGATATGATCCAAATACATCCCTGAAGCAGGCAAACACCTTTAAAATGCATTTAAATCACTTTGTTTAAAGTAGTGTTCTTTTGGTCTGAAATGCACAGAATAGACGATTCTAAGCGTTTTTGCACTGTTTCCAGCCTCAGTGTTGCTGGAAGCTGCTGCATCTTAATGCAAGCAATGCCAAAGAAGTTTTTGTGCTACATATGATCCAAATACATCCCTGAAGCAGGCAAACACCTTTAAAATGCATTTAAATCACTTTGACTAAAGTAGTGTTCTTTTGGTCTGAAATGCACAGAATAGACGATTCTATGCATTTTGGCACTGATTCCAGCCTCAGTGTTGCTGGAAGCTGCTGCATCTTAATGAAAGCTATGACAATGAAGTTTTTGTGCTAGATATGATCCAAATACATCCCTGAAGCAGGCAAACACCTTTAAAATGCATTTAAATCACTTTGACTAAAGTAGTGTTCTTTTGGTCTGAAATGCACAGAATAGACGATTCTAAGCGTTTTTGCACTGTTTCCAGCCTCAGTGATGTTTTAAGCTGCTGCATTTTAATGAAAGCTATGACAATGAAGTTTTTGTGCTAGATTTGATCCAAATACATCCCTGAAGCAGGCAAACACCTTTAAAATGCATTTAAATCACTTTGTTTAAAGTAGTGTTCTTTTGGTCTGAAATGCACAGAATAGACGATTCTAAGCGTTTTTGCACTGTTTCCAGCCTCAGTGTTGCTTGTAGCTGCTGCATCTTAATGCAGGCAATGCCAAAGAAGTTTCTGTGCTACATATGATCCAAATACATCCCTGAAGCAGGCAAACACCTTTAAAATGCATTTAAATCACTTTGTTTAAAGTAGTGTTCTTTTGGTCTGAAATGCACAGAATAGACGATTCTAAGCGTTTTTGCACTGTTTCCAGCCTCAGTGATGTTTTAAGCTGCTGCATTTTAATGAAAGCTATGACAATGAAGTTTTTGTGCTAGATTTGATCCAAATACATCCCTGAAGAAGGCAAACACCTTTAAAATGCATTTAAATCACTTTGACTAAAGTAGTGTTCTTTTGGTCTGAAATGAACAGATTAGACGATTCTACGCGTTTTGGCACTGTTTCCAGCCTCAGTGATGTTTTAAGCTGCTGCATTTTAATGAAAGCTATGACAATGAAGTTTTTGTGCTAGATATGATCCAAATACATCCCTGAAGCAGGCAAACACCTTTAAAATGCATTTAAATCACTTTGTTTAAAGTACTGTTCTTTTGGTCTGAAATGCACAGAATAGACGATTCTAAGCTTTTTGGCACTGTTTCCAGCTTCAGTGTTGCTCGAAGCTGCTGCATCTTAATGAAAGCTATGACAATGAAGTTTTTGTGCTAGATATGATCCAAATACATCCCTGAAGCAGGCAAACACCTTTAAAATGCATTTAAATCACTTTGACTAAAGTAGTGTTCTTTTGGTCTGAAATGCACAGAATAGACGATTCTACGCGTTTTGGCACTGTTTCCAGCCTCAGTGATGTTTTAAGCTGCTGCATTTTAATGAAAGCTATGACAATGAAGTTTTTGTGCTAGATATGATCCAAATACATCCCTGAAGCAGGCAAACACCTTTAAAATGCATTTAAATCACTTTGTTTAAAGTACTGTTCTTTTGGTCTGAAATGAACAGAATAGACGATTCTAAGCTTTTTGGCACTTTTTCCAGCTTCAGTGTTGCTCGAAGCTGCTGCATCTTAATGAAAGCTATGACAATGAAGTTTTTGTGCTAGATATGATCCAAATACATCCCTGAAGCAGGCAAACACCTTTAAAATGCATTTAAATCACTTTGTTTAAAGTAGTGTTCTTTTGGTCTGAAATGCACAGAATAGACGATTCTAAGCGTTTTGGCACTGATTCCAGCCTCAGTGTTGCTGGAAGCTGCTGAATCTTAATGAAAGCTATGACAATGAAGTTTTTGTGCTAGATATAATCCAAATCCATCCCTCAAGCAGGCAAACACCTTTAAAATGCATTTAAATCACTTTGTTTAAAGTACTGTTCTTTTGGTCTGAAATGCACAGAATAGACGATTCTAAGCGTTTTGGCACTGATTCCAGCCTCAGTGTTGCTGGAAGCTGCTGAATCTTAATGAAAGCTATGACAATGAAGTTTTTGTGCTAGATATAATCCAAATCCATCCCTCAAGCAGGCAAACACCTTTAAAATGCATTTAAATCACTTTGTTTAAAGTACTGTTCTTTTGGTCTGAAATGCACAGAATAGACGATTCTAAGCGTTTTTGCACTGTTTCCAGCCTCAGTGATGTTTTAAGCTGCTGCATTTTAATGAAAGCTATGACAATGAAGTTTTTGTGCTAGATATGATCCAAATACATCCCTGAAGCAGGCAAACACCTTTAAAATGCATTTAAATCACTTTGTTTAAAGTACTGTTCTTTTGGTCTGAAATGCACAGAATAGACGATTCTAAGCGTTTTGGCACTGATTCCAGCCTCAGTGTTGCTGGAAGCTGCTGAATCTTAATGAAAGCTATGACAATGAAGTTTTTGTGCTAGATATAATCCAAATCCATCCCTCAAGCAGGCAAACACCTTTAAAATGCATTTAAATCACTTTGTTTAAAGTACTGTTCTTTTGGTCTGAAATGCACAGAATAGACGATTCTAAGCGTTTTTGCACTGTTTCCAGCCTCAGTGATGTTTTAAGCTGCTGCATTTTAATGAAAGCTATGACAATGAAGTTTTTGTGCTAGATATGATCCAAATACCTCCCTGAAGCAGGCAAACACCTTTAAAATGCATTTAAATCACTTTGTTTAAAGTACTGTTCTTTTGGTGTGAAATGCACAGAATAGACGATTCTAAGCGTTTTGGCACTGATTCCAGCCTCAGTGTTGCTGGAAGCTGCTGCATCTTAATGAAAGCTATGACAATGAAGTTTTTGTGCTAGATATGATCCAAATACATCCCTGAAGCAGGCAAACACCTTTAAAATGCATTTAAATCACTTTGTTTAAAGTAGTGTTCTTTTGGTCTGAAATGCACAGAATAGACGATTCTAAGCGTTTTGGCACTGATTCCAGCCTCAGTGTTGCTGGAAGATGCTGAATCTTAATGAAAGCTATGACAATGAAGTTTTTGTGCTAGATATAATCCAAATCCATCCCTCAAGCAGGCAAACACCTTTAAAATGCATTTAAATCACTTTGTTTAAAGTACTGTTCTTTTGGTCTGAAATGCACAGAATAGACGATTCTAAGCGTTTTTGCACTGTTTCCAGCCTCAGTGATGTTTTAAGCTGCTGCATTTTAATGAAAGCTATGACAATGAAGTTTTTGTGCTAGATATGATCCAAATACCTCCCTGAAGCAGGCAAACACCTTTAAAATGCATTTAAATCACTTTGTTTAAAGTACTGTTCTTTTGGTGTGAAATGCACAGAATAGACGATTCTAAGCGTTTTGGCACTGATTCCAGCCTCAGTGTTGCTGGAAGCTGCTGCATCTTAATGAAAGCTATGACAATGAAGTTTTTGTGCTAGATATAATCCAAATACATCCCTGAAGCAGGCAAACACCTTTAAAATGCATTTAAATCACTTTGTTTAAAGTAGTGTTCTTTTGGTCTGAAATGCACAGAATAGACGATTCTAAGCGTTTTGGCACTGTTTCCAGCCTCAGTGTTGCTTGAAGCTGCTGCATTTTAATGAAAGCTATGACAATGAAGTTTTTGTGCTAGATTTGATCCAAATACATCTCTGAAGCAGGCAAACACCTTTAAAATGCATTTAAATCACTTTGTTTAAGGTAGTGTTCTTTTGGTCTGAAATGCACAGAATAGACGATTCTAAGCTTTTTGGCACTGTTTCCAGCTTCAGTGTTGCTCGAAGCTGCTGCATCTTAATGAAAGCTATGACAATGAAGTTTTTGTGCTAGATATGATCCAAATACATCCCTGAAGCAGGCAAACACCTTTAAAATGCATTTAAATCACTTTGTTTAAAGTAGTGTTCTTTTGGTCTGAAATGAACAGATTAGACGATTCTACGCGTTTTGGCACTGTTTCCAGCGTCAGTGTTGCTGGAAGCTGCTGCATCTTAATGAAAGCTATGACAATGAAGTTTTTGTGCTACATATGATCCAAATACATCCCTGAAGCAGGCAAACACCTTTAAAATGCATTAAAATCACTTTGTTTAAAGTAGTGTTCTTTTGGTCTGAAATGCACAGAATAGACGATTCTAAGCGTTTTTGCACTGTTTCCAGCCTCAGTGATGTTTTAAGCTGCTGCATTTTAATGAAAGCTATGACAATGAAGTTTTTTTGCTAGATTTGATCCAAATACATCTCTGAAGCAGGCAAACACCTTTAAAATGCATTTAAATCACTTTGTTTAAAGTAGTGTTCTTTTGGTCTGAAATGAACAGATTAGACGATTCTACGCGTTTTGGCACTGTTTCCAGCCTCAGTGTTGCTGGAAGCTGCTGCATCTTAATGAAAGCTATGACAATGAAGTTTTTGTGCTAGATATGATCCAAATACATCCCTGAAGCAGGCAAACACCTTTAAAATGCATTTAAATCACTTTGTTTAAAGTAGTGTTCTTTTGGTCTGAAATGCACAGAATAGACGATTCTAAGCGTTTTGGCACTGTTTCCAGCCTCAGTGTTGCTTGTAGCTGCTGCATCTTAATGCAGGCAATGCCAAAGAAGTTTCTGTGCTACATATGATCCAAATACATCCCTGAAGCAGGCAAACACCTTTAAAATGCATTAAAATCACTTTGTTTAAAGTAGTGTTCTTTTGGTCTGAAATGCACAGAATAGACGATTCTAAGCGTTTTTGCACTGTTTCCAGCCTCAGTGATGTTTTAAGCTGCTGCATTTTAATGAAAGCTATGACAATGAAGTTTTTGTGCTAGATTTGATCCAAATACATCTCTGAAGCAGGCAAACACCTTTAAAATGCATTTAAATCACTTTGTTTAAAGTAGTGTTCTTTTGGTCTGAAATGAACAGATTAGACGATTCTACGCGTTTTGGCACTGTTTCCAGCCTCAGTGTTGCTGGAAGCTGCTGCATCTTAATGAAAGCTATGACAATGAAGTTTTTGTGCTAGATATGATCCAAATACATCCCTGAAGCAGGCAAACACCTTTAAAATGCATTTAAATCACTTTGTTTTAAGTAGTGTTCTTTTGGTCTGAAATGCACAGTATAGACGATTCTAAGCGTTTTGGCATTGTTTCCAGCTTCAGTGTTGCTGGAAGCTGCTGCATCTTAATGAAAGCTATGACAATGAAGTTTTTGTGCTAGATATGATCCAAATACATCCCTGAAGCAGGCAAACACCTTTAAAATGCATTTAAATCGCTTTGTTTAAATTACTGTTCTTTTGGTCTGAAATGCACAGAATAGACGATTCTAAGCGTTTTGGCACTGTTTCCAGCCTCAGTGATGTTAAAGGGGCTGCATCCTAATGCAAGCAATTCCAAAAAAGTTTTTGTGCTAGATATGATCCACATACATCCCTGAAGCAGGCAAACACCTTTAAAATGCATTTAAATCACTTTGACTAAAGTAGTGTTCTTTTGGTCTGAAATGCACAGAATAGACGATTCTAAGCGTTTTGGCACTGTTTCCAGCCTCAGTGATGTTAAAGGGGCTGCATCCTAATGCAAGCAATTCCAAAGAAGTTTTTGTGCTACATATTATCCAAATACATCCCTGAAGCAGGCAAATACCTTTAAAATGCATTTAAATCACTTTGTTTAAAGTACTTTTCTTTTGATCTGAAATGCACAGAATAGACGATTCTAAGCGTTTTGGCACTGATTCCAGCCTCAGTGTTGCTGGAAGCTGCTGAATCTTAATGAAAGCTATGACAATGAAGTTTTTGTGCTAGATATAATCCAAATACATCCCTCAAGCAGGCAAACACCTTTAAAATGCATTTAAATCACTTTGTTTAAAGTAGTGTTCTTTTGGTCTGAAATGCACAGAATAGACGATTCTAAGCGTTTTTGCACTGTTTCCAGCCTCAGTGTTGCTTGTAGCTGCTGCATCTTAATGCAAGCAATGCCAAAGAAGTTTCTGTTCTACATATGATCCAAATACATCCCTGAAGCAGGCAAACACCTTTAAAATGCATTAAAATCACTTTGTTTAAAGTAGCTTTCTTTTGGTCTGAAATGCACAGAATAGACGATTCTAAGCGTTTTTGCACTGTTTCCAGCCTCAGTGATGTTTTAAGCTGCTGCATTTTAATGAAAGCTATGACAATGAAGTTTTTGTGCTAGATTTGATCCAAATACATCTCTGAAGCAGGCAAACACCTTTAAAATGCATTTAAATCACTTTGTTTAAAGTAGTGTTCTTTTGGTCTGAAATGAACAGATTAGACGATTCTACGCGTTTTGGCACTGTTTCCAGCCTCAGTGTTGCTGGAAGCTGCTGCATCTTAATGAAAGCTATGACAATGAAGTTTTTGTGCTAGATATGATCCAAATACATCCCTGAAGAAGGCAAACACCTTTAATATGCATTTAAATCACTTTGTTTAAAGTACTGTTCTTTTGGTCTGAAATGCACAGAATAGACGATTCTAAGCGTTTTTGCACTGTTTCCAGCCTCAGTGATGTTTTAAGCTGCTGCATCTTAATGCAAGCAATTCCAAAAAAGTTTTTGTGCTAGATATGATCCAAATACATCCCTGAAGAAGGTTAACACCTTTTAAATGCATTTAAATTACTTTGTTAAAAGTAGTGTTCTTTTGGTCTGAAATGCACAGAATAGACGATTCTAAGCGTTTTTGCACTGTTTCCAGCCTCAGTGATGTTTTAAGCTGCTGCATCTTAATGCAAGCAATTCCAAAAAAGTTTTTGGGCTACATATGATCCAAATACATCCCTGAAGAAGGCAAACACCTTTAAAATGCATTTAAATTATTTTGACTAAAGTAGTGTTCTTTTGGTCTGAAATGAACAGATTAGACGATTCTAAGCGTTTTGGCACTGTTTTCAGCCTCAGTGTTGCTGGAAGCTGCTGCATCTTAATGCAAGCAATGCCAAAGAAGTTTTTGTGCTAGATATGATCCAAATACATCCCTGAAGAAGGCAAACACCTTTAAAATGCATTTAAATCACTTTGTTTAAGGTAGTGTTCTTTTGGTCTGAAATGCACAGAATAGACGATTCTAAGCGTTTTTGCACTGTTTCCAGCCTCAGTGTTGCTGGAAGCTGCTGAATCTTAATGAAAGCTATGACAATGAAGTTTTTGTGCTAGATATAATCCAAATACATCCCTGAAGCAGGCAAACACCTTTAAAATGCATTTAAATCACTTTGTTTAAAGTAGTGTTCTTTTGATCTGAAATGCACAGAATGGACCATTCTAAGCGTCTTGGCACTGTTTCCAGCCTCAGTGTTGCTTGAAGCTGCTGCATTTTAATGAAAGCTATGACAATGAAGTTTTTGTGCTAGATTTGATCCAAATACATCCCTGAAGCAGGCAAACACCTTTAAAATGCATTTAAATCACTTTGAATAAAGTAGTGTTCTTTTGGTCTGAAATGCACAGAATAGACGATTCTATGCATTTTGGCACTGATTCCAGCCTCAGTGTTGCTGGAAGCTGCTGCATCTTAATGAAAGCTATGACAATGAAGTTTTTGTGCTAGATATGATCCAAATACATCCCTGAATCAGGCAAACACCTTTAAAATGCATTTAAATCACTTTGACTAAAGTAGTGTTCTTTTGGTCTGAAATGCACAGAATAGACGATTCTAAGCGTTTTTGCACTGTTTCCAGCCTCAGTGATGTTTTAAGCTGCTGCATTTTAATGAAAGCTATGACAATGAAGTTTTTGTGCTAGATATGATCCAAATACATCCCTGAAGCAGGCAAACACCTTTAAAATGCATTTAAATCACTTTGTTTAAAGTACTGTTCTTTTGGTCTGAAATGCACAGAATAGACGATTCTAAGCGTTTTGGCACTGATTCCAGCTTCAGTGTTGCTGGAAGCTGCTGCATCTTAATGAAAGCTATGACAATGAAGTTTTTGTGCTAGATATGATCCAAATACATCCCTGAAGCAGGCAAACACCTTTAAAATGCATTTAAATCACTTTGACTAAAGTAGTGTTCTTTTGGTCTGAAATGCACAGAATAGACGATTCTAAGCGTTTTGGCACTGTTTCCAGCCTCAGTGATGTTAAAGGGGCTGCATCCTAATGCAAACAATTCCAAAGAAGTTTTTGTGCTACATATTATCCAAATACATCCCTGAAGCAGGCAAATACCTTTAAAATGCATTTAAATCACTTTGTTTAAAGTAGTGTTCTTTTGGTCTGAAATGCACAGAATGGACGATTCTAAGCGTTTTTGCACTGTTTCCAGCCTCAGTGTTGCTGGAAGCTGCTGCATCTTAATGAAAGCTATGACAATGAAGTTTTTGTGCTAGATAAGATCCAAATACATCCCTGAAGCAGGCAAACACCTTTAAAATGCATTTAAATCACTTTGTTTAAAGTACTGTTCTTTTGGTCTGAAATGCACAGAATAGACGATTCTAAGCGTTTTGGCACTGATTCCAGCCTCAGTGTTGCTGGAAGCTGCTGCATCTTAATGAAAGCTATGACAATGAAGTTTTTGTGCTAGATATGATCCAAATACATCCCTGAAGCAGGCAAACACCTTTAAAATGCATTTAAATCACTTTGACTAAAGTAGTGTTCTTTTGGTCTGAAATGCACAGAATAGACGATTCTAAGCGTTTTTGCACTGTTTCCAGCATCAGTGATGTTTTAAGCTGCTGCATTTTAATGAAAGCTATGACAATGAAGTTTTTGTGCTAGATTTGATCCAAATACATCTCTGAAGCAGGCAAACACCTTTAAAATGCATTTAAATCACTTTGTTTAAAGTAGTGTTCTTTTGGTCTGAAATGAACAGATTAGACGATTCTAAGCGTTTTGGCACTGTTTCCAGCCTCAGTTTTGCTGGAAGCTGCTGCATCTTAATGAAATCTATGACAATGAAGTTTTTGTGCTAGATATGATCCAAATACATCCCTGAAGCAGGCAAACACCTTTAAAATGCATTTAAATCACTTTGTTTAAATTACTGTTCTTTTGGTCTGAAATGCACAGAATAGACGATTCTAAGCGTTTTGGCACTGTTTCCAGCCTCAGTGATGTTTTAAGCTGCTGCATCTTAATGCAAGCAATGCCAAAGAAGTTTTTGTGCTAGATATGATCCAAATACATCCCTGAAGCAGGCAAACACATTTAAAATGCATTTAAATTATTTTGTGTAAAGTAATGTTCTTTTGGTCTGAAATGAACAGATTAGACGATTGTAATCGTTTTAGCACTGTTTCCAGCCTCAGTGTTGCTTGTAGCTGCTGCATCCTAATGCAAGCAATGCCAAAAAAGTTTTTGTGCTAGATATGATCCAAATACATCCCTGAAGAAGGCAAACACCTTTAAAATGCATTTAAATCACTTTGTTTAAAGTACTTTTCTTTTGGTCTGAAATGCACAGAATAGACGATTCTAAGCGTTTTGGCACTGATTCCAGCCTCAGTGTTGCTGGAAGCTGCTGAATCTTAATGAAAGCTATGACAATGAAGTTTTTGTGTTACATATTATCCAAATACATCCCTGAAGCAGGCAAATACCTTTAAAATGCATTTAAATCACTTTGTTTAAAGTAGTGTTCTTTTGGTCTGAAATGCACAGAATAGACGATTCTAAGCGTTTTTGCACTGTTTCCAGCCTCAGTGATGTTTTAAGCTGCTGCATTTTAATGAAAGCTATGACAATGAAGTTTTTGTGCTAGATTTGATCCAAATACATCCCTGAAGCAGGCAAACACCTTTAAAATGCATTTGAATCACTTTGTTTAAAGTAGTGTTCTTTTGGTCTGAAATGAACAGATTAGACGATTCTACGCGTTTTGGCACTGTTTCCAGCCTCAGTGTTGCTTGTAGCTGCTGCATCTTAATGAAAGCTATGACAATGAAGTTTTTGTGCTAGATTTGATCCAAATACATTTCTGAAGCAGGCAAACACCTTTAAAATGCATTTAAATCACTTTGTTTAAAGTACTGTTCTTTTGGTCTGAAATGCACAGAATAGACGATTCTAAGCGTTTTGGCACTGATTCCAGCCTCAGTGTTGCTGGAAGCTGCTGCATCCTAATGAAAGCTATGACAATGAAGTTTTTGTGCTAGATATGATCCAAATACATCCCTGAAGCAGGCAAACACCTTTAAAATGCATTTAAATCACTTTGTTTAAAGTAGTGTTCTTTTGGTCTGAAATGCACAGAATGGACGATTCTAAGCGTTTTTGCACTGTTTCCAGCCTCAGTGTTGCTTGTAGCTGCTGCATCTTAATGCAGGCAATGCCAAAGAAGTTTCTGTGCTACATATGATCCAAATACATCCCTGAAGCAGGCAAACACCTTTAAAATGCATTTAAATCACTTTGTTTAAAGTAGTGTTCTTTTGGTCTGAAATGCACAGAATGGACGATTCTAAGCGTTTTTGCACTGTTTCCAGCCTCAGTGATGTTTTAAGCTGCTGCATCTTAATGCAAGCAATGCCAAAAAAGTTTTTGTGCTAGATATGATCCAAATACATCCCTGAAGAAGGCAAACACCTTTAAAATGCATTTAAATCACTTTGTTTAAAGTACTTTTCTTTTGGTCTGAAATGCACAGAATAGACGATTCTAAGCGTTTTGGCACTGATTCCAGCCTCAGTGTTGCTGGAAGCTGCTGAATCTTAATGAAAGCTATGACAATGAAGTTTTTGTGCTACATATTATCCAAATACATCCCTGAAGCAGGCAAATACCTTTAAAATGCATTTAAATCACTTTGTTTAAAGTAGTGTTCTTTTGGTCTGAAATGCACAGAATAGACGATTCTAAGCGTTTTTGCACTGTTTCCAGCCTCAGTGATGTTTTAAGCTGCTGCATTTTAATGAAAGCTATGACAATGAAGTTTTTGTGCTAGATATGATACAAATACATCCCTGAAGCAGGCAAACACCTTTAAAGCGCATTTAAATCACTTTTTTTAAAGTAGTGTTCTTTTGGTCTTAAATGCACAGAATAGACGATTCTAAGCGTTTTGGCACTGTTTCCAGCCTCAGTGTTGCTGGAAGCTGCTGCATCTTAATGAAAGCTATGACAATGAAGTTTTTGTGCTAGATATGATCCAAATACATCCCTGAAGCAGGCAAACACCTTTAAAATGCATTTAAATCACTTTGACTAAAGTAGTGTTCTTTTGGTCTGAAATGCACAGAATAGACGATTCTAAGCGTTTTTGCACTGTTTCCAGCCTCAGTGATGTTTTAAGCTGCTGCATTTTAATGAAAGCTATGACAATGAAGTTTTTGTGCTAGATATGATCCAAATACATCCCTGAAGCAGGCAAACACCTTTAAAATGCATTTAAATCACTTTGTTTAAAGTACTGTTCTTTTGGTCTGAAATGCACAGAATAGACGATTCTAAGCTTTTTGGCACTGTTTCCAGCTTCAGTGTTGCTCGAAGCTGCTGCATCTTAATGAAAGCTATGACAATGAAGTTTTTGTGCTAGATATGATCCAAATACATCCCTGAAGCAGGCAAACACCTTTAAAATGCATTTAAATCACTTTGTTTAAAGTACTGTTCTTTTGGTCTGAAATGCACAGAATAGACGATTCTAAGCGTTTTGGCACTGATTCCAGCCTCAGTGTTGCTGGAAGCTGCTGCATCTTAATGAAAGCTATGACAATGAAGTTTTTGTGCTAGATATGATCCAAATACATCCCTGAAGCAGACAAACACCTTTAAAATGCATTTAAATCACTTTGACTAAAGTAGTGTTCTTTTGGTCTGAAATGCACAGAATAGACGATTCTAAGCGTTTTGGCACTGTTTCCAGCCTCAATGATGTTAAAGGGGCTGCATCCTAATGCAAACAATTCCAAAGAAGTTTTTGTGCTACATATTATCCAAATACATCCCTGAAGCAGGCAAATACCTTTAAAATGCATTAAAATCACTTTGTTTAAAGTAGTGTTCTTTTGGTCTGAAATGCACAGAATGGACGATTCTAAGCGTTTTTGCACTGTTTCCAGCCTCAGTGTTGCTTGTAGCTGCTGCATCTTAATGCAGGCAATGCCAAAGAAGTTTCTGTGCTACATATGATCCAAATACATCCCTGAAGCAGGCAAACACCTTTAAAATGCATTTAAATCACTTTGTTTAAAGTAGTGTTCTTTTGGTCTGAAATGCACAGAATAGACGATTCTAAGCGTTTTTGCACTGTTTCCAGCCTCAGTGATGTTTTAAGCTGCTGCATTTTAATGAAAGCTATGACAATGAAGTTTTTGTGCTAGATTTGATCCAAATACATCTCTGAAGCAGGCAAACACCTTTAAAATGCATTTAAATCACTTTGTTTAAAGTAGTGTTCTTTTGGTCTGAAATGAACAGATTAGACGATTCTACGCGTTTTGGCACTGTTTCCAGCCTCAGTGTTGCTGGAAGCTGCTGCATCTTAATGAAAGCTATGACAATGAAGTTTTTGTGCTAGATATGATCCAAATACATCCCTGAAGCAGGCAAACACATTTAAAATGCATTTAAATTATTTTGTGTAAAGTAATGTTCTTTTGGTCTGAAATGCACAGAATGGACGATTCTAAGCGTTTTGGCATTGTTTCCAGCCTCAGTGTTGCTTGTAGCTGCTGCATCCTAATGCAAGCAATGCCAAAAAAATTTTTGTGCTAGATATGATCCAAATACATCCCTGAAGAAGGCAAACACCTTTAAAATGCATTTAAATCACTTTGTTTAAAGTACTTTTCTTTTGGTCTGAAATGCACAGAATAGACGATTCTAAGCGTTTTGGCACTGATTCCAGCCTCAGTGTTGCTGGAAGCTGCTGAATCTTAATGAAAGCTATGACAATGAAGTTTTTGTGCTAGATATAATCCAAATACATCCCTCAAGCAGGCAAACACCTTTAAAATGCATTTAAATCACTTTGTTTAAAGTACTGTTCTTTTGGTCTGAAATGCACAGAATAGACGATTCTAAGCGTTTTTGCACTGTTTCCAGCCTCAGTGATGTTTTAAGCTGCTGCATTTTAATGAAAGCTATGACAATGAAGTTTTTGTGCTAGATATAATCCAAATACATCCCTGAAGCAGGCAAACACCTTTAAAATGCATTTAAATCACTTTGTTTAAAGTACTGTTCTTTTGGTCTGAAATGAACAGATTAGACGATTCTACGCGTTTTGGCACTGTTTCCAGCCTCAGTGTTGCTTGAAGCTGCTGCATTTTAATGAAAGCTATGACAATGAAGTTTTTGTGCTAGATTTGATCCAAATACATCTCTGAAGCAGGCAAACACCTTTAAAATGCATTTAAATCACTTTGTTTAAAGTACTGTTCTTTTGGTCTGAAATGCACAGAATAGACGATTCTAAGCTTTTTGGCACTGTTTCCAGCTTCAGTGTTGCTCGAAGCTGCTGCATCTTAATGAAAGCTATGACAATGAAGTTTTTGTGCTAGATATGATCCAAATACATCCCTGAAGCAGGCAAACACCTTTAAAATGCATTTAAATCACTTTGTTTAAAGTAGTGTTCTTTTGGTCTGAAATGAACAGATTAGACGATTCTACGCGTTTTGGCACTGATTCCGCCTCAGTGTTGCTGGAAGCTGCTGCATCTTAATGCAAGCAATGCCAAAGAAGTTTTTGTGCTACATATGATCCAAATACATCCCTGAAGCAGGCAAACACCTTTAAAATGCATTTAAATCAGTTTGACTAAAGTAGTGTTCTTTTGGTCTGAAATGCACAGAATAGACGATTCTATGCATTTTGGCACTGATTCCAGCCTCAGTGTTGCTGGAAGCTGCTGCATCTTAATGAAAGCTATGACAATGAAGTTTTTGTGCTAGATATGATCCAAATACATCCCTGAAGCAGGCAAACACCTTTAAAATGCATTTAAATCACTTTGACTAAAGTAGTGTTCTTTTGGTCTGAAATGCACAGAATAGACGATTCTAAGCGTTTTGGCACTGTTTCCAGCCTCAGTGATGTTAAAGGGGCTGCATCCTAATGCAAGCAATTCCAAAGAAGTTTTTGTGCTACATATTATCCAAATACATCCCTGAAGCAGGCAAATACCTTTAAAATGCATTTAAATCACTTTGTTTAAAGTACTGTTCTTTTGGTCTGAAATGCACAGATTAGACGATTCTACGCGTTTTGGCACTGTTTCCAGCCTCAGTGTTGCTGGAAGCTGCTGCATTTTAATGAAAGCTATGACAATGAAGTTTTTGTGCTAGATATGATCCAAATACATCCCTGAAGCAGGCAAACACCTTTAAAATGCATTTAAATCACTTTGTTTAAAGTAGTGTTCTTTTGGTCTGAAATGCACAGAATAGACGATTCTAAGCGTTTTTGCACTGTTTCCAGCCTCAGTGTTGCTGAAAGCTGCTGCATCTTAATGAAAGCTATGACAATGAAGTTTTTGTGCTAGATATGATCCAAATACATCCCTGAAGCAGGCAAACACCTTTAAAATGCATTAAAATCACTTTGTTTAAATTACTGTTCTTTTGGTCTGAAATGCACAGAATAGACGATTCTAAGCGTTTTGGCACTGTTTCCAGCCTCAGTGATGTTTTAAGCTGCTGCATCTTAATGCAAGCAATGCCAAAAAAGTTTTTGTGCTAGATATGATCCAAATACATCCCTGAAGAAGGCAAACACCTTTAAAATGCATTTAAATCACTTTGTTTAAAGTACTTTTCTTTTGGTCTGAAATGCACAGAATAGACGATTCTAAGCGTTTTGGCACTGATTCCAGCCTCAGTGTTGCTGGAAGCTGCTGAATCTTAATGAAAGCTATGACAATGAAGTTTTTGTGCTACATATTATCCAAATACATCCCTGAAGCAGGCAAATACCTTTAAAATGCATTTAAATCACTTTGTTTAAAGTAGTGTTCTTTTGGTCTGAAATGCACAGAATAGACGATTCTAAGCGTTTTTGCACTGTTTCCAGCCTCAGTGATGTTTTAAGCTGCTGCATTTTAATGAAAGCTATGACAATGAAGTTTTTGTGCTAGATATGATCCAAATACATCCCTGAAGCAGGCAAACACCTTTAAAATGCATTTAAATCACTTTGACTAAAGTAGTGTTCTTTTGGTCTGAAATGCACAGAATAGACGATTCTAAGCGTTTTTGCACTGTTTCCAGCCTCAGTGATGTTTTAAGCTGCTGCATTTTAATGAAAGCTATGACAATGAAGTTTTTGTGCTAGATATGATCCAAATACATCCCTGAAGCAGGCAAACACCTTTAAAATGCATTTAAATCACTTTGTTTAAAGTACTGTTCTTTTGGTCTGAAATGCACAGAATAGACGATTCTAAGCTTTTTGGCACTGTTTCCAGCTTCAGTGTTGCTCGAAGCTGCTGCATCTTAATGAAAGCTATGACAATGAAGTTTTTGTGCTAGATATGATCCAAATACATCCCTGAAGCAGGCAAACACCTTTAAAATGCATTTAAATCACTTTGTTTAAAGTACTGTTCTTTTGGTCTGAAATGCACAGAATAGACGATTCTAAGCGTTTTGGCACTGATTCCAGCCTCAGTGTTGCTGGAAGCTGCTGCATCTTAATGAAAGCTATGACAATGAAGTTTTTGTGCTAGATATGATCCAAATACATCCCTGAAGCAGGCAAACACCTTTAAAATGCATTTAAATCACTTTGACTAAAGTAGTGTTCTTTTGGTCTGAAATGCACAGAATAGACGATTCTAAGCGTTTTGGCACTGTTTCCAGCCTCAGTGATGTTAAAGGGGCTGCATCCTAATGCAAGCAATTCCAAAGAAGTTTTTGTGCTACATATTATCCAAATACATCCCTGAAGCAGGCAAATACCTTTAAAATGCATTTAAATCACTTTGTTTAAAGTAGTGTTCTTTTGGTCTGAAATGCACAGAATGGACGATTCTAAGCGTTTTTGCACTGTTTCCAGCCTCAGTGTTGCTGGAAGCTGCTGCATCTTAATGAAAGCTATGACAATGAAGTTTTTGTGCTAGATATGATCCAAATACATCCCTGAAGCAGGCAAACACCTTTAAAATGCATTTAAATCACTTTGTTTAAATTACTGTTCTTTTGGTCTGAAATGCACAGAATAGACGATTCTAAGCGTTTTGGCACTGTTTACAGCCTCAGTGATGTTTTAAGCTGCTGCATCTTAATGCAAGCAATGCCAAAAAAGTTTTTGTGCTAGATATGATCCAAATACATCCCTGAAGAAGGCAAACACCTTTAAAATGCATTTAAATCACTTTGTTTAAAGTACTTTTCTTTTGGTCTGAAATGCACAGAATAGACGATTCTAAGCGTTTTGGCACTGATTCCAGCCTCAGTGTTGCTGGAAGCTGCTGAATCTTAATGAAAGCTATGACAATGAAGTTTTTGTGCTACATATTATCCAAATACATCCCTGAAGCAGGCAAATACCTTTAAAATGCATTTAAATCACTTTGTTTAAAGTAGTGTTCTTTTGGTCTGAAATGCACAGAATAGACGATTCTAAGCGTTTTTGCACTGTTTCCAGCCTCAGTGATGTTTTAAGCTGCTGCATTTTAATGAAAGCTATGACAATGAAGTTTTTGTGCTAGATATGATACAAATACATCCCTGAAGCAGGCAAACACCTTTAAAGCGCATTTAAATCACTTTTTTTAAAGTAGTGTTCTTTTGGTCTTAAATGCACAGAATAGACGATTCTAAGCGTTTTGGCACTGTTTCCAGCCTCAGTGTTGCTGGAAGCTGCTGCATCTTAATGAAAGCTATGACAATGAAGTTTTTGTGCTAGATATGATCCAAATACATCCCTGAAGCAGGCAAACACCTTTAAAATGCATTTAAATCACTTTGACTAAAGTAGTGTTCTTTTGGTCTGAAATGCACAGAATAGACGATTCTAAGCGTTTTTGCACTGTTTCCAGCCTCAGTGATGTTTTAAGCTGCTGCATTTTAATGAAAGCTATGACAATGAAGTTTTTGTGCTAGATATGATCCAAATACATCCCTGAAGCAGGCAAACACCTTTAAAATGCATTTAAATCACTTTGTTTAAAGTACTGTTCTTTTGGTCTGAAATGCACAGAATAGACGATTCTAAGCTTTTTGGCACTGTTTCCAGCTTCAGTGTTGCTCGAAGCTGCTGCATCTTAATGAAAGCTATGACAATGAAGTTTTTGTGCTAGATATGATCCAAATACATCCCTGAAGCAGGCAAACACCTTTAAAATGCATTTAAATCACTTTGTTTAAAGTACTGTTCTTTTGGTCTGAAATGCACAGAATAGACGATTCTAAGCGTTTTGGCACTGATTCCAGCCTCAGTGTTGCTGGAAGCTGCTGCATCTTAATGAAAGCTATGACAATGAAGTTTTTGTGCTAGATATGATCCAAATACATCCCTGAAGCAGACAAACACCTTTAAAATGCATTTAAATCACTTTGACTAAAGTAGTGTTCTTTTGGTCTGAAATGCACAGAATAGACGATTCTAAGCGTTTTGGCACTGTTTCCAGCCTCAATGATGTTAAAGGGGCTGCATCCTAATGCAAACAATTCCAAAGAAGTTTTTGTGCTACATATTATCCAAATACATCCCTGAAGCAGGCAAATACCTTTAAAATGCATTAAAATCACTTTGTTTAAAGTAGTGTTCTTTTGGTCTGAAATGCACAGAATGGACGATTCTAAGCGTTTTTGCACTGTTTCCAGCCTCAGTGTTGCTTGTAGCTGCTGCATCTTAATGCAGGCAATGCCAAAGAAGTTTCTGTGCTACATATGATCCAAATACATCCCTGAAGCAGGCAAACACCTTTAAAATGCATTTAAATCACTTTGTTTAAAGTAGTGTTCTTTTGGTCTGAAATGCACAGAATAGACGATTCTAAGCGTTTTTGCACTGTTTCCAGCCTCAGTGATGTTTTAAGCTGCTGCATTTTAATGAAAGCTATGACAATGAAGTTTTTGTGCTAGATTTGATCCAAATACATCTCTGAAGCAGGCAAACACCTTTAAAATGCATTTAAATCACTTTGTTTAAAGTAGTGTTCTTTTGGTCTGAAATGAACAGATTAGACGATTCTACGCGTTTTGGCACTGTTTCCAGCCTCAGTGTTGCTGGAAGCTGCTGCATCTTAATGAAAGCTATGACAATGAAGTTTTTGTGCTAGATATGATCCAAATACATCCCTGAAGCAGGCAAACACATTTAAAATGCATTTAAATTATTTTGTGTAAAGTAATGTTCTTTTGGTCTGAAATGCACAGAATGGACGATTCTAAGCGTTTTGGCATTGTTTCCAGCCTCAGTGTTGCTTGTAGCTGCTGCATCCTAATGCAAGCAATGCCAAAAAAATTTTTGTGCTAGATATGATCCAAATACATCCCTGAAGAAGGCAAACACCTTTAAAATGCATTTAAATCACTTTGTTTAAAGTACTTTTCTTTTGGTCTGAAATGCACAGAATAGACGATTCTAAGCGTTTTGGCACTGATTCCAGCCTCAGTGTTGCTGGAAGCTGCTGAATCTTAATGAAAGCTATGACAATGAAGTTTTTGTGCTAGATATAATCCAAATACATCCCTCAAGCAGGCAAACACCTTTAAAATGCATTTAAATCACTTTGTTTAAAGTACTGTTCTTTTGGTCTGAAATGCACAGAATAGACGATTCTAAGCGTTTTTGCACTGTTTCCAGCCTCAGTGATGTTTTAAGCTGCTGCATTTTAATGAAAGCTATGACAATGAAGTTTTTGTGCTAGATATAATCCAAATACATCCCTGAAGCAGGCAAACACCTTTAAAATGCATTTAAATCACTTTGTTTAAAGTACTGTTCTTTTGGTCTGAAATGAACAGATTAGACGATTCTACGCGTTTTGGCACTGTTTCCAGCCTCAGTGTTGCTTGAAGCTGCTGCATTTTAATGAAAGCTATGACAATGAAGTTTTTGTGCTAGATATAATCCAAATACATCCCTGAAGCAGGCAAACACCTTTAAAATGCATTTAAATCACTTTGTTTAAAGTAGTGTTCTTTTGGTCTGAAATGAACAGATTAGACGATTCTACGCGTTTTGGCACTGTTTCCAGCCTCAGTGTTGCTTGAAGCTGCTGCATTTTAATGAAAGCTATGACAATGAAGTTTTTGTGCTAGATTTGATCCAAATACATCTCTGAAGCAGGCAAACACCTTTAAAATGCATTTAAATCACTTTGTTTAAAGTACCGTTCTTTTGGTCTGAAATGCACAGAATAGACGATTCTAAGCTTTTTGGCACTGTTTCCAGCTTCAGTGTTGCTCGAAGCTGCTGCATCTTAATGAAAGCTATGACAATGAAGTTTTTGTGCTAGATATGATCCAAATACATCCCTGAAGCAGGCAAACACCTTTAAAATGCATTTAAATCACTTTGTTTAAAGTAGTGTTCTTTTGGTCTGAAATGAACAGATTAGACGATTCTACGCGTTTTGGCACTGTTTCCGCCTCAGTGTTGCTGGAAGCTGCTGCATCTTAATGCAAGCAATGCCAAAGAAGTTTTTGTGCTACATATGATCCAAATACATCCCTGAAGCAGGCAAACACCTTTAAAATGCATTTAAATCAGTTTGACTAAAGTAGTGTTCTTTTGGTCTGAAATGCACAGAATAGACGATTCTATGCATTTTGGCACTGATTCCAGCCTCAGTGTTGCTGGAAGCTGCTGCATCTTAATGAAAGCTATGACAATGAAGTTTTTGTGCTAGATATGATCCAAATACATCCCTGAAGCAGGCAAACACCTTTAAAATGCATTTAAATTATTTTGTGTAAAGTAATGTTCTTTTGGTCTGAAATGCACAGAATGGACGATTCTAAGCGTTTTGGCATTGTTTCCAGCCTCAGTGTTGCTTGTAGCTGCTGCATCCTAATGCAAGCAATGCCAAAAAAGTTTTTGTGCTAGATATGATCCAAATACATCCCTGAAGCAGGCAAACACCTTTAAAATGCATTTAAATCACTTTGTTTAAAGTACTGTTCTTTTGGTCTGAAATGCACAGAATAGACGATTCTAAGCGTTTTGGCACTGATTCCAGCCTCAGTGTTGCTGGAAGCTGCTGCATCTTAATGAAAGCTATGACAATGAAGTTTTTGTGCTAGATATAATCCAAATACATCCCTGAAGCAGGCAAACACCTTTAAAATGCATTTAAATCACTTTGTTTAAAGTAGTGTTCTTTTGGTCTGAAATGAACAGATTAGACGATTCTACGCGTTTTGGCACTGTTTCCAGCCTCAGTGTTGCTTGAAGCTGCTGCATTTTAATGAAAGCTATGACAATGAAGTTTTTGTGCTAGATATAATCCAAATACATCCCTGAAGCAGGCAAACACCTTTAAAATGCATTTAAATCACTTTGTTTAAAGTAGTGTTCTTTTGGTCTGAAATGAACAGATTAGACGATTCTACGCGTTTTGGCACTGTTTCCGCCTCAGTGTTGCTGGAAGCTGCTGCATCTTAATGCAAGCAATGCCAAAGAAGTTTTTGTGCTACATATGATCCAAATACATCCCTGAAGCAGGCAAACACCTTTAAAATGCATTTAAATCACTTTGTTTAAAGTAGTGTTCTTTTGGTCTGAAATGCACAGAATAGACGATTCTATGCATTTTGGCACTGATTCCAGCCTCAGTGTTGCTGGAAGCTGCTGCATCTTAATGAAAGCTATGACAATGAAGTTTTTGTGCTAGATATGATCCAAATACATCCCTGAAGCAGGCAAACACCTTTAAAATGCATTTAAATCACTTTGTTTAAAGTAGTGTTCTTTTGATCTGAAATGAACAGATTAGACGATTCTAAGCGTTTTGGGACTGTTTCCAGCCTCAGTGTTGCTGGAAGCTGCTGCATCTTAATGCAAGCAATTCCAAAGAAGTTCCTTTGCTAGATATGATCCAAATACATCCCTGAAGAAGGCAAACACCTTTAAAATGCATTTAAATCACTTTGTTCAATATACTGTTCTTTTGGTCTGAAATGCACAGAATAGACGATTCTAAGCGTTTCGGCACTGTTTCCAGCCTCAGTGTTGCTGGAAGCTGCTGCATCTTAATGAAAGCTATGACAATGAAGTTTTTGTGCTAGATATGATCCAAATACATCCCTGAAGCAGGCAAACACCTTTAAAATGCATTTAAATTATTTTGTGTAAAGTAGTGTTCTTTTGGTCTGAAATGCACAGAATAGACGATTCTAAGCGTTTTGGCACTGTTTCCAGCCTAAAAGTTGCTTGAAGCTGCTGCATCTTAATGCAAGCAATTCCAAAGAAATTTCTTTGCTATATATGACCAAAATACATCCCTGAAGAAGGCAAACACCTTTAAAATGCATTTAAATCACTTTGTTTAAAGTAGTGTTCTTTTGGTCTGAAATGCACAGAATGGACGATTCTAAGCGTTTTTGCACTGTTTCCAGCCTCAGTGTTGCTTGTAGCTGCTGCATCTTAATGCAGGCAATGCCAAAGAAGTTTCTGTTCTACATATGATCCAAATACATCCCTGAAGCAGGCAAACACCTTTAAAATGCATTTAAATCACTTTGTTTAAAGTAGTGTTCTTTTGGTCTGAAATGCACAGAATAGACGATTCAAAGCTTTTTGGCACTGTTTCCAGCTTCAGTGTTGCTCGAAGCTGCTGCATCTTAATGAAAGCTATGACAATGAAGTTTTTGTGCTAGATATGATCCAAATACATCCCTGAAGCAGGCAAACACCTTTAAAATGCATTTAAATCACTTTGTTTAAAGTACTGTTCTTTTGGTCTGAAATGCACAGAATAGACGATTCTAAGTGTTTTGGCACTGATTCCAGCCTCAGTGTTGCTGGAAGCTGCTGCATCTTAATGAAAGCTATGACAATGAAGTTTTTGTGCTAGATATGATCCAAATACATCCCTGAAGCAGGCAAACACCTTTAAAATGCATTTAAATCACTTTGTTTAAAGTAGTGTTCTTTTGGTCTGAAATGCACAGAATAGACGATTCTAAGCGTTCTTGCACTGTTTCCAGCCTCAGTGTTGCTTGTAGCTGCTGCATCTTAATGCAGGCAATGCCAAAGAAGTTTCTGTGCTACATATGATCCAAATACATCCCTGAAGCAGGCAAACACCTTTAAAATGCATTAAAATCACTTTGTTTAAAGTAGTGTTCTTTTGGTCTGAAATGCACAGAATAGAAGATTCTAAGCGTTTTTGCACTGTTTCCAGCCTCAGTGATGTTTTAAGCTGCTGCATTTTAATGAAAGCTATGACAATGAAGTTTTTGTGCTAGATATGATCCAAATACATCCCTGAAGAAGGCAAACACCTTTAAAATGCATTTAAATCACTTTGTTTAAAGTGGTGTTCTTTTGGTCTGAAATGCACAGAATGGACGATTCTAAGCGTTTTTGCACTGTTTCCAGCCTCAGTGATGTTTTAAGCTGCTGCATCTTAATGCAAGCAATTCCAAAAAAGTTTTTGTGCTAGATATAATCCAAATACATCCCTGAAGCAGGCAAACACCTTTAAAATGCATTTAAATTATTTTGTGTAAAGTAGTGTTCTTTTGGTCTGAAATGCACAGAATAGACGATTCTAAGCGTTTTTGCACTGTTTCCAGCCTCAGTGTTGCTGGAAGCTGCTGAATCTTAATGAAAGCTATGACAATGAAGTTTTTGTGCTAGATATAATCCAAATACATCCCTCAAGCAGGCAAACACCTTTAAAATGCATTTAAATCACTTTGTTTAAAGTAGTGTTCTTTTGGTCTGAAATGCACAGAATAGACGATTCTAAGCGTTTTTGCACTGTTTCCAGCCTCAGTGTTGCTTGTAGCTGCTGCATCTTAATGCAGGCAATGCCAAAGAAGTTTCTGTGCTACATATGATCCAAATACATCCCTGAAGCAGGCAAACACCTTTAAAATGCATTTAAATCACTTTGTTTAAAGTACTGTTCTTTTGGTCTGAAATGCACAGAATAGACGATTCTAAGCGTTTTTGCACTGTTTCCAGCCTCAGTGATGTTTTAAGCTGCTGCATTTTAATGAAAGCTATGACAATGAAGTTTTTGTGCTAGATATAATCCAAATACATCCCTGAAGCAGGCAAACACCTTTAAAATGCATTTAAATCACTTTGTTTAAAGTAGTGTTCTTTTGGTCTGAAATGCACAGAATAGACGATTCTAAGCGTTTTTGCACTGTTTCCAGCCTCAGTGTTGCTTGTAGCTGCTGCATCTTAATGAAAGCTATGACAATGAAGTTTTTGTGCTAGATTTGATCCAAATACATTTCTGAAGCAGGCAAACACCTTTAAAATGCATTTAAATCACTTTGTTTAAAGTACTGTTCTTTTGGTCTGAAATGCACAGAATAGACGATTCTAAGCGTTTTGACACTGATTCCAGCCTCAGTGTTGCTGGAAGCTGCTGCATCTTAATGAAAGCTATGACAATGAAGTTTTTGTGCTAGATATGATCCAAATACATCCCTGAAGCAGGCAAACACCTTTAAAATGCATTTAAATCACTTTGTTTAAATTACTGTTCTTTTGGTCTGAAATGCACAGAATAGACGATTCTAAGCGTTTTTGCACTGTTTCCAGCCTCAGTGTTGCTTGTAGCTGCTGCATCTTAATGCAGGCAATGCCAAAGAAGTTTCTGTGCTACATATGATCCAAATACATCCCTGAAGCAGGCAAACACCTTTAAAATGCATTTAAATCACTTTGTTTAAAGTACTGTTCTTTTGGTCTGAAATGCACAGAATAGACGATTCTAAGCGTTTTTGCACTGTTTCCAGCCTCAGTGATGTTTTAAGCTGCTGCATTTTAATGAAAGCTATGACAATGAAGTTTTTGTGCTAGATATAATCCAAATACATCCCTGAAGCAGGCAACAACCTTTAAAATGCATTTAAATCACTTTGTTTAAAGTAGTGTTCTTTTGGTCTGAAATGCACAGAATAGACGATTCTAAGCGTTTTTGCACTGTTTCCAGCCTCAGTGTTGCTTGTAGCTGCTGCATCTTAATGAAAGCTATGACAATGAAGTTTTTGTGCTAGATATGATCCAAATACATTTCTGAAGCAGGCAAACACCTTTAAAATGCATTTAAATCACTTTGTTTAAAGTACTGTTCTTTTGGTCTGAAATGCACAGAATAGACGATTCTAAGCGTTTTGGCACTGATTCCAGCCTCAGTGTTGCTGGAAGCTGCTGCATCTTAATGAAAGCTATGACAATGAAGTTTTTGTGCTAGATATAATCCAAATACATCTCTGAAGCAGGCAAACACCTTTAAAATGCATTTAAATCACTTTGTTTAAAGTAGTGTTCTTTTGGTCTGAAATGAACAGAATAGACGATTCTAAGCGTTTTTGCACTGTTTCCAGCCTCAGTGTTTCTTGAAGCTGCTGCATTTTAATGAAAGATATGACAATGAAGTTTTTGTGCTAGATTTGATCCAAATACATCTCTGAAGCAGGCAAACACCTTTAAAATGCATTTAAATCACTTTGTTTAAAGTAGTGTTCTTTTGGTCTGAAATGCACAGAATAGACGATTCTAAGCGTTTTGGCACTGTTTCCAGCTTCAGTGTTGCTGGAAGCTGCTGCATCTTAATGAAAGCTATGACAATGAAGTTTTTGTGCTAGATATGATCCAAATACATCCCTGAAGCAGACAAACACCTTTAAAATGCATTTAAATCACTGAGTTTGAAGTAGTATCCTTTAGGTCTTAAATGCACAGAATAGACGAGTCTAAGCGTTTTGGCACTGTTTCCAGCTTCAGTGTTTGCTGGAAGCTGCTGCATCTTAATGAAAGCAATGCCAAAGAAGTTTTTGTGCTAGATATGATCCAAATACATCCCTGAAGAAGGCAAACACCTTTACTATGCATTTAAATCACTTTTTTTAAAGTAGTGTTCTTTTGGTCTGAAATGCCTAGAATAGACGATTCTAAGCATTTTGGCACTGTTTCCAGCCTCAGTGTTGCTTGTAGCTGCTGCATCTTAATGCAGGCAATGCCAAAGAAGTTTCTGTGCTACATATGATCCAAATACATCCCTGAAGCAGGCAAACACCTTTAAAATGCATTTAAATCACTTTGTTTAAAGTAGTGTTCTTTTGGTCTGAAATGCACATAATAGACGATTCTAAGCGTTTTGGCACTGATTCCAGCCTCAGTGTTGCTGGAAGCTGCTGAATCTTAATGAAAGCTATGACAATGAAGTTTTTGTGCTAGATATAATCCAAATACATCCCTGAAGCAGGCAAACACCTTTAAAATGCATTTAAATCACTTTGTTTAAAGTAGTGTTCTTTTGGTCTGAAATGCACAGAATAGACGATTCTAAGCGTTTTGGCACTGAATCCAGCCTCAGTGATGTTTTAAGCTGCTGCATCTTAATGCAAGCAATTCCAAAAAAGTTTTTGTGCTAGATATGATCCAAATACATCCCTGAAGCAGGCAATCACCTTTAAAATGCATTTAAATCACTTTGTTTAAAGTAGTGTTCTTTTGGTCTGAAATGAACAGATTAGACGATTCTAAGCGTTTTGGCACTGTTTCCAGCCTCAGTGTTGCTGGAAGCTGCTGCATCTTAATGAAAGCTATGACAATGAAGTTTTTTTGCTAGATATGATCCAAATACATCCCTGAAGCAGGCAAACACCTTTAAAATGCATTTAAATTCTTTTGTGTAAAGTAGTGTTCTTTTGGTCTGAAATGAACAGAATAGACGATTCTAAGCGTTTTGGCACTGTTTCCAGCATCAGTGTCGCTGGAAACTGCTGCATCTTAATGCAAGCAATTCCAAAGAAGTTTCTGTGCTAGATAAGATCCAAAAACATCCCCGAAGAAGGCAAACACCTTTAAAAAGCATTTAAATCACTTTGTTTAAAGTAGTGTTCTTTTGGTCTGAAATGCACAGAATAGACGATTCTAAGCGTTTTGGCACTGTTTCCAGCCTCAGTGATGTTTTAAGCTGCTGCATCTTAATGCAAGCTATGACAATGAAGGTTTTGTGCTAGATATGATCCAAATACATCTCTGAAGAAGGCAAACACCTTTAAAATGCATTTAAATCACTGAGTTTGAAGTAGTATCCTTTAGGTCTGAAATGCACAGAATAGACGAGTCTAAGCGTTTTGGCACTGTTTCCAGCTTCAGTGTTTGCTGGAAGCTGCTGCATCTTAATGAAAGCTATGACAATGAAGTTTCTGTGCTAGATATGATCCAAATACATCCCTGAAGAAGGCAACCACCTTTAAAGCGCATTTAAATCACTTTGTTTAAAGTAGTGTTCTTTTGGTCTGAAATGCACAGAATAGACGATTCTAAGCGTTTTGGCACTGTTTCCAGCTTCAGTGTTGCTGGAAGCTGCTGCATCTTAATGAAAGCTATGACAATGAAGTTTTATTGCTAGATATGATCCAAATACATCCCTGAAGCAGGCAAACACCTTTAATATGCATTTAAATCACTTTGTTTAAAGTAGTGTTCTTTTGGTCTGAAATGCCCAGAATAGACGATTCTAAGCATTTTGGCACTGTTTCCAGCCTCAGTGTTGCTTGTAGCTGCTGCATCTTAATGCAGGCAATGCCAAAGAAGTTTCTGTGCTACATATGATCCAAATACATCCCTGAAGCAGGCAAACACCTTTAAAATGCATTTAAATCACTTTGTTTAAAGTAGTGTTCTTTTGGTCTGAAATGCACAGAATAGACGATTCTAAGCGTTTTTGCACTGTTTCCAGCCTCAGTGATGTTTTAAGCTGCTGCATTTTAATGAAAGCTATGACAATGAAGTTTTTGTGCTAGATATGATCCAAATACATCCCTGAAGCAGGCAAACACCTTTAAAATGCATTTAAATCACTTTGTTTAAAGTAGTGTTCTTTTGGTCTGAAATGCACAGAATAGACGATTCTAAGCGTTTTGGCACTGTTTCCAGCCTCAGTGTTGCTGGAAGCTGCTGCATCTTAATGAAAGCTATGACAATGAAGTTTTTGTGCTAGATATGATCCAAATACATCCCTGAAGCAGGCAAACACCTTTAAAATGCATTTAAATCACTTTGACTAAAGTATTGTTCTTTTGGTCTGAAATGCACAGAATAGACGATTCTAAGCGTTTTTGCACTGTTTCCAGCCTCAGTGATGTTTTAAGCTGCTGCATCTTAATGCAAGCAATGCCAAAGAAGTTTTTGTGCTAGATATGATCCAAATACATCCCTGAAGAAGGCAAACACCTTTACTATGCATTTAAATCACTTTTTTTAAAGTAGTGTTCTTTTGGTCTGAAATGCCCAGAATAGACGATTCTAAGCATTTTGGCACTGTTTCCAGCCTCAGTGTTGCTTGTAGCTGCTGCATCTTAATGCAGGCAATGCCAAAGAAGTTTCTGTGCTACATATGATCCAAATACATCCCTGAAGCAGGCAAACACCTTTAAAATGCATTTAAATCACTTTGTTTAAAGTAGTGTTCTTTTGGTCTGAAATGCACATAATAGACGATTCTAAGCGTTTTGGCACTGATTCCAGCCTCAGTGTTGCTGGAAGCTGCTGAATCTTAATGAAAGCTATGACAATGAAGTTTTTGTGCTAGATATAATCCAAATACATCCCTGAAGCAGGCAAACACCTTTAAATTGCATTTAAATCACTTTGTTTAAAGTAGTGTTCTTTTGGTCTGAAATGCACAGAATAGACGATTCTAAGCGTTTTGGCACTGAATCCAGCCTCAGTGATGTTTTAAGCTGCTGCATCTTAATGCAAGCAATTCCAAAAAAGTTTTTGTGCTAGATATGATCCAAATACATCCCTGAAGCAGGCAATCACCTTTAAAATGCATTTAAATCACTTTGTTTAAAGTAGTGTTCTTTTGGTCTGAAATGAACAGATTAGACGATTCTAAGCGTTTTGGCACTGTTTCCAGCCTCAGTGTTGCTGGAAGCTGCTGCATCTTAATGAAAGCTATGACAATGAAGTTTTTTTGCTAGATATGATCCAAATACATCCCTGAAGCAGGCAAACACCTTTAAAATGCATTTAAATTCTTTTGTGTAAAGTAGTGTTCTTTTGGTCTGAAATGAACAGAATAGACGATTCTAAGCGTTTTGGCACTGTTTCCAGCATCAGTGTCGCTGGAAACTGCTGCATCTTAATGCAAGCAATTCCAAAGAAGTTTCTGTGCTAGATAAGATCCAAAAACATCCCCGAAGAAGGCAAACACCTTTAAAAAGCATTTAAATCACTTTGTTTAAAGTAGAGTTCTTTTGGTCTGAAATGCACAGAATAGACTGTGTTTTGGCACTGTTTCCAGCCTCAGTGATGTTTTAAGCTGCTGCATCTTAATGCAAGCTATGACAATGAAGGTTTTGTGCTAGATATGATCCAAATACATCTCTGAAGAAGGCAAACACCTTTAAAATGCATTTAAATCACTGAGTTTGAAGTAGTATCCTTTAGGTCTGAAATGCACAGAATAGACGAGTCTAAGCATTTTGGCACTGTTTCCAGCTTCAGTGTTTGCTGGAAGCTGCTGCATCTTAATGAAAGCTATGACAATGAAGTTTCTGTGCTAGATATGATCCAAATACATCCCTGAAGAAGGCAACCACCTTTAAAGCGCATTTAAATCACTTTGTTTAAAGTAGTGTTCTTTTGGTCTGAAATGCACAGAATAGACGATTCTAAGCGTTTTGGCACTGTTTCCAGCTTCAGTGTTGCTGGAAGCTGCTGCATCTTAATGAAAGCTATGACAATGAAGTTTTATTGCTAGATATGATCCAAATACATCCCTGAAGCAGGCAAACACCTTTAATATGCATTTAAATCACTTTGTTTAAAGTAGTGTTCTTTTGGTCTGAAATGCCCAGAATAGACGATTCTAAGCATTTTGGCACTGTTTCCAGCCTCAGTGTTGCTTGTAGCTGCTGCATCTTAATGCAGGCAATGCCAAAGAAGTTTCTGTGCTACATATGATCCAAATACATCCCTGAAGCAGGCAAACACCTTTAAAATGCATTTAAATCACTTTGTTTAAAGTAGTGTTCTTTTGGTCTGAAATGCACAGAATAGACGATTCTAAGCGTTTTTGCACTGTTTCCAGCCTCAGTGATGTTTTAAGCTGCTGCATTTTAATGAAAGCTATGACAATGAAGTTTTTGTGCTAGATATGATCCAAATACATCCCTGAAGCAGGCAAACACCTTTAAAATGCATTTAAATCACTTTGTTTAAAGTAGTGTTCTTTTGGTCTGAAATGAACAGATTAGACGATTCTACGCGTTTTGGCACTGTTTCCAGCCTCAGTGTTGCTGGAAGCTGCTGCATCTTAATGCAAGCAATACCAAAGAAGTTTTTGTGCTACATATGATCCAAATACAACCCTGAAGCAGGCAAACACCTTTAAAATGCATTTAAATCACTTTGACTAAAGTAGTGTTCTTTTGGTCTGAAATGCACATAATAGACGATTCTAAGCGTTTTGGCACTGATTCCAGCCTCAGTGTTGCTGGAAGCTGCTGAATCTTAATGAAAGCTATGACAATGAAGTTTTTGTGCTAGATATAATCCAAATACATCCCTGAAGCAGGCAAACACCTTTAAAATGCATTTAAATCACTTTGTTTAAAGTAGTGTTCTTTTGGTCTGAAATGCACAGAATAGACGATTCTAAGCGTCTTTGCACTGTTTCCAGTCTCAGTGTTGCTTGTAGCTGCTGCATCCTAATGCAAGCAATGCCAAAGAAGTTTCTGTGCTACATATGATCCAAATACATCCCTGAAGCAGGCAAATACCTTTAAAATGCATTTAAATCACTTTGTTTAAAGTAGTGTTCTTTTGGTCTGAAATGCACAGAATAGACGATTCTACGCGTTTTGGCACTGATTCCAGCCTCAGTGATGTTTTAAGCTGCTGCATCTTAATGCAAGCAATTCCAAAAAAGTTTTTGTGCTAGATATGATCCAAATACATCCCTGAAGCAGGCAAACACCTTTAAAATGCATTCAAATCACTTTGTTTAAAGTAGTGTTCTTTTGGTCTGAAATGAACAGAATAGACGATTCTAAGCGTTTTTGCACTGTTTCCAGCCTCAGTGTTTCTTGAAGCTGCTGCATTTTAATGAAAGATATGACAATGAAGTTTTTGTGCTAGATTTGATCCAAATACATCCCTGAAGCAGGCAAACACCTTTAAAATGCATTTAAATCACTTTGTTTAAAGTAGTGTTCTTTTGATCTGAAATGCACAGAATGGACCATTCTAAGCGTCTTGGCACTGTTTCCAGCCTCAGTGTTGCTTGAAGCTGCTGCATTTTAATGAAAGCTATGACAATGAAGTTTTTGTGCTAGATTTGATCCAAATACATCCCTGAAGCAGGCAAACACCTTTAAAATGCATTTAAATCACTTTGAATAAAGTAGTGTTCTTTTGGTCTGAAATGCACAGAATAGACGATTCTATGCATTTTGGCACTGATTCCAGCCTCAGTGTTGCTGGAAGCTGCTGCATCTTAATGAAAGCTATGACAATGAAGTTTTTGTGCTAGATATGATCCAAATACATCCCTGAAGCAGGCAAACACCTTTAAAATGCATTTAAATCACTTTGACTAAAGTAGTGTTCTTTTGGTCTGAAATGCACAGAATAGACGATTCTAAGCGTTTTTGCACTGTTTCCAGCCTCAGTGATGTTTTAAGCTGCTGCATTTTAATGAAAGCTATGACAATGAAGTTTTTGTGCTAGATATGATCCAAATACATCCCTGAAGCAGGCAAACACCTTTAAAATGCATTTAAATCACTTTGTTTAAAGTACTGTTCTTTTGGTCTGAAATGCACAGAATAGACGATTCTAAGCGTTTTGGCACTGATTCCAGCTTCAGTGTTGCTGGAAGCTGCTGCATCTTAATGAAAGCTATGACAATGAAGTTTTTGTGCTAGATATGATCCAAATACATCCCTGAAGCAGGCAAACACCTTTAAAATGCATTTAAATCACTTTGACTAAAGTAGTGTTCTTTTGGTCTGAAATGCACAGAATAGACGATTCTAAGCGTTTTGGCACTGTTTCCAGCCTCAGTGATGTTAAAGGGGCTGCATCCTAATGCAAACAATTCCAAAGAAGTTTTTGTGCTACATATTATCCAAATACATCCCTGAAGCAGGCAAATACCTTTAAAATGCATTTAAATCACTTTGTTTAAAGTAGTGTTCTTTTGGTCTGAAATGCACAGAATGGACGATTCTAAGCGTTTTTGCACTGTTTCCAGCCTCAGTGTTGCTGGAAGCTGCTGCATCTTAATGAAAGCTATGACAATGAAGTTTTTGTGCTAGATAAGATCCAAATACATCCCTGAAGCAGGCAAACACCTTTAAAATGCATTTAAATCACTTTGTTTAAAGTACTGTTCTTTTGGTCTGAAATGCACAGAATAGACGATTCTAAGCGTTTTGGCACTGATTCCAGCCTCAGTGTTGCTGGAAGCTGCTGCATCTTAATGAAAGCTATGACAATGAAGTTTTTGTGCTAGATATGATCCAAATACATCCCTGAAGCAGGCAAACACCTTTAAAATGCATTTAAATCACTTTGACTAAAGTAGTGTTCTTTTGGTCTGAAATGCACAGAATAGACGATTCTAAGCGTTTTTGCACTGTTTCCAGCATCAGTGATGTTTTAAGCTGCTGCATTTTAATGAAAGCTATGACAATGAAGTTTTTGTGCTAGATTTGATCCAAATACATCTCTGAAGCAGGCAAACACCTTTAAAATGCATTTAAATCACTTTGTTTAAAGTAGTGTTCTTTTGGTCTGAAATGAACAGATTAGACGATTCTAAGCGTTTTGGCACTGTTTCCAGCCTCAGTTTTGCTGGAAGCTGCTGCATCTTAATGAAATCTATGACAATGAAGTTTTTGTGCTAGATATGATCCAAATACATCCCTGAAGCAGGCAAACACCTTTAAAATGCATTTAAATCACTTTGTTTAAATTACTGTTCTTTTGGTCTGAAATGCACAGAATAGACGATTCTAAGCGTTTTGGCACTGTTTCCAGCCTCAGTGATGTTTTAAGCTGCTGCATCTTAATGCAAGCAATGCCAAAGAAGTTTTTGTGCTAGATATGATCCAAATACATCCCTGAAGCAGGCAAACACATTTAAAATGCATTTAAATTATTTTGTGTAAAGTAATGTTCTTTTGGTCTGAAATGAACAGATTAGACGATTGTAATCGTTTTAGCACTGTTTCCAGCCTCAGTGTTGCTTGTAGCTGCTGCATCCTAATGCAAGCAATGCCAAAAAAGTTTTTGTGCTAGATATGATCCAAATACATCCCTGAAGAAGGCAAACACCTTTAAAATGCATTTAAATCACTTTGTTTAAAGTACTTTTCTTTTGGTCTGAAATGCACAGAATAGACGATTCTAAGCGTTTTGGCACTGATTCCAGCCTCAGTGTTGCTGGAAGCTGCTGAATCTTAATGAAAGCTATGACAATGAAGTTTTTGTGCTACATATTATCCAAATACATCCCTGAAGCAGGCAAATACCTTTAAAATGCATTTAAATCACTTTGTTTAAAGTAGTGTTCTTTTGGTCTGAAATGCACAGAATAGACGATTCTAAGCGTTTTTGCACTGTTTCCAGCCTCAGTGATGTTTTAAGCTGCTGCATTTTAATGAAAGCTATGACAATGAAGTTTTTGTGCTAGATTTGATCCAAATACATCCCTGAAGCAGGCAAACACCTTTAAAATGCATTTGAATCACTTTGTTTAAAGTAGTGTTCTTTTGGTCTGAAATGAACAGATTAGACGATTCTACGCGTTTTGGCACTGTTTCCAGCCTCAGTGTTGCTTGTAGCTGCTGCATCTTAATGAAAGCTATGACAATGAAGTTTTTGTGCTAGATTTGATCCAAATACATTTCTGAAGCAGGCAAACACCTTTAAAATGCATTTAAATCACTTTGTTTAAAGTACTGTTCTTTTGGTCTGAAATGCACAGAATAGACGATTCTAAGCGTTTTGGCACTGATTCCAGCCTCAGTGTTGCTGGAAGCTGCTGCATCCTAATGAAAGCTATGACAATGAAGTTTTTGTGCTAGATATGATCCAAATACATCCCTGAAGCAGGCAAACACCTTTAAAATGCATTTAAATCACTTTGTTTAAAGTAGTGTTCTTTTGGTCTGAAATGCACAGAATGGACGATTCTAAGCGTTTTTGCACTGTTTCCAGCCTCAGTGTTGCTTGTAGCTGCTGCATCTTAATGCAGGCAATGCCAAAGAAGTTTCTGTGCTACATATGATCCAAATACATCCCTGAAGCAGGCAAACACCTTTAAAATGCATTTAAATCACTTTGTTTAAAGTAGTGTTCTTTTGGTCTGAAATGCACAGAATGGACGATTCTAAGCGTTTTTGCACTGTTTCCAGCCTCAGTGATGTTTTAAGCTGCTGCATCTTAATGCAAGCAATGCCAAAAAAGTTTTTGTGCTAGATATGATCCAAATACATCCCTGAAGAAGGCAAACACCTTTAAAATGCATTTAAATCACTTTGTTTAAAGTACTTTTCTTTTGGTCTGAAATGCACAGAATAGACGATTCTAAGCGTTTTGGCACTGATTCCAGCCTCAGTGTTGCTGGAAGCTGCTGAATCTTAATGAAAGCTATGACAATGAAGTTTTTGTGCTACATATTATCCAAATACATCCCTGAAGCAGGCAAATACCTTTAAAATGCATTTAAATCACTTTGTTTAAAGTAGTGTTCTTTTGGTCTGAAATGCACAGAATAGACGATTCTAAGCGTTTTTGCACTGTTTCCAGCCTCAGTGATGTTTTAAGCTGCTGCATTTTAATGAAAGCTATGACAATGAAGTTTTTGTGCTAGATATGATACAAATACATCCCTGAAGCAGGCAAACACCTTTAAAGCGCATTTAAATCACTTTTTTTAAAGTAGTGTTCTTTTGGTCTTAAATGCACAGAATAGACGATTCTAAGCGTTTTGGCACTGTTTCCAGCCTCAGTGTTGCTGGAAGCTGCTGCATTTTAATGAAAGCTATGACAATGAAGTTTTTGTGCTAGATATGATCCAAATACATCCCTGAAGCAGGCAAACACCTTTAAAATGCATTTAAATCACTTTGACTAAAGTAGTGTTCTTTTGGTCTGAAATGCACAGAATAGACGATTCTAAGCGTTTTTGCACTGTTTCCAGCCTCAGTGATGTTTTAAGCTGCTGCATTTTAATGAAAGCTATGACAATGAAGTTTTTGTGCTAGATATGATCCAAATACATCCCTGAAGCAGGCAAACACCTTTAAAATGCATTTAAATCACTTTGTTTAAAGTACTGTTCTTTTGGTCTGAAATGCACAGAATAGACGATTCTAAGCTTTTTGGCACTGTTTCCAGCTTCAGTGTTGCTCGAAGCTGCTGCATCTTAATGAAAGCTATGACAATGAAGTTTTTGTGCTAGATATGATCCAAATACATCCCTGAAGCAGGCAAACACCTTTAAAATGCATTTAAATCACTTTGTTTAAAGTACTGTTCTTTTGGTCTGAAATGCACAGAATAGACGATTCTAAGCGTTTTGGCACTGATTCCAGCCTCAGTGTTGCTGGAAGCTGCTGCATCTTAATGAAAGCTATGACAATGAAGTTTTTGTGCTAGATATGATCCAAATACATCCCTGAAGCAGACAAACACCTTTAAAATGCATTTAAATCACTTTGACTAAAGTAGTGTTCTTTTGGTCTGAAATGCACAGAATAGACGATTCTAAGCGTTTTGGCACTGTTTCCAGCCTCAATGATGTTAAAGGGGCTGCATCCTAATGCAAACAATTCCAAAGAAGTTTTTGTGCTACATATTATCCAAATACATCCCTGAAGCAGGCAAATACCTTTAAAATGCATTAAAATCACTTTGTTTAAAGTAGTGTTCTTTTGGTCTGAAATGCACAGAATGGACGATTCTAAGCGTTTTTGCACTGTTTCCAGCCTCAGTGTTGCTTGTAGCTGCTGCATCTTAATGCAGGCAATGCCAAAGAAGTTTCTGTGCTACATATGATCCAAATACATCCCTGAAGCAGGCAAACACCTTTAAAATGCATTTAAATCACTTTGTTTAAAGTAGTGTTCTTTTGGTCTGAAATGCACAGAATAGACGATTCTAAGCGTTTTTGCACTGTTTCCAGCCTCAGTGATGTTTTAAGCTGCTGCATTTTAATGAAAGCTATGACAATGAAGTTTTTGTGCTAGATTTGATCCAAATACATCTCTGAAGCAGGCAAACACCTTTAAAATGCATTTAAATCACTTTGTTTAAAGTAGTGTTCTTTTGGTCTGAAATGAACAGATTAGACGATTCTACGCGTTTTGGCACTGTTTCCAGCCTCAGTGTTGCTGGAAGCTGCTGCATCTTAATGAAAGCTATGACAATGAAGTTTTTGTGCTAGATATGATCCAAATACATCCCTGAAGCAGGCAAACACATTTAAAATGCATTTAAATTATTTTGTGTAAAGTAATGTTCTTTTGGTCTGAAATGCACAGAATGGACGATTCTAAGCGTTTTGGCATTGTTTCCAGCCTCAGTGTTGCTTGTAGCTGCTGCATCCTAATGCAAGCAATGCCAAAAAAATTTTTGTGCTAGATATGATCCAAATACATCCCTGAAGAAGGCAAACACCTTTAAAATGCATTTAAATCACTTTGTTTAAAGTACTTTTCTTTTGGTCTGAAATGCACAGAATAGACGATTCTAAGCGTTTTGGCACTGATTCCAGCCTCAGTGTTGCTGGAAGCTGCTGAATCTTAATGAAAGCTATGACAATGAAGTTTTTGTGCTAGATATAATCCAAATACATCCCTCAAGCAGGCAAACACCTTTAAAATGCATTTAAATCACTTTGTTTAAAGTACTGTTCTTTTGGTCTGAAATGCACAGAATAGACGATTCTAAGCGTTTTTGCACTGTTTCCAGCCTCAGTGATGTTTTAAGCTGCTGCATTTTAATGAAAGCTATGACAATGAAGTTTTTGTGCTAGATATAATCCAAATACATCCCTGAAGCAGGCAAACACCTTTAAAATGCATTTAAATCACTTTGTTTAAAGTACTGTTCTTTTGGTCTGAAATGAACAGATTAGACGATTCTACGCGTTTTGGCACTGTTTCCAGCCTCAGTGTTGCTTGAAGCTGCTGCATTTTAATGAAAGCTATGACAATGAAGTTTTTGTGCTAGATTTGATCCAAATACATCTCTGAAGCAGGCAAACACCTTTAAAATGCATTTAAATCACTTTGTTTAAAGTACTGTTCTTTTGGTCTGAAATGCACAGAATAGACGATTCTAAGCTTTTTGGCACTGTTTCCAGCTTCAGTGTTGCTCGAAGCTGCTGCATCTTAATGAAAGCTATGACAATGAAGTTTTTGTGCTAGATATGATCCAAATACATCCCTGAAGCAGGCAAACACCTTTAAAATGCATTTAAATCACTTTGTTTAAAGTAGTGTTCTTTTGGTCTGAAATGAACAGATTAGACGATTCTACGCGTTTTGGCACTGTTTCCGCCTCAGTGTTGCTGGAAGCTGCTGCATCTTAATGCAAGCAATGCCAAAGAAGTTTTTGTGCTACATATGATCCAAATACATCCCTGAAGCAGGCAAACACCTTTAAAATGCATTTAAATCAGTTTGACTAAAGTAGTGTTCTTTTGGTCTGAAATGCACAGAATAGACGATTCTATGCATTTTGGCACTGATTCCAGCCTCAGTGTTGCTGGAAGCTGCTGCATCTTAATGAAAGCTATGACAATGAAGTTTTTGTGCTAGATATGATCCAAATACATCCCTGAAGCAGGCAAACACCTTTAAAATGCATTTAAATCACTTTGACTAAAGTAGTGTTCTTTTGGTCTGAAATGCACAGAATAGACGATTCTAAGCGTTTTGGCACTGTTTCCAGCCTCAGTGATGTTAAAGGGGCTGCATCCTAATGCAAGCAATTCCAAAGAAGTTTTTGTGCTACATATTATCCAAATACATCCCTGAAGCAGGCAAATACCTTTAAAATGCATTTAAATCACTTTGTTTAAAGTACTGTTCTTTTGGTCTGAAATGCACAGATTAGACGATTCTACGCGTTTTGGCACTGTTTCCAGCCTCAGTGTTGCTGGAAGCTGCTGCATTTTAATGAAAGCTATGACAATGAAGTTTTTGTGCTAGATATGATCCAAATACATCCCTGAAGCAGGCAAACACCTTTAAAATGCATTTAAATCACTTTGTTTAAAGTAGTGTTCTTTTGGTCTGAAATGCACAGAATAGACGATTCTAAGCGTTTTTGCACTGTTTCCAGCCTCAGTGTTGCTGGAAGCTGCTGCATCTTAATGAAAGCTATGACAATGAAGTTTTTGTGCTAGATATGATCCAAATACATCCCTGAAGCAGGCAAACACCTTTAAAATGCATTAAAATCACTTTGTTTAAATTACTGTTCTTTTGGTCTGAAATGCACAGAATAGACGATTCTAAGCGTTTTGGCACTGTTTCCAGCCTCAGTGATGTTTTAAGCTGCTGCATCTTAATGCAAGCAATGCCAAAAAAGTTTTTGTGCTAGATATGATCCAAATACATCCCTGAAGAAGGCAAACACCTTTAAAATGCATTTAAATCACTTTGTTTAAAGTACTTTTCTTTTGGTCTGAAATGCACAGAATAGACGATTCTAAGCGTTTTGGCACTGATTCCAGCCTCAGTGTTGCTGGAAGCTGCTGAATCTTAATGAAAGCTATGACAATGAAGTTTTTGTGCTACATATTATCCAAATACATCCCTGAAGCAGGCAAATACCTTTAAAATGCATTTAAATCACTTTGTTTAAAGTAGTGTTCTTTTGGTCTGAAATGCACAGAATAGACGATTCTAAGCGTTTTTGCACTGTTTCCAGCCTCAGTGATGTTTTAAGCTGCTGCATTTTAATGAAAGCTATGACAATGAAGTTTTTGTGCTAGATATGATCCAAATACATCCCTGAAGCAGGCAAACACCTTTAAAATGCATTTAAATCACTTTGACTAAAGTAGTGTTCTTTTGGTCTGAAATGCACAGAATAGACGATTCTAAGCGTTTTTGCACTGTTTCCAGCCTCAGTGATGTTTTAAGCTGCTGCATTTTAATGAAAGCTATGACAATGAAGTTTTTGTGCTAGATATGATCCAAATACATCCCTGAAGCAGGCAAACACCTTTAAAATGCATTTAAATCACTTTGTTTAAAGTACTGTTCTTTTGGTCTGAAATGCACAGAATAGACGATTCTAAGCTTTTTGGCACTGTTTCCAGCTTCAGTGTTGCTCGAAGCTGCTGCATCTTAATGAAAGCTATGACAATGAAGTTTTTGTGCTAGATATGATCCAAATACATCCCTGAAGCAGGCAAACACCTTTAAAATGCATTTAAATCACTTTGTTTAAAGTACTGTTCTTTTGGTCTGAAATGCACAGAATAGACGATTCTAAGCGTTTTGGCACTGATTCCAGCCTCAGTGTTGCTGGAAGCTGCTGCATCTTAATGAAAGCTATGACAATGAAGTTTTTGTGCTAGATATGATCCAAATACATCCCTGAAGCAGGCAAACACCTTTAAAATGCATTTAAATCACTTTGACTAAAGTAGTGTTCTTTTGGTCTGAAATGCACAGAATAGACGATTCTAAGCGTTTTGGCACTGTTTCCAGCCTCAGTGATGTTAAAGGGGCTGCATCCTAATGCAAGCAATTCCAAAGAAGTTTTTGTGCTACATATTATCCAAATACATCCCTGAAGCAGGCAAATACCTTTAAAATGCATTTAAATCACTTTGTTTAAAGTAGTGTTCTTTTGGTCTGAAATGCACAGAATGGACGATTCTAAGCGTTTTTGCACTGTTTCCAGCCTCAGTGTTGCTGGAAGCTGCTGCATCTTAATGAAAGCTATGACAATGAAGTTTTTGTGCTAGATATGATCCAAATACATCCCTGAAGCAGGCAAACACCTTTAAAATGCATTTAAATCACTTTGTTTAAATTACTGTTCTTTTGGTCTGAAATGCACAGAATAGACGATTCTAAGCGTTTTGGCACTGTTTACAGCCTCAGTGATGTTTTAAGCTGCTGCATCTTAATGCAAGCAATGCCAAAAAAGTTTTTGTGCTAGATATGATCCAAATACATCCCTGAAGAAGGCAAACACCTTTAAAATGCATTTAAATCACTTTGTTTAAAGTACTTTTCTTTTGGTCTGAAATGCACAGAATAGACGATTCTAAGCGTTTTGGCACTGATTCCAGCCTCAGTGTTGCTGGAAGCTGCTGAATCTTAATGAAAGCTATGACAATGAAGTTTTTGTGCTACATATTATCCAAATACATCCCTGAAGCAGGCAAATACCTTTAAAATGCATTTAAATCACTTTGTTTAAAGTAGTGTTCTTTTGGTCTGAAATGCACAGAATAGACGATTCTAAGCGTTTTTGCACTGTTTCCAGCCTCAGTGATGTTTTAAGCTGCTGCATTTTAATGAAAGCTATGACAATGAAGTTTTTGTGCTAGATATGATACAAATACATCCCTGAAGCAGGCAAACACCTTTAAAGCGCATTTAAATCACTTTTTTTAAAGTAGTGTTCTTTTGGTCTTAAATGCACAGAATAGACGATTCTAAGCGTTTTGGCACTGTTTCCAGCCTCAGTGTTGCTGGAAGCTGCTGCATCTTAATGAAAGCTATGACAATGAAGTTTTTGTGCTAGATATGATCCAAATACATCCCTGAAGCAGGCAAACACCTTTAAAATGCATTTAAATCACTTTGACTAAAGTAGTGTTCTTTTGGTCTGAAATGCACAGAATAGACGATTCTAAGCGTTTTTGCACTGTTTCCAGCCTCAGTGATGTTTTAAGCTGCTGCATTTTAATGAAAGCTATGACAATGAAGTTTTTGTGCTAGATATGATCCAAATACATCCCTGAAGCAGGCAAACACCTTTAAAATGCATTTAAATCACTTTGTTTAAAGTACTGTTCTTTTGGTCTGAAATGCACAGAATAGACGATTCTAAGCTTTTTGGCACTGTTTCCAGCTTCAGTGTTGCTCGAAGCTGCTGCATCTTAATGAAAGCTATGACAATGAAGTTTTTGTGCTAGATATGATCCAAATACATCCCTGAAGCAGGCAAACACCTTTAAAATGCATTTAAATCACTTTGTTTAAAGTACTGTTCTTTTGGTCTGAAATGCACAGAATAGACGATTCTAAGCGTTTTGGCACTGATTCCAGCCTCAGTGTTGCTGGAAGCTGCTGCATCTTAATGAAAGCTATGACAATGAAGTTTTTGTGCTAGATATGATCCAAATACATCCCTGAAGCAGACAAACACCTTTAAAATGCATTTAAATCACTTTGACTAAAGTAGTGTTCTTTTGGTCTGAAATGCACAGAATAGACGATTCTAAGCGTTTTGGCACTGTTTCCAGCCTCAATGATGTTAAAGGGGCTGCATCCTAATGCAAACAATTCCAAAGAAGTTTTTGTGCTACATATTATCCAAATACATCCCTGAAGCAGGCAAATACCTTTAAAATGCATTAAAATCACTTTGTTTAAAGTAGTGTTCTTTTGGTCTGAAATGCACAGAATGGACGATTCTAAGCGTTTTTGCACTGTTTCCAGCCTCAGTGTTGCTTGTAGCTGCTGCATCTTAATGCAGGCAATGCCAAAGAAGTTTCTGTGCTACATATGATCCAAATACATCCCTGAAGCAGGCAAACACCTTTAAAATGCATTTAAATCACTTTGTTTAAAGTAGTGTTCTTTTGGTCTGAAATGCACAGAATAGACGATTCTAAGCGTTTTTGCACTGTTTCCAGCCTCAGTGATGTTTTAAGCTGCTGCATTTTAATGAAAGCTATGACAATGAAGTTTTTGTGCTAGATTTGATCCAAATACATCTCTGAAGCAGGCAAACACCTTTAAAATGCATTTAAATCACTTTGTTTAAAGTAGTGTTCTTTTGGTCTGAAATGAACAGATTAGACGATTCTACGCGTTTTGGCACTGTTTCCAGCCTCAGTGTTGCTGGAAGCTGCTGCATCTTAATGAAAGCTATGACAATGAAGTTTTTGTGCTAGATATGATCCAAATACATCCCTGAAGCAGGCAAACACATTTAAAATGCATTTAAATTATTTTGTGTAAAGTAATGTTCTTTTGGTCTGAAATGCACAGAATGGACGATTCTAAGCGTTTTGGCATTGTTTCCAGCCTCAGTGTTGCTTGTAGCTGCTGCATCCTAATGCAAGCAATGCCAAAAAAATTTTTGTGCTAGATATGATCCAAATACATCCCTGAAGAAGGCAAACACCTTTAAAATGCATTTAAATCACTTTGTTTAAAGTACTTTTCTTTTGGTCTGAAATGCACAGAATAGACGATTCTAAGCGTTTTGGCACTGATTCCAGCCTCAGTGTTGCTGGAAGCTGCTGAATCTTAATGAAAGCTATGACAATGAAGTTTTTGTGCTAGATATAATCCAAATACATCCCTCAAGCAGGCAAACACCTTTAAAATGCATTTAAATCACTTTGTTTAAAGTACTGTTCTTTTGGTCTGAAATGCACAGAATAGACGATTCTAAGCGTTTTTGCACTGTTTCCAGCCTCAGTGATGTTTTAAGCTGCTGCATTTTAATGAAAGCTATGACAATGAAGTTTTTGTGCTAGATATAATCCAAATACATCCCTGAAGCAGGCAAACACCTTTAAAATGCATTTAAATCACTTTGTTTAAAGTACTGTTCTTTTGGTCTGAAATGAACAGATTAGACGATTCTACGCGTTTTGGCACTGTTTCCAGCCTCAGTGTTGCTTGAAGCTGCTGCATTTTAATGAAAGCTATGACAATGAAGTTTTTGTGCTAGATATAATCCAAATACATCCCTGAAGCAGGCAAACACCTTTAAAATGCATTTAAATCACTTTGTTTAAAGTAGTGTTCTTTTGGTCTGAAATGAACAGATTAGACGATTCTACGCGTTTTGGCACTGTTTCCAGCCTCAGTGTTGCTTGAAGCTGCTGCATTTTAATGAAAGCTATGACAATGAAGTTTTTGTGCTAGATTTGATCCAAATACATCTCTGAAGCAGGCAAACACCTTTAAAATGCATTTAAATCACTTTGTTTAAAGTACCGTTCTTTTGGTCTGAAATGCACAGAATAGACGATTCTAAGCTTTTTGGCACTGTTTCCAGCTTCAGTGTTGCTCGAAGCTGCTGCATCTTAATGAAAGCTATGACAATGAAGTTTTTGTGCTAGATATGATCCAAATACATCCCTGAAGCAGGCAAACACCTTTAAAATGCATTTAAATCACTTTGTTTAAAGTAGTGTTCTTTTGGTCTGAAATGAACAGATTAGACGATTCTACGCGTTTTGGCACTGTTTCCGCCTCAGTGTTGCTGGAAGCTGCTGCATCTTAATGCAAGCAATGCCAAAGAAGTTTTTGTGCTACATATGATCCAAATACATCCCTGAAGCAGGCAAACACCTTTAAAATGCATTTAAATCAGTTTGACTAAAGTAGTGTTCTTTTGGTCTGAAATGCACAGAATAGACGATTCTATGCATTTTGGCACTGATTCCAGCCTCAGTGTTGCTGGAAGCTGCTGCATCTTAATGAAAGCTATGACAATGAAGTTTTTGTGCTAGATATGATCCAAATACATCCCTGAAGCAGGCAAACACCTTTAAAATGCATTTAAATTATTTTGTGTAAAGTAATGTTCTTTTGGTCTGAAATGCACAGAATGGACGATTCTAAGCGTTTTGGCATTGTTTCCAGCCTCAGTGTTGCTTGTAGCTGCTGCATCCTAATGCAAGCAATGCCAAAAAAGTTTTTGTGCTAGATATGATCCAAATACATCCCTGAAGCAGGCAAACACCTTTAAAATGCATTTAAATCACTTTGTTTAAAGTACTGTTCTTTTGGTCTGAAATGCACAGAATAGACGATTCTAAGCGTTTTGGCACTGATTCCAGCCTCAGTGTTGCTGGAAGCTGCTGCATCTTAATGAAAGCTATGACAATGAAGTTTTTGTGCTAGATATAATCCAAATACATCCCTGAAGCAGGCAAACACCTTTAAAATGCATTTAAATCACTTTGTTTAAAGTAGTGTTCTTTTGGTCTGAAATGAACAGATTAGACGATTCTACGCGTTTTGGCACTGTTTCCAGCCTCAGTGTTGCTTGAAGCTGCTGCATTTTAATGAAAGCTATGACAATGAAGTTTTTGTGCTAGATATAATCCAAATACATCCCTGAAGCAGGCAAACACCTTTAAAATGCATTTAAATCACTTTGTTTAAAGTAGTGTTCTTTTGGTCTGAAATGAACAGATTAGACGATTCTACGCGTTTTGGCACTGTTTCCGCCTCAGTGTTGCTGGAAGCTGCTGCATCTTAATGCAAGCAATGCCAAAGAAGTTTTTGTGCTAGATATGATCCAAATACATCCCTGAAGCAGGCAAACACCTTTAAAATGCATTTAAATCACTTTGTTTAAAGTAGTGTTCTTTTGGTCTGAAATGAACAGATTAGACGATTCTACGCGTTTTGGCACTGTTTCCGCCTCAGTGTTGCTGGAAGCTGCTGCATCTTAATGCAAGCAATGCCAAAGAAGTTTTTGTGCTACATATGATCCAAATACATCCCTGAAGCAGGCAAACACCTTTAAAATGCATTTAAATCAGTTTGACTAAAGTAGTGTTCTTTTGGTCTGAAATGCACAGAATAGACGATTCTATGCATTTTGGCACTGATTCCAGCCTCAGTGTTGCTGGAAGCTGCTGCATCTTAATGAAAGCTATGACAATGAAGTTTTTGTGCTAGATATGATCCAAATACATCCCTGAAGCAGGCAAACACCTTTAAAATGCATTTAAATTATTTTGTGTAAAGTAATGTTCTTTTGGTCTGAAATGCACAGAATGGACGATTCTAAGCGTTTTGGCATTGTTTCCAGCCTCAGTGTTGCTTGTAGCTGCTGCATCCTAATGCAAGCAATGCCAAAAAAGTTTTTGTGCTAGATATGATCCAAATACATCCCTGAAGCAGGCAAACACCTTTAAAATGCATTTAAATCACTTTGTTTAAAGTACTGTTCTTTTGGTCTGAAATGCACAGAATAGACGATTCTAAGCGTTTTGGCACTGATTCCAGCCTCAGTGTTGCTGGAAGCTGCTGCATCTTAATGAAAGCTATGACAATGAAGTTTTTGTGCTAGATATAATCCAAATACATCCCTGAAGCAGGCAAACACCTTTAAAATGCATTTAAATCACTTTGTTTAAAGTAGTGTTCTTTTGGTCTGAAATGAACAGATTAGACGATTCTACGCGTTTTGGCACTGTTTCCAGCCTCAGTGTTGCTTGAAGCTGCTGCATTTTAATGAAAGCTATGACAATGAAGTTTTTGTGCTAGATATAATCCAAATACATCCCTGAAGCAGGCAAACACCTTTAAAATGCATTTAAATCACTTTGTTTAAAGTAGTGTTCTTTTGGTCTGAAATGAACAGATTAGACGATTCTACGCGTTTTGGCACTGTTTCCGCCTCAGTGTTGCTGGAAGCTGCTGCATCTTAATGCAAGCAATGCCAAAGAAGTTTTTGTGCTACATATGATCCAAATACATCCCTGAAGCAGGCAAACACCTTTAAAATGCATTTAAATCACTTTGTTTAAAGTAGTGTTCTTTTGGTCTGAAATGCACAGAATAGACGATTCTATGCATTTTGGCACTGATTCCAGCCTCAGTGTTGCTGGAAGCTGCTGCATCTTAATGAAAGCTATGACAATGAAGTTTTTGTGCTAGATATGATCCAAATACATCCCTGAAGCAGGCAAACACCTTTAAAATGCATTTAAATCACTTTGTTTAAAGTACTGTTCTTTTGGTCTGAAATGCACAGAATAGACGATTCTAAGCGTTTTGGCACTGTTTCCAGCCTAAAAGTTGCTTGAAGCTGCTGCATCTTAATGCAAGCAATTCCAAAGAAATTTCTTTGCTATATATGACCAAAATACATCCCTGAAGAAGGCAAACACCTTTAAAATGCATTTAAATCACTTTGTTTAAAGTAGTGTTCTTTTGGTCTGAAATGCACAGAATGGACGATTCTAAGCGTTTTTGCACTGTTTCCAGCCTCAGTGTTGCTTGTAGCTGCTGCATCTTAATGCAGGCAATGCCAAAGAAGTTTCTGTTCTACATATGATCCAAATACATCCCTGAAGCAGGCAAACACCTTTAAAATGCATTTAAATCACTTTGTTTAAAGTAGTGTTCTTTTGGTCTGAAATGCACAGAATAGACGATTCAAAGCTTTTTGGCACTGTTTCCAGCTTCAGTGTTGCTCGAAGCTGCTGCATCTTAATGAAAGCTATGACAATGAAGTTTTTGTGCTAGATATGATCCAAATACATCCCTGAAGCAGGCAAACACCTTTAAAATGCATTTAAATCACTTTGTTTAAAGTACTGTTCTTTTGGTCTGAAATGCACAGAATAGACGATTCTAAGTGTTTTGGCACTGATTCCAGCCTCAGTGTTGCTGGAAGCTGCTGCATCTTAATGAAAGCTATGACAATGAAGTTTTTGTGCTAGATATGATCCAAATACATCCCTGAAGCAGGCAAACACCTTTAAAATGCATTTAAATCACTTTGTTTAAAGTAGTGTTCTTTTGGTCTGAAATGCACAGAATAGACGATTCTAAGCGTTCTTGCACTGTTTCCAGCCTCAGTGTTGCTTGTAGCTGCTGCATCTTAATGCAGGCAATGCCAAAGAAGTTTCTGTGCTACATATGATCCAAATACATCCCTGAAGCAGGCAAACACCTTTAAAATGCATTAAAATCACTTTGTTTAAAGTAGTGTTCTTTTGGTCTGAAATGCACAGAATAGAAGATTCTAAGCGTTTTTGCACTGTTTCCAGCCTCAGTGATGTTTTAAGCTGCTGCATTTTAATGAAAGCTATGACAATGAAGTTTTTGTGCTAGATATGATCCAAATACATCCCTGAAGAAGGCAAACACCTTTAAAATGCATTTAAATCACTTTGTTTAAAGTGGTGTTCTTTTGGTCTGAAATGCACAGAATGGACGATTCTAAGCGTTTTTGCACTGTTTCCAGCCTCAGTGATGTTTTAAGCTGCTGCATCTTAATGCAAGCAATTCCAAAAAAGTTTTTGTGCTAGATATAATCCAAATACATCCCTGAAGCAGGCAAACACCTTTAAAATGCATTTAAATTATTTTGTGTAAAGTAGTGTTCTTTTGGTCTGAAATGCACAGAATAGACGATTCTAAGCGTTTTTGCACTGTTTCCAGCCTCAGTGTTGCTGGAAGCTGCTGAATCTTAATGAAAGCTATGACAATGAAGTTTTTGTGCTAGATATAATCCAAATACATCCCTCAAGCAGGCAAACACCTTTAAAATGCATTTAAATCACTTTGTTTAAAGTAGTGTTCTTTTGGTCTGAAATGCACAGAATGGACGATTCTAAGCGTTTTTGCACTGTTTCCAGCCTCAGTGTTGCTTGTAGCTGCTGCATCTTAATGCAGGCAATGCCAAAGAAGTTTCTGTGCTACATATGATCCAAATACATCCCTGAAGCAGGCAAACACCTTTAAAATGCATTTAAATCACTTTGTTTAAAGTAGTGTTCTTTTGGTCTGAAATGCACAGAATAGACGATTCTAAGCGTTTTTGCACTGTTTCCAGCCTCAGTGATGTTTTAAGCTGCTGCATTTTAATGAAAGCTATGACAATGAAGTTTTTGTGCTAGATATAATCCAAATACATCCCTGAAGCAGGCAAACACCTTTAAAATGCATTTAAATCACTTTGTTTAAAGTAGTGTTCTTTTGGTCTGAAATGCACAGAATAGACGATTCTAAGCGTTTTTGCACTGTTTCCAGCCTCAGTGTTGCTTGTAGCTGCTGCATCTTAATGAAAGCTATGACAATGAAGTTTTTGTGCTAGATTTGATCCAAATACATTTCTGAAGCAGGCAAACACCTTTAAAATGCATTTAAATCACTTTGTTTAAAGTACTGTTCTTTTGGTCTGAAATGCACAGAATAGACGATTCTAAGCGTTTTGACACTGATTCCAGCCTCAGTGTTGCTGGAAGCTGCTGCATCTTAATGAAAGCTATGACAATGAAGTTTTTGTGCTAGATATGATCCAAATACATCCCTGAAGCAGGCAAACACCTTTAAAATGCATTTAAATCACTTTGTTTAAATTACTGTTCTTTTGGTCTGAAATGCACAGAATAGACGATTCTAAGCGTTTTTGCACTGTTTCCAGCCTCAGTGTTGCTTGTAGCTGCTGCATCTTAATGCAGGCAATGCCAAAGAAGTTTCTGTGCTACATATGATCCAAATACATCCCTGAAGCAGGCAAACACCTTTAAAATGCATTTAAATCACTTTGTTTAAAGTAGTGTTCTTTTGGTCTGAAATGAACAGAATAGACGATTCTAAGCGTTTTTGCACTGTTTCCAGCCTCAGTGTTTCTTGAAGCTGCTGCATTTTAATGAAAGATATGACAATGAAGTTTTTGTGCTAGATTTGATCCAAATACATCTCTGAAGCAGGCAAACACCTTTAAAATGCATTTAAATCACTTTGTTTAAAGTACTGTTCTTTTGGTCTGAAATGCACAGAATAGACGATTCTAAGCGTTTTGACACTGATTCCAGCCTCAGTGTTGCTGGAAGCTGCTGCATCTTAATGAAAGCTATGACAATGAAGTTTTTGTGCTAGATATGATCCAAATACATCCCTGAAGCAGGCAAACACCTTTAAAATGCATTTAAATCACTTTGTTTAAATTACTGTTCTTTTGGTCTGAAATGCACAGAATAGACGATTCTAAGCGTTTTTGCACTGTTTCCAGCCTCAGTGTTGCTTGTAGCTGCTGCATCTTAATGCAGGCAATGCCAAAGAAGTTTCTGTGCTACATATGATCCAAATACATCCCTGAAGCAGGCAAACACCTTTAAAATGCATTTAAATCACTTTGTTTAAAGTAGTGTTCTTTTGGTCTGAAATGAACAGAATAGACGATTCTAAGCGTTTTTGCACTGTTTCCAGCCTCAGTGTTTCTTGAAGCTGCTGCATTTTAATGAAAGATATGACAATGAAGTTTTTGTGCTAGATTTGATCCAAATACATCTCTGAAGCAGGCAAACACCTTTAAAATGCATTTAAATCACTTTGTTTAAAGTAGTGTTCTTTTGGTCTGAAATGCACAGAATAGACGATTCTAAGCGTTTTGGCACTGTTTCCAGCTTCAGTGTTGCTGGAAGCTGCTGCATCTTAATGAAAGCTATGACAATGAAGTTTTTGTGCTAGATATGATCCAAATACATCCCTGAAGCAGACAAACACCTTTAAAATGCATTTAAATCACTGAGTTTGAAGTAGTATCCTTTAGGTCTTAAATGCACAGAATAGACGAGTCTAAGCGTTTTGGCACTGTTTCCAGCTTCAGTGTTTGCTGGAAGCTGCTGCATCTTAATGAAAGCAATGCCAAAGAAGTTTTTGTGCTAGATATGATCCAAATACATCCCTGAAGAAGGCAAACACCTTTACTATGCATTTAAATCACTTTTTTTAAAGTAGTGTTCTTTTGGTCTGAAATGCCTAGAATAGACGATTCTAAGCATTTTGGCACTGTTTCCAGCCTCAGTGTTGCTTGTAGCTGCTGCATCTTAATGCAGGCAATGCCAAAGAAGTTTCTGTGCTACATATGATCCAAATACATCCCTGAAGCAGGCAAACACCTTTAAAATGCATTTAAATCACTTTGTTTAAAGTAGTGTTCTTTTGGTCTGAAATGCACAGAATAGACGATTCTAAGCGTTTTGGCACTGAATCCAGCCTCAGTGATGTTTTAAGCTGCTGCATCTTAATGCAAGCAATTCCAAAAAAGTTTTTGTGCTAGATATGATCCAAATACATCCCTGAAGCAGGCAATCACCTTTAAAATGCATTTAAATCACTTTGTTTAAAGTAGTGTTCTTTTGGTCTGAAATGAACAGATTAGACGATTCTAAGCGTTTTGGCACTGTTTCCAGCCTCAGTGTTGCTGGAAGCTGCTGCATCTTAATGAAAGCTATGACAATGAAGTTTTTTTGCTAGATATGATCCAAATACATCCCTGAAGCAGGCAAACACCTTTAAAATGCATTTAAATTCTTTTGTGTAAAGTAGTGTTCTTTTGGTCTGAAATGAACAGAATAGACGATTCTAAGCGTTTTGGCACTGTTTCCAGCATCAGTGTCGCTGGAAACTGCTGCATCTTAATGCAAGCAATTCCAAAGAAGTTTCTGTGCTAGATAAGATCCAAAAACATCCCCGAAGAAGGCAAACACCTTTAAAAAGCATTTAAATCACTTTGTTTAAAGTAGTGTTCTTTTGGTCTGAAATGCACAGAATAGACGATTCTAAGCGTTTTGGCACTGTTTCCAGCCTCAGTGATGTTTTAAGCTGCTGCATCTTAATGCAAGCTATGACAATGAAGGTTTTGTGCTAGATATGATCCAAATACATCTCTGAAGAAGGCAAACACCTTTAAAATGCATTTAAATCACTGAGTTTGAAGTAGTATCCTTTAGGTCTGAAATGCACAGAATAGACGAGTCTAAGCGTTTTGGCACTGTTTCCAGCTTCAGTGTTTGCTGGAAGCTGCTGCATCTTAATGAAAGCTATGACAATGAAGTTTCTGTGCTAGATATGATCCAAATACATCCCTGAAGAAGGCAACCACCTTTAAAGCGCATTTAAATCACTTTGTTTAAAGTAGTGTTCTTTTGGTCTGAAATGCACAGAATAGACGATTCTAAGCGTTTTGGCACTGTTTCCAGCTTCAGTGTTGCTGGAAGCTGCTGCATCTTAATGAAAGCTATGACAATGAAGTTTTATTGCTAGATATGATCCAAATACATCCCTGAAGCAGGCAAACACCTTTAATATGCATTTAAATCACTTTGTTTAAAGTAGTGTTCTTTTGGTCTGAAATGCCCAGAATAGACGATTCTAAGCATTTTGGCACTGTTTCCAGCCTCAGTGTTGCTTGTAGCTGCTGCATCTTAATGCAGGCAATGCCAAAGAAGTTTCTGTGCTACATATGATCCAAATACATCCCTGAAGCAGGCAAACACCTTTAAAATGCATTTAAATCACTTTGTTTAAAGTAGTGTTCTTTTGGTCTGAAATGCACAGAATAGACGATTCTAAGCGTTTTTGCACTGTTTCCAGCCTCAGTGATGTTTTAAGCTGCTGCATTTTAATGAAAGCTATGACAATGAAGTTTTTGTGCTAGATATGATCCAAATACATCCCTGAAGCAGGCAAACACCTTTAAAATGCATTTAAATCACTTTGTTTAAAGTAGTGTTCTTTTGGTCTGAAATGCACAGAATAGACGATTCTAAGCGTTTTGGCACTGTTTCCAGCCTCAGTGTTGCTGGAAGCTGCTGCATCTTAATGAAAGCTATGACAATGAAGTTTTTGTGCTAGATATGATCCAAATACATCCCTGAAGCAGGCAAACACCTTTAAAATGCATTTAAATCACTTTGACTAAAGTATTGTTCTTTTGGTCTGAAATGCACAGAATAGACGATTCTAAGCGTTTTTGCACTGTTTCCAGCCTCAGTGATGTTTTAAGCTGCTGCATCTTAATGCAAGCAATGCCAAAGAAGTTTTTGTGCTAGATATGATCCAAATACATCCCTGAAGAAGGCAAACACCTTTACTATGCATTTAAATCACTTTTTTTAAAGTAGTGTTCTTTTGGTCTGAAATGCCCAGAATAGACGATTCTAAGCATTTTGGCACTGTTTCCAGCCTCAGTGTTGCTTGTAGCTGCTGCATCTTAATGCAGGCAATGCCAAAGAAGTTTCTGTGCTACATATGATCCAAATACATCCCTGAAGCAGGCAAACACCTTTAAAATGCATTTAAATCACTTTGTTTAAAGTAGTGTTCTTTTGGTCTGAAATGCACATAATAGACGATTCTAAGCGTTTTGGCACTGATTCCAGCCTCAGTGTTGCTGGAAGCTGCTGAATCTTAATGAAAGCTATGACAATGAAGTTTTTGTGCTAGATATAATCCAAATACATCCCTGAAGCAGGCAAACACCTTTAAATTGCATTTAAATCACTTTGTTTAAAGTAGTGTTCTTTTGGTCTGAAATGCACAGAATAGACGATTCTAAGCGTTTTGGCACTGAATCCAGCCTCAGTGATGTTTTAAGCTGCTGCATCTTAATGCAAGCAATTCCAAAAAAGTTTTTGTGCTAGATATGATCCAAATACATCCCTGAAGCAGGCAATCACCTTTAAAATGCATTTAAATCACTTTGTTTAAAGTAGTGTTCTTTTGGTCTGAAATGAACAGATTAGACGATTCTAAGCGTTTTGGCACTGTTTCCAGCCTCAGTGTTGCTGGAAGCTGCTGCATCTTAATGAAAGCTATGACAATGAAGTTTTTTTGCTAGATATGATCCAAATACATCCCTGAAGCAGGCAAACACCTTTAAAATGCATTTAAATTCTTTTGTGTAAAGTAGTGTTCTTTTGGTCTGAAATGAACAGAATAGACGATTCTAAGCGTTTTGGCACTGTTTCCAGCATCAGTGTCGCTGGAAACTGCTGCATCTTAATGCAAGCAATTCCAAAGAAGTTTCTGTGCTAGATAAGATCCAAAAACATCCCCGAAGAAGGCAAACACCTTTAAAAAGCATTTAAATCACTTTGTTTAAAGTAGTGTTCTTTTGGTCTGAAATGCACAGAATAGACTGTGTTTTGGCACTGTTTCCAGCCTCAGTGATGTTTTAAGCTGCTGCATCTTAATGCAAGCTATGACAATGAAGGTTTTGTGCTAGATATGATCCAAATACATCTCTGAAGAAGGCAAACACCTTTAAAATGCATTTAAATCACTGAGTTTGAAGTAGTATCCTTTAGGTCTGAAATGCACAGAATAGACGAGTCTAAGCATTTTGGCACTGTTTCCAGCTTCAGTGTTTGCTGGAAGCTGCTGCATCTTAATGAAAGCTATGACAATGAAGTTTCTGTGCTAGATATGATCCAAATACATCCCTGAAGAAGGCAACCACCTTTAAAGCGCATTTAAATCACTTTGTTTAAAGTAGTGTTCTTTTGGTCTGAAATGCACAGAATAGACGATTCTAAGCGTTTTGGCACTGTTTCCAGCTTCAGTGTTGCTGGAAGCTGCTGCATCTTAATGAAAGCTATGACAATGAAGTTTTATTGCTAGATATGATCCAAATACATCCCTGAAGCAGGCAAACACCTTTAATATGCATTTAAATCACTTTGTTTAAAGTAGTGTTCTTTTGGTCTGAAATGCCCAGAATAGACGATTCTAAGCATTTTGGCACTGTTTCCAGCCTCAGTGTTGCTTGTAGCTGCTGCATCTTAATGCAGGCAATGCCAAAGAAGTTTCTGTGCTACATATGATCCAAATACATCCCTGAAGCAGGCAAACACCTTTAAAATGCATTTAAATCACTTTGTTTAAAGTAGTGTTCTTTTGGTCTGAAATGCACAGAATAGACGATTCTAAGCGTTTTTGCACTGTTTCCAGCCTCAGTGATGTTTTAAGCTGCTGCATTTTAATGAAAGCTATGACAATGAAGTTTTTGTGCTAGATATGATCCAAATACATCCCTGAAGCAGGCAAACACCTTTAAAATGCATTTAAATCACTTTGTTTAAAGTAGTGTTCTTTTGGTCTGAAATGAACAGATTAGACGATTCTACGCGTTTTGGCACTGTTTCCAGCCTCAGTGTTGCTGGAAGCTGCTGCATCTTAATGCAAGCAATACCAAAGAAGTTTTTGTGCTACATATGATCCAAATACAACCCTGAAGCAGGCAAACACCTTTAAAATGCATTTAAATCACTTTGACTAAAGTAGTGTTCTTTTGGTCTGAAATGCACATAATAGACGATTCTAAGCGTTTTGGCACTGATTCCAGCCTCAGTGTTGCTGGAAGCTGCTGAATCTTAATGAAAGCTATGACAATGAAGTTTTTGTGCTAGATATAATCCAAATACATCCCTGAAGCAGGCAAACACCTTTAAAATGCATTTAAATCACTTTGTTTAAAGTAGTGTTCTTTTGGTCTGAAATGCACAGAATAGACGATTCTAAGCGTCTTTGCACTGTTTCCAGTCTCAGTGTTGCTTGTAGCTGCTGCATCCTAATGCAAGCAATGCCAAAGAAGTTTCTGTGCTACATATGATCCAAATACATCCCTGAAGCAGGCAAACACCTTTAAAATGCATTTAAATCACTTTGTTTAAAGTAGTGTTCTTTTGGTCTGAAATGCACAGAATAGACGATTCTACGCGTTTTGGCACTGATTCCAGCCTCAGTGATGTTTTAAGCTGCTGCATCTTAATGCAAGCAATTCCAAAAAAGTTTTTGTGCTAGATATGATCCAAATACATCCCTGAAGCAGGCAAACACCTTTAAAATGCATTCAAATCACTTTGTTTAAAGTAGTGTTCTTTTGGTCTGAAATGAACAGAATAGACGATTCTAAGCGTTTTTGCACTGTTTCCAGCCTCAGTGTTTCTTGAAGCTGCTGCATTTTAATGAAAGATATGACAATGAAGTTTTTGTGCTAGATTTGATCCAAATACATCTCTGAAGCAGGCAAACACCTTTAAAATGCATTTAAATCACTTTGTTTAAAGTAGTGTTCTTTTGGTCTGAAATGCACAGAATAGACGATTCTAAGCGTTTTGGCACTGTTTCCAGCTTCAGTGTTGCTGGAAGCTGCTGCATCTTAATGAAAGCTATGACAATGAAGTTTTTGTGCTAGATATGATCCAAATACATCCCTGAAGCAGACAAACACCTTTAAAATGCATTTAAATCACTGAGTTTGAAGTAGTATCCTTTAGGTCTGAAATGCACAGAATAGACGAGTCTAAGCGTTTTGGCACTGTTTACAGCCTCAGTGCCTTCCAGCTTAAAACTTCTCTGAGGCTGGAAACAGTGCCAAAACGCTTAGAATCGTCTATTCTGTGCATTTCAGACCAAAAGAACACTACTTTAAACAAAGTGATTTAAATGCATTTTAAAGGTGTTTGCCTTCTTCAGGGATGTATTTGGATCATATCTAGCACAAAAACTTCATTGTCATAGCTTTCATTAAAATGCAGCAGCTTCCAGCAACACTGAAGCTGGAAACAGTGCCAAAACACTTAGATTCGTCTGTTCTATTGCATTTCAGACCAAAAGAACACTACTTTAAACAAAGTGATTTAAATGCATTTTAAAGGTGTTTGCCTTCTTCAGGGATGTATTTGGATCATATCTAGCACAAAAACTTTATTGCCATTGCCTCCATTAAGATGCAGCAGCTTAAAGAAATACTGAGGTTTGAAACAGTGCGAAAACGCTTAGAATGGCCTGTTCTGTGCATTTCAAACCATTAGAACACTACTTTGAAAAAAGTAATTTAAATGCATTTTAAAGGTGTTTGCCTGCTTCAGGGATGTATTTGGATAATATCTAGCACAAAAACTTCATTGCCATTGCTTGCATTAAGATACAGCAGCTTAAAGAAATACTGAGGCTGGAAACAGTGCGAAAACGCTTAATGGCCTGTTCTGTGCATTTCAGACCATTAGAACACTACTTTGAAAAAAGTAATTTAAATGCATTTTAAAGGTGTTTGCCTGCTTCAGGGATGTATTTGGATGATATCTAGCACAAAAACTTTATTACCATTGCTTGCATTAAGATGCAGCAGCTTTATATTATGTTAAGGGTCAATTTGACCCATTTCAGTTTTTTTGTTGATCAAAGTACTGGTTATCCTTTCTTCTTCTTCATGAAAGTTGGTGACTTTTCCTCATCTGGGGTCATGAACTGGTGTGTAAAATATGGACACTTTGATGTGTCCTGGAATGTCTGTGCAGAGTTTCTATACAAATTAACCATGTCTCTTTGATGTGCTTTGTTTTGATTGCCTAGTTAATTGTATTTTGACTGCCTCTGAATAGGCATTTAGACTCAAAGACCCAGGTGTGGGTACTGGACATACGTTCCCACCCTTGTCCTTGTCACTATTCTCATGTCATCTCTTCGAGAAACACACCAAAAATGAGCTCCAGAAGGTTTTCAGCTGAAGAGGTTTTATCAGAGATTTTTAACTGGGATAGTGACGAAGAAGAAGAGATATCAGAGACAGAGGATCTTTCAGAGACGGAGGACAATGTTATTGATGATCCTGACTGCCAATTTTCTTACGATGATGAGGATTCGGAAGAGGAGTCTGCCGCCGCAGATGAAAACCACGGAACGCAACAATCATCGTCCACAGAGGGGACATGGATATCTAAAGACGGTAATATAAAATGGTCAACATGGCCACACCAAAGCCGAGGCAGACTGTCATCTTCCAATGTCATCAAAATGACTCTTGGTCCTACAAGATTTGCCGTCACACGAGTTGATGATATTCAATCAGCATTTGAGCTCTTCATATCCCCACCGATAGAGAGGATTATACTCGACATGACTAACTTGGAGGGGAGACGTGTATTTCAAGAGAAATGGAAGCCACTGGATCAGACTGACTTGCATGATTATTTTGGAATTCTGATATTAGCTGGAGTATACAGGTCAAAGGGAGAATCAACTGCAAGTCTATGGAATGCAGTGGATCCAGGTGTAAAGAAACGGAAGAGCTGCCAAGTCTGTCCCTCCCAAAAGGTCAGTAAAACAAGCACCTTTTGTGTGAAATGCAAGAATTACATCTGCAGGAAGCATACAGTTACATTATGCCCATCATGTGAACAACATTGAAAATGTTGCACATTGAAAATCTGAGAAAATGTTAAAAAGTTAAAAAAAAGAAATTATTTGGTTAAGAAGGAAAAACTTTAACTAAATAGTTCTTCCAAATAGTTCTGGAGATTGAAATTGTATTGTATTTTTGTTTTATAAGTATTTATCTTATTAAAATGACCCGCAACATAATCAATGTGATTTTTTTTCAACATAATACAAGGGTTAAAGAAATACTGAGGCTGGAAACATTGCGATTTAAAGTGATTTAAATGCATTTTAAAAGTGTTTGCCAGCTTCAGGGATGTATTTGGATCATATCTAGCACATAAACTTTATTGCCATTGCCTCCATTAAGATGCAGCAGCTTAAAGCATCACTGAGGCTGGAAACAGTACGAAAACGCTTAGAATGGCCTGTTCTGTGCATTTCAGACCAAAAGAACAATACTTTGAAAAAAGTGATTTAAATGCATTTTAAAGGTGTTTGCCAGCTTATGGGATGTATTTGGATCATATCTAGCACAAAAACTTCATTGTCATAGCTTTCATTAAAATGCAGCAGCTTCAAGCAACACTGAGGCTGGAAACAGTGCCAAAACGCTTAGAATCGTCTATTCTGTGCATTTCAGACCTAAAGGACACTACTTCAAAACAAGTGATTTAAATGCATTTTAAAGGTGTTTGCCTTCTTCAGGGATGTATTTGGATCATATCTAGCACAAAAACTTCTTTGGAATTGCTTGCATTAAGATGCAGCAGCTTAAAACATCACTGAGGCTGGAAACAGTGCCAAAACGCTTAGAATCGTCTATTCTGTGCATTTCAGACCAAAAGAACAGTATATTGAACAAAGTGATTTAAATGCATTTTAAAGGTGTTTGCCTTCTTCAGGGATGTATTTGGATCATATCTAGCAAAGAAACTTCTTTGGAATTGCTTGCATTAAGATGCATCAGCTTCCAGCAACACTGAGGCAGCAAACAGTGCCAAAACGCGTAGAATCGTCTATTCTGTGCATTTCAGACCAAAAGAACACTACTTTAAACAAAGTGATTTAAATGCATTTTAAAGGTGTTTGCCTGCCTCAGGGATGTATTTGGATCATATCTAGCACAAAAACTTCATTGTCATAGCTTTCATTAAAATGCAGCAGCTTCCAGCAACACTGAGGCTGGAAACAGTGCCAAAACGCTTAGAATCGTCTATTCTGTGCATTTCAGACCAAAAGAACACTACTTTAAACAAAGTGATTTAAATGCATTTTAAAGGTGTTTGTCTGCTTCAGGGATGTATTTGGATCATATCTAGCAAAGAAACTTCTTTGGAATTGCTTGCATTAAGATGCAGCAGCTTCCAGCAACACTGTGGCTGGAAACAGTGCCAAAACGCGTAGAATCGTCTATTCTGTGCATTTCAGACCAAAAGAACACTACTTTAAACAAAAATATTTAAATGCATTTTAAAGGTGTTTGTCTGCTTCAGGGATGTATTTGGATCATATCTAGCAAAGAAACATCTTTGGAATTGCTTGCATTAAGATGCAGCATCTTCAAACAACACTGAGGCTGGAAACAGTGCCAAAACGCGTAGAATCGTCTATTCTGTTCATTTCAGACCAAAAGAACACTACTTTACACAAAATAATTTAAATGCATTTTAAAGGTGTTTGCCTGCTTCAGGGATGTATTTGGATCATATCTAGCACAAAAACTTCATTGTCATAGCTTTCATTAAGATGCAGCAGCTTCCAGCAACACTGAGGCTGGAAACAGTGCAAAAACGCTTAGAATCGTCTAATCTGTGCATTTCAGACCAAAAGAACACTACTTTAAACAAAGTGATTTAAATGCATTTTAAAGGTGTTTGTCTGTCTCAGGGATGTATTTGGATCATATCTAGCACAAAAACTTAATATTCAAAGCCTTCATTAAGATGCAGCAGCTTCCAGCAACACTGAGGCTGGAAACATTTCAAAAACGCTTAGAATCGTCTATTCTGTGCATTTCAGACCAAAGAACACTACTTTAAACAAAAATATTTAAATGCATTTTAAAAGTGTTTGTCTGCTTCAGGGATGTATTTGGATCATATCTAGCAAAGAAACTTCTTTGGAATTGCTTGCATTAAGATGCAGCAGCTTCCAGCAACACTGAGGCTGGAAACAGTGCCAAAACGCTTAGAATCGTCTATTCTGTGCATTTAAGACCAAAAGAACACTACTTTAAACAAAGTGATTTAAATGCATTTTAAAGGTGTTTGCCTGCTTCAGGGATGTATTTGGATCATATCTAGCACAAAAACTTCATTGTCATAGCTTTCATTAAGATGCAGCAGCTTCCAGCAACACTGAGGCTGGAAACAGTGCCAAAACGCTTAGAATCGTCTATTATATGCATTTCAGACCAAAAGAACACTACTTTAGTCAAAGTGATTTAAATGCATTTTAAAGGTGTTTGCCTTCTTCAGGGATGTATTTGGATCATATCTAGCACAATAACTTCATTGTCATAGCTTTCATTAAGATGCAGCAGCTTCCAGCAACTTTGAGGCTGGAAACATTTCAAAAACGCTTAGAATCGTCTATTCTGTGCATTTCAGACCAAAGAACACTACTTTAAACAAAAATATTTAAATGCATTTTAAAAGTGTTTGTCTGCTTCAGGGATGTATTTGGATCATATCTAGCAAAGAAACTTCTTTGGAATTGCTTGCATTAAGATGCAGCAGCTTCCAGCAACACTGAGGCTGGAAACAGTGCCAAAACGCTTAGAATCGTCTATTCTGTGCATTTCAGACCTAAAGGACACTACTTCAAACCAAGTGATTTAAATGCATTTTAAATGTGTTTGCCTTCTTCAGGGATGTATTTGGATCATATCTAGCACAAAAACTTCATTGTCATAGCTTTCATTAAAATGCAGCAGCTTCCAGCAACACTGAGGCTGGAAAAAGTGCCAAAACGCTTAGAATCGTCTATTCTGTGCATTTCAGACCAAAGAACACTACTTTAAACAAAAATATTTAAATGCATTTTAAAGGTGTTTGTCTGCTTCAGGGATGTATTTGGATCATATCTAGCAAAGAAACTTCTTTGGAATTGCTTGCATTAAGATGCAGCAGCTTCCAGCAACACTGAGGCTGGAAACAGTGCCAAAACGCTTAGAATCGTCTATTCTGTGCATTTCAGACCTAAAGGACACTACTTTAAACCAAGTGATTTAAATTCATTTTAAAGGTGTTTCCCTGCTTCAGGGATGTATTTGGATCATATCTAGCACAAAAACTTCATTGTCATAGCTTTCATTAAAATGCAGCAGCTTCCAGCAACACTGAGGCTGGAAAAAGTGCCAAAACGCTTAGAATCGTCTATTCTGTGCATTTCAGACCAAAAGAACAGTACTTTAAACAAAGTGATTTAAATGCATTTTAAAGGTGTTTGTCTGCTTCAGGGATGTATTTGGATCATATCTAGCAAAGAAACTTCTTTGGAATTGCTTGCATTAAGATGCATCAGCTTCAAGCAACACTGAGGCTGGAAACAGTGCCAAAACGCTTAGAATCGTCTATTCTGTGCATTTCAGACCTAAAGGACACTACTTCAAACCAAGTGATTTAAATTCATTTTAAAGGTGTTTCCCTGCTTCAGGGATGTATTTGGATCATATCTAGCACAAAAACTTCATTGTCATAGCTTGCATTAAAATGCAGCAGCTTCAAGGAACACTGAGGCTGGAAACAGTGCAAAAACGCTTAGAATCGTCTATTCTGTGCATTTCAGACCAAAAGAACAGTATATTGAACAAAGTGATTTAAATGCATTTTAAAGGTGTTTGTCTGCTTCAGGGATGTATTTGGATCATATCTAGCACAAAAACTTCATTGTCATAGCTTGCATTAAGGTGCAGCAGCTTCCAGCAACACTGAGGCTGGAAACAGTGCCAAAACGCGTAGAATCGTCTATTCTGTGCATTTCAGACCTAAAGGACACTACTTCAAACCAAGTGATTTAAATTCATTTTAAAGGTGTTTCCCTGCTTCAGGGATGTATTTGGATCATATCTAGCACAAAAACTTCATTGTCATAGCTTTCATTAAAATGCAGCAGCTTCCAGCAACACTGAGGCTGGAAAAAGTGCCAAAACGCGTAGAATGGTCTATTCTGTGCATTTCAGACCAAAGAACACTACTTTAAACAAAAATATTTAAATGCATTTTAAAGGTGTTTGTCTGCTTCAGGGATGTATTTGTATCATATCTAGCAAAGAAACTTCTTTGGAATTGCTTGCATTAAGATGCAGCAGCTTCCAGCAACACTGAGGCTGGAAACAGTGCCAAAACGCTTAGAATCGTCTATTCTGTGCATTTCAGACCTAAAGGACACTACTTTAAACCAAGTGATTTAAATTCATTTTAAATGTGTTTGCCTTCTTCAGGGATGTATTTGGATCATATCTAGCACAAAAACTTCATTGTCATAGCTTTCATTAAAATGCAGCAGCTTCCAGCAACACTGAGGTTGGAAAAAGTGCCAAAACGCGTAGAATCGTCTATTCTGTGCATTTCAGACCTACAGGACACTACTTTACACAAAATAATTTAAATGCATTTTAAAGGTGTTTCCCTGCTTCAGGGATGTATTTGGATCATATCTAGCACAAAAACTTCATTGTCATAGCTTTCATTAAAATGCAGCAGCTTCCAGCAACACTGAGGCTGGAAAAAGTGCCAAAACGCTTAGAATCGTCTATTCTGTGCATTTCAGACCAAAGAACACTACTTTAAACAAAAATATTTAAATGCATTTTAAAGGTGTTTGTCTGCTTCAGGGATGTATTTGTATCATATCTAGCAAAGAAACTTCTTTGGAATTGCTTGCATTAAGATGCAGCAGCTTCCAGCAACACTGAGGCTGGAAACAGTGCCAAAACGCGTAGAATCGTCTATTCTGTGCATTTCAGAACAAAAGAACACTACTTTACACAAAATAATTTAAATGCATTTTAAAGGTGTTTCCCTGCTTCAGGGATGTATTTGGATCATATCTAGCACAAAAACTTCATTGTCATAGCTTTCATTAAAATGCAGCAGCTTCCAGCAACACTGAGGCTGGAAAAAGTGCCAAAACGCTTAGAATCGTCTATTCTGTGCATTTCAGACCTAAAGGACACTACTTTAAACCAAGTGATTTAAATTCATTTTAAAGGTGTTTGCCTGCTTCAGGGATGTATTTGGATCATATCTAGCACAAAAACTTCATTGTCATAGCTTTCATTAAAATGCAGCAGCTTCCAGCAACACTGAGGCTGGAAAAAGTGCCAAAACGCTTAGAATCGTCTATTCTGTGCATTTCAGACCAAAAGAACACTACTTTAAACAAAGTGATTTAAATGCATTTTAAAGGTGTTTGTCTGCTTCAGGGATGTATTTGGATCATATCTAGCAAAGAAACTTCTTTGGAATTGCTTGCATTAAGATGCATCAGCTTCAAGCAACACTGAGGCTGGAAACAGTGCCAAAACGCTTAGAATCGTCTATTCTGTGCATTTCAGACCAAAAGAACACTACTTTAAACAAAGTGATTTAAATGCATTTTAAAGGTGTTTGCCTTCTTCAGGGATGTATTTGGATCATATCTAGCAAAGAAACTTCTTTGGAATTGCTTGCATTAAGATGCAGCAGCTTCCAGCAACACTGAGGCTGGAAACAGTGCCAAAACGCGTAGAATCGTCTATTCTGTGCATTTCAGACCAAAAGAACACTACTTTAAACAAAAATATTTAAATGCATTTTAAAGGTGTTTGTCTGCTTCAGGGATGTATTTGGATCATATCTAGCAAAGAAACATCTTTGGAATTGCTTGCATTAAGATGCAGCATCTTCAAACAACAGTGAGGCTGGAAACAGTGCCAAAACGCGTAGAATCGTCTATTCTGTTTATTTCAGACCAAAAGAACACTACTTTACACAAAATAATTTAAATGCATTTTAAAGGTGTTTGCTTGCTTCAGGGATGTATTTGGATCATATCTAGCACAAAAACTTCATTGTCATAGCTTTCATTAAGATGCAGCAGCTTCCAGCAACACTGAGGCTGGAAACAGTGCCAAAACGCGTAGAATCGTCTATTCTGTGCATTTCAGACCAAAAGAACACTACTTTAAACAAAGTGATTTAAATGCATTTTAAAGGTGTTTGTCTGCTTCAGGGATGTATTTGGATCATATCTAGCAAAGAAACTTCTTTGGAATTGCTTGCATTAAGATGCAGCAGCTTCCAGCAACACTGAGGCTGGAAACAGTGCCAAAACGCTTAGAATCGTCTATTCTGTGCATTTCAGACCTAAAGGACACTACTTCAAACCAAGTGATTTAAATTCATTTTAAAGGTGTTTCCCTGCTTCAGGGATGTATTTGGATCATATCTAGCACAAAAACTTCATTGTCATAGCTTTCATTAAAATGCAGCAGCTTCCAGCAACACTGAGGCTGGAAAAAGTGCCAAAACGCTTAGAATCGTCTATTCTGTGCATTTCAGACCAAAGAACACTACTTTAAACAAAAATATTTAAATGCATTTTAAAGGTGTTTGTCTGCTTCAGGGATGTATTTGGATCATATCTAGCACAAAAACTTAATATTCAAAGCCTTCATTAAGATGCAGCATCTTCCAGCAACACTGAGGCTGGAAACAGTGCCAAAACGCTTAGAATCGTCTATTCTGTGCATTTCAGACCAAAAGAACACTACTTTAAACAAGTGATTTAAATGCATTTTAAAGGTGTTTGTCTGCTTCAGGGATGTATTTGGATCATATCTAGCAAAGAAACTTCTTTGGAATTGCTTTCATTAAGATGCAGCAGCTTCCAGCAACACTGAGGCTGGAAACAGTGCCAAAACGCTTAGAATCGTCTATTATATGCATTTCAGACCAAAAGAACACTACTTTAGTCAAAGTGATTTAAATGCATTTTAAAGGTGTTTGCCTTCTTCAGGGATGTATTTGGATCATATCTAGCACAATAACTTCATTGTCATAGCTTTCATTAAGATGCAGCAGCTTCCAGCAACACTGAGGCTGGAAAAAGTGCCAAAACGCTTAGAATCGTCTATTCTGTGCATTTCAGACCAAAAGAACACTACTTTAAACAAAGTGATTTAAATGCATTTTAAAGGTGTTTGTCTGCTTCAGGGATGTATTTGGATCATATCTAGCAAAGAAACTTCTTTGGAATTGCTTGCATTAAGATGCAGCAGCTTCCAGCAACACTGAGGCTGGAAACAGTGCCAAAACGCTTAGAATCGTCTATTCTGTGCATTTCAGACCTAAAGGACACTACTTCAAACCAAGTGATTTAAATGCATTTTAAAGGTGTTTGTCTGCTTCAGGGATGTATTTGGATCATATCTAGCAAAGAAACTTCTTTGGAATTGCTTGCATTAAGATGCATCAGCTTCAAGCAACACTGAGGCTGGAAACAGTGCCAAAACGCTTAGAATCGTCTATTCTGTGCATTTCAGACCTAAAGGACACTACTTCAAACAAAGTGATTTAAATGCATTTTAAATGTGTTTGCCTGCTTCAGGGATGTATTTGGATCATATCTAGCACAAAAACTTCATTGTCATAGCTTTCATTAAGATGCAGCAGCTTCCAGCAACACTGAGGCTGGAAACAGTGCCAAAACGCTTAGAATCGTCTATTCTGTGCATTTCAGACCAAAAGAACAGTATATTGAACAAAGTGATTTAAATGCATTTTAAAGGTGTTTGCCTTCTTCAGGGATGTATTTGGATCATATCTAGCAAAGGAACTTCTTTGGAATTGCTTGCATTAAGATGCAGCAGCTTCCAGCAACACTGAGGCTGGAAACAGTGCCAAAACGCGTAGAATCGTCTATTCTGTGCATTTCAGAACAAAAGAACACTACTTTAAACAAAATAATTTAAATGCATTTTAAAGGTATTTGCCTTCTTCAGGGATGTATTTGGATCATATCTAGCACAAAATCTTCATTGTCAAAGCTTTCATTAAGATGCAGCAGCTTCCAGCAGCACTGAGGCTGGAAACAGTGCCAAAACACTTAGAATCATCTATTCTGTGCATTTCAGACCTACAGGACACTACTTCAAACAAAGTGATTTAAATGCATTTTAAAGGTGTTTGCCTTCTTCAGGGATGTATTTGGATCATATCTAGCAAAGGAACTTCTTTGGAATTGCTTGCATTAAGATGCAGCAGCTTCCAGCAACACTGAGGCTGGAAACAGTGCCAAAACGCTTAGAATCGTCTATTCTGTGCATTTCCGACCAAAAGAACACTACTTTAGTTAGAGTGATTTAAATGCAGTTTAAAGGTGTTTGCCTGCTTCAGGGATGTATTTGGATCATATCTAGCACAAAAACTTCATTGTCATAGCTTTCATTAAGATGCAGCAGCTTCCAGCAACACTGAGGCTGGAATCAGTGCCAAAATGCATAGAATCGTCTATTCTGTGCATTTCAGACCAAAAGAACACTACTTTAGTCAAAGTGATTTAAATGCATTTTAAAGGTGTTTGCCTGCTTCAGGGATGTATTTGGATCATATCTAGCACAAAAACTTCATTGTCATAGCTTTCATTAAGATGCAGCAGCTTCCAGCAACACTGAGGCTGGTAACAGTGCCAAAACGCTTAGAATCGTCTATTCTGTGCATTTCAGACCAAAAGAACAGTATATTGAACAAAGTGATTTAAATGCATTTTAAAGGTGTTTGCCTTCTTCAGGGATGTATTTGGATCATATCTAGCAAAGGAACTTCTTTGGAATTGCTTGCATTAAGATGCAGCAGCTTCCAGCAACACTGAGGCTGGAAACAGTGCCAAAACGCGTAGAATCGTCTATTCTGTGCATTTCAGAACAAAAGAACACTACTTTAAACAAAATAATTTAAATGCATTTTAAAGGTATTTCCCTGCTTCAGGGATGTATTTGGATCATATCTAGCACAAAAACTTCATTGTCATAGCTTTCATTAAAATGCAGCAGCTTCCAGCAACACTGAGGCTGGAAAAAGTGCCAAAACGCTTAGAATCGTCTATTCTGTGCATTTCAGACCAAAGAACACTACTTTAAACAAAAATATTTAAATGCATTTTAAAGGTGTTTGTCTGCTTCAGGGATGTATTTGGATCATATCTAGCACAAAAACTTAATATTCAAAGCCTTCATTAAGATGCAGCAGCTTCCAGCAACACTGAGGCTGGAAACAGTGCCAAAACGCTTAGAATCGTCTATTCTGTGCATTTCAGACCAAAAGAACACTACTTTAAACAAGTGATTTAAATGCATTTTAAAGGTGTTTGTCTGCTTCAGGGATGTATTTGGATCATATCTAGCAAAGAAACTTCTTTGGAATTGCTTGCATTAAGATGCAGAAGCTTCCAGCAACACTGAGGCTGGAAACAGTGCCAAAACGCTTAGAATCGTCTATTCTGTGCATTTAAGACCAAAAGAACACTACTTTAAACAAAGTGATTTAAATGCATTTTAAAGGTGTTTGCCTGCTTCAGGGATGTATTTGGATCATATCTAGCACAAAAACTTCATTGTCATAGCTTTCATTAAGATGCAGCAGCTTCCAGCAACACTGAGGCTGGAAACAGTGCCAAAACGCTTAGAATCGTCTATTATATGCATTTCAGACCAAAAGAACACTACTTTAGTCAAAGTGATTTAAATGCATTTTAAAGGTGTTTGCCTTCTTCAGGGATGTATTTGGATCATATCTAGCACAATAACTTCATTGTCATAGCTTTCATTAAGATGCAGCAGCTTCCAGCAACACTGAGGCTGGAAAAAGTGCCAAAACGCTTAGAATCGTCTATTCTGTGCATTTCAGACCAAAAGAACACTACTTTAAACAAAGTGATTTAAATGCATTTTAAAGGTGTTTGTCTGCTTCAGGGATGTATTTGGATCATATCTAGCAAAGAAACTTCTTTGGAATTGCTTGCATTAAGATGCAGCAGCTTCCAGCAACACTGAGGCTGGAAACAGTGCCAAAACGCTTAGAATCGTCTATTCTGTGCATTTCAGACCTAAAGGACACTACTTCAAACCAAGTGATTTAAATGCATTTTAAAGGTGTTTGTCTGCTTCAGGGATGTATTTGGATCATATCTAGCAAAGAAACTTCTTTGGAATTGCTTGCATTAAGATGCATCAGCTTCAAGCAACACTGAGGCTGGAAACAGTGCCAAAACGCTTAGAATCGTCTATTCTGTGCATTTCAGACCTAAAGGACACTACTTCAAACAAAGTGATTTAAATGCATTTTAAATGTGTTTGCCTTCTTCAGGGATGTATTTGGATCATATCTAGCACAAAAACTTCATTGTCATAGCTTTCATTAAGATGCAGCAGCTTCCAGCAACACTGAGGCTGGAAACAGTGCCAAAACGCTTAGAATCGTCTATTCTGTGCATTTCAGACCAAAAGAACAGTATATTGAACAAAGTGATTTAAATGCATTTTGAAGGTGTTTGCCTTCTTCAGGGATGTATTTGGATCATATCTAGCAAAGGAACTTCTTTGGAATTGCTTGCATTAAGATGCAGCAGCTTCCAGCAACACTGAAGCTGGAAAAAGTGCCAAAACGCTTAGCATTGTCTATTCTGTGCATTTCAGACCAAAAGAACACTACTTTAAACAAAATAATTTAAATGCATTTTAAAGGTGTTTGCCTGCTTCACGGATGTATTTGGATCATATCTAGCACAAAAACTTCTTTGGAATTGCTTGCATTAAGATGCAGCAGCTTCCAGCAACACTGAGGCTGGAAACAGTGCCAAAACGTGTAGAATCGTCTATTCTGTGCATTTCAGAACAAAAGAACACTACTTTAAACAAAATAATTTAAATGCATTTTAAAGGTATTTGCCTTCTTCAGGGATGTATTTGGATCATATCTAGCACAAAATCTTCATTGTCAAAGCTTTCATTAAGATGCAGCAGCTTCCAGCAGCACTGAGGCTGGAAACAGTGCCAAAACACTTAGAATCATCTATTCTGTGCATTTCAGACCTACAGGACACTACTTCAAACAAAGTGATTTAAATGCATTTTAAAGGTGTTTGCCTTCTTCAGGGATGTATTTGGATCATATCTAGCAAAGGAACTTCTTTGGAATTGCTTGCATTAAGATGCAGCAGCTTCCAGCAACACTGAGGCTGGAAACAGTGCCAAAACGCTTAGAATCGTCTATTCTGTGCATTTCCGACCAAAAAAACACTACTTTAGTTAGAGTGATTTAAATGCATTTTAAAGGTGTTTGCCTGCTTCAGGGATGTATTTGGATCATATCTAGCACAAAAACTTCATTGTCATAGCTTTCATTAAGATGCAGCAGCTTCCAGCAACACTGAGGCTGGAATCAGTGCCAAAATGCATAGAATCGTCTATTCTGTGCATTTCAGACCAAAAGAACACTACTTTAGTCAAAGTGATTTAAATGCATTTTAAAGGTGTTTGCCTGCTTCAGGGATGTATTTGGATCATATCTAGCACAAAAACTTCATTGTCATAGCTTTCATTAAGATGCAGCGGCTTCCAGCAACACTGAGGCTGGAATCAGTGCCAAAATGCATAGAATCGTCTATTCTGTGCATTTCAGACCAAAAGAACACTACTTTAAACAAAGTGATTTAAATGCATTTTAAAGGTGTTTGCCTGCTTCAGGGATGTATTTGGATCATATCTAGCAAAGAAACTTCTTTGGAATTGCTTGCATTAAGATGCATCAGCTTCCAGCAACACTGAGGCTGGAAACAGTGCCAAAACGCTTAGAATCGTCTATTCTGTGCATTTAAGACCTACAGGACACTACTTTACACAAAAAAATGTAAATGCATTTTAAAGGTGTTTGCCTGCTTCAGGGATGTATTTGGATCATATCTAGCAAAGAAACTTCTTTGGAATTGCTTGCATTAAGATGCATCAGCTTCAAGCAACACTGAGGCTGGAAACAGTGGCAAAACGCTTAGAATCGTCTATTCTGTGCATTTCAGACCAAAAGAACACTACTTTAAACAAAGTGATTTAAATGCATTTTAAAGGTGTTTGCCTTCTTCAGGGATGTATTTGGATCATATCTAGCACAAAAACTTCATTGTCATAGCTTTCATTAAGATGCAACAGCTTCCACCAACTTTGAGGCTGGAAACAGTGCAAAAACGCGTAGAATCGTCTATTCTGTGCATTTCCGACCAAAAGAACACTACTTTAGACAGAGTGATTTAAATGCATTTTAAAGGTATTCGCCTTCTTCAGGGATGTATTTGGATCATATCTAGCACAAAAACTTCATTGTCATAGCTTTCATTAAGATGCAGCAGCTTCCAGCAACTTTGAGGCTGGAAACAGTGCCAAAACGCGTAGAATCGTCTATTCTGTGCATTTCAGACCAAAAGAACACTACTTTAAACAAAGTGTTTTAAATGCTTTTTAAAGGTGTTTGCCTTCTTCAGGGATGTATTTGGATCATATCTAGCAAAGAAACTTCTTTGGAATTGCTTGCATTAAGATGCTTCAGCTTCAAGCAACACTGAGGCTGGTAACAGTGCCAAAACGCTTAGAATCGTCTATTCTGTGCATTTCAGACCAAAAGAACACTACTTTAAACAAAGTGATTTAAATGCATTTTAAAGGTGTTTGCCTGCTTCAGGGATGTATTTGGATCATATCTAGCACAAAAACTTCATTGTCATAGCTTGCATTAAGATGCAGCAGCTTAAAACATCACTGAGGCTGGAAACAGTGCCAAAAGGCTTAGAATCGTCTATTCTGTGCATTTCAGACCTAAAGGACACTACTTCAAACCAAGTGATTTAAATGCATTTTAAAGGTGTTTGCCTGCTTCAGGGATGTATTTGAATCATATCTAGTAAAGAAACTTCTTTGGCATTGCTTGCATTAAGATGCAGCAGCTTCCAGCAACACTGAGGCTGGAAACAGTGCCAAAACGCTTAGAATCGTCTATTCTGTGCATTTCAGACCAAAAGAACACTACTTTAAACAAAAATATTTAAATGCATTTTTAAGGTGTTTGCCTGCTTCAGGGATGTATTTGGATCATATCTAGCACAAAAACTTCATTGTCATAGCTTTCATTAAGATACAGCAGCTTCCAGCAACACTGAGGCTGGAATCAGTGCCAAAACGCTTAGAATCGTCTATTCTGTGCATTTCAGACCAAAAGAACACTACTTTAGTCAAAGTGTTTTAAATGCATTTTAAAGGTGTTTGCCTGCTTCAGGGATGTATTTGGATCATATCTAGCACAAAAACTTCATTGTCATAGCTTTCATTAAGATGCAGCGGCTTCCAGCAACACTGAGGCTGGAATCAGTGCCAAAATGCATAGAATCGTCTATTCTGTGCATTTCAGACCAAAAGAACACTACTTTAAACAAAGTGATTTAAATGCATTTTAAAGGTGTTTGCCTGCTTCAGGGATGTATTTGGATCATATCTAGCAAAGAAACTTCTTTGGAATTGCTTGCATTAAGATGCATCAGCTTCCAGCAACACTGAGGCTGGAAACAGTGCCAAAACGCTTAGAATCGTCTATTCTGTGCATTTAAGACCTACAGGACACTACTTTACACAAAAAAATGTAAATGCATTTTAAAGGTGTTTGCCTGCTTCAGGGATGTATTTGGATCATATCTAGCAAAGAAACTTCTTTGGAATTGCTTGCATTAAGATGCATCAGCTTCAAGCAACACTGAGGCTGGAAACAGTGGCAAAACGCTTAGAATCGTCTATTCTGTGCATTTCAGACCAAAAGAACACTACTTTAAACAAAGTGATTTAAATGCATTTTAAAGGTGTTTGCCTTCTTCAGGGATGTATTTGGATCATATCTAGCACAAAAACTTCATTGTCATAGCTTTCATTAAGATGCAACAGCTTCCACCAACTTTGAGGCTGGAAACAGTGCAAAAACGCGTAGAATCGTCTATTCTGTGCATTTCCGACCAAAAGAACACTACTTTAGACAGAGTGATTTAAATGCATTTTAAAGGTATTCGCCTTCTTCAGGGATGTATTTGGATCATATCTAGCACAAAAACTTCATTGTCATAGCTTTCATTAAGATGCAGCAGCTTCCAGCAACTTTGAGGCTGGAAACAGTGCCAAAACGCGTAGAATCGTCTATTCTGTGCATTTCAGACCAAAAGAACACTACTTTAAACAAAGTGTTTTAAATGCTTTTTAAAGGTGTTTGCCTTCTTCAGGGATGTATTTGGATCATATCTAGCAAAGAAACTTCTTTGGAATTGCTTGCATTAAGATGCATCAGCTTCAAGCAACACTGAGGCTGGTAACAGTGCCAAAACGCTTAGAATCGTCTATTCTGTGCATTTCAGACCAAAAGAACACTACTTTAAACAAAGTGATTTAAATGCATTTTAAAGGTGTTTGCCTGCTTCAGGGATGTATTTGGATCATATCTAGCACAAAAACTTCATTGTCATAGCTTGCATTAAGATGCAGCAGCTTAAAACATCACTGAGGCTGGAAACAGTGCCAAAACGCTTAGAATTGTCTATTCTGTGCATTTCAGACCAAAAGAACAGTATATTGAACAAAGTGATTTAAATGCATTTTAAAGGTGTTTGCCTTCTTCAGGGATGTATTTGGATCATATGTAGCACAGAAACTTCTTTGGCATTGCTTGCATTAAGATGCAGCAGCTTCCAGCAACACTGATGCTGGAATCAGTGCCAAAATGCATAGAATCGTCTATTCTGTGCATTTCAGACTGAAAGAACACTACTTTAGTCAAAGTGATTTAAATGCATTTTAAAGGTGTTTGCCTGCTTCAGGGATGTATTTGGATCATATCTAGCAAAGAAACTTCTTTGGAATTGCCTGCATTAAGATGCATCAGCTTCCAGCAACACTAAGGCTGGAAACAGTGCGAAAACGCTTAGAATCGTCTATTCTGTGCATTTCAGACCTACAGGACACTACTTTATACAAAAAAATTTAAATGCATTTTAAAGGTGTTTGCCTGCTTCAGGGATGTATTTGGATCATATCTAGCAAAGAAACTTCTTTGGAATTGCTTGCATTAAGATGCATCAGCTTCAAGCAACACTGAGGCTGGAAACAGTGGCAAAACGCTTAGAATCGTCTATTCTGTGCATTTCAGACCAAAAGAACACTACTTTAAACAAAGTGATTTAAATGCATTTTAAAGGTGTTTGCCTTCTTCAGGGATGTATTTGGATCATATCTAGCACAAAAACTTCATTGTCATAGCTTTCATTAAGATGCAGCAGCTTCCACCAACTTTGAGGCTGGAAACAGTGCAAAAACGCTTAGAATCGTCTATTCTGTGCATTTCCGACCAAAAGAACACTACTTTAGTCAGAGTGATTTAAATGCATTTTAAAGGTATTTGCCTTCTTCAGGGATGTATTTGGATCATATCTAGCACAAAAACTTCATTGTCATAGCTTTCATTAAGATGCAGCAGCTTCCAGCAACTTTGAGGCTGGAAACAGTGCCAAAACGCGTAGAATCGTCTATTCTGTGCATTTCAGACCAAAAGAACACTACTTCAAACAAAGTGTTTTAAATGCATTTTAAAGGTGTTTGCCTTCTTCAGGGATGTATTTGGATCATATCTAGCACAAAAACTTCATTGTCATAGCTTGCATTAAGATGCAGCAGCTTAAAACATCACTGAGGCTGGAAACAGTGCCAAAACGCTTAGAATCGTCTATTCTGTGCATTTCAGACCAAAAGAACACTACTTTAAACAAAGTGATTTAAATGCATTTTAAAGGTGTTTGTCTGCTTCAGGGATGTATTTGGATCATATCTAGCACAAAAACTTCATTGTCATAGCTTTTATTAAGACGCAGCAGCTTCCAGCAACACTGAGGCTGGAAACAGTGCCAAAACGCTTAGAATCGTCTATTCTGTGCATTTCAGACCTAAAGGACACTACTTCAAACCAAGTGATTTAAATGCATTTTAAATGTGTTTGCCTGCTTCAGGGATGTATTTGGATCATATCTAGCACAAAAACTTCATTGTCATAGCTTTTATTAAGACGCAGCAGCTTCCAGCAACACTGAGGCTGGAAACAGTGCCAAAAGGCTTAGAATCGTCTATTCTGTGCATTTCAGACCTAAAGGACACTACTTCAAACCAAGTGATTTAAATGCATTTTAAAGGTGTTTGCCTGCTTCAGGGATGTATTTGGATCATATCTAGCACAAAAACTTCATTGTCATAGCTTTCATTAAGATACAGCAGCTTCCAGCAACACTGAGGCTGGAATCAGTGCCAAAACGCTTAGAATCGTCTATTCTTTGCATTTCAGACCAAAAGAACACTACTTTAAACAAAAATATTTAAATGCATTTTAAAGGTGTTTGCCTGCTTCAGGGATGTATTTGGATCATATCTAGCAAAGAAACTTCATTTTCATAGCTTTCATTAGGGTGCAGCAGCTTCCAGCAACACTGAGGCTGGAAACAGTCCCAAAACGCTTAGAATCGTCTATTCTGTGCATTTCAGACCTAAAGGACACTACTTCAAACCAAGTGATTTAAATGCATTTTAAAGGTGTTTGCCTGATTCAGGGATGTATTTGGATAATATCTAGCACAAAAACTTCATTGTCATAGCTTTCATTAAGATGCAGCAGCTTCCAGCAACACTGAGGCTGGAAACAGTGCCAAAACGCTTAGAATCGTCTATTCTGTGCATTTCAGACCTAAAGGACACAACTTCAAACCAAGTGATTTAAATGCATTTTAAAGGTGTTTGCCTGCTTCAGGGATGTATTTGGATCATATCTAGCAAAGAAACTTCTTTGGAATTGCTTGCATTAAGATGCAGCAGCTTCCAGCAACACTGAGGCTGGAAACAGTGCCAAAACGCGTAGAATCGTCTATTCTGTGCATTTCAGACCAAAAGGACATTACTTCAAACCAAGTGATTTAAATGCATTTTAAATGTGTTTGCTTGCTTCAGGGATGTATTTGGATCATATCTAGCACAAAAACTTCATTGTCATAGCTTGCATTAAGATGCAGCAGCTTAAAACATCACTGTTTCCAGAAACAGTGCCAAAACGCGTAGAATCGTCTATTCTGTGCATTTCAGACCAAAAGAACACTACTTTAAACAAAAATATTTAAATGCATTTTAAAGGTGTTTGCCTGCTTCAGGGATGTATTTGGATCATATCTAGCACAAAAACTTCATTGTCATAGCTTTCATTAAGATACAGCAGCTTCCAGCAACACTGAGGCTGGAAACAGTGCCAAAACGCTTAGAATCGTCTATTCTGTGCATTTCAGACCAAAAGAACACTACTTTATACAAAGTGATTTAAATGCTTTTTAAAGGTGTTTGCCTGGTTCAGGGATGTATTTGGATCATATCTAGCACAAAAACTTAATTGTCATAGCTTTCATTAAGATGCAGCAGCTTCCAGCAACACTGAGGCTGGAAACAGTGCCAAAACGCTTAGAATCGTCTATTCTGTGCATTTCAGACCTAAAGGACACTACTTCAAACCAAGTGATTTAAATGCATTTTAAAGGTGTTTGCCTGCTTCAGGGATGTATTTGGATCATATCTAGCAAAGAAACTTCTTTGGAATTGCTTGCATTAAGATGCAGCAGCTTCCAGCAACACTGAGGCTGGAAACAGTGCCAAAACGCGTAGAATCGTCTATTCTGTGCATTTCAGACCAAAAGGACATTACTTCAAACCAAGTGATTTAAATGCATTTTAAATGTGTTTGCTTGCTTCAGGGATGTATTTGGATCATATCTAGCACAAAAACTTCATTGTCATAGCTTGCATTAAGATGCAGCAGCTTAAAACATCACTGTTTCCAGAAACAGTGCCAAAACGCGTAGAATCGTCTATTCTGTGCATTTCAGACCAAAAGAACACTACTTTAAACAAAAATATTTAAATGCATTTTAAAGGTGTTTGCCTGCTTCAGGGATGTATTTGGATCATATCTAGCACAAAAACTTCATTGTCATAGCTTTCATTAAGATACAGCAGCTTCCAGCAACACTGAGGCTGGAAACAGTGCCAAAACGCTTAGAATCGTCTATTCTGTGCATTTCAGACCAAAAGAACACTACTTTATACAAAGTGATTTAAATGCTTTTTAAAGGTGTTTGCCTGGTTCAGGGATGTATTTGGATCATATCTAGCACAAAAACTTAATTGTCATAGCTTTCATTAAGATGCAGCAGCTTCCAGCAACACTGAGGCTGGAAACAGTGCCAAAACGCTTAGAATCGTCTATTCTGTGCATTTCAGACCTAAAGGACACTACTTCAAACCAAGTGATTTAAATGCATTTTAAAGGTGTTTGCCTGCTTCAGGGATGTATTTGGATCATATCTAGCAAAGAAACTTCTTTGGAATTGCTTGCATTAAGATGCAGCAGCTTCCAGCAACACTGAGGCTGGAAACAGTGCCAAAACGCGTAGAATCGTCTATTCTGTGCATTTCAGACCAAAAGGACATTACTTCAAACCAAGTGATTTAAATGCATTTTAAATGTGTTTGCTTGCTTCAGGGATGTATTTGGATCATATCTAGCACAAAAACTTCATTGTCATAGCTTGCATTAAGATGCAGCAGCTTAAAACATCACTAAGGCTGGAAACAGTGCCAAAACGCTTAGAATCGTCTATTCTATGCATTTCAGACCAAAAGAACACTACTTTACACAAAATAATTTAAATGCATTTTAAAGGTGTTTGCCTGCTTCAGGGATGTATTTGGATCATATCTAGCAAAGAAACTTATTTGGAATTGCTTGCATTAAGATGCAGAAGCTTCCAGCAACACTGAGGCTGGAAACAGTGCCAAAACGCTTAGAATCGTCTATTCTGTGCATTTCAGACCTAAAGGACACTACGTCAAACCAAGTGATTTAAATGCATTTTAAAGGTGTTTGTCTGCTTCAGGGATGTATTTGGATCATATCTAGCACAAAAACTTCATTGTCATAGCTTGCATTAAGATGCAGCAGCTTAAAACATCACTGTTTCCAGAAACAGTGCCAAAACGCGTAGAATCGTCTATTCTGTGCATTTCAGACCAAAAGAACACTACTTTAAACAAAAATATTTAAATGCATTTTAAAGGTGTTTGCCTGCTTCAGGGATGTATTTGGATCATATCTAGCACAAAAACTTCATTGTCATAGCTTTCATTAAGATACAGCAGCTTCCAGCAACACTGAGGCTGGAAACAGTGCCAAAACGCTTAGAATCGTCTATTCTGTGCATTTCAGACCAAAAGAACACTACTTTAAACAAAAATATTTAAATGCATTTTAAAGGTGTTTGCCTGCTTCAGGGATGTATTTGGATCATATCTAGCACAAAAACTTCATTGTCATAGCTTTCATTAAGATACAGCAGCTTCCAGCAACACTGAGGCTGGAAACAGTGCCAAAACGCTTAGAATCGTCTATTCTGTGCATTTCAGACCAAAAGAACACTACTTTATACAAAGTGATTTAAATGCTTTTTAAAGGTGTTTGCCTGGTTCAGGGATGTATTTGGATCATATCTAGCACAAAAACTTCATTCTCATAGCTTGCATTAAGATGCAGCAGCTTAAAACATCACTGAGGATGGAAACAGTGCCAAAACGCTTAGAATCGTCTATTCTGTGCATTTCAGACCTAAAGGACACTACTTCAAACCAAGTGATTTAAATGCATTTTAAAGGTGTTTGCCTACTTCAGGGATGTATTTGGATCATATCTAGCACAAAAACTTAATTGTCATAGCTTGCATTAAAATGCAGCAGCTTCCAGCAACACTGAGGCTGGAAACAGTGCCAAAACGCTTAGAATCGTCTATTCTGTGCATTTCAGACCAAAAGAACAGTATATTGAACAAAGTGATTTAAATGCATTTTAAAGGTGTTTGCCTTCTTCAGGGATGTATTTGGGTCATATATAGCAAAGAAACTTATTTGGAATTGCTTGCATTAAGATGCAGCAGCTTCCAGCAACACTGAGGCTGGAAACAGTGCCAAAACGCTTAGAATCGTCTATTCTGTGCATTTCAGACCTAAAGGACACTACTTCAAACCAAGTGATTTAAATGCATTTTAAAGGTGTTTGCCTGCTTCAGGGATGTATTTGGATCATATCTAGTAAAGAAACTTCTTTGGCATTGCTTGCATTAAGATGCAGCAGCTTCCAGCAACACTGAGGCTGGAAACAGTCCCAAAACGCTTAGAATCGTCTATTCTGTGCATTTCAGACCTAAAAGACACTACTTCAAACCAAGTGATTTAAATGCATTTTAAAGGTGTTTGCCTGCTTCAGGGATGTATTTGGATAATATCTAGCACAAAAACTTCATTGTCATAGCTTTCATTAAGATGCAGCAGCTTCCAGCAACACTGAGGCTGGAAACAGTGCCAAAACGCTTAGAATCGTCTATTCTGTGCATTTCAGACCTAAAGGACACAACTTCAAACCAAGTTATTTAAATGCATTTTAAAGGTGTTTGCCTGCTTCAGGGATGTATTTGGATCATATCTAGCAAAGAAACTTCTTTGGAATTGCTTGCATTAAGATGCAGCAGCTTCCAGCAACACTGAGGCTGGAAACAGTGCCAAAACGCTTAGAATCGTCTATTATATGCATTTCAGACCAAAAGAACACTACTTTAGTCAAAGTGATTTAAATGCATTTTAAAGGTGTTTGCCTTCTTCAGGGATGTATTTGGATCATATCTAGCACAATAACTTCATTGTCATAGCTTTCATTAAGATGCAGCAGCTTCCAGCAACACTGAGGCTGGAAAAAGTGCCAAAACGCTTAGAATCGTCTATTCTGTGCATTTCAGACCAAAAGAACACTACTTTAAACAAAGTGATTTAAATGCATTTTAAAGGTGTTTGTCTGCTTCAGGGATGTATTTGGATCATATCTAGCAAAGAAACTTCTTTGGAATTGCTTGCATTAAGATGCAGCAGCTTCCAGCAACACTGAGGCTGGAAACAGTGCCAAAACGCTTAGAATCGTCTATTCTGTGCATTTCAGACCTAAAGGACACTACTTCAAACCAAGTGATTTAAATGCATTTTAAAGGTGTTTGTCTGCTTCAGGGATGTATTTGGATCATATCTAGCAAAGAAACTTCTTTGGAATTGCTTGCATTAAGATGCATCAGCTTCAAGCAACACTGAGGCTGGAAACAGTGCCAAAACGCTTAGAATCGTCTATTCTGTGCATTTCAGACCTAAAGGACACTACTTCAAACAAAGTGATTTAAATGCATTTTAAATGTGTTTGCCTGCTTCAGGGATGTATTTGGATCATATCTAGCACAAAAACTTCATTGTCATAGCTTTCATTAAGATGCAGCAGCTTCCAGCAACACTGAGGCTGGAAACAGTGCCAAAACGCTTAGAATCGTCTATTCTGTGCATTTCAGACCAAAAGAACAGTATATTGAACAAAGTGATTTAAATGCATTTTAAAGGTGTTTGCCTTCTTCAGGGATGTATTTGGATCATATCTAGCAAAGGAACTTCTTTGGAATTGCTTGCATTAAGATGCAGCAGCTTCCAGCAACACTGAGGCTGGAAACAGTGCCAAAACGCGTAGAATCGTCTATTCTGTGCATTTCAGAACAAAAGAACACTACTTTAAACAAAATAATTTAAATGCATTTTAAAGGTATTTGCCTTCTTCAGGGATGTATTTGGATCATATCTAGCACAAAATCTTCATTGTCAAAGCTTTCATTAAGATGCAGCAGCTTCCAGCAGCACTGAGGCTGGAAACAGTGCCAAAACACTTAGAATCATCTATTCTGTGCATTTCAGACCTACAGGACACTACTTCAAACAAAGTGATTTAAATGCATTTTAAAGGTGTTTGCCTTCTTCAGGGATGTATTTGGATCATATCTAGCAAAGGAACTTCTTTGGAATTGCTTGCATTAAGATGCAGCAGCTTCCAGCAACACTGAGGCTGGAAACAGTGCCAAAACGCTTAGAATCGTCTATTCTGTGCATTTCCGACCAAAAGAACACTACTTTAGTTAGAGTGATTTAAATGCAGTTTAAAGGTGTTTGCCTGCTTCAGGGATGTATTTGGATCATATCTAGCACAAAAACTTCATTGTCATAGCTTTCATTAAGATGCAGCAGCTTCCAGCAACACTGAGGCTGGAATCAGTGCCAAAATGCATAGAATCGTCTATTCTGTGCATTTCAGACCAAAAGAACACTACTTTAGTCAAAGTGATTTAAATGCATTTTAAAGGTGTTTGCCTGCTTCAGGGATGTATTTGGATCATATCTAGCACAAAAACTTCATTGTCATAGCTTTCATTAAGATGCAGCAGCTTCCAGCAACACTGAGGCTGGTAACAGTGCCAAAACGCTTAGAATCGTCTATTCTGTGCATTTCAGACCAAAAGAACAGTATATTGAACAAAGTGATTTAAATGCATTTTAAAGGTGTTTGCCTTCTTCAGGGATGTATTTGGATCATATCTAGCAAAGGAACTTCTTTGGAATTGCTTGCATTAAGATGCAGCAGCTTCCAGCAACACTGAGGCTGGAAACAGTGCCAAAACGCGTAGAATCGTCTATTCTGTGCATTTCAGAACAAAAGAACACTACTTTAAACAAAATAATTTAAATGCATTTTAAAGGTATTTCCCTGCTTCAGGGATGTATTTGGATCATATCTAGCACAAAAACTTCATTGTCATAGCTTTCATTAAAATGCAGCAGCTTCCAGCAACACTGAGGCTGGAAAAAGTGCCAAAACGCTTAGAATCGTCTATTCTGTGCATTTCAGACCAAAGAACACTACTTTAAACAAAAATATTTAAATGCATTTTAAAGGTGTTTGTCTGCTTCAGGGATGTATTTGGATCATATCTAGCACAAAAACTTAATATTCAAAGCCTTCATTAAGATGCAGCAGCTTCCAGCAACACTGAGGCTGGAAACAGTGCCAAAACGCTTAGAATCGTCTATTCTGTGCATTTCAGACCAAAAGAACACTACTTTAAACAAGTGATTTAAATGCATTTTAAAGGTGTTTGTCTGCTTCAGGGATGTATTTGGATCATATCTAGCAAAGAAACTTCTTTGGAATTGCTTGCATTAAGATGCAGAAGCTTCCAGCAACACTGAGGCTGGAAACAGTGCCAAAACGCTTAGAATCGTCTATTCTGTGCATTTAAGACCAAAAGAACACTACTTTAAACAAAGTGATTTAAATGCATTTTAAAGGTGTTTGCCTGCTTCAGGGATGTATTTGGATCATATCTAGCACAAAAACTTCATTGTCATAGCTTTCATTAAGATGCAGCAGCTTCCAGCAACACTGAGGCTGGAAACAGTGCCAAAACGCTTAGAATCGTCTATTATATGCATTTCAGACCAAAAGAACACTACTTTAGTCAAAGTGATTTAAATGCATTTTAAAGGTGTTTGCCTTCTTCAGGGATGTATTTGGATCATATCTAGCACAATAACTTCATTGTCATAGCTTTCATTAAGATGCAGCAGCTTCCAGCAACACTGAGGCTGGAAAAAGTGCCAAAACGCTTAGAATCGTCTATTCTGTGCATTTCAGACCAAAAGAACACTACTTTAAACAAAGTGATTTAAATGCATTTTAAAGGTGTTTGTCTGCTTCAGGGATGTATTTGGATCATATCTAGCAAAGAAACTTCTTTGGAATTGCTTGCATTAAGATGCAGCAGCTTCCAGCAACACTGAGGCTGGAAACAGTGCCAAAACGCTTAGAATCGTCTATTCTGTGCATTTCAGACCTAAAGGACACTACTTCAAACCAAGTGATTTAAATGCATTTTAAAGGTGTTTGTCTGCTTCAGGGATGTATTTGGATCATATCTAGCAAAGAAACTTCTTTGGAATTGCTTGCATTAAGATGCATCAGCTTCAAGCAACACTGAGGCTGGAAACAGTGCCAAAACGCTTAGAATCGTCTATTCTGTGCATTTCAGACCTAAAGGACACTACTTCAAACAAAGTGATTTAAATGCATTTTAAATGTGTTTGCCTTCTTCAGGGATGTATTTGGATCATATCTAGCACAAAAACTTCATTGTCATAGCTTTCATTAAGATGCAGCAGCTTCCAGCAACACTGAGGCTGGAAACAGTGCCAAAACGCTTAGAATCGTCTATTCTGTGCATTTCAGACCAAAAGAACAGTATATTGAACAAAGTGATTTAAATGCATTTTGAAGGTGTTTGCCTTCTTCAGGGATGTATTTGGATCATATCTAGCAAAGGAACTTCTTTGGAATTGCTTGCATTAAGATGCAGCAGCTTCCAGCAACACTGAAGCTGGAAAAAGTGCCAAAACGCTTAGCATTGTCTATTCTGTGCATTTCAGACCAAAAGAACACTACTTTAAACAAAATAATTTAAATGCATTTTAAAGGTGTTTGCCTGCTTCACGGATGTATTTGGATCATATCTAGCACAAAAACTTCTTTGGAATTGCTTGCATTAAGATGCAGCAGCTTCCAGCAACACTGAGGCTGGAAACAGTGCCAAAACGTGTAGAATCGTCTATTCTGTGCATTTCAGAACAAAAGAACACTACTTTAAACAAAATAATTTAAATGCATTTTAAAGGTATTTGCCTTCTTCAGGGATGTATTTGGATCATATCTAGCACAAAATCTTCATTGTCAAAGCTTTCATTAAGATGCAGCAGCTTCCAGCAGCACTGAGGCTGGAAACAGTGCCAAAACACTTAGAATCATCTATTCTGTGCATTTCAGACCTACAGGACACTACTTCAAACAAAGTGATTTAAATGCATTTTAAAGGTGTTTGCCTTCTTCAGGGATGTATTTGGATCATATCTAGCAAAGGAACTTCTTTGGAATTGCTTGCATTAAGATGCAGCAGCTTCCAGCAACACTGAGGCTGGAAACAGTGCCAAAACGCTTAGAATCGTCTATTCTGTGCATTTCCGACCAAAAAAACACTACTTTAGTTAGAGTGATTTAAATGCATTTTAAAGGTGTTTGCCTGCTTCAGGGATGTATTTGGATCATATCTAGCACAAAAACTTCATTGTCATAGCTTTCATTAAGATGCAGCAGCTTCCAGCAACACTGAGGCTGGAATCAGTGCCAAAATGCATAGAATCGTCTATTCTGTGCATTTCAGACCAAAAGAACACTACTTTAGTCAAAGTGATTTAAATGCATTTTAAAGGTGTTTGCCTGCTTCAGGGATGTATTTGGATCATATCTAGCACAAAAACTTCATTGTCATAGCTTTCATTAAGATGCAGCGGCTTCCAGCAACACTGAGGCTGGAATCAGTGCCAAAATGCATAGAATCGTCTATTCTGTGCATTTCAGACCAAAAGAACACTACTTTAAACAAAGTGATTTAAATGCATTTTAAAGGTGTTTGCCTGCTTCAGGGATGTATTTGGATCATATCTAGCAAAGAAACTTCTTTGGAATTGCTTGCATTAAGATGCATCAGCTTCCAGCAACACTGAGGCTGGAAACAGTGCCAAAACGCTTAGAATCGTCTATTCTGTGCATTTAAGACCTACAGGACACTACTTTACACAAAAAAATGTAAATGCATTTTAAAGGTGTTTGCCTGCTTCAGGGATGTATTTGGATCATATCTAGCAAAGAAACTTCTTTGGAATTGCTTGCATTAAGATGCATCAGCTTCAAGCAACACTGAGGCTGGAAACAGTGGCAAAACGCTTAGAATCGTCTATTCTGTGCATTTCAGACCAAAAGAACACTACTTTAAACAAAGTGATTTAAATGCATTTTAAAGGTGTTTGCCTTCTTCAGGGATGTATTTGGATCATATCTAGCACAAAAACTTCATTGTCATAGCTTTCATTAAGATGCAACAGCTTCCACCAACTTTGAGGCTGGAAACAGTGCAAAAACGCGTAGAATCGTCTATTCTGTGCATTTCCGACCAAAAGAACACTACTTTAGACAGAGTGATTTAAATGCATTTTAAAGGTATTCGCCTTCTTCAGGGATGTATTTGGATCATATCTAGCACAAAAACTTCATTGTCATAGCTTTCATTAAGATGCAGCAGCTTCCAGCAACTTTGAGGCTGGAAACAGTGCCAAAACGCGTAGAATCGTCTATTCTGTGCATTTCAGACCAAAAGAACACTACTTTAAACAAAGTGTTTTAAATGCTTTTTAAAGGTGTTTGCCTTCTTCAGGGATGTATTTGGATCATATCTAGCAAAGAAACTTCTTTGGAATTGCTTGCATTAAGATGCTTCAGCTTCAAGCAACACTGAGGCTGGTAACAGTGCCAAAACGCTTAGAATCGTCTATTCTGTGCATTTCAGACCAAAAGAACACTACTTTAAACAAAGTGATTTAAATGCATTTTAAAGGTGTTTGCCTGCTTCAGGGATGTATTTGGATCATATCTAGCACAAAAACTTCATTGTCATAGCTTGCATTAAGATGCAGCAGCTTAAAACATCACTGAGGCTGGAAACAGTGCCAAAAGGCTTAGAATCGTCTATTCTGTGCATTTCAGACCTAAAGGACACTACTTCAAACCAAGTGATTTAAATGCATTTTAAAGGTGTTTGCCTGCTTCAGGGATGTATTTGAATCATATCTAGTAAAGAAACTTCTTTGGCATTGCTTGCATTAAGATGCAGCAGCTTCCAGCAACACTGAGGCTGGAAACAGTGCCAAAACGCTTAGAATCGTCTATTCTGTGCATTTCAGACCAAAAGAACACTACTTTAAACAAAAATATTTAAATGCATTTTTAAGGTGTTTGCCTGCTTCAGGGATGTATTTGGATCATATCTAGCACAAAAACTTCATTGTCATAGCTTTCATTAAGATACAGCAGCTTCCAGCAACACTGAGGCTGGAATCAGTGCCAAAACGCTTAGAATCGTCTATTCTGTGCATTTCAGACCAAAAGAACACTACTTTAGTCAAAGTGTTTTAAATGCATTTTAAAGGTGTTTGCCTGCTTCAGGGATGTATTTGGATCATATCTAGCACAAAAACTTCATTGTCATAGCTTTCATTAAGATGCAGCGGCTTCCAGCAACACTGAGGCTGGAATCAGTGCCAAAATGCATAGAATCGTCTATTCTGTGCATTTCAGACCAAAAGAACACTACTTTAAACAAAGTGATTTAAATGCATTTTAAAGGTGTTTGCCTGCTTCAGGGATGTATTTGGATCATATCTAGCAAAGAAACTTCTTTGGAATTGCTTGCATTAAGATGCATCAGCTTCCAGCAACACTGAGGCTGGAAACAGTGCCAAAACGCTTAGAATCGTCTATTCTGTGCATTTAAGACCTACAGGACACTACTTTACACAAAAAAATGTAAATGCATTTTAAAGGTGTTTGCCTGCTTCAGGGATGTATTTGGATCATATCTAGCAAAGAAACTTCTTTGGAATTGCTTGCATTAAGATGCATCAGCTTCAAGCAACACTGAGGCTGGAAACAGTGGCAAAACGCTTAGAATCGTCTATTCTGTGCATTTCAGACCAAAAGAACACTACTTTAAACAAAGTGATTTAAATGCATTTTAAAGGTGTTTGCCTTCTTCAGGGATGTATTTGGATCATATCTAGCACAAAAACTTCATTGTCATAGCTTTCATTAAGATGCAACAGCTTCCACCAACTTTGAGGCTGGAAACAGTGCAAAAACGCGTAGAATCGTCTATTCTGTGCATTTCCGACCAAAAGAACACTACTTTAGACAGAGTGATTTAAATGCATTTTAAAGGTATTCGCCTTCTTCAGGGATGTATTTGGATCATATCTAGCACAAAAACTTCATTGTCATAGCTTTCATTAAGATGCAGCAGCTTCCAGCAACTTTGAGGCTGGAAACAGTGCCAAAACGCGTAGAATCGTCTATTCTGTGCATTTCAGACCAAAAGAACACTACTTTAAACAAAGTGTTTTAAATGCTTTTTAAAGGTGTTTGCCTTCTTCAGGGATGTATTTGGATCATATCTAGCAAAGAAACTTCTTTGGAATTGCTTGCATTAAGATGCATCAGCTTCAAGCAACACTGAGGCTGGTAACAGTGCCAAAACGCTTAGAATCGTCTATTCTGTGCATTTCAGACCAAAAGAACACTACTTTAAACAAAGTGATTTAAATGCATTTTAAAGGTGTTTGCCTGCTTCAGGGATGTATTTGGATCATATCTAGCACAAAAACTTCATTGTCATAGCTTGCATTAAGATGCAGCAGCTTAAAACATCACTGAGGCTGGAAACAGTGCCAAAACGCTTAGAATTGTCTATTCTGTGCATTTCAGACCAAAAGAACAGTATATTGAACAAAGTGATTTAAATGCATTTTAAAGGTGTTTGCCTTCTTCAGGGATGTATTTGGATCATATGTAGCACAGAAACTTCTTTGGCATTGCTTGCATTAAGATGCAGCAGCTTCCAGCAACACTGATGCTGGAATCAGTGCCAAAATGCATAGAATCGTCTATTCTGTGCATTTCAGACTGAAAGAACACTACTTTAGTCAAAGTGATTTAAATGCATTTTAAAGGTGTTTGCCTGCTTCAGGGATGTATTTGGATCATATCTAGCAAAGAAACTTCTTTGGAATTGCCTGCATTAAGATGCATCAGCTTCCAGCAACACTAAGGCTGGAAACAGTGCGAAAACGCTTAGAATCGTCTATTCTGTGCATTTCAGACCTACAGGACACTACTTTATACAAAAAAATTTAAATGCATTTTAAAGGTGTTTGCCTGCTTCAGGGATGTATTTGGATCATATCTAGCAAAGAAACTTCTTTGGAATTGCTTGCATTAAGATGCATCAGCTTCAAGCAACACTGAGGCTGGAAACAGTGGCAAAACGCTTAGAATCGTCTATTCTGTGCATTTCAGACCAAAAGAACACTACTTTAAACAAAGTGATTTAAATGCATTTTAAAGGTGTTTGCCTTCTTCAGGGATGTATTTGGATCATATCTAGCACAAAAACTTCATTGTCATAGCTTTCATTAAGATGCAGCAGCTTCCACCAACTTTGAGGCTGGAAACAGTGCAAAAACGCTTAGAATCGTCTATTCTGTGCATTTCCGACCAAAAGAACACTACTTTAGTCAGAGTGATTTAAATGCATTTTAAAGGTATTTGCCTTCTTCAGGGATGTATTTGGATCATATCTAGCACAAAAACTTCATTGTCATAGCTTTCATTAAGATGCAGCAGCTTCCAGCAACTTTGAGGCTGGAAACAGTGCCAAAACGCGTAGAATCGTCTATTCTGTGCATTTCAGACCAAAAGAACACTACTTCAAACAAAGTGTTTTAAATGCATTTTAAAGGTGTTTGCCTTCTTCAGGGATGTATTTGGATCATATCTAGCACAAAAACTTCATTGTCATAGCTTGCATTAAGATGCAGCAGCTTAAAACATCACTGAGGCTGGAAACAGTGCCAAAACGCTTAGAATCGTCTATTCTGTGCATTTCAGACCAAAAGAACACTACTTTAAACAAAGTGATTTAAATGCATTTTAAAGGTGTTTGTCTGCTTCAGGGATGTATTTGGATCATATCTAGCACAAAAACTTCATTGTCATAGCTTTTATTAAGACGCAGCAGCTTCCAGCAACACTGAGGCTGGAAACAGTGCCAAAACGCTTAGAATCGTCTATTCTGTGCATTTCAGACCTAAAGGACACTACTTCAAACCAAGTGATTTAAATGCATTTTAAATGTGTTTGCCTGCTTCAGGGATGTATTTGGATCATATCTAGCACAAAAACTTCATTGTCATAGCTTTTATTAAGACGCAGCAGCTTCCAGCAACACTGAGGCTGGAAACAGTGCCAAAAGGCTTAGAATCGTCTATTCTGTGCATTTCAGACCTAAAGGACACTACTTCAAACCAAGTGATTTAAATGCATTTTAAAGGTGTTTGCCTGCTTCAGGGATGTATTTGGATCATATCTAGCACAAAAACTTCATTGTCATAGCTTTCATTAAGATACAGCAGCTTCCAGCAACACTGAGGCTGGAATCAGTGCCAAAACGCTTAGAATCGTCTATTCTTTGCATTTCAGACCAAAAGAACACTACTTTAAACAAAAATATTTAAATGCATTTTAAAGGTGTTTGCCTGCTTCAGGGATGTATTTGGATCATATCTAGCAAAGAAACTTCATTTTCATAGCTTTCATTAGGGTGCAGCAGCTTCCAGCAACACTGAGGCTGGAAACAGTCCCAAAACGCTTAGAATCGTCTATTCTGTGCATTTCAGACCTAAAGGACACTACTTCAAACCAAGTGATTTAAATGCATTTTAAAGGTGTTTGCCTGATTCAGGGATGTATTTGGATAATATCTAGCACAAAAACTTCATTGTCATAGCTTTCATTAAGATGCAGCAGCTTCCAGCAACACTGAGGCTGGAAACAGTGCCAAAACGCTTAGAATCGTCTATTCTGTGCATTTCAGACCTAAAGGACACAACTTCAAACCAAGTGATTTAAATGCATTTTAAAGGTGTTTGCCTGCTTCAGGGATGTATTTGGATCATATCTAGCAAAGAAACTTCTTTGGAATTGCTTGCATTAAGATGCAGCAGCTTCCAGCAACACTGAGGCTGGAAACAGTGCCAAAACGCGTAGAATCGTCTATTCTGTGCATTTCAGACCAAAAGGACATTACTTCAAACCAAGTGATTTAAATGCATTTTAAATGTGTTTGCTTGCTTCAGGGATGTATTTGGATCATATCTAGCACAAAAACTTCATTGTCATAGCTTGCATTAAGATGCAGCAGCTTAAAACATCACTGTTTCCAGAAACAGTGCCAAAACGCGTAGAATCGTCTATTCTGTGCATTTCAGACCAAAAGAACACTACTTTAAACAAAAATATTTAAATGCATTTTAAAGGTGTTTGCCTGCTTCAGGGATGTATTTGGATCATATCTAGCACAAAAACTTCATTGTCATAGCTTTCATTAAGATACAGCAGCTTCCAGCAACACTGAGGCTGGAAACAGTGCCAAAACGCTTAGAATCGTCTATTCTGTGCATTTCAGACCAAAAGAACACTACTTTATACAAAGTGATTTAAATGCTTTTTAAAGGTGTTTGCCTGGTTCAGGGATGTATTTGGATCATATCTAGCACAAAAACTTAATTGTCATAGCTTTCATTAAGATGCAGCAGCTTCCAGCAACACTGAGGCTGGAAACAGTGCCAAAACGCTTAGAATCGTCTATTCTGTGCATTTCAGACCTAAAGGACACTACTTCAAACCAAGTGATTTAAATGCATTTTAAAGGTGTTTGCCTGCTTCAGGGATGTATTTGGATCATATCTAGCAAAGAAACTTCTTTGGAATTGCTTGCATTAAGATGCAGCAGCTTCCAGCAACACTGAGGCTGGAAACAGTGCCAAAACGCGTAGAATCGTCTATTCTGTGCATTTCAGACCAAAAGGACATTACTTCAAACCAAGTGATTTAAATGCATTTTAAATGTGTTTGCTTGCTTCAGGGATGTATTTGGATCATATCTAGCACAAAAACTTCATTGTCATAGCTTGCATTAAGATGCAGCAGCTTAAAACATCACTGTTTCCAGAAACAGTGCCAAAACGCGTAGAATCGTCTATTCTGTGCATTTCAGACCAAAAGAACACTACTTTAAACAAAAATATTTAAATGCATTTTAAAGGTGTTTGCCTGCTTCAGGGATGTATTTGGATCATATCTAGCACAAAAACTTCATTGTCATAGCTTTCATTAAGATACAGCAGCTTCCAGCAACACTGAGGCTGGAAACAGTGCCAAAACGCTTAGAATCGTCTATTCTGTGCATTTCAGACCAAAAGAACACTACTTTATACAAAGTGATTTAAATGCTTTTTAAAGGTGTTTGCCTGGTTCAGGGATGTATTTGGATCATATCTAGCACAAAAACTTAATTGTCATAGCTTTCATTAAGATGCAGCAGCTTCCAGCAACACTGAGGCTGGAAACAGTGCCAAAACGCTTAGAATCGTCTATTCTGTGCATTTCAGACCTAAAGGACACTACTTCAAACCAAGTGATTTAAATGCATTTTAAAGGTGTTTGCCTGCTTCAGGGATGTATTTGGATCATATCTAGCAAAGAAACTTCTTTGGAATTGCTTGCATTAAGATGCAGCAGCTTCCAGCAACACTGAGGCTGGAAACAGTGCCAAAACGCGTAGAATCGTCTATTCTGTGCATTTCAGACCAAAAGGACATTACTTCAAACCAAGTGATTTAAATGCATTTTAAATGTGTTTGCTTGCTTCAGGGATGTATTTGGATCATATCTAGCACAAAAACTTCATTGTCATAGCTTGCATTAAGATGCAGCAGCTTAAAACATCACTAAGGCTGGAAACAGTGCCAAAACGCTTAGAATCGTCTATTCTATGCATTTCAGACCAAAAGAACACTACTTTACACAAAATAATTTAAATGCATTTTAAAGGTGTTTGCCTGCTTCAGGGATGTATTTGGATCATATCTAGCAAAGAAACTTATTTGGAATTGCTTGCATTAAGATGCAGAAGCTTCCAGCAACACTGAGGCTGGAAACAGTGCCAAAACGCTTAGAATCGTCTATTCTGTGCATTTCAGACCTAAAGGACACTACGTCAAACCAAGTGATTTAAATGCATTTTAAAGGTGTTTGTCTGCTTCAGGGATGTATTTGGATCATATCTAGCACAAAAACTTCATTGTCATAGCTTGCATTAAGATGCAGCAGCTTAAAACATCACTGTTTCCAGAAACAGTGCCAAAACGCGTAGAATCGTCTATTCTGTGCATTTCAGACCAAAAGAACACTACTTTAAACAAAAATATTTAAATGCATTTTAAAGGTGTTTGCCTGCTTCAGGGATGTATTTGGATCATATCTAGCACAAAAACTTCATTGTCATAGCTTTCATTAAGATACAGCAGCTTCCAGCAACACTGAGGCTGGAAACAGTGCCAAAACGCTTAGAATCGTCTATTCTGTGCATTTCAGACCAAAAGAACACTACTTTAAACAAAAATATTTAAATGCATTTTAAAGGTGTTTGCCTGCTTCAGGGATGTATTTGGATCATATCTAGCACAAAAACTTCATTGTCATAGCTTTCATTAAGATACAGCAGCTTCCAGCAACACTGAGGCTGGAAACAGTGCCAAAACGCTTAGAATCGTCTATTCTGTGCATTTCAGACCAAAAGAACACTACTTTATACAAAGTGATTTAAATGCTTTTTAAAGGTGTTTGCCTGGTTCAGGGATGTATTTGGATCATATCTAGCACAAAAACTTCATTCTCATAGCTTGCATTAAGATGCAGCAGCTTAAAACATCACTGAGGATGGAAACAGTGCCAAAACGCTTAGAATCGTCTATTCTGTGCATTTCAGACCTAAAGGACACTACTTCAAACCAAGTGATTTAAATGCATTTTAAAGGTGTTTGCCTACTTCAGGGATGTATTTGGATCATATCTAGCACAAAAACTTAATTGTCATAGCTTGCATTAAAATGCAGCAGCTTCCAGCAACACTGAGGCTGGAAACAGTGCCAAAACGCTTAGAATCGTCTATTCTGTGCATTTCAGACCAAAAGAACAGTATATTGAACAAAGTGATTTAAATGCATTTTAAAGGTGTTTGCCTTCTTCAGGGATGTATTTGGGTCATATATAGCAAAGAAACTTATTTGGAATTGCTTGCATTAAGATGCAGCAGCTTCCAGCAACACTGAGGCTGGAAACAGTGCCAAAACGCTTAGAATCGTCTATTCTGTGCATTTCAGACCTAAAGGACACTACTTCAAACCAAGTGATTTAAATGCATTTTAAAGGTGTTTGCCTGCTTCAGGGATGTATTTGGATCATATCTAGTAAAGAAACTTCTTTGGCATTGCTTGCATTAAGATGCAGCAGCTTCCAGCAACACTGAGGCTGGAAACAGTCCCAAAACGCTTAGAATCGTCTATTCTGTGCATTTCAGACCTAAAAGACACTACTTCAAACCAAGTGATTTAAATGCATTTTAAAGGTGTTTGCCTGCTTCAGGGATGTATTTGGATAATATCTAGCACAAAAACTTCATTGTCATAGCTTTCATTAAGATGCAGCAGCTTCCAGCAACACTGAGGCTGGAAACAGTGCCAAAACGCTTAGAATCGTCTATTCTGTGCATTTCAGACCTAAAGGACACAACTTCAAACCAAGTTATTTAAATGCATTTTAAAGGTGTTTGCCTGCTTCAGGGATGTATTTGGATCATATCTAGCAAAGAAACTTCTTTGGAATTGCTTGCATTAAGATGCAGCAGCTTCCAGCAACACTGAGGCTGGAAACAGTGCCAAAACGCGTAGAATCGTCTATTCTGTGCATTTCAGACCAAAAGGACATTACTTCAAACCAAGTGATTTAAATGCATTTTAAATGTGTTTGCTTGCTTCAGGGATGTATTTGGATCATATCTAGCACAAAAACTTCATTGTCATAGCTTGCATTAAGATGCAGCAGCTTAAAACATCACTGTTTCCAGAAACAGTGCCAAAACGCGTAGAATCGTCTATTCTGTGCATTTCAGACCAAAAGAACACTACTTTATACAAAGTGATTTAAATGCTTTTTAAAGGTGTTTGCCTGGTTCAGGGATGTATTTGGATCATATCTAGCACAAAAACTTCATTCTCATAGCTTGCATTAAGATGCAGCAGCTTAAAACATCACTGAGGATGGAAACAGTGCCAAAACGCTTAGAATCGTCTATTCTGGGCATTTCAGACCTAAAGGACACTACTTCAAACCAAGTGATTTAAATGCATTTTAAAGGTGTTTGCCTACTTCAGGGATGTATTTGGATCATATCTAGCACAAAAACTTAATTGTCATAGCTTGCATTAAAATGCAGCAGCTTCAAGGAACACTGAGGCTGGAAACAGTGCAAAAACGCTTAGAATCGTCTATTCTGTGCATTTCAGACCAAAAGAACAGTATATTGAACAAAGTGATTTAAATGCATTTTAAAGGTGTTTGCCTGCTTCAGGGATGTATTTGGATCATATCTAGCACAAAAACTTCTTTGGAACTGCTTGCATTAAGATGCAGCAGCTTCCAGCAACACTGAGGCTGGAAACAGTGCCAAAACGCTTAGAATCGTCTATTCTGTGCATTTAAGACCTACAGGACACTACTTCAAACCAAGTGATTTAAATGCATTTTAAAGGTGTTTGTCTGCTTCAGGGATGTATTTGGATCATATCTAGCACAAAAACTTCATTGTCATAGCTTTTATTAAGACGCAGCAGCTTCCAGCAACACTGAGGCTGGAAACAGTGCCAAAACGCTTAGAATCGTCTATTCTGTGCTTTTCAGACCAAAAGAACACTACTTTAAACAAAGTGATTTAAATGCATTTTAAAGGTGTTTGCCTGCTTCAGGGATGTATTTGGATCATATCTAGCAAAGAAACTTCTTTGGAATTGCTTGCATTAAGATGCATCAGCTTCCAGCAACACTGAGGCTGGAAACAGTGCCAAAACGCTTAGAATCGTCTATTCTGTGCATTTAAGACCTACAGGACACTACTTTACACAAAAAAATGTAAATGCATTTTGAAGGTGTTTGCCTGCTTCAGGGATGTATTTGGATCATATCTAGCAAAGAAACTTCTTTGGAATTGCTTGCATTAAGATGCATCAGCTTCAAGCAACACTGAGGCTGGAAACAGTGGCAAAACGCTTAGAATCGTCTATTCTGTGCATTTCAGACCAAAAGAACACTACTTTAAACAAAGTGATTTAAATGCATTTTAAAGGTGTTTGCCATCTTCAGGGATGTATTTGGATCATATCTAGCACAAAAACTTCATTGTCATAGCTTTCATTAAGATGCAACAGCTTCCACCAACTTTGAGGCTGGAAACAGTGCAAAAACGCGTAGAATCGTCTATTCTGTGCATTTCCGACCAAAAGAACACTACTTTAGACAGAGTGATTTAAATGCATTTTAAAGGTATTCGCCTTCTTCAGGGATGTATTTGGATCATATCTAGCACAAAAACTTCATTGTCATAGCTTTCATTAAGATGCAGCAGCTTCCAGCAACTTTGAGGCTGGAAACAGTGCCAAAACGCGTAGAATCGTCTATTCTGTGCATTTCAGACCAAAAGAACACTACTTTAAACAAAGTGTTTTAAATGCTTTTTAAAGGTGTTTGCCTTCTTCAGGGATGTATTTGGATCATATCTAGCAAAGAAACTTCTTTGGAATTGCTTGCATTAAGATGCATCAGCTTCAAGCAACACTGAGGCTGGTAACAGTGCCAAAACGCTTAGAATCGTCTATTCTGTGCATTTCAGACCAAAAGAACACTACTTTAAACAAAGTGATTTAAATGCATTTTAAAGGTGTTTGCCTGCTTCAGGGATGTATTTGGATCATATCTAGCACAAAAACTTCATTGTCATAGCTTGCATTAAGATGCAGCAGCTTAAAACATCACTGAGGCTGGAAACAGTGCCAAAACGCTTAGAATTGTCTATTCTGTGCATTTCAGACCAAAAGAACAGTATATTGAACAAAGTGATTTAAATGCATTTTAAAGGTGTTTGCCTTCTTCAGGGATGTATTTGGATCATATGTAGCACAGAAACTTCTTTGGCATTGCTTGCATTAAGATGCAGCAGCTTCCAGCAACACTGATGCTGGAATCAGTGCCAAAATGCATAGAATCGTCTATTCTGTGCATTTCAGACTGAAAGAACACTACTTTAGTCAAAGTGATTTAAATGCATTTTAAAGGTGTTTGCCTGCTTCAGGGATGTATTTGGATCATATCTAGCAAAGAAACTTCTTTGGAATTGCCTGCATTAAGATGCATCAGCTTCCAGCAACACTAAGGCTGGAAACAGTGCGAAAACGCTTAGAATCGTCTATTCTGTGCATTTCAGACCTACAGGACACTACTTTACACAAAAAAATTTAAATGCATTTTAAAGGTGTTTGCCTGCTTCAGGGATGTATTTGGATCATATCTAGCAAAGAAACTTCTTTGGAATTGCTTGCATTAAGATGCATCAGCTTCAAGCAACACTGAGGCTGGAAACAGTGGCAAAACGCTTAGAATCGTCTATTCTGTGCATTTCAGACCAAAAGAACACTACTTTAAACAAAGTGATTTAAATGCATTTTAAAGGTGTTTGCCTTCTTCAGGGATGTATTTGGATCATATCTAGCACAAAAACTTCATTGTCATAGCTTTCATTAAGATGCAGCAGCTTCCACCAACTTTGAGGCTGGAAACAGTGCAAAAACGCTTAGAATCGTCTATTCTGTGCATTTCCGACCAAAAGAACACTACTTTAGTCAGAGTGATTTAAATGCATTTTAAAGGTATTTGCCTTCTTCAGGGATGTATTTGGATCATATCTAGCACAAAAACTTCATTGTCATAGCTTTCATTAAGATGCAGCAGCTTCCAGCAACTTTGAGGCTGGAAACAGTGCCAAAACGCGTAGAATCGTCTATTCTGTGCATTTCAGACCAAAAGAACACTACTTCAAACAAAGTGTTTTAAATGCATTTTAAAGGTGTTTGCCTTCTTCAGGGATGTATTTGGATCATATCTAGCACAAAAACTTCATTGTCATAGCTTGCATTAAGATGCAGCAGCTTAAAACATCACTGAGGCTGGAAACAGTGCCAAAACGCTTAGAATCGTCTATTCTGTGCATTTCAGACCAAAAGAACACTACTTTAAACAAAGTGATTTAAATGCATTTTAAAGGTGTTTGTCTGCTTCAGGGATGTATTTGGATCATATCTAGCACAAAAACTTCATTGTCATAGCTTTTATTAAGACGCAGCAGCTTCCAGCAACACTGAGGCTGGAAACAGTGCCAAAACGCTTAGAATCGTCTATTCTGTGCATTTCAGACCTAAAGGACACTACTTCAAACCAAGTGATTTAAATGCATTTTAAATGTGTTTGCCTGCTTCAGGGATGTATTTGGATCATATCTAGCACAAAAACTTCATTGTCATAGCTTTTATTAAGACGCAGCAGCTTCCAGCAACACTGAGGCTGGAAACAGTGCCAAAAGGCTTAGAATCGTCTATTCTGTGCATTTCAGACCTAAAGGACACTACTTCAAACCAAGTGATTTAAATGCATTTTAAAGGTGTTTGCCTGCTTCAGGGATGTATTTGGATCATATCTAGCACAAAAACTTCATTGTCATAGCTTTCATTAAGATACAGCAGCTTCCAGCAACACTGAGGCTGGAATCAGTGCCAAAACGCTTAGAATCGTCTATTCTTTGCATTTCAGACCAAAAGAACACTACTTTAAACAAAAATATTTAAATGCATTTTAAAGGTGTTTGCCTGCTTCAGGGATGTATTTGGATCATATCTAGCAAAGAAACTTCATTTTCATAGCTTTCATTAGGGTGCAGCAGCTTTCAGCAACACTGAGGCTGGAAACAGTGCCAAAACGCTTAGAATCGGCTATTCTCTGCATCTCAGACCAAAAGAACAGTTAATGAAACAAAGTGATTTAAATGCATTTTAAAGGTGTTTGCCTGCTTCAGGGATGTATTTGGATCATATCTAGTAAAGAAACTTCTTTGGCATTGCTTGCATTAAGATGCAGCAGCTTCCAGCAACACTGAGGCTGGAAACAGTCCCAAAACGCTTAGAATCGTCTATTCTGTGCATTTCAGACCTAAAGGACACTACTTCAAACCAAGTGATTTAAATGCATTTTAAAGGTGTTTGCCTGCTTCAGGGATGTATTTGGATCATATCTAGCACAAAAACTTCATTGTCATAGCTTTCATTAAGATACAGCAGCTTCCAGCAACACTGAGGCTGGAAACAGTGCCAAAACGCTTAGAATCGTCTATTCTGTGCATTTCAGACCAAAAGAACACTACTTTATACAAAGTGATTTAAATGCTTTTTAAAGGTGTTTGCCTGGTTCAGGGATGTATTTGGATCATATCTAGCACAAAAACTTAATTGTCATAGCTTTCATTAAGATGCAGCAGCTTCCAGCAACACTGAGGCTGGAAACAGTGCCAAAACGCTTAGAATTGTCTATTCTGTGCATTTCAGACCAAAAGAACAGTATATTGAACAAAGTGATTTAAATGCATTTTAAAGGTGTTTGCCTTCTTCAGGGATGTATTTGGATCATATGTAGCACAGAAACTTCTTTGGCATTGCTTGCATTAAGATGCAGCAGCTTCCAGCAACACTGATGCTGGAATCAGTGCCAAAATGCATAGAATCGTCTATTCTGTGCATTTCAGACTGAAAGAACACTACTTTAGTCAAAGTGATTTAAATGCATTTTAAAGGTGTTTGCCTGCTTCAGGGATGTATTTGGATCATATCTAGCAAAGAAACTTCTTTGGAATTGCCTGCATTAAGATGCATCAGCTTCCAGCAACACTAAGGCTGGAAACAGTGCGAAAACGCTTAGAATCGTCTATTCTGTGCATTTCAGACCTACAGGACACTACTTTACACAAAAAAATTTAAATGCATTTTAAAGGTGTTTGCCTGCTTCAGGGATGTATTTGGATCATATCTAGCAAAGAAACTTCTTTGGAATTGCTTGCATTAAGATGCATCAGCTTCAAGCAACACTGAGGCTGGAAACAGTGGCAAAACGCTTAGAATCGTCTATTCTGTGCATTTCAGACCAAAAGAACACTACTTTAAACAAAGTGATTTAAATGCATTTTAAAGGTGTTTGCCTTCTTCAGGGATGTATTTGGATCATATCTAGCACAAAAACTTCATTGTCATAGCTTTCATTAAGATGCAGCAGCTTCCACCAACTTTGAGGCTGGAAACAGTGCAAAAACGCTTAGAATCGTCTATTCTGTGCATTTCCGACCAAAAGAACACTACTTTAGTCAGAGTGATTTAAATGCATTTTAAAGGTATTTGCCTTCTTCAGGGATGTATTTGGATCATATCTAGCACAAAAACTTCATTGTCATAGCTTTCATTAAGATGCAGCAGCTTCCAGCAACTTTGAGGCTGGAAACAGTGCCAAAACGCGTAGAATCGTCTATTCTGTGCATTTCAGACCAAAAGAACACTACTTCAAACAAAGTGTTTTAAATGCATTTTAAAGGTGTTTGCCTTCTTCAGGGATGTATTTGGATCATATCTAGCACAAAAACTTCATTGTCATAGCTTGCATTAAGATGCAGCAGCTTAAAACATCACTGAGGCTGGAAACAGTGCCAAAACGCTTAGAATCGTCTATTCTGTGCATTTCAGACCAAAAGAACACTACTTTAAACAAAGTGATTTAAATGCATTTTAAAGGTGTTTGTCTGCTTCAGGGATGTATTTGGATCATATCTAGCACAAAAACTTCATTGTCATAGCTTTTATTAAGACGCAGCAGCTTCCAGCAACACTGAGGCTGGAAACAGTGCCAAAACGCTTAGAATCGTCTATTCTGTGCATTTCAGACCTAAAGGACACTACTTCAAACCAAGTGATTTAAATGCATTTTAAATGTGTTTGCCTGCTTCAGGGATGTATTTGGATCATATCTAGCACAAAAACTTCATTGTCATAGCTTTTATTAAGACGCAGCAGCTTCCAGCAACACTGAGGCTGGAAACAGTGCCAAAAGGCTTAGAATCGTCTATTCTGTGCATTTCAGACCTAAAGGACACTACTTCAAACCAAGTGATTTAAATGCATTTTAAAGGTGTTTGCCTGCTTCAGGGATGTATTTGGATCATATCTAGCACAAAAACTTCATTGTCATAGCTTTCATTAAGATACAGCAGCTTCCACCAACTTTGAGGCTGGAAACAGTGCAAAAACGCTTAGAATCGTCTATTCTGTGCATTTCCGACCAAAAGAACACTACTTTAGTCAGAGTGATTTAAATGCATTTTAAAGGTATTTGCCTTCTTCAGGGATGTATTTGGATCATATCTAGCACAAAAACTTCATTGTCATAGCTTTCATTAAGATGCAGCAGCTTCCAGCAACTTTGAGGCTGGAAACAGTGCCAAAACGCGTAGAATCGTCTATTCTGTGCATTTCAGACCAAAAGAACACTACTTCAAACAAAGTGTTTTAAATGCATTTTAAAGGTGTTTGCCTTCTTCAGGGATGTATTTGGATCATATCTAGCACAAAAACTTCATTGTCATAGCTTGCATTAAGATGCAGCAGCTTAAAACATCACTGAGGCTGGAAACAGTGCCAAAACGCTTAGAATCGTCTATTCTGTGCATTTCAGACCAAAAGAACACTACTTTAAACAAAGTGATTTAAATGCATTTTAAAGGTGTTTGTCTGCTTCAGGGATGTATTTGGATCATATCTAGCACAAAAACTTCATTGTCATAGCTTTTATTAAGACGCAGCAGCTTCCAGCAACACTGAGGCTGGAAACAGTGCCAAAACGCTTAGAATCGTCTATTCTGTGCATTTCAGACCTAAAGGACACTACTTCAAACCAAGTGATTTAAATGCATTTTAAATGTGTTTGCCTGCTTCAGGGATGTATTTGGATCATATCTAGCACAAAAACTTCATTGTCATAGCTTTTATTAAGACGCAGCAGCTTCCAGCAACACTGAGGCTGGAAACAGTGCCAAAAGGCTTAGAATCGTCTATTCTGTGCATTTCAGACCTAAAGGACACTACTTCAAACCAAGTGATTTAAATGCATTTTAAAGGTGTTTGCCTGCTTCAGGGATGTATTTGGATCATATCTAGCACAAAAACTTCATTGTCATAGCTTTCATTAAGATACAGCAGCTTCCAGCAACACTGAGGCTGGAATCAGTGCCAAAACGCTTAGAATCGTCTATTCTTTGCATTTCAGACCAAAAGAACACTACTTTAAACAAAAATATTTAAATGCATTTTAAAGGTGTTTGCCTGCTTCAGGGATGTATTTGGATCATATCTAGCAAAGAAACTTCATTTTCATAGCTTTCATTAGGGTGCAGCAGCTTTCAGCAACACTGAGGCTGGAAACAGTGCCAAAACGCTTAGAATCGGCTATTCTCTGCATCTCAGACCAAAAGAACAGTTAATGAAACAAAGTGATTTAAATGCATTTTAAAGGTGTTTGCCTGCTTCAGGGATGTATTTGGATCATATCTAGTAAAGAAACTTCTTTGGCATTGCTTGCATTAAGATGCAGCAGCTTCCAGCAACACTGAGGCTGGAAACAGTCCCAAAACGCTTAGAATCGTCTATTCTGTGCATTTCAGACCTAAAGGACACTACTTCAAACCAAGTGATTTAAATGCATTTTAAAGGTGTTTGCCTGCTTCAGGGATGTATTTGGATAATATCTAGCACAAAAACTTCATTGTCATAGCTTTCATTAAGATGCAGCAGCTTCCAGCAACACTGAGGCTGGAAACAGTGCCAAAACGCTTAGAATCGTCTATTCTGTGCATTTCAGACCTAAAGGACACAACTTCAAACCAAGTGATTTAAATGCATTTTAAAGGTGTTTGCCTGCTTCAGGGATGTATTTGGATCATATCTAGCAAAGAAACTTCTTTGGAATTGCTTGCATTAAGATGCAGCAGCTTCCAGCAACACTGAGGCTGGAAACAGTGCCAAAACGCGTAGAATCGTCTATTCTGTGCATTTCAGACCAAAAGGACATTACTTCAAACCAAGTGATTTAAATGCATTTTAAATGTGTTTGCTTGCTTCAGGGATGTATTTGGATCATATCTAGCACAAAAACTTCATTGTCATAGCTTGCATTAAGATGCAGCAGCTTAAAACATCACTGTTTCCAGAAACAGTGCCAAAACGCTTAGAATCGTCTATTCTGTGCATTTCAGACCAAAAGAACACTACTTTATACAAAGTGATTTAAATGCTTTTTAAAGGTGTTTGCCTGGTTCAGGGATGTATTTGGATCATATCTAGCACAAAAACTTAATTGTCATAGCTTTCATTAAGATGCAGCAGCTTCCAGCAACACTGAGGCTGGAAACAGTGCCAAAACGCTTAGAATCGTCTATTCTGTGCATTTCAGACCTAAAGGACACTACTTCAAACCAAGTGATTTAAATGCATTTTAAAGGTGTTTGCCTGCTTCAGGGATGTATTTGGATCATATCTAGCAAAGAAACTTCTTTGGAATTGCTTGCATTAAGATGCAGCAGCTTCCTGCAACACTGAGGCTGGAAACAGTGCCAAAACGCGTAGAATCGTCTATTCTGTGCATTTCAGACCAAAAGGACATTACTTCAAACCAAGTGATTTAAATGCATTTTAAATGTGTTTGCTTGCTTCAGGGATGTATTTGGATCATATCTAGCACAAAAACTTCATTGTCATAGCTTGCATTAAGATGCAGCAGCTTAAAACATCACTAAGGCTGGAAACAGTGCCAAAACGCTTAGAATCGTCTATTCTATGCATTTCAGACCAAAAGAACACTACTTTACACAAAATAATTTAAATGCATTTTAAAGGTGTTTGCCTGCTTCAGGGATGTATTTGGATCATATCTAGTAAAGAAACTTATTTGGAATTGCTTGCATTAAGATGCAGAAGCTTCCAGCAACACTGAGGCTGGAAACAGTGCCAAAACGCTTAGAATCGTCTATTCTGTGCATTTCAGACCAAAAGAACAGTATATTGAACAAAGTGATTTAAATGCATTTTAAAGGTGTTTGCCTTCTTCAGGGATGTATTTGGGTCATATATAGCAAAGAAACTTATTTGGAATTGCTTGCATTAAGATGCAGCAGCTTCCAGCAACACTGAGGCTGGAAACAGTGCCAAAACGCTTAGAATCGTCTATTCTGTGCATTTCAGACCTAAAGGACACTACTTCAAACCAAGTGATTTAAATGCATTTTAAAGGTGTTTGCCTGCTTCAGGGATGTATTTGGATCATATCTAGTAAAGAAACTTCTTTGGCATTGCTTGCATTAAGATGCAGCAGCTTCCAGCAACACTGAGGCTGGAAACAGTCCCAAAACGCTTAGAATCGTCTATTCTGTGCATTTCAGACCTAAAAGACACTACTTCAAACCAAGTGATTTAAATGCATTTTAAAGGTGTTTGCCTGCTTCAGGGATGTATTTGGATAATATCTAGCACAAAAACTTCATTGTCATAGCTTTCATTAAGATGCAGCAGCTTCCAGCAACACTGAGGCTGGAAACAGTGCCAAAACGCTTAGAATCGTCTATTCTGTGCATTTCAGACCTAAAGGACACAACTTCAAACCAAGTTATTTAAATGCATTTTAAAGGTGTTTGCCTGCTTCAGGGATGTATTTGGATCATATCTAGCAAAGAAACTTCTTTGGAATTGCTTGCATTAAGATGCAGCAGCTTCCAGCAACACTGAGGCTGGAAACAGTGCCAAAACGCGTAGAATCGTCTATTCTGTGCATTTCAGACCAAAAGGACATTACTTCAAACCAAGTGATTTAAATGCATTTTAAATGTGTTTGCTTGCTTCAGGGATGTATTTGGATCATATCTAGCACAAAAACTTCATTGTCATAGCTTGCATTAAGATGCAGCAGCTTAAAACATCACTAAGGCTGGAAACAGTGCCAAAACGCTTAGAATCGTCTATTCTATGCATTTCAGACCAAAAGAACACTACTTTACACAAAATAATTTAAATGCATTTTAAAGGTGTTTGCCTGCTTCAGGGATGTATTTGGATCATATCTAGCAAAGAAACTTATTTGGAATTGCTTGCATTAAGATGCAGAAGCTTCCAGCAACACTGAGGCTGGAAACAGTGCCAAAACGCTTAGAATCGTCTATTCTGTGCATTTCAGACCTAAAGGACACTACGTCAAACCAAGTGATTTAAATGCATTTTAAAGGTGTTTGTCTGCTTCAGGGATGTATTTGGATCATATCTAGCACAAAAACTTCATTGTCATAGCTTGCATTAAGATGCAGCAGCTTAAAACATCACTGTTTCCAGAAACAGTGCCAAAACGCGTAGAATCGTCTATTCTGTGCATTTCAGACCAAAAGAACACTACTTTATACAAAGTGATTTAAATGCTTTTTAAAGGTGTTTGCCTGGTTCAGGGATGTATTTGGATCATATCTAGCACAAAAACTTCATTCTCATAGCTTGCATTAAGATGCAGCAGCTTAAAACATCACTGAGGATGGAAACAGTGCCAAAACGCTTAGAATCGTCTATTCTGTGCATTTCAGACCTAAAGGACACTACTTCAAACCAAGTGATTTAAATGCATTTTAAAGGTGTTTGCCTACTTCAGGGATGTATTTGGATCATATCTAGCACAAAAACTTAATTGTCATAGCTTGCATTAAAATGCAGCAGCTTCAAGGAACACTGAGGCTGGAAACAGTGCAAAAACGCTTAGAATCGTCTATTCTGTGCATTTCAGACCAAAAGAACAGTATATTGAACAAAGTGATTTAAATGCATTTTAAAGGTGTTTGCCTGCTTCAGGGATGTATTTGGATCATATCTAGCACAAAAACTTCTTTGGAACTGCTTGCATTAAGATGCAGCAGCTTCCAGCAACACTGAGGCTGGAAACAGTGCCAAAACGCTTAGAATCGTCTATTCTGTGCATTTAAGACCTACAGGACACTACTTCAAACCAAGTGATTTAAATGCATTTTAAAGGTGTTTGCCTGCTTCAGGGATGTATTTGGATCATATCTAGCACAAAAACTTCATTGTCATAGCTTTCATTAAGATACAGCAGCTTCCAGCAACACTGAGGCTGGAATCAGTGCCAAAACGCTTAGAATCGTCTATTCTTTGCATTTCAGACCAAAAGAACACTACTTTAAACAAAAATATTTAAATGCATTTTAAAGGTGTTTGCCTGCTTCAGGGATGTATTTGGATCATATCTAGCAAAGAAACTTCATTTTCATAGCTTTCATTAGGGTGCAGCAGCTTTCAGCAACACTGAGGCTGGAAACAGTGCCAAAACGCTTAGAATCGGCTATTCTCTGCATCTCAGACCAAAAGAACAGTTAATGAAACAAAGTGATTTAAATGCATTTTAAAGGTGTTTGCCTGCTTCAGGGATGTATTTGGATCATATCTAGTAAAGAAACTTCTTTGGCATTGCTTGCATTAAGATGCAGCAGCTTCCAGCAACACTGAGGCTGGAAACAGTCCCAAAACGCTTAGAATCGTCTATTCTGTGCATTTCAGACCTAAAGGACACTACTTCAAACCAAGTGATTTAAATGCATTTTAAAGGTGTTTGCCTGCTTCAGGGATGTATTTGGATAATATCTAGCACAAAAACTTCATTGTCATAGCTTTCATTAAGATGCAGCAGCTTCCAGCAACACTGAGGCTGGAAACAGTGCCAAAACGCTTAGAATCGTCTATTCTGTGCATTTCAGACCTAAAGGACACAACTTCAAACCAAGTGATTTAAATGCATTTTAAAGGTGTTTGCCTGCTTCAGGGATGTATTTGGATCATATCTAGCAAAGAAACTTCTTTGGAATTGCTTGCATTAAGATGCAGCAGCTTCCAGCAACACTGAGGCTGGAAACAGTGCCAAAACGCGTAGAATCGTCTATTCTGTGCATTTCAGACCAAAAGGACATTACTTCAAACCAAGTGATTTAAATGCATTTTAAATGTGTTTGCTTGCTTCAGGGATGTATTTGGATCATATCTAGCACAAAAACTTCATTGTCATAGCTTGCATTAAGATGCAGCAGCTTAAAACATCACTGTTTCCAGAAACAGTGCCAAAACGCTTAGAATCGTCTATTCTGTGCATTTCAGACCAAAAGAACACTACTTTATACAAAGTGATTTAAATGCTTTTTAAAGGTGTTTGCCTGCTTCAGGGATGTATTTGGATCATATCTAGCAAAGAAACTTATTTGGAATTGCTTGCATTAAGATGCAGAAGCTTCCAGCAACACTGAGGCTGGAAACAGTGCCAAAACGCTTAGAATCGTCTATTCTGTGCATTTCAGACCTAAAGGACACTACGTCAAACCAAGTGATTTAAATGCATTTTAAAGGTGTTTGCCTGCTTCAGGGATGTATTTGGATCATATCTAGTAAAGAAACTTCTTTGGCATTGCTTGCATTAAGATGCAGCAGCTTCCAGCAACACTGAGGCTGGAAACAGTCCCAAAACGCTTAGAATCGTCTATTCTGTGCATTTCAGACCTAAAAGACACTACTTCAAACCAAGTGATTTAAATGCATTTTAAAGGTGTTTGCCTGCTTCAGGGATGTATTTGGATAATATCTAGCACAAAAACTTCATTGTCATAGCTTTCATTAAGATGCAGCAGCTTCCAGCAACACTGAGGCTGGAAACAGTGCCAAAACGCTTAGAATCGTCTATTCTGTGCATTTCAGACCAAAAGAACAGTATATTGAACAAAGTGATTTAAATGCATTTTAAAGGTGTTTGCCTTCTTCAGGGATGTATTTGGGTCATATATAGCAAAGAAACTTATTTGGAATTGCTTGCATTAAGATGCAGCAGCTTCCAGCAACACTGAGGCTGGAAACAGTGCCAAAACGCTTAGAATCGTCTATTCTGTGCATTTCAGACCTAAAGGACACTACTTCAAACCAAGTGATTTAAATGCATTTTAAAGGTGTTTGCCTGCTTCAGGGATGTATTTGGATCATATCTAGTAAAGAAACTTCTTTGGCATTGCTTGCATTAAGATGCAGCAGCTTCCAGCAACACTGAGGCTGGAAACAGTCCCAAAACGCTTAGAATCGTCTATTCTGTGCATTTCAGACCTAAAAGACACTACTTCAAACCAAGTGATTTAAATGCATTTTAAAGGTGTTTGCCTGCTTCAGGGATGTATTTGGATAATATCTAGCACAAAAACTTCATTGTCATAGCTTTCATTAAGATGCAGCAGCTTCCAGCAACACTGAGGCTGGAAACAGTGCCAAAACGCTTAGAATCGTCTATTCTGTGCATTTCAGACCTAAAGGACACAACTTCAAACCAAGTTATTTAAATGCATTTTAAAGGTGTTTGCCTGCTTCAGGGATGTATTTGGATCATATCTAGCAAAGAAACTTCTTTGGAATTGCTTGCATTAAGATGCAGCAGCTTCCAGCAACACTGAGGCTGGAAACAGTGCCAAAACGCGTAGAATCGTCTATTCTGTGCATTTCAGACCAAAAGGACATTACTTCAAACCAAGTGATTTAAATGCATTTTAAATGTGTTTGCTTGCTTCAGGGATGTATTTGGATCATATCTAGCACAAAAACTTCATTGTCATAGCTTGCATTAAGATGCAGCAGCTTAAAACATCACTAAGGCTGGAAACAGTGCCAAAACGCTTAGAATCGTCTATTCTATGCATTTCAGACCAAAAGAACACTACTTTACACAAAATAATTTAAATGCATTTTAAAGGTGTTTGCCTGCTTCAGGGATGTATTTGGATCATATCTAGCAAAGAAACTTATTTGGAATTGCTTGCATTAAGATGCAGAAGCTTCCAGCAACACTGAGGCTGGAAACAGTGCCAAAACGCTTAGAATCGTCTATTCTGTGCATTTCAGACCTAAAGGACACTACGTCAAACCAAGTGATTTAAATGCATTTTAAAGGTGTTTGTCTGCTTCAGGGATGTATTTGGATCATATCTAGCACAAAAACTTCATTGTCATAGCTTGCATTAAGATGCAGCAGCTTAAAACATCACTGTTTCCAGAAACAGTGCCAAAACGCGTAGAATCGTCTATTCTGTGCATTTCAGACCAAAAGAACACTACTTTATACAAAGTGATTTAAATGCTTTTTAAAGGTGTTTGCCTGGTTCAGGGATGTATTTGGATCATATCTAGCACAAAAACTTCATTCTCATAGCTTGCATTAAGATGCAGCAGCTTAAAACATCACTGAGGATGGAAACAGTGCCAAAACGCTTAGAATCGTCTATTCTGTGCATTTCAGACCTAAAGGACACTACTTCAAACCAAGTGATTTAAATGCATTTTAAAGGTGTTTGCCTGCTTCAGGGATGTATTTGGATCATATCTAGCAAAGAAACTTCTTTGGAATTGCTTGCATTAAGATGCAGCAGCTTCCAGCAACACTGAGGCTGGAAACAGTGCCAAAACGCTTAGAATCGTCTATTCTGTGCATTTCAGACCTAAAGGACACTACTTCAAACCAAGTGATTTAAATGCATTTTAAAGGTGTTTGCCTGCTTCAGGGATGTATTTGGATCATATCTAGCAAAGAAACTTCTTTGGAATTGCTTGCATTAAGATGCAGCAGCTTCCAGCAACACTGAGGCTGGAAACAGTGCCAAAACGCTTAGAATCGTCTATTCTGTGCATTTAAGACCTACAGGACACTACTTCAAACCAAGTGATTTAAATGCATTTTAAAGGTGTTTGCCTGCTTCAGGGATGTATTTGGATCATATCTAGCACAAAAACTTCATTGTCATAGCTTTCATTAAGATACAGCAGCTTCCAGCAACACTGAGGCTGGAATCAGTGCCAAAACGCTTAGAATCGTCTATTCTTTGCATTTCAGACCAAAAGAACACTACTTTAAACAAAAATATTTAAATGCATTTTAAAGGTGTTTGCCTGCTTCAGGGATGTATTTGGATCATATCTAGCACAAAAACTTAATTGTCATACCTTTTATTAAGACGCAGCAGCTTCCAGCAACACTGAGGCTGGAAACAGTGCCAAAACGCTTAGAATCGTCTATTCTGTGCATGTCAGACCAAAAGAACACTACTTTAAACAAAAATATTTAAATGCATTTTAAAGGTGTTTGCCTGCTTCAGGGATGTATTTGGATCATATCTAGCACAAAAACTTCATTGTCATAGCTTGCATTAAGATGCAGCAGCTTCCAGCAACACTGAGGCTGGAAACAGTGCCGAAACGCTTAGAATCGTCTTTTCTGTGCATTTCAGACCAAAAGAACAGTATATTGAACAAAGTGATTTAAATGCATTTTAAAGGTGTTTGCCTGCTTCAGGGATGTATTTGGATCATATCTAGCAAAGAAACTTCTTTGGAATTGCTTGCATTAAGATGCAGCAGCTTCCAGCAACACTGAGGCTGGAAACAGTCCCAAAACGCTTAGAATCGTCTATTCTGTGCATTTCAGACCTAAAGAACACTACTTTACATAAAAATATTTAAATGCATTTTAAAGGTGTTTGCCTGCTTAAGGGATGTATTTGGATCATATCTAGCAAAGAAACTTCTTTGGAATTGCTTGCATTAAGATGCAGCAGCTTCCAGCAACACTGAGGCTGGAAACAGTGCCAAAACGCTTAGAATCGTCTATTCTGTGCATTTCAGACCTAAAGGACACTACTTCAAACCAAGTGATTTAAATGCATTTTAAAGGTGTTTGCCTGCTTCAGGGATGTATTTGGATCATATCTAGTAAAGAAACTTCTTTGGCATTGCTTGCATTAAGATACAGCAGCTTAAAACATCACTGAGGCTGGAAACAGTCCCAAAACGCTTAGAATCGTCTATTCTGTGCATTTCAGACCTAAAGGACACTACGTCAAACCAAGTGATTTAAATGCATTTTAAAGGTGTTTGCCTGCTTCAGGGGTGTATTTGGATCATATCTAGCAAAGAAACTTCTTTGGAATTGCTTGCATTAAGATGCAGCAGCTTCCAGCAACACTGAGGCTGGAAACAGTCCCAAAACGCTTAGAATCGTCTATTCTGTGCATTTCAGACCAAAAGAACACTACTTTACACAAAATATTTTAAATGCATTTTAAAGGTGTTTGCCTGCTTCAGGGATGTATTTGGATCATGTCTAGCAAAGAAACTTCTTTGGAATTGCTTGCATTAAGATGCAGCAGCTTCCAGCAACACTGAGGCTGGAAACATTCCCAAAACGCTTAGAATCGTCTATTCTGTGCATTTCAGACCAAAAGAACAGTACTTTAAACAAAAATATTTAAATGCATTTTAAAGGTGTTTGCCTGCTTCAGGGATGTATTTGGATTATATCTAGCACAAAAACTTCATTGTCATAGCTTTCATTAAGATGCAGCAGCTTCCAGCAACACTGAGGCTGGAAACAGTGCCAAAACGCTTAGAATCGTCTATTCTGTGCATTTTAGACCTAAAGGACACTACGTCAAACCAAGTGATTTAAATGCATTTTAAAGGTGTTTGTCTGCTTCAGGGATGTATTTGGATCATATCTAGCAAAGAAACTTCTTTGGAATTGCTTGCATTAAGATGCAGCAGCTTCCAGCAACACTGAGGCTGGAAACAGTGCCAAAACGCGTAGAATCGTCTATTCTGTGCATTTCAGACCTAAAGAACACTACTTTACATAAAAATATTTAAATGCATTTTAAAGGTGTTTGCCTGCTTCAGGGATGTATTTGGATCATATCTAGCAAAGAAACTTATTTGGAATTGCTTGCATTAAGATGCAGCAGCTTCCAGCAACACTGAGGCTGGAAACAGTGCCAAAACGCTTAGAATCGTCTATTCTGTGCATTTCAGACCTAAAGGACACTACTTCAAACCAAGTGATTTAAATGCATTTTAAAGGTGTTTGCCTGCTTCAGGGATGTATTTGGATCATATCTAACAAAGAAACTTCCTTGGAATTGCTTGCATTAAGATGCAGCAGCTTCCAGCAACACTGAGGCTGGAAACAGTGCCAAAACGCGTAGAATCGTCTATTCTGTGCATTTCAGACCAAAAGAACACTACTTTAAACAAAAATATTTAAATGCATTTTAAAGGTGTTTGCCTGCTTCAGGGATGTATTTGGATTATATCTAGCACAAAAACTTCATTGTCATAGCTTTCATTAAGATGCAGCAGCTTCCAGCAACACTGAGGCTGGAAACAGTGCCAAAACGCTTAGAATCGTCTATTCTGTGCATTTTAGACCTAAAGGACACTACGTCAAACCAAGTGATTTAAATGCATTTTAAAGGTGTTTGTCTGCTTCAGGGATGTATTTGGATCATATCTAGCAAAGAAACTTCTTTGGAATTGCTTGCATTAAGATGCAGCAGCTTCCAGCAACACTGAGGCTGGAAACAGTGCCAAAACGCGTAGAATCGTCTATTCTGTGCATTTCAGACCTAAAGAACACTACTTTACATAAAAATATTTAAATGCATTTTAAAGGTGTTTGCCTGCTTCAGGGATGTATTTGGATCATATCTAGCAAAGAAACTTATTTGGAATTGCTTGCATTAAGATGCAGCAGCTTCCAGCAACACTGAGGCTGGAAACAGTGCCAAAACGCTTAGAATCGTCTATTCTGTGCATTTCAGACCTAAAGGACACTACTTCAAACCAAGTGATTTAAATGCATTTTAAAGGTGTTTGCCTACTTCAGGGATGTATTTGGATCATATCTAGCAAAGAATTTTCTTTGGAATTGCTTGCATTAAGATGCAGCAGCTTCCAGCAACACTGAGGCTGGAAAGAGTCCCAAAACGCTTAGAATCGTCTATTCTGTGCATTTCAGACCTAAAGGACACTACTTCAAACCAAGTGATTTAAATGCATTTTAAAGGTGTTTGCCTGCTTCAGGGATGTATTTGGATCATATCTAGCAAAGAAACTTCTTTGGAATTGCTTGCATTAAGATACAGCAGTTTCCAGCAACACTGAGGCTGGAAACAGTCCCAAAACGCTTAGAATCGTCTATTCTGTGCATTTCAGACCTAAAGGACATTACTTCAAACCAAGTGATTTAAATGCATTTTAAATGTGGTTGCTTGCTTCAGGGATGTATTTGGATCATATCTAGTAAAGAAACTTCTTTGGCATTGCTTGCATTAAGATGCAGCAGCTTCCAGCAACACTGAGGCTGGAAACAGTCCCAAAACGCTTAGAATCGTCTATTCTGTGCATTTCAGACCTAAAAGACACTACTTCAAACCAAGTGATTTAAATGCATTTTAAAGGTGTTTGCCTGCTTCAGGGATGTATTTGGATAATATCTAGCACAAAAACTTCATTGTCATAGCTTTCATTAAGATGCAGCAGCTTCCAGCAACACTGAGGCTGGAAACAGTGCCAAAACGCTTAGAATCGTCTATTCTGTGCATTTCAGACCTAAAGGACACAACTTCAAACCAAGTTATTTAAATGCATTTTAAAGGTGTTTGCCTGCTTCAGGGATGTATTTGGATCATATCTAGCAAAGAAACTTCTTTGGAATTGCTTGCATTAAGATGCAGCAGCTTCCAGCAACACTGAGGCTGGAAACAGTGCCAAAACGCGTAGAATCGTCTATTCTGTGCATTTCAGACCAAAAGGACATTACTTCAAACCAAGTGATTTAAATGCATTTTAAATGTGTTTGCTTGCTTCAGGGATGTATTTGGATCATATCTAGCACAAAAACTTCATTGTCATAGCTTGCATTAAGATGCAGCAGCTTAAAACATCACTAAGGCTGGAAACAGTGCCAAAACGCTTAGAATCGTCTATTCTATGCATTTCAGACCAAAAGAACACTACTTTACACAAAATAATTTAAATGCATTTTAAAGGTGTTTGCCTGCTTCAGGGATGTATTTGGATCATATCTAGCAAAGAAACTTATTTGGAATTGCTTGCATTAAGATGCAGAAGCTTCCAGCAACACTGAGGCTGGAAACAGTGCCAAAACGCTTAGAATCGTCTATTCTGTGCATTTCAGACCTAAAGGACACTACGTCAAACCAAGTGATTTAAATGCATTTTAAAGGTGTTTGTCTGCTTCAGGGATGTATTTGGATCATATCTAGCACAAAAACTTCATTGTCATAGCTTGCATTAAGATGCAGCAGCTTAAAACATCACTGTTTCCAGAAACAGTGCCAAAACGCGTAGAATCGTCTATTCTGTGCATTTCAGACCAAAAGAACACTACTTTATACAAAGTGATTTAAATGCTTTTTAAAGGTGTTTGCCTGGTTCAGGGATGTATTTGGATCATATCTAGCACAAAAACTTCATTCTCATAGCTTGCATTAAGATGCAGCAGCTTAAAACATCACTGAGGATGGAAACAGTGCCAAAACGCTTAGAATCGTCTATTCTGTGCATTTCAGACCTAAAGGACACTACTTCAAACCAAGTGATTTAAATGCATTTTAAAGGTGTTTGCCTACTTCAGGGATGTATTTGGATCATATCTAGCACAAAAACTTAATTGTCATAGCTTGCATTAAAATGCAGCAGCTTCAAGGAACACTGAGGCTGGAAACAGTGCAAAAACGCTTAGAATCGTCTATTCTGTGCATTTCAGACCAAAAGAACAGTATATTGAACAAAGTGATTTAAATGCATTTTAAAGGTGTTTGCCTGCTTCAGGGATGTATTTGGATCATATCTAGCACAAAAACTTCTTTGGAACTGCTTGCATTAAGATGCAGCAGCTTCCAGCAACACTGAGGCTGGAAACAGTGCCAAAACGCTTAGAATCGTCTATTCTGTGCATTTAAGACCTACAGGACACTACTTCAAACCAAGTGATTTAAATGCATTTTAAAGGTGTTTGCCTGCTTCAGGGATGTATTTGGATCATATCTAGCACAAAAACTTCATTGTCATAGCTTTCATTAAGATACAGCAGCTTCCAGCAACACTGAGGCTGGAATCAGTGCCAAAACGCTTAGAATCGTCTATTCTTTGCATTTCAGACCAAAAGAACACTACTTTAAACAAAAATATTTAAATGCATTTTAAAGGTGTTTGCCTGCTTCAGGGATGTATTTGGATCATATCTAGCAAAGAAACTTCATTTTCATAGCTTTCATTAGGGTGCAGCAGCTTTCAGCAACACTGAGGCTGGAAACAGTGCCAAAACGCTTAGAATCGGCTATTCTCTGCATCTCAGACCAAAAGAACAGTTAATGAAACAAAGTGATTTAAATGCATTTTAAAGGTGTTTGCCTGCTTCAGGGATGTATTTGGATCATATCTAGTAAAGAAACTTCTTTGGCATTGCTTGCATTAAGATGCAGCAGCTTCCAGCAACACTGAGGCTGGAAACAGTCCCAAAACGCTTAGAATCGTCTATTCTGTGCATTTCAGACCTAAAGGACACTACTTCAAACCAAGTGATTTAAATGCATTTTAAAGGTGTTTGCCTGCTTCAGGGATGTATTTGGATAATATCTAGCACAAAAACTTCATTGTCATAGCTTTCATTAAGATGCAGCAGCTTCCAGCAACACTGAGGCTGGAAACAGTGCCAAAACGCTTAGAATCGTCTATTCTGTGCATTTCAGACCTAAAGGACACAACTTCAAACCAAGTGATTTAAATGCATTTTAAAGGTGTTTGCCTGCTTCAGGGATGTATTTGGATCATATCTAGCAAAGAAACTTCTTTGGAATTGCTTGCATTAAGATGCAGCAGCTTCCAGCAACACTGAGGCTGGAAACAGTGCCAAAACGCGTAGAATCGTCTATTCTGTGCATTTCAGACCAAAAGGACATTACTTCAAACCAAGTGATTTAAATGCATTTTAAATGTGTTTGCTTGCTTCAGGGATGTATTTGGATCATATCTAGCACAAAAACTTCATTGTCATAGCTTGCATTAAGATGCAGCAGCTTAAAACATCACTGTTTCCAGAAACAGTGCCAAAACGCTTAGAATCGTCTATTCTGTGCATTTCAGACCAAAAGAACACTACTTTATACAAAGTGATTTAAATGCTTTTTAAAGGTGTTTGCCTGCTTCAGGGATGTATTTGGATCATATCTAGCAAAGAAACTTATTTGGAATTGCTTGCATTAAGATGCAGAAGCTTCCAGCAACACTGAGGCTGGAAACAGTGCCAAAACGCTTAGAATCGTCTATTCTGTGCATTTCAGACCTAAAGGACACTACGTCAAACCAAGTGATTTAAATGCATTTTAAAGGTGTTTGCCTGCTTCAGGGATGTATTTGGATCATATCTAGTAAAGAAACTTCTTTGGCATTGCTTGCATTAAGATGCAGCAGCTTCCAGCAACACTGAGGCTGGAAACAGTCCCAAAACGCTTAGAATCGTCTATTCTGTGCATTTCAGACCTAAAAGACACTACTTCAAACCAAGTGATTTAAATGCATTTTAAAGGTGTTTGCCTGCTTCAGGGATGTATTTGGATAATATCTAGCACAAAAACTTCATTGTCATAGCTTTCATTAAGATGCAGCAGCTTCCAGCAACACTGAGGCTGGAAACAGTGCCAAAACGCTTAGAATCGTCTATTCTGTGCATTTCAGACCAAAAGAACAGTATATTGAACAAAGTGATTTAAATGCATTTTAAAGGTGTTTGCCTTCTTCAGGGATGTATTTGGGTCATATATAGCAAAGAAACTTATTTGGAATTGCTTGCATTAAGATGCAGCAGCTTCCAGCAACACTGAGGCTGGAAACAGTGCCAAAACGCTTAGAATCGTCTATTCTGTGCATTTCAGACCTAAAGGACACTACTTCAAACCAAGTGATTTAAATGCATTTTAAAGGTGTTTGCCTGCTTCAGGGATGTATTTGGATCATATCTAGTAAAGAAACTTCTTTGGCATTGCTTGCATTAAGATGCAGCAGCTTCCAGCAACACTGAGGCTGGAAACAGTCCCAAAACGCTTAGAATCGTCTATTCTGTGCATTTCAGACCTAAAAGACACTACTTCAAACCAAGTGATTTAAATGCATTTTAAAGGTGTTTGCCTGCTTCAGGGATGTATTTGGATAATATCTAGCACAAAAACTTCATTGTCATAGCTTTCATTAAGATGCAGCAGCTTCCAGCAACACTGAGGCTGGAAACAGTGCCAAAACGCTTAGAATCGTCTATTCTGTGCATTTCAGACCTAAAGGACACAACTTCAAACCAAGTTATTTAAATGCATTTTAAAGGTGTTTGCCTGCTTCAGGGATGTATTTGGATCATATCTAGCAAAGAAACTTCTTTGGAATTGCTTGCATTAAGATGCAGCAGCTTCCAGCAACACTGAGGCTGGAAACAGTGCCAAAACGCGTAGAATCGTCTATTCTGTGCATTTCAGACCAAAAGGACATTACTTCAAACCAAGTGATTTAAATGCATTTTAAATGTGTTTGCTTGCTTCAGGGATGTATTTGGATCATATCTAGCACAAAAACTTCATTGTCATAGCTTGCATTAAGATGCAGCAGCTTAAAACATCACTAAGGCTGGAAACAGTGCCAAAACGCTTAGAATCGTCTATTCTGTGCATTTCAGACCAAAAGAACACTACTTTACACAAAATAATTTAAATGCATTTTAAAGGTGTTTGCCTGCTTCAGGGATGTATTTGGATCATATCTAGCAAAGAAACTTATTTGGAATTGCTTGCATTAAGATGCAGAAGCTTCCAGCAACACTGAGGCTGGAAACAGTGCCAAAACGCTTAGAATCGTCTATTCTGTGCATTTCAGACCTAAAGGACACTACGTCAAACCAAGTGATTTAAATGCATTTTAAAGGTGTTTGTCTGCTTCAGGGATGTATTTGGATCATATCTAGCACAAAAACTTCATTGTCATAGCTTGCATTAAGATGCAGCAGCTTAAAACATCACTGTTTCCAGAAACAGTGCCAAAACGCGTAGAATCGTCTATTCTGTGCATTTCAGACCAAAAGAACACTACTTTATACAAAGTGATTTAAATGCTTTTTAAAGGTGTTTGCCTGGTTCAGGGATGTATTTGGATCATATCTAGCACAAAAACTTCATTCTCATAGCTTGCATTAAGATGCAGCAGCTTAAAACATCACTGAGGATGGAAACAGTGCCAAAACGCTTAGAATCGTCTATTCTGTGCATTTCAGACCTAAAGGACACTACTTCAAACCAAGTGATTTAAATGCATTTTAAAGGTGTTTGCCTACTTCAGGGATGTATTTGGATCATATCTAGCACAAAAACTTAATTGTCATAGCTTGCATTAAAATGCAGCAGCTTCAAGGAACACTGAGGCTGGAAACAGTGCAAAAACGCTTAGAATCGTCTATTCTGTGCATTTCAGACCAAAAGAACAGTATATTGAACAAAGTGATTTAAATGCATTTTAAAGGTGTTTGCCTGCTTCAGGGATGTATTTGGATCATATCTAGCACAAAAACTTCTTTGGAACTGCTTGCATTAAGATGCAGCAGCTTCCAGCAACACTGAGGCTGGAAACAGTGCCAAAACGCTTAGAATCGTCTATTCTGTGCATTTAAGACCTACAGGACACTACTTCAAACCAAGTGATTTAAATGCATTTTAAAGGTGTTTGCCTGCTTCAGGGATGTATTTGGATCATATCTAGCACAAAAACTTCATTGTCATAGCTTTCATTAAGATACAGCAGCTTCCAGCAACACTGAGGCTGGAATCAGTGCCAAAACGCTTAGAATCGTCTATTCTTTGCATTTCAGACCAAAAGAACACTACTTTAAACAAAAATATTTAAATGCATTTTAAAGGTGTTTGCCTGCTTCAGGGATGTATTTGGATCATATCTAGCAAAGAAACTTCATTTTCATAGCTTTCATTAGGGTGCAGCAGCTTTCAGCAACACTGAGGCTGGAAACAGTGCCAAAACGCTTAGAATCGGCTATTCTCTGCATCTCAGACCAAAAGAACAGTTAATGAAACAAAGTGATTTAAATGCATTTTAAAGGTGTTTGCCTGCTTCAGGGATGTATTTGGATCATATCTAGTAAAGAAACTTCTTTGGCATTGCTTGCATTAAGATGCAGCAGCTTCCAGCAACACTGAGGCTGGAAACAGTCCCAAAACGCTTAGAATCGTCTATTCTGTGCATTTCAGACCTAAAGGACACTACTTCAAACCAAGTGATTTAAATGCATTTTAAAGGTGTTTGCCTGCTTCAGGGATGTATTTGGATAATATCTAGCACAAAAACTTCATTGTCATAGCTTTCATTAAGATGCAGCAGCTTCCAGCAACACTGAGGCTGGAAACAGTGCCAAAACGCTTAGAATCGTCTATTCTGTGCATTTCAGACCTAAAGGACACAACTTCAAACCAAGTGATTTAAATGCATTTTAAAGGTGTTTGCCTGCTTCAGGGATGTATTTGGATCATATCTAGCAAAGAAACTTCTTTGGAATTGATTGCATTAAGATGCAGCAGCTTCCAGCAACACTGAGGCTGGAAACAGTGCCAAAACGCGTAGAATCGTCTATTCTGTGCATTTCAGACCAAAAGGACATTACTTCAAACCAAGTGATTTAAATGCATTTTAAATGTGTTTGCTTGCTTCAGGGATGTATTTGGATCATATCTAGCACAAAAACTTCATTGTCATAGCTTGCATTAAGATGCAGCAGCTTAAAACATCACTGTTTCCAGAAACAGTGCCAAAACGCTTAGAATCGTCTATTCTGTGCATTTCAGACCAAAAGAACACTACTTTATACAAAGTGATTTAAATGCTTTTTAAAGGTGTTTGCCTGGTTCAGGGATGTATTTGGATCATATCTAGCACAAAAACTTAATTGTCATAGCTTTCATTAAGATGCAGCAGCTTCCAGCAACACTGAGGCTGGAAACAGTGCCAAAACGCTTAGAATCGTCTATTCTGTGCATTTCAGACCTAAAGGACACTACTTCAAACCAAGTGATTTAAATGCATTTTAAAGGTGTTTGCCTGCTTCAGGGATGTATTTGGATCATATCTAGCAAAGAAACTTCTTTGGAATTGCTTGCATTAAGATGCAGCAGCTTCCTGCAACACTGAGGCTGGAAACAGTGCCAAAACGCGTAGAATCGTCTATTCTGTGCATTTCAGACCAAAAGGACATTACTTCAAACCAAGTGATTTAAATGCATTTTAAATGTGTTTGCTTGCTTCAGGGATGTATTTGGATCATATCTAGCACAAAAACTTCATTGTCATAGCTTGCATTAAGATGCAGCAGCTTAAAACATCACTAAGGCTGGAAACAGTGCCAAAACGCTTAGAATCGTCTATTCTATGCATTTCAGACCAAAAGAACACTACTTTACACAAAATAATTTAAATGCATTTTAAAGGTGTTTGCCTGCTTCAGGGATGTATTTGGATCATATCTAGTAAAGAAACTTATTTGGAATTGCTTGCATTAAGATGCAGAAGCTTCCAGCAACACTGAGGCTGGAAACAGTGCCAAAACGCTTAGAATCGTCTATTCTGTGCATTTCAGACCAAAAGAACAGTATATTGAACAAAGTGATTTAAATGCATTTTAAAGGTGTTTGCCTTCTTCAGGGATGTATTTGGGTCATATATAGCAAAGAAACTTATTTGGAATTGCTTGCATTAAGATGCAGCAGCTTCCAGCAACACTGAGGCTGGAAACAGTGCCAAAACGCTTAGAATCGTCTATTCTGTGCATTTCAGACCTAAAGGACACTACTTCAAACCAAGTGATTTAAATGCATTTTAAAGGTGTTTGCCTGCTTCAGGGATGTATTTGGATCATATCTAGTAAAGAAACTTCTTTGGCATTGCTTGCATTAAGATGCAGCAGCTTCCAGCAACACTGAGGCTGGAAACAGTCCCAAAACGCTTAGAATCGTCTATTCTGTGCATTTCAGACCTAAAAGACACTACTTCAAACCAAGTGATTTAAATGCATTTTAAAGGTGTTTGCCTGCTTCAGGGATGTATTTGGATAATATCTAGCACAAAAACTTCATTGTCATAGCTTTCATTAAGATGCAGCAGCTTCCAGCAACACTGAGGCTGGAAACAGTGCCAAAACGCTTAGAATCGTCTATTCTGTGCATTTCAGACCTAAAGGACACAACTTCAAACCAAGTTATTTAAATGCATTTTAAAGGTGTTTGCCTGCTTCAGGGATGTATTTGGATCATATCTAGCAAAGAAACTTCTTTGGAATTGCTTGCATTAAGATGCAGCAGCTTCCAGCAACACTGAGGCTGGAAACAGTGCCAAAACGCGTAGAATCGTCTATTCTGTGCATTTCAGACCAAAAGGACATTACTTCAAACCAAGTGATTTAAATGCATTTTAAATGTGTTTGCTTGCTTCAGGGATGTATTTGGATCATATCTAGCACAAAAACTTCATTGTCATAGCTTGCATTAAGATGCAGCAGCTTAAAACATCACTAAGGCTGGAAACAGTGCCAAAACGCTTAGAATCGTCTATTCTATGCATTTCAGACCAAAAGAACACTACTTTACACAAAATAATTTAAATGCATTTTAAAGGTGTTTGCCTGCTTCAGGGATGTATTTGGATCATATCTAGCAAAGAAACTTATTTGGAATTGCTTGCATTAAGATGCAGAAGCTTCCAGCAACACTGAGGCTGGAAACAGTGCCAAAACGCTTAGAATCGTCTATTCTGTGCATTTCAGACCTAAAGGACACTACGTCAAACCAAGTGATTTAAATGCATTTTAAAGGTGTTTGTCTGCTTCAGGGATGTATTTGGATCATATCTAGCACAAAAACTTCATTGTCATAGCTTGCATTAAGATGCAGCAGCTTAAAACATCACTGTTTCCAGAAACAGTGCCAAAACGCGTAGAATCGTCTATTCTGTGCATTTCAGACCAAAAGAACACTACTTTATACAAAGTGATTTAAATGCTTTTTAAAGGTGTTTGCCTGGTTCAGGGATGTATTTGGATCATATCTAGCACAAAAACTTCATTCTCATAGCTTGCATTAAGATGCAGCAGCTTAAAACATCACTGAGGATGGAAACAGTGCCAAAACGCTTAGAATCGTCTATTCTGTGCATTTCAGACCTAAAGGACACTACTTCAAACCAAGTGATTTAAATGCATTTTAAAGGTGTTTGCCTACTTCAGGGATGTATTTGGATCATATCTAGCACAAAAACTTAATTGTCATAGCTTGCATTAAAATGCAGCAGCTTCAAGGAACACTGAGGCTGGAAACAGTGCAAAAACGCTTAGAATCGTCTATTCTGTGCATTTCAGACCAAAAGAACAGTATATTGAACAAAGTGATTTAAATGCATTTTAAAGGTGTTTGCCTGCTTCAGGGATGTATTTGGATCATATCTAGCACAAAAACTTCTTTGGAACTGCTTGCATTAAGATGCAGCAGCTTCCAGCAACACTGAGGCTGGAAACAGTGCCAAAACGCTTAGAATCGTCTATTCTGTGCATTTAAGACCTACAGGACACTACTTCAAACCAAGTGATTTAAATGCATTTTAAAGGTGTTTGTCTGCTTCAGGGATGTATTTGGATCATATCTAGCACAAAAACTTCATTGTCATAGCTTTTATTAAGACGCAGCAGCTTCCAGCAACACTGAGGCTGGAAACAGTGCCAAAACGCTTAGAATCGTCTATTCTGTGCTTTTCAGACCAAAAGAACAGTACTTTAAACAAAGTGATTTAAATGCATTTTAAAGGTGTTTGCCTTCTTCAGGGATATATTTGGGTCATATATAGCAAAGAAACTTCTTTGGAATTGCTTGCATTAAGATGCAGCAGTTTCAAGCAACTTTGAGGCTGGAAACAGTGCCAAAACGCTTAGAATCGTCTATTCTGTGCATTTCAGACCTAAAGGACACTACTTCAAACCAAGTGTTTTAAATGCATTTTAAAGGTGTTTGTCTGCTTCAGGGATGTATTTGGATCATATCTAGCAAAGAAACTTCTTTGGAATTTCTTGCATTAAGATGCAGCAGCTTCCAGCAACACTGAGGCTGGAAACAGTGCCAAAACGCGTAGAATCGTCTATTCTGTGCATTTCAGACCAAAAGAACAGTACTTTAAACAAAAATATTTAAATGCATTTTAAAGGTGTTTGCCTGCTTCAGGGATGTATTTGGATCATATCTAGCACAACAACTTCATTGTCATTGCTTGCATTAAGATGCAGCAGCTTCCAGCAACACTGAGGCTGGAAATAGTGCCAAAACGCTTAGAATCGTCTATTCTGTGCATTTCAGACCAAAAGAAAACTACTTTAAACAAAGTGATTTAAATGCATTTTAAAGGTGTTTGCCTGCTTCAGGGATGTATTTGGATCATATCTAGCACAAAAACTTAATTGTCATACCTTTTATTAAGACGCAGCAGCTTCCAGCAACACTGAGGCTGGAAACAGTGCCAAAACGCTTAGAATCGTCTATTCTGTGCATTTCAGACCAAAAGAACACTACTTTACACAAAATAATTTAAATGCATTTTAAAGGTGTTTGCCTGCTTCAGGGATGTATTTGGATCATATCTAGTAAAGAAACTTCTTTGGCATTGCTTGCATTAAGATGCAGCAGCTTCCAGCAACACTGAGGCTGGAAACAGTCCCAAAACGCTTAGAATCGTCTATTCTGTGCATTTCAGACCTAAAGGACACTACTTCAAACCAAGTGATTTAAATGCATTTTAAAGGTGTTTGCCTGCTTCAGGGATGTATTTGGATCATATCTAGCAAAGAAACTTCTTTGGAAATGCTTGCATTAAGATACAGCAGTTTCCAGCAACACTGAGGCTGGAAACAGTCCCAAAACGCTTAGAATCGTCTATTCTGTGCATTTCAGACCAGAAGGACATTACTTCAAACCAAGTGATTTAAATGCATTTTAAATGTGTTTGCTTGCTTCAGGGATGTATTTGGATCATATCTAGCACAAAAACTTCATTGTCATAGCTTGCATTAAGATGCAGCAGCTTCCAGCAACACTGAAGCTGGAAACAGTGCCAAAACGCTTAGAATCGTCTATACTGTGCATGTCAGACCAAAAGAACACTACTTAAAACAAAGTGATTTAAATGCATTTTAAAGGTGTTTGCCTGCTTCAGGGATGTATTTGGATCATATCTAGCAAAGAAACTTCTTTGGAATTGCTTGCATTAAGATGCAGCAGCTTCCAGCAACACTGAGGCTGGAAACAGTGCCAAAACGCGTAGAATCGTCTATTCTGTGCATTTCAGACCAAAAGAACACTACTTTAAACAAAAATATTTAAATGCATTTTAAAGGTGTTTGCCTGCTTCAGGGATGTATTTGGATCATATCTAGCACAAAAACTTCATTGTCATAGCTTGCATTAAGATGCAGCAGCTTCCAGCAACACTGAGGCTGGAAACAGTGCCGAAACGCTTAGAATCGTCTTTTCTGTGCATTTCAGACCAAAAGAACAGTATATTGAACAAAGTGATTTAAATGCATTTTAAAGGTGTTTGCCTGCTTCAGGGATGTATTTGGATCATATCTAGCAAAGAAACTTCTTTGGAATTGCTTGCATTAAGATGCAGCAGCTTCCAGCAACACTGAGGCTGGAAACAGTCCCAAAACGCTTAGAATCGTCTATTCTGTGCATTTCAGACCTAAAGGACACTACTTCAAACTAAGTGATTTAAATGCATTTTAAAGGTGTTTGCCTGCTTCAGGGATGTATTTGGATCATATCTAGCACAAAAACTTAATTGTCATACCTTTTATTAAGACGCAGCAGCTTCCAGCAACACTGAGGCTGGGAAACAGTGCCAAAACGCTTAGAATCGTCTATTCTGTGCATTTAAGACCTACAGGACACTACTTCAAACCAAGTGATTTAAATGCATTTTAAAGGTGTTTGCCTGCTTCAGGGATGTATTTGGATTATATCTAGCAAAGAAACTTCTTTGGCATTGCTTGCATTAAGATGCAGCAGCTTCCAGCAACACTGAAGCTGGAAACAGTGCCAAAACGCTTAGAATCGTCTATACTGTGCATGTCAGACCAAAAGAACACTACTTAAAACAAAGTGATTTAAATGCATTTTAAAGGTGTTTGCCTGCTTCAGGGATGTATTTGGATCATATCTAACAAAGAAACTTCCTTGGAATTGCTTGCATTAAGATGCAGCAGCTTCCAGCAACACTGAGGCTGGAAACAGTGCTAAAACGCTTAGAATCGTCTATTCTGTGCATTTTAGACCTAAAGGACACTACGTCAAACCAAGTGATTTAAATGCATTTTAAAGGTGTTTGTCTGCTTCAGGGATGTATTTGGATCATATCTAGCAAAGAAACTTCTTTGGAATTGCTTGCATTAAGATGCAGCAGCTTAAAACATCACTGAGGCTGGAAACAGTCCCAAAACGCTTAGAATCGTCTATTCTGTGCATTTCAGACCTAAAGGACACTACTTCAAACCAAGTGATTTAAATGCATTTTAAAGGTGTTTGCCTGCTTCAGGGATGTATTTGGATCATATCTAGTAAAGAAACTTCTTTGGCATTGCTTGCATTAAGATGCAGCAGCTTCCAGCAACACTGAGGCTGGAAACAGTCCCAAAACGCTTAGAATCGTCTATTCTGTACATTTCAGACCTAAAGAACACTACTTTACATAAAAATATTTAAATGCATTTTAAAGGTGTTTGCCTGCTTAAGGGATGTATTTGGATCATATCTAGCAAAGAAACTTCTTTGGAATTGCTTGCATTAAGATGCAGCAGCTTCCAGCAACACTGAGGCTGGAAACAGTGCCAAAACGCTTAGAATCGTCTATTCTGTGCATTTCAGACCTAAAGGACACTACTTCAAACCAAGTGATTTAAATGCATTTTAAAGGTGTTTGCCTGCTTCAGGGATGTATTTGGATTATATCTAGCAAAGAAACTTCTTTGGCATTGCTTGCATTAAGATGCAGCAGCTTCCAGCAACACTGAAGCTGGAAACAGTGCCAAAACGCTTAGAATCGTCTATACTGTGCATGTCAGACCAAAAGAACACTACTTAAAACAACGTGATTTAAATGCATTTTAAAGGTGTTTGCCTGCTTCAGGGATGTATTTGGATCATATCTAACAAAGAAACTTCCTTGGAATTGCTTGCATTAAGATGCAGCAGCTTCCAGCAACACTGAGGCTGGAAACAGTGCCAAAACGCTTAGAATCGTCTATTCTGTGCATTTTAGACCTAAAGGACACTACGTCAAACCAAGTGATTTAAATGCATTTTAAAGGTGTTTGTCTGCTTCAGGGATGTATTTGGATCATATCTAGCAAAGAAACTTCTTTGGAATTGCTTGCATTAAGATGCAGCAGCTTAAAACATCACTGAGGCTGGAAACAGTCCCAAAACGCTTAGAATCGTCTATTCTGTGCATTTCAGACCTAAAGGACACTACTTCAAACCAAGTGATTTAAATGCATTTTAAAGGTGTTTGCCTGCTTCAGGGATGTATTTGGATCATATCTAGTAAAGAAACTTCTTTGGCATTGCTTGCATTAAGATGCAGCAGCTTCCAGCAACACTGAGGCTGGAAACAGTCCCAAAACGCTTAGAATCGTCTATTCTGTGCATTTAAGACCTACAGGACACTACTTCAAACCAAGTGATTTAAATGCATTTTAAAGGTGTTTGCCTGCTTCAGGGATGTATTTGGATCATATCTAGCAAAGAAACTTCTTTGGCATTGCTTGCATTAAGATGCAGCAGCTTCCAGCAACACTGAAGCTGGAAACAGTGCCAAAACGCTTAGAATCGTCTATACTGTGCATGTCAGACCAAAAGAACACTACTTAAAACAAAGTGATTTAAATGCATTTTAAAGGTGTTTGCCTGCTTCAGGGATGTATTTGGATCATATCTAGTAAAGACACTTCTTTGGCATTGCTTGCATTAAGATGCAGCAGCTTCCAGCAACACTGAGGCTGGAAACAGTCCCAAAACGCTTAGAATCGTCTATTCTGTGCATTTCAGACCTAAAGAACACTACTTTACATAAAAATATTTAAATGCATTTTAAAGGTGTTTGCCTGCTTAAGGGATGTATTTGGATCATATCTAGCACAAAAACTTCATTGTCATAGCTTGCATTAAGATGCAGCAGCTTCCAGCAACACTGAGGCTGGAAACAGTGCCGAAACGCTTAGAATCGTCTTTTCTGTGCATTTCAGACCAAAAGAACAGTATATTGAACAAAGTGATTTAAATGCATTTTAAAGGTGTTTGCCTGCTTCAGGGATGTATTTGGATCATATCTAGCAAAGAAACTTCTTTGGAATTGCTTGCATTAAGATGCAGCAGCTTCCAGCAACACTGAGGCTGGAAACAGTGCCAAAACGCTTAGAATCGTCTATTCTGTGCATTTCAGACCTAAAGGACACTACTTCAAACCAAGTGATTTAAATGCATTTTAAAGGTGTTTGCCTACTTCAGGGATGTATTTGGATCATATCTGGCACAAAAACTTAATTGTCATACCTTTTATTAAGACGCAGCAGCTTCCAGCAACACTGAGGCTGGAAACAGTGCCAAAACGCTTAGAATCGTCTATTCTGTGCATTTCAGACCAAAAGAACAGTACTTTAAACAAAAATATTTAAATGCATTTTAAAGGTGTTTGCCTGCTTCAGGGATGTATTTGGATCATATCTAGCAAAGAAACTTCTTTGGAATTGCTTGCATTAAGATGCAGCAGCTTCCAGCAACACTGAGGCTGGAAACAGTGCCAAAACGCGTAGAATCGTCTATTCTGTGCATTTCAGACCAAAAGAACACTACTTTACACAAAATAATTTAAATGCATTTTAAAGGTGTTTGCCTGCTTCAGGGATGTATTTGGATCATATCTAATAAAGAAACTTCTTTGGCATTGCTTGCATTAAGATGCAGCAGCTTCCAGCAACACTGAGGCTGGAAACAGTCCCAAAACGCTTAGAATCGTCTATTCTGTGCATTTCAGACCAAAAGAACAGTACTTTAAACAAAAATATTTAAATGCATTTTAAAGGTGTTTGCCTGCTTCAGGGATGTATTTGGATCATATCTAGCACAAAAACTTCATTGTCATAGCTTGCATTAAGATGCAGCAGCTTCCAGCAACACTGAGGCTGGAAACAGTCCCAAAACGCTTAGAATCGTCTATTCTGTGCATTTCAGACCTAAAGGACACTACTTCAAACCAAGTGATTTAAATGCATTTTAAAGGTGTTTGCCTGCTTCAGGGATGTATTTGGATCATATCTAGCAAAGAAACTTCTTTGGCATTGCTTGCATTAAGATGCAGCAGCTTCCAGCAACACTGAAGCTGGAAACAGTGCCAAAACGCTTAGAATCGTCTATACTGTGCATGTCAGACCAAAAGAACACTACTTAAAACAAAGTGATTTAAATGCATTTTAAAGGTGTTTGCCTGCTTCAGGGATGTATTTGGATCATATCTAGTAAAGACACTTCTTTGGCATTGCTTGCATTAAGATGCAGCAGCTTCCAGCAACACTGAGGCTGGAAACAGTGCCGAAACGCTTAGAATCGTCTTTTCTGTGCATTTCAGACCAAAAGAACAGTATATTGAACAAAGTGATTTAAATGCATTTTAAAGGTGTTTGCCTGCTTCAGGGATGTATTTGGATCATATCTAGCAAAGAAACTTCTTTGGAATTGCTTGCATTAAGATGCAGCAGCTTCCAGCAACACTGAGGCTGGAAACAGTGCCAAAACGCTTAGAATCGTCTATTCTGTGCATTTCAGACCTAAAGGACACTACTTCAAACCAAGTGATTTAAATGCATTTTAAAGGTGTTTGCCTACTTCAGGGATGTATTTGGATCATATCTGGCACAAAAACTTAATTGTCATACCTTTTATTAAGACGCAGCAGCTTCCAGCAACACTGAGGCTGGAAACAGTGCCAAAACGCTTAGAATCGTCTATTCTGTGCATTTCAGACCAAAAGAACACTACTTTACACAAAAATATTTAAATGCATTTTAAAGGTGTTTGCCTGCTTCAGGGATGTATTTGGATCATATCTAGCACAAAAACTTAATTGTCATAGCTTGCATTAAGATGCAGCAGCTTCCAGCAACACTGAGGCTGGAAACAGTCCCAAAACGCTTAGAATCGTCTATTCTGTGCATTTCAGACCTAAAGGACACTACTTCAAACCAAGTGATTTAAATGCATTTTAAAGGTGTTTGCCTACTTCAGGGATGTATTTGGATCATATCTAGCAAAGAATTTTCTTTGGAATTGCTTGCATTAAGATGCAGCAGCTTCCAGCAACACTGAGGCTGGAAACAGTCCCAAAACGCTTAGAATCGTCTATTCTGTGCATTTCAGACCTAAAGGACACTACTTCAAACCAAGTGATTTAAATGCATTTTAAAGGTGTTTGCCTGCTTCAGGGATGTATTTGGATCATATCTAGCAAAGAAACTTCTTTGGAATTGCTTGCATTAAGATACAGCAGTTTCCAGCAACACTGAGGCTGGAAACAGTCCCAAAACGCTTAGAATCGTCTATTCTGTGCATTTCAGACCAAAAGGACATTACTTCAAACCAAGTGATTTAAATGCATTTTAAATGTGTTTGCTTGCTTCAGGGATGTATTTGGATCATATCTAGCAAAGAAACTTCTTTGGAATTGCTTGCATTAAGATGCAGCAGCTTCCAGCAACACTGAGGCTGGAAACAGTGCCAAAACGCGTAGAATCGTCTATTCTGTGCATTTCAGACCAAAAGAACAGTACTTTAAACAAAAATATTTAAATGCATTTTAAAGGTGTTTGCCTGCTTCAGGGATGTATTTGGATCAAATCTAGCACAAAAACTTCATTGTCATAGCTTGCATTAAGATACAGCAGCTTCCAGCAACACTGAGGCTGGAAACAGTGCCAAAACGCTTAGAATCGTCTATTCTGTGCATTTCAGACCAAAAGAACACTACTTTAAACAAAGTGTTTTGAATGCATTTTAAAGGTGTTTGCCTTCTTCAGGGATGTATTTGGATCATATCTAGCACAAAAACTTCATTGTCATAGCTTTCATTAAAATGCAGCAGCTTCAAGCAACACTGAGGCTGGAAACAGTGCCAAAACGCTTAGAATCGTCTATTCTGTGCATTTCAGACCTAAAGAACACTACTTTACATAAAAATATTTAAATGCATTTTAAAGGTGTTTGCCTGCTTCAGGGATGTATTTGGATCATATCTAGCAAAGAAACTTCTTTGGAATTGCTTGCATTAAGATGCAGCAGCTTCCAGCAACACTGAGGCTGGAAACAGTGCCAAAACGCTTAGAATCGTCTATTCTGTGCATTTAAGACCTACAGGACACTACTTCAAACCAAGTGATTTAAATGCATTTTAAAGGTGTTTGCCTGCTTCAGGGATGTATTTGGATCATATCTAGCAAAGAAACTTCTTTGGCATTGCTTGCATTAAGATGCAGCAGCTTCCAGCAACACTGAAGCTGGAAACAGTGCCAAAACGCTTAGAATCGTCTATACTGTGCATGTCAGACCAAAAGAACACTACTTAAAACAAAGTGATTTAAATGCATTTTAAAGGTGTTTGCCTGCTTCAGGGATGTATTTGGATCATATCTAACAAAGAAACTTCTTTGGCATTGCTTGCATTAAGATGCAGCAGCTTCCAGCAACACTGAAGCTGGAAACAGTGCCAAAACGCTTAGAATCGTCTATACTGTGCATGTCAGACCAAAAGAACACTACTTAAAACAAAGTGATTTAAATGCATTTTAAAGGTGTTTGCCTGCTTAAGGGATGTATTTGGATCATATCTAGCAAAGAAACTTCTTTGGAATTGCTTGCATTAAGATGCAGCAGCTTCCAGCAACACTGAGGCTGGAAACAGTGCCAAAACGCTTAGAATCGTCTATTCTGTGCATTTCAGACCAAAAGAACACTACTTTACACAAAATAATTTAAATGCATTTTAAAGGTGTTTGCCTGCTTCAGGGATGTATTTGGATCATATCTAATAAAGAAACTTCTTTGGCATTGCTTGCATTAAGATGCAGCAGCTTCCAGCAACACTGAGGCTGGAAACAGTCCCAAAACGCTTAGAATCGTCTATTCTGTGCATTTCAGACCAAAAGAACAGTACTTTAAACAAAAATATTTAAATGCATTTTAAAGGTGTTTGCCTGCTTCAGGGATGTATTTGGATCATATCTAGCACAAAAACTTCATTGTCATAGCTTGCATTAAGATGCAGCAGCTTCCAGCAACACTGAGGCTGGAAACAGTCCCAAAACGCTTAGAATCGTCTATTCTGTGCATTTCAGACCTAAAGGACACTACTTCAAACCAAGTGATTTAAATGCATTTTAAAGGTGTTTGCCTGCTTCAGGGATGTATTTGGATCATATCTAGCAAAGAAACTTCTTTGGCATTGCTTGCATTAAGATGCAGCAGCTTCCAGCAACACTGAAGCTGGAAACAGTGCCAAAACGCTTAGAATCGTCTATACTGTGCATGTCAGACCAAAAGAACACTACTTAAAACAAAGTGATTTAAATGCATTTTAAAGGTGTTTGCCTGCTTCAGGGATGTATTTGGATCATATCTAGTAAAGACACTTCTTTGGCATTGCTTGCATTAAGATGCAGCAGCTTCCAGCAACACTGAGGCTGGAAACAGTCCCAAAACGCTTAGAATCGTCTATTCTGTGCATTTCAGACCTAAAGAACACTACTTTACATAAAAATATTTAAATGCATTTTAAAGGTGTTTGCCTGCTTAAGGGATGTATTTGGATCATATCTAGCAAAGAAACTTCTTTGGAATTGCTTGCATTAAGATGCAGCAGCTTCCAGCAACACTGAGGCTGGAAACAGTGCCAAAACGCTTAGAATCGTCTATTCTGTGCATTTCAGACCTAAAGGACACTACTTCAAACCAAGTGATTTAAATGCATTTTAAAGGTGTTTGCCTGCTTCAGGGATGTATTTGGATCATATCTAGCAAAGAAACTTCTTTGGAATTGCTTGCATTAAGATGCAGCAGCTTCCAGCAACACTGAGGCTGGAAACAGTGCCAAAACGCGTAGAATCGTCTATTCTGTGCATTTCAGACCAAAAGAACACTACTTTAAACAAAAATATTTAAATGCATTTTAAAGGTGTTTGCCTGCTTCAGGGATGTATTTGGATCATATCTAGCACAAAAACTTCATTGTCATAGCTTGCATTAAGATGCAGCAGCTTCCAGCAACACTGAGGCTGGAAACAGTGCCGAAACGCTTAGAATCGTCTTTTCTGTGCATTTCAGACCAAAAGAACAGTATATTGAACAAAGTGATTTAAATGCATTTTAAAGGTGTTTGCCTGCTTCAGGGATGTATTTGGATCATATCTAGCAAAGAAACTTCTTTGGAATTGCTTGCATTAAGATGCAGCAGCTTCCAGCAACACTGAGGCTGGAAACAGTCCCAAAACGCTTAGAATCGTCTATTCTGTGCATTTCAGACCTAAAGGACACTACTTCAAACCAAGTGATTTAAATGCATTTTAAAGGTGTTTGCCTACTTCAGGGATGTATTTGGATCATATCTGGCACAAAAACTTAATTGTCATACCTTTTATTAAGACGCAGCAGCTTCCAGCAACACTGAGGCTGGAAACAGTGCCAAAACGCTTAGAATCGTCTATTCTGTGCATTTCAGACCAAAAGAACACTACTTTACACAAAAATATTTAAATGCATTTTAAAGGTGTTTGCCTGCTTCAGGGATGTATTTGGATCATATCTAGCACAAAAACTTAATTGTCATAGCTTGCATTAAGATGCAGCAGCTTCCAGCAACACTGAGGCTGGAAACAGTCCCAAAACGCTTAGAATCGTCTATTCTGTGCATTTCAGACCAGAAGGACATTACTTCAAACCAAGTGATTTAAATGCATTTTAAATGTGTTTGCTTGCTTCAGGGATGTATTTGGATCATATCTAGCACAAAAACTTCTTTGGAATTGCTTGCATTAAGATGCAGCAGCTTCCAGCAACACTGAAGCTGGAAACAGTGCCAAAACGCTTAGAATCGTCTATTCTGTGCATTTCAGACCTAAAGGACACTACTTAAAACAAAGTGATTTAAATGCATTTTAAAGGTTTTTGCCTGCTTCAGGGATGTATTTGGATCATATCTAGCACAAAAACTTAATTGTCATACCTTTTATTAAGACGCAGCAGCTTCCAGCAACACTGAGGCTGGAAACAGTGCCAAAACGCTTAGAATCGTCTATTCTGTGCATGTCAGACCAAAAGAACACTACTTTAAACAAAAATATTTAAATGCATTTTAAAGGTGTTTGCCTGCTTCAGGGATGTATTTGGATCATATCTAGCACAAAAACTTCATTGTCATAGCTTGCATTAAGATGCAGCAGCTTCCAGCAACACTGAGGCTGGAAACAGTGCCGAAACGCTTAGAATCGTCTTTTCTGTGCATTTCAGACCAAAAGAACAGTATATTGAACAAAGTGATTTAAATGCATTTTAAAGGTGTTTGCCTGCTTCAGGGATGTATTTGGATCATATCTAGCAAAGAAACTTCTTTGGAATTGCTTGCATTAAGATGCAGCAGCTTCCAGCAACACTGAGGCTGGAAACAGTCCCAAAACGCTTAGAATCGTCTATTCTGTGCATTTCAGACCTAAAGAACACTACTTTACATAAAAATATTTAAATGCATTTTAAAGGTGTTTGCCTGCTTAAGGGATGTATTTGGATCATATCTAGCAAAGAAACTTCTTTGGAATTGCTTGCATTAAGATGCAGCAGCTTCCAGCAACACTGAGGCTGGAAACAGTGCCAAAACGCTTAGAATCGTCTATTCTGTGCATTTCAGACCTAAAGGACACTACTTCAAACCAAGTGATTTAAATGCATTTTAAAGGTGTTTGCCTGCTTCAGGGATGTATTTGGATCATATCTAGTAAAGAAACTTCTTTGGCATTGCTTGCATTAAGATGCAGCAGCTTCCAGCAACACTGAGGCTGGAAACAGTCCCAAAACGCTTAGAATCGTCTATTCTGTGCATTTCAGACCAAAAGAACAGTACTTTAAACAAAAATATTTAAATGCATTTTAAAGGTGTTTGCCTGCTTCAGGGATGTATTTGGATCATATCTAGCACAAAAACTTCATTGTCATAGCTTGCATTAAGATGCAGCAGCTTCCAGCAACACTGAGGCTGGAAACAGTCCCAAAACGCTTAGAATCGTCTATTCTGTGCATTTCAGACCTAAAGGACACTACTTCAAACCAAGTGATTTAAATGCATTCTAAAGGTGTTTGCCTGCTTCAGGGATGTATTTGGATCATATCTAGCAAAGAAACTTCTTTGGCATTGCTTGCATTAAGATGCAGCAGCTTCCAGCAACACTGAAGCTGGAAACAGTGCCAAAACGCTTAGAATCGTCTATACTGTGCATGTCAGACCAAAAGAACACTACTTAAAACAAAGTGATTTAAATGCATTTTAAAGGTGTTTGCCTGCTTCAGGGATGTATTTGGATCATATCTAGTAAAGACACTTCTTTGGCATTGCTTGCATTAAGATGCAGCAGCTTCCAGCAACACTGAGGCTGGAAACAGTCCCAAAACGCTTAGAATCGTCTATTCTGTGCATTTCAGACCTAAAGAACACTACTTTACATAAAAATATTTAAATGCATTTTAAAGGTGTTTGCCTGCTTAAGGGATGTATTTGGATCATATCTAGCAAAGAAACTTCTTTGGAATTGCTTGCATTAAGATGCAGCAGCTTCCAGCAACACTGAGGCTGGAAACAGTGCCAAAACGCTTAGAATCGTCTATTCTGTGCATTTCAGACCTAAAGGACACTACTTCAAACCAAGTGATTTAAATGCATTTTAAAGGTGTTTGCCTGCTTCAGGGATGTATTTGGATCATATCTAGCAAAGAAACTTCTTTGGAATTGCTTGCATTAAGATGCAGCAGCTTCCAGCAACACTGAGGCTGGAAACAGTGCCAAAACGCGTAGAATCGTCTATTCTGTGCATTTCAGACCAAAAGAACACTACTTTAAACAAAAATATTTAAATGCATTTTAAAGGTGTTTGCCTGCTTCAGGGATGTATTTGGATCATATCTAGCACAAAAACTTCATTGTCATAGCTTGCATTAAGATGCAGCAGCTTCCAGCAACACTGAGGCTGGAAACAGTGCCGAAACGCTTAGAATCGTCTTTTCTGTGCATTTCAGACCAAAAGAACAGTATATTGAACAAAGTGATTTAAATGCATTTTAAAGGTGTTTGCCTGCTTCAGGGATGTATTTGGATCATATCTAGCAAAGAAACTTCTTTGGAATTGCTTGCATTAAGATGCAGCAGCTTCCAGCAACACTGAGGCTGGAAACAGTCCCAAAACGCTTAGAATCGTCTATTCTGTGCATTTCAGACCTAAAGGACACTACTTCAAACCAAGTGATTTAAATGCATTTTAAAGGTGTTTGCCTACTTCAGGGATGTATTTGGATCATATCTGGCACAAAAACTTAATTGTCATACCTTTTATTAAGACGCAGCAGCTTCCAGCAACACTGAGGCTGGAAACAGTGCCAAAACGCTTAGAATCGTCTATTCTGTGCATTTCAGACCAAAAGAACACTACTTTACACAAAAATATTTAAATGCATTTTAAAGGTGTTTGCCTGCTTCAGGGATGTATTTGGATCATATCTAGCACAAAAACTTAATTGTCATAGCTTGCATTAAGATGCAGCAGCTTCCAGCAACACTGAGGCTGGAAACAGTCCCAAAACGCTTAGAATCGTCTATTCTGTGCATTTCAGACCTAAAGGACACTACTTCAAACCAAGTGATTTAAATGCATTTTAAAGGTGTTTGCCTACTTCAGGGATGTATTTGGATCATATCTAGCAAAGAAACTTCTTTGGAAATGCTTGCATTAAGATACAGCAGTTTCCAGCAACACTGAGGCTGGAAACAGTCCCAAAACGCTTAGAATCGTCTATTCTGTGCATTTCAGACCAGAAGGACATTACTTCAAACCAAGTGATTTAAATGCATTTTAAATGTGTTTGCTTGCTTCAGGGATGTATTTGGATCATATCTAGCACAAAAACTTCTTTGGAATTGCTTGCATTAAGATGCAGCAGCTTCCAGCAACACTGAAGCTGGAAACAGTGCCAAAACGCTTAGAATCGTCTATTCTGTGCATTTCAGACCTAAAGGACACTACTTAAAACAAAGTGATTTAAATGCATTTTAAAGGTTTTTGCCTGCTTCAGGGATGTATTTGGATCATATCTAGCACAAAAACTTAATTGTCATACCTTTTATTAAGACGCAGCAGCTTCCAGCAACACTGAGGCTGGAAACAGTGCCAAAACGCTTAGAATCGTCTATTCTGTGCATGTCAGACCAAAAGAACACTACTTTAAACAAAAATATTTAAATGCATTTTAAAGGTGTTTGCCTGCTTCAGGGATGTATTTGGATCATATCTAGCACAAAAACTTCATTGTCATAGCTTGCATTAAGATGCAGCAGCTTCCAGCAACACTGAGGCTGGAAACAGTGCCGAAACGCTTAGAATCGTCTTTTCTGTGCATTTCAGACCAAAAGAACAGTATATTGAACAAAGTGATTTAAATGCATTTTAAAGGTGTTTGCCTGCTTCAGGGATGTATTTGGATCATATCTAGCAAAGAAACTTCTTTGGAATTGCTTGCATTAAGATGCAGCAGCTTCCAGCAACACTGAGGCTGGAAACAGTCCCAAAACGCTTAGAATCGTCTATTCTGTGCATTTCAGACCTAAAGAACACTACTTTACATAAAAATATTTAAATGCATTTTAAAGGTGTTTGCCTGCTTAAGGGATGTATTTGGATCATATCTAGCAAAGAAACTTCTTTGGAATTGCTTGCATTAAGATGCAGCAGCTTCCAGCAACACTGAGGCTGGAAACAGTGCCAAAACGCTTAGAATCGTCTATTCTGTGCATTTCAGACCTAAAGGACACTACTTCAAACCAAGTGATTTAAATGCATTTTAAAGGTGTTTGCCTGCTTCAGGGATGTATTTGGATCATATCTAGTAAAGAAACTTCTTTGGCATTGCTTGCATTAAGATACAGCAGCTTAAAACATCACTGAGGCTGGAAACAGTCCCAAAACGCTTAGAATCGTCTATTCTGTGCATTTCAGACCTAAAGGACACTACGTCAAACCAAGTGATTTAAATGCATTTTAAAGGTGTTTGCCTGCTTCAGGGGTGTATTTGGATCATATCTAGCAAAGAAACTTCTTTGGAATTGCTTGCATTAAGATGCAGCAGCTTCCAGCAACACTGAGGCTGGAAACAGTCCCAAAACGCTTAGAATCGTCTATTCTGTGCATTTCAGACCAAAAGAACACTACTTTACACAAAATATTTTAAATGCATTTTAAAGGTGTTTGCCTGCTTCAGGGATGTATTTGGATCATGTCTAGCAAAGAAACTTCTTTGGAATTGCTTGCATTAAGATGCAGCAGCTTCCAGCAACACTGAGGCTGGAAACATTCCCAAAACGCTTAGAATCGTCTATTCTGTGCATTTCAGACCAAAAGAACAGTACTTTAAACAAAAATATTTAAATGCATTTTAAAGGTGTTTGCCTGCTTCAGGGATGTATTTGGATTATATCTAGCACAAAAACTTCATTGTCATAGCTTTCATTAAGATGCAGCAGCTTCCAGCAACACTGAGGCTGGAAACAGTGCCAAAACGCTTAGAATCGTCTATTCTGTGCATTTTAGACCTAAAGGACACTACGTCAAACCAAGTGATTTAAATGCATTTTAAAGGTGTTTGTCTGCTTCAGGGATGTATTTGGATCATATCTAGCAAAGAAACTTCTTTGGAATTGCTTGCATTAAGATGCAGCAGCTTCCAGCAACACTGAGGCTGGAAACAGTGCCAAAACGCGTAGAATCGTCTATTCTGTGCATTTCAGACCTAAAGAACACTACTTTACATAAAAATATTTAAATGCATTTTAAAGGTGTTTGCCTGCTTCAGGGATGTATTTGGATCATATCTAGCAAAGAAACTTATTTGGAATTGCTTGCATTAAGATGCAGCAGCTTCCAGCAACACTGAGGCTGGAAACAGTGCCAAAACGCTTAGAATCGTCTATTCTGTGCATTTCAGACCTAAAGGACACTACTTCAAACCAAGTGATTTAAATGCATTTTAAAGGTGTTTGCCTGCTTCAGGGATGTATTTGGATCATATCTAACAAAGAAACTTCCTTGGAATTGCTTGCATTAAGATGCAGCAGCTTCCAGCAACACTGAGGCTGGAAACAGTGCCAAAACGCGTAGAATCGTCTATTCTGTGCATTTCAGACCAAAAGAACACTACTTTAAACAAAAATATTTAAATGCATTTTAAAGGTGTTTGCCTGCTTCAGGGATGTATTTGGATTATATCTAGCACAAAAACTTCATTGTCATAGCTTTCATTAAGATGCAGCAGCTTCCAGCAACACTGAGGCTGGAAACAGTGCCAAAACGCTTAGAATCGTCTATTCTGTGCATTTTAGACCTAAAGGACACTACGTCAAACCAAGTGATTTAAATGCATTTTAAAGGTGTTTGTCTGCTTCAGGGATGTATTTGGATCATATCTAGCAAAGAAACTTCTTTGGAATTGCTTGCATTAAGATGCAGCAGCTTCCAGCAACACTGAGGCTGGAAACAGTGCCAAAACGCGTAGAATCGTCTATTCTGTGCATTTCAGACCTAAAGAACACTACTTTACATAAAAATATTTAAATGCATTTTAAAGGTGTTTGCCTGCTTCAGGGATGTATTTGGATCATATCTAGCAAAGAAACTTATTTGGAATTGCTTGCATTAAGATGCAGCAGCTTCCAGCAACACTGAGGCTGGAAACAGTGCCAAAACGCTTAGAATCGTCTATTCTGTGCATTTCAGACCTAAAGGACACTACTTCAAACCAAGTGATTTAAATGCATTTTAAAGGTGTTTGCCTACTTCAGGGATGTATTTGGATCATATCTAGCAAAGAATTTTCTTTGGAATTGCTTGCATTAAGATGCAGCAGCTTCCAGCAACACTGAGGCTGGAAAGAGTCCCAAAACGCTTAGAATCGTCTATTCTGTGCATTTCAGACCTAAAGGACACTACTTCAAACCAAGTGATTTAAATGCATTTTAAAGGTGTTTGCCTGCTTCAGGGATGTATTTGGATCATATCTAGCAAAGAAACTTCTTTGGAATTGCTTGCATTAAGATACAGCAGTTTCCAGCAACACTGAGGCTGGAAACAGTCCCAAAACGCTTAGAATCGTCTATTCTGTGCATTTCAGACCTAAAGGACATTACTTCAAACCAAGTGATTTAAATGCATTTTAAATGTGGTTGCTTGCTTCAGGGATGTATTTGGATCATATCTAGCAAAGAAACTTCTTTGGAATTGCTTGCATTAAGATGCAGCAGCTTCCAGCAACACTGAGGCTGGAAACAGTGCCAAAACGCGTAGAATCGTCTATTCTGTGCATTTCAGACCAAAAGAACAGTACTTTAAACAAAAATATTTAAATGCATTTTAAAGGTGTTTGCCTACTTCAGGGATGTATTTGGATCAAATCTAGCACAAAAACTTCATTGTCATAGCTTGCATTAAGATACAGCAGCTTCCAGCAACACTGAGGCTGGAAACAGTGCCAAAACGCTTAGAATCGTCTATTCTGTGCATTTCAGACCAAAAGAACACTACTTTAAACAAAGTGTTTTGAATGCATTTTAAAGGTGTTTGCCTTCTTCAGGGATGTATTTGGATCATATCTAGCACAAAAACTTCATTGTCATAGCTTTCATTAAAATGCAGCAGCTTCAAGCAACACTGAGGTTGGAAACATTTCAAGAACGCTTAGAATCGTCTTTTCTGTGCATTTCAGACCAAAAGAACACTACTTTAGTCAAAGTGATTTAAATGCATTTTAAAGGTGTTTGCCTGCTTCAGGGATGTATTTGGATCATATCTAGCAAAGAAACTTCTTTGGCATTGCTTGCATTAAGATGCAGCAGCTTCCAGCAACACTGAGGCTGGAAACAGTCCCAAAACGCTTAGAATCGTCTATTCTGTGCATTTCAGACCAAAAGAACACTACTTTACACAAAATAATTTAAATGCATTTTAAAGGTGTTTGCCTGCTTCAGGGATGTATTTGGATCATATCTAGCACAAAAACTTAATTGTCATACCTTTTATTAAGACGCAGCAGCTTCCAGCAACACTGAGGCTGGAAACAGTGCCAAAACGCTTAGAATCGTCTATTCTGTGCATTTAAGACCTACAGGACACTACTTCAAACCAAGTGATTTAAATGCATTTTAAAGGTGTTTGCCTGCTTCAGGGATGTATTTGGATTATATCTAGCAAAGAAACTTCTTTGGCATTGCTTGCATTAAGATGCAGCAGCTTCCAGCAACACTGAAGCTGGAAACAGTGCCAAAACGCTTAGAATCGTCTATACTGTGCATGTCAGACCAAAAGAACACTACTTAAAACAAAGTGATTTAAATGCATTTTAAAGGTGTTTGCCTGCTTCAGGGATGTATTTGGATCATATCTAACAAAGAAACTTCCTTGGAATTGCTTGCATTAAGATGCAGCAGCTTCCAGCAACACTGAGGCTGGAAACAGTGCCAAAACGCTTAGAATCGTCTATTCTGTGCATTTTAGACCTAAAGGACACTACGTCAAACCAAGTGATTTAAATGCATTTTAAAGGTGTTTGTCTGCTTCAGGGATGTATTTGGATCATATCTAGCAAAGAAACTTCTTTGGAATTGCTTGCATTAAGATGCAGCAGCTTAAAACATCACTGAGGCTGGAAACAGTCCCAAAACGCTTAGAATCGTCTATTCTGTGCATTTCAGACCTAAAGGACACTACTTCAAACCAAGTGATTTAAATGCATTTTAAAGGTGTTTGCCTGCTTCAGGGATGTATTTGGATCATATCTAGTAAAGAAACTTCTTTGGCATTGCTTGCATTAAGATGCAGCAGCTTCCAGCAACACTGAGGCTGGAAACAGTCCCAAAACGCTTAGAATCGTCTATTCTGTGCATTTCAGACCTAAAGAACACTACTTTACATAAAAATATTTAAATGCATTTTAAAGGTGTTTGCCTGCTTAAGGGATGTATTTGGATCATATCTAGCAAAGAAACTTCTTTGGAATTGCTTGCATTAAGATGCAGCAGCTTCCAGCAACACTGAGGCTGGAAACAGTGCCAAAACGCTTAGAATCGTCTATTCTGTGCATTTCAGACCTAAAGGACACTACTTCAAACCAAGTGATTTAAATGCATTTTAAAGGTGTTTGCCTGCTTCAGGGATGTATTTGGATCATATCTAGTAAAGAAACTTCTTTGGCATTGCTTGCATTAAAATACAGCAGCTTAAAACATCACTGAGGCTGGAAACAGTCCCAAAACGCTTAGAATCGTCTATTCTGTGCATTTCAGACCTAAAGGACACTACTTCAAACCAAGTGATTTAAATGCATTTTAAAGGTGTTTGGCTGCTTCAGGGATGTATTTGGATCATATCTAGCAAAGAAACTTCTTTGGAATTGCTTGCATTAAGATGCAGCAGCTTCCAGCAACACTGAGGCTGGAAACAGTCCCAAAACGCTTAGAATCGTCTATTCTGTGCATTTCAGACCTAAAGGACACTACTTCAAACTAAGTGATTTAAATGCATTTTAAAGGTGTTTGCCTGCTTCAGGGATGTATTTGGATCATATCTAGCACAAAAACTTAATTGTCATACCTTTTATTAAGACGCAGCAGCTTCCAGCAACACTGAGGCTGGAAACAGTGCCAAAACGCTTAGAATCGTCTATTCTGTGCATTTAAGACCTACAGGACACTACTTCAAACCAAGTGATTTAAATGCATTTTAAAGGTGTTTGCCTGCTTCAGGGATGTATTTGGATCATATCTAGCAAAGAAACTTCTTTGGCATTGCTTGCATTAAGATGCAGCAGCTTCCAGCAACACTGAAGCTGGAAACAGTGCCAAAACGCTTAGAATCGTCTATACTGTGCATGTCAGACCAAAAGAACACTACTTAAAACAAAGTGATTTAAATACATTTTAAAGGTGTTTGCCTGCTTCAGGGATGTATTTGGATCATATCTAGCAAAGAAAATTCTTTGGCATTGCTTGCATTAAGATGCAGCAGCTTCCAGCAACACTGAAGCTGGAAACAGTGCCAAAACGCTTAGAATCGTCTATACTGTGCATGTCAGACCAAAAGAACACTACTTAAAACAAAGTGATTTAAATGCATTTTAAAGGTGTTTGCCTGCTTAAGGGATGTATTTGGATCATATCTAGCAAAGAAACTTCTTTGGAATTGCTTGCATTAAGATGCAGCAGCTTCCAGCAACACTGAGGCTGGAAACAGTGCCAAAACGCTTAGAATCGTCTATTCTGTGCATTTCAGACCTAAAGGACACTACTTCAAACCAAGTGATTTAAATGCATTTTAAAGGTGTTTGCCTGCTTCAGGGATGTATTTGGATCATATCTAGTAAAGAAACTTCTTTGGCATTGCTTGCATTAAGATACAGCAGCTTAAAACATCACTGAGGCTGGAAACAGTCCCAAAACGCTTAGAATCGTCTATTCTGTGCATTTCAGACCAAAAGAACACTACTTTACACAAAATAATTTAAATGCATTTTAAAGGTGTTTGCCTGCTTCAGGGATGTATTTGGATCATGTCTAGCAATGAAACTTCTTTGGAATTGCTTGCATTAAGATGCAGCAGCTTCCAGCAACACTGAGGCTGGAAACATTCCCAAAACGCTTAGAATCGTCTATTCTGTGCATTTCAGACCAAAAGAACAGTACTTTAAACAAAAATATTTAAATGCATTTTAAAGGTGTTTGCCTGCTTCAGGGATGTATTTGGATCATATCTAGCAAAGAAACTTCTTTGGAATTGCTTGCATTAAGATGCAGCAGCTTCCAGCAACACTGAGGCTGGAAACAGTGCCAAAACGCGTAGAATCGTCTATTCTGTGCATTTCAGACCAAAAGAACACTACTTTACACAAAATAATTTAAATGCATTTTAAAGGTGTTTGCCTGCTTCAGGGATGTATTTGGATCATATCTAATAAAGAAACTTCTTTGGCATTGCTTGCATTAAGATGCAGCAGCTTCCAGCAACACTGAGGCTGGAAACAGTCCCAAAACGCTTAGAATCGTCTATTCTGTGCATTTCAGACCAAAAGAACAGTACTTTAAACAAAAATATTTAAATGCATTTTAAAGGTGTTTGCCTGCTTCAGGGATGTATTTGGATCATATCTAGCACAAAAACTTCATTGTCATAGCTTGCATTAAGATGCAGCAGCTTCCAGCAACACTGAGGCTGGAAACAGTCCCAAAACGCTTAGAATCGTCTATTCTGTGCATTTCAGACCAGAAGGACATTACTTCAAACCAAGTGATTTAAATGCATTTTAAATGTGTTTGCTTGCTTCAGGGATGTATTTGGATCATATCTAGCACAAAAACTTCATTGTCATAGCTTGCATTAAGATGCAGCAGCTTCCAGCAACACTGAAGCTGGAAACAGTGCCAAAACGCTTAGAATCGTCTATACTGTGCATGTCAGACCAAAAGAACACTACTTAAAACAAAGTGATTTAAATGCATTTTAAAGGTGTTTGCCTGCTTCAGGGATGTATTTGGATCATATCTAGCAAAGAAACTTCTTTGGAATTGCTTGCATTAAGATGCAGCAGCTTCCAGCAACACTGAGGCTGGAAACAGTGCCAAAACGCTTAGAATCGTCTATTCTGTGCATTTTAGACCTAAAGGACACTACGTCAAACCAAGTGATTTAAATGCATTTTAAAGGTGTTTGTCTGCTTCAGGGATGTATTTGGATCATATCTAGCAAAGAAACTTCTTTGGAATTGCTTGCATTAAGATGCAGCAGCTTCCAGCAACACTGAGGCTGGAAACAGTGCCAAAACGCGTAGAATCGTCTATTCTGTGCATTTCAGACCAAAAGAACACTACTTTAAACAAAAATATTTAAATGCATTTTAAAGGTGTTTGCCTGCTTCAGGGATGTATTTGGATTATATCTAGCACAAAAACTTCATTGTCATAGCTTTCATTAAGATGCAGCAGCTTCCAGCAACACTGAGGCTGGAAACAGTGCCAAAACGCTTAGAATCGTCTATTCTGTGCATTTTAGACCTAAAGGACACTACGTCAAACCAAGTGATTTAAATGCATTTTAAAGGTGTTTGTCTGCTTCAGGGATGTATTTGGATCATATCTAGCAAAGAAACTTCTTTGGAATTGCTTGCATTAAGATGCAGCAGCTTCCAGCAACACTGAGGCTGGAAACAGTGCCAAAACGCGTAGAATCGTCTATTCTGTGCATTTCAGACCTAAAGAACACTACTTTACATAAAAATATTTAAATGCATTTTAAAGGTGTTTGCCTGCTTCAGGGATGTATTTGGATCATATCTAGCAAAGAAACTTATTTGGAATTGCTTGCATTAAGATGCAGCAGCTTCCAGCAACACTGAGGCTGGAAACAGTGCCAAAACGCTTAGAATCGTCTATTCTGTGCATTTCAGACCTAAAGGACACTACTTCAAACCAAGTGATTTAAATGCATTTTAAAGGTGTTTGCCTACTTCAGGGATGTATTTGGATCATATCTAGCAAAGAATTTTCTTTGGAATTGCTTGCATTAAGATGCAGCAGCTTCCAGCAACACTGAGGCTGGAAACAGTCCCAAAACGCTTAGAATCGTCTATTCTGTGCATTTCAGACCTAAAGGACACTACTTCAAACCAAGTGATTTAAATGCATTTTAAAGGTGTTTGCCTGCTTCAGGGATGTATTTGGATCATATCTAGCAAAGAAACTTCTTTGGAATTGCTTGCATTAAGATACAGCAGTTTCCAGCAACACTGAGGCTGGAAACAGTCCCAAAACGCTTAGAATCGTCTATTCTGTGCATTTCAGACCAAAAGGACATTACTTCAAACCAAGTGATTTAAATGCATTTTAAATGTGTTTGCTTGCTTCAGGGATGTATTTGGATCATATCTAGCAAAGAAACTTCTTTGGAATTGCTTGCATTAAGATGCAGCAGCTTCCAGCAACACTGAGGCTGGAAACAGTGCCAAAACGCGTAGAATCGTCTATTCTGTGCATTTCAGACCAAAAGAACAGTACTTTAAACAAAAATATTTAAATGCATTTTAAAGGTGTTTGCCTACTTCAGGGATGTATTTGGATCAAATCTAGCACAAAAACTTCATTGTCATAGCTTGCATTAAGATACAGCAGCTTCCAGCAACACTGAGGCTGGAAACAGTGCCAAAACGCTTAGAATCGTCTATTCTGTGCATTTCAGACCAAAAGAACACTACTTTAAACAAAGTGTTTTGAATGCATTTTAAAGGTGTTTGCCTGCTTCAGGGATGTATTTGGATCATATCTAGCAAAGAAACTTCTTTGGCATTGCTTGCATTAAGATGCAGCAGCTTCCAGCAACACTGAGGCTGGAAACAGTGCCAAAACGCTTAGAATCGTCTATTCTGTGCATTTCAGACCTAAAGGACACTACTTCAAACCAAGTGATTTAAATGCATTTTAAAGGTGTTTGCCTGCTTCAGGGATGTATTTGGATCATATCTAGTAAAGAAACTTCTTTGGCATTGCTTGCATTAAGATACAGCAGCTTAAAACATCACTGAGGCTGGAAACAGTCCCAAAACGCTTAGAATCGTCTATTCTGTGCATTTCAGACCTAAAGGACACTACGTCAAACCAAGTGATTTAAATGCATTTTAAAGGTGTTTGCCTGCTTCAGGGGTGTATTTGGATCATATCTAGCAAAGAAACTTCTTTGGAATTGCTTGCATTAAGATGCAGCAGCTTCCAGCAACACTGAGGCTGGAAACAGTCCCAAAACGCTTAGAATCGTCTATTCTGTGCATTTCAGACCAAAAGAACACTACTTTACACAAAATATTTTAAATGCATTTTAAAGGTGTTTGCCTGCTTCAGGGATGTATTTGGATCATGTCTAGCAAAGAAACTTCTTTGGAATTGCTTGCATTAAGATGCAGCAGCTTCCAGCAACACTGAGGCTGGAAACATTCCCAAAACGCTTAGAATCGTCTATTCTGTGCATTTCAGACCAAAAGAACAGTACTTTAAACAAAAATATTTAAATGCATTTTAAAGGTGTTTGCCTGCTTCAGGGATGTATTTGGATTATATCTAGCACAAAAACTTCATTGTCATAGCTTTCATTAAGATGCAGCAGCTTCCAGCAACACTGAGGCTGGAAACAGTGCCAAAACGCTTAGAATCGTCTATTCTGTGCATTTTAGACCTAAAGGACACTACGTCAAACCAAGTGATTTAAATGCATTTTAAAGGTGTTTGTCTGCTTCAGGGATGTATTTGGATCATATCTAGCAAAGAAACTTCTTTGGAATTGCTTGCATTAAGATGCAGCAGCTTCCAGCAACACTGAGGCTGGAAACAGTGCCAAAACGCGTAGAATCGTCTATTCTGTGCATTTCAGACCTAAAGAACACTACTTTATATAAAAATATTTAAATGCATTTTAAAGGTGTTTGCCTGCTTCAGGGATGTATTTGGATCATATCTAGCAAAGAAACTTATTTGGAATTGCTTGCATTAAGATGCAGCAGCTTCCAGCAACACTGAGGCTGGAAACAGTGCCAAAACGCTTAGAATCGTCTATTCTGTGCATTTCAGACCTAAAGGACACTACTTCAAACCAAGTGATTTAAATGCATTTTAAAGGTGTTTGCCTGCTTCAGGGATGTATTTGGATCATATCTAACAAAGAAACTTCCTTGGAATTGCTTGCATTAAGATGCAGCAGCTTCCAGCAACACTGAGGCTGGAAACAGTGCCAAAACGCTTAGAATCGTCTATTCTGTGCATTTCAGACCAAAAGAACACTACTTTAAACAAAGTGATTTAAATGCATTTTAAAGGTGTTTGCCTGCTTCAGGGATGTATTTGGATCATATCTAGCAAAGAAACTTCTTTGGAATTGCTTGCATTAAGATGCAGCAGCTTCCAGCAACACTGAGGCTGGAAACAGTGCCAAAACGCGTAGAATCGTCTATTCTGTGCATTTCAGACCAAAAGAACACTACTTTAAACAAAAATATTTAAATGCATTTTAAAGGTGTTTGCCTGCTTCAGGGATGTATTTGGATTATATCTAGCACAAAAACTTCATTGTCATAGCTTTCATTAAGATGCAGCAGCTTCCAGCAACACTGAGGCTGGAAACAGTGCCAAAACGCTTAGAATCGTCTATTCTGTGCATTTTAGACCTAAAGGACACTACGTCAAACCAAGTGATTTAAATGCATTTTAAAGGTGTTTGTCTGCTTCAGGGATGTATTTGGATCATATCTAGCAAAGAAACTTCTTTGGAATTGCTTGCATTAAGATGCAGCAGCTTCCAGCAACACTGAGGCTGGAAACAGTGCCAAAACGCGTAGAATCGTCTATTCTGTGCATTTCAGACCTAAAGAACACTACTTTACATAAAAATATTTAAATGCATTTTAAAGGTGTTTGCCTGCTTCAGGGATGTATTTGGATCATATCTAGCAAAGAAACTTATTTGGAATTGCTTGCATTAAGATGCAGCAGCTTCCAGCAACACTGAGGCTGGAAACAGTGCCAAAACGCTTAGAATCGTCTATTCTGTGCATTTCAGACCTAAAGGACACTACTTCAAACCAAGTGATTTAAATGCATTTTAAAGGTGTTTGCCTACTTCAGGGATGTATTTGGATCATATCTAGCAAAGAATTTTCTTTGGAATTGCTTGCATTAAGATGCAGCAGCTTCCAGCAACACTGAGGCTGGAAACAGTCCCAAAACGCTTAGAATCGTCTATTCTGTGCATTTCAGACCTAAAGGACACTACTTCAAACCAAGTGATTTAAATGCATTTTAAAGGTGTTTGCCTGCTTCAGGGATGTATTTGGATCATATCTAGCAAAGAAACTTCTTTGGAATTGCTTGCATTAAGATACAGCAGTTTCCAGCAACACTGAGGCTGGAAACAGTCCCAAAACGCTTAGAATCGTCTATTCTGTGCATTTCAGACCAAAAGGACATTACTTCAAACCAAGTGATTTAAATGCATTTTAAATGTGTTTGCTTGCTTCAGGGATGTATTTGGATCATATCTAGCAAAGAAACTTCTTTGGAATTGCTTGCATTAAGATGCAGCAGCTTCCAGCAACACTGAGGCTGGAAACAGTGCCAAAACGCGTAGAATCGTCTATTCTGTGCATTTCAGACCAAAAGAACAGTACTTTAAACAAAAATATTTAAATGCATTTTAAAGGTGTTTGCCTACTTCAGGGATGTATTTGGATCAAATCTAGCACAAAAACTTCATTGTCATAGCTTGCATTAAGATACAGCAGCTTCCAGCAACACTGAGGCTGGAAACAGTGCCAAAACGCTTAGAATCGTCTATTCTGTGCATTTCAGACCAAAAGAACACTACTTTAAACAAAGTGTTTTGAATGCATTTTAAAGGTGTTTGCCTTCTTCAGGGATGTATTTGGATCATATCTAGCACAAAAACTTCATTGTCATAGCTTTCATTAAAATGCAGCAGCTTCAAGCAACACTGAGGTTGGAAACATTTCAAGAACGCTTAGAATCGTCTTTTCTGTGCATTTCAGACCAAAAGAACACTACTTTAGTCAAAGTGATTTAAATGCATTTTAAAGGTGTTTGCCTGCTTCAGGGATGTATTTGGATCATATCTAGCAAAGAAACTTCTTTGGCATTGCTTGCATTAAGATGCAGCAGCTTCCAGCAACACTGAGGCTGGAAACAGTCCCAAAACGCTTAGAATCGTCTATTCTGTGCATTTCAGACCAAAAGAACACTACTTTACACAAAATAATTTAAATGCATTTTAAAGGTGTTTGCCTGCTTCAGGGATGTATTTGGATCATATCTAGCACAAAAACTTAATTGTCATACCTTTTATTAAGACGCAGCAGCTTCCAGCAACACTGAGGCTGGAAACAGTGCCAAAACGCTTAGAATCGTCTATTCTGTGCATTTAAGACCTACAGGACACTACTTCAAACAAAGTGATTTAAATGCATTTTAAAGGTGTTTGCCTGCTTCAGGGATGTATTTGGATCATATCTAACAAAGAAACTTCCTTGGAATTGCTTGCATTAAGATGCAGCAGCTTCCAGCAACACTGAGGCTGGAAACAGTGCCAAAACGCTTAGAATCGTCTATTCTGTGCATTTTAGACCTAAAGGACACTACGTCAAACCAAGTGATTTAAATGCATTTTAAAGGTGTTTGTCTGCTTCAGGGATGTATTTGGATCATATCTAGCAAAGAAACTTCTTTGGAATTGCTTGCATTAAGATGCAGCAGCTTAAAACATCACTGAGGCTGGAAACAGTCCCAAAACGCTTAGAATCGTCTATTCTGTGCATTTCAGACCTAAAGGACACTACTTCAAACCAAGTGATTTAAATGCATTTTAAAGGTGTTTGCTTGCTTAAGGGATGTATTTGGATCATATCTAGCAAAGAAACTTCTTTGGAATTGCTTGCATTAAGATGCAGCAGCTTCCAGCAACACTGAGGCTGGAAACAGTCCCAAAACGCTTAGAATCGTCTATTCTGTGCATTTTAGACCTAAAGGACACTACGTCAAACCAAGTGATTTAAATGCATTTTAAAGGTGTTTGTCTGCTTCAGGGATGTATTTGGATCATATCTAGCAAAGAAACTTCTTTGGAATTGCTTGCATTAAGATGCAGCAGCTTCCAGCAACACTGAGGCTGGAAACAGTGCCAAAACGCGTAGAATCGTCTATTCTGTGCATTTCAGACCTAAAGAACACTACTTTATATAAAAATATTTAAATGCATTTTAAAGGTGTTTGCCTGCTTCAGGGATGTATTTGGATCATATCTAGCAAAGAAACTTATTTGGAATTGCTTGCATTAAGATGCAGCAGCTTCCAGCAACACTGAGGCTGGAAACAGTGCCAAAACGCTTAGAATCGTCTATTCTGTGCATTTCAGACCTAAAGGACACTACTTCAAACCAAGTGATTTAAATGCATTTTAAAGGTGTTTGCCTGCTTCAGGGATGTATTTGGATCATATCTAACAAAGAAACTTCCTTGGAATTGCTTGCATTAAGATGCAGCAGCTTCCAGCAACACTGAGGCTGGAAACAGTGCCAAAACGCTTAGAATCGTCTATTCTGTGCATTTCAGACCAAAAGAACACTACTTTAAACAAAGTGATTTAAATGCATTTTAAAGGTGTTTGCCTGCTTCAGGGATGTATTTGGATCATATCTAGCAAAGAAACTTCTTTGGAATTGCTTGCATTAAGATGCAGCAGCTTCCAGCAACACTGAGGCTGGAAACAGTGCCAAAACGCGTAGAATCGTCTATTCTGTGCATTTCAGACCAAAAGAACACTACTTTAAACAAAAATATTTAAATGCATTTTAAAGGTGTTTGCCTGCTTCAGGGATGTATTTGGATTATATCTAGCACAAAAACTTCATTGTCATAGCTTTCATTAAGATGCAGCAGCTTCCAGCAACACTGAGGCTGGAAACAGTGCCAAAACGCTTAGAATCGTCTATTCTGTGCATTTTAGACCTAAAGGACACTACGTCAAACCAAGTGATTTAAATGCATTTTAAAGGTGTTTGTCTGCTTCAGGGATGTATTTGGATCATATCTAGCAAAGAAACTTCTTTGGAATTGCTTGCATTAAGATGCAGCAGCTTCCAGCAACACTGAGGCTGGAAACAGTGCCAAAACGCGTAGAATCGTCTATTCTGTGCATTTCAGACCTAAAGAACACTACTTTACATAAAAATATTTAAATGCATTTTAAAGGTGTTTGCCTGCTTCAGGGATGTATTTGGATCATATCTAGCAAAGAAACTTATTTGGAATTGCTTGCATTAAGATGCAGCAGCTTCCAGCAACACTGAGGCTGGAAACAGTGCCAAAACGCTTAGAATCGTCTATTCTGTGCATTTCAGACCTAAAGGACACTACTTCAAACCAAGTGATTTAAATGCATTTTAAAGGTGTTTGCCTACTTCAGGGATGTATTTGGATCATATCTAGCAAAGAATTTTCTTTGGAATTGCTTGCATTAAGATGCAGCAGCTTCCAGCAACACTGAGGCTGGAAACAGTCCCAAAACGCTTAGAATCGTCTATTCTGTGCATTTCAGACCTAAAGGACACTACTTCAAACCAAGTGATTTAAATGCATTTTAAAGGTGTTTGCCTGCTTCAGGGATGTATTTGGATCATATCTAGCAAAGAAACTTCTTTGGAATTGCTTGCATTAAGATACAGCAGTTTCCAGCAACACTGAGGCTGGAAACAGTCCCAAAACGCTTAGAATCGTCTATTCTGTGCATTTCAGACCAAAAGGACATTACTTCAAACCAAGTGATTTAAATGCATTTTAAATGTGTTTGCTTGCTTCAGGGATGTATTTGGATCATATCTAGCAAAGAAACTTCTTTGGAATTGCTTGCATTAAGATGCAGCAGCTTCCAGCAACACTGAGGCTGGAAACAGTGCCAAAACGCGTAGAATCGTCTATTCTGTGCATTTCAGACCAAAAGAACAGTACTTTAAACAAAAATATTTAAATGCATTTTAAAGGTGTTTGCCTACTTCAGGGATGTATTTGGATCAAATCTAGCACAAAAACTTCATTGTCATAGCTTGCATTAAGATACAGCAGCTTCCAGCAACACTGAGGCTGGAAACAGTGCCAAAACGCTTAGAATCGTCTATTCTGTGCATTTCAGACCAAAAGAACACTACTTTAAACAAAGTGTTTTGAATGCATTTTAAAGGTGTTTGCCTTCTTCAGGGATGTATTTGGATCATATCTAGCACAAAAACTTCATTGTCATAGCTTTCATTAAAATGCAGCAGCTTCAAGCAACACTGAGGTTGGAAACATTTCAAGAACGCTTAGAATCGTCTTTTCTGTGCATTTCAGACCAAAAGAACACTACTTTAGTCAAAGTGATTTAAATGCATTTTAAAGGTGTTTGCCTGCTTCAGGGATGTATTTGGATCATATCTAGCAAAGAAACTTCTTTGGCATTGCTTGCATTAAGATGCAGCAGCTTCCAGCAACACTGAGGCTGGAAACAGTCCCAAAACGCTTAGAATCGTCTATTCTGTGCATTTCAGACCAAAAGAACACTACTTTACACAAAATAATTTAAATGCATTTTAAAGGTGTTTGCCTGCTTCAGGGATGTATTTGGATCATATCTAGCACAAAAACTTAATTGTCATACCTTTTATTAAGACGCAGCAGCTTCCAGCAACACTGAGGCTGGAAACAGTGCCAAAACGCTTAGAATCGTCTATTCTGTGCATTTAAGACCTACAGGACACTACTTCAAACAAAGTGATTTAAATGCATTTTAAAGGTGTTTGCCTGCTTCAGGGATGTATTTGGATCATATCTAACAAAGAAACTTCCTTGGAATTGCTTGCATTAAGATGCAGCAGCTTCCAGCAACACTGAGGCTGGAAACAGTGCCAAAACGCTTAGAATCGTCTATTCTGTGCATTTTAGACCTAAAGGACACTACGTCAAACCAAGTGATTTAAATGCATTTTAAAGGTGTTTGTCTGCTTCAGGGATGTATTTGGATCATATCTAGCAAAGAAACTTCTTTGGAATTGCTTGCATTAAGATGCAGCAGCTTAAAACATCACTGAGGCTGGAAACAGTCCCAAAACGCTTAGAATCGTCTATTCTGTGCATTTCAGACCTAAAGGACACTACTTCAAACCAAGTGATTTAAATGCATTTTAAAGGTGTTTGCTTGCTTAAGGGATGTATTTGGATCATATCTAGCAAAGAAACTTCTTTGGAATTGCTTGCATTAAGATGCAGCAGCTTCCAGCAACACTGAGGCTGGAAACAGTCCCAAAACGCTTAGAATCGTCTATTCTGTGCATTTCAGACCTAAAGGACACTACTTCAAACTAAGTGATTTAAATGCATTTTAAAGGTGTTTGCCTGCTTCAGGGATGTATTTGGATCATATCTAGTAAAGAAACTTCTTTGGCATTGCTTGCATTAAGATACAGCAGCTTAAAACATCACTGAGGCTGGAAACAGTCCCAAAACGCTTAGAATCGTCTATTCTGTGCATTTCAGACCAAAAGAACACTACTTTACACAAAATAATTTAATTGCATTTTAAAGGTGTTTGCCTGCTTCAGGGATGTATTTGGATCATGTCTAGCAATGAAACTTCTTTGGAATTGCTTGCATTAAGATGCAGCAGCTTCCAGCAACACTGAGGCTGGAAACATTCCCAAAACGCTTAGAATCGTCTATTCTGTGCATTTCAGACCAAAAGAACAGTACTTTAAACAAAAATATTTAAATGCATTTTAAAGGTGTTTGCCTGCTTCAGGGATGTATTTGGATCATATCTAGCACAAAAACTTCATTGTCATAGTTTGCATTAAGATACAGCAGCTTAAAACATCACTGATGCTGGAAACAGTGCCAAAACGCTTAGAATCGTCTATTCTGTGCATTTCAGACCTAAAGGACACTACTTCAAACTAAGTGATTTAAATGCATTTTAAAGGTGTTTGCCTGCTTCAGGGATGTATTTGGATCATATCTAGCACAAAAACTTAATTGTCATACCTTTTATTAAGACGCAGCAGCTTCCAGCAACACTGAGGCTGGAAACAGTGCCAAAACGCTTAGAATCGTCTATTCTGTGCATTTAAGACCTACAGGACACTACTTCAAACCAAGTGATTTAAATGCATTTTAAAGGTGTTTGCCTGCTTCAGGGATGTATTTGGATCATATCTAGCAAAGAAACTTCTTTGGCATTGCTTGCATTAAGATGCAGCAGCTTCCAGCAACACTGAAGCTGGAAACAGTTTCAAAACGCTTAGAATCGTCTATACTGTGCATGTCAGACCAAAAGAACACTACTTAAAACAAAGTGATTTAAATGCATTTTAAAGGTGTTTGCCTGCTTCAGGGATGTATTTGGATCATATCTAGTAAAGAAACTTCTTTGGAATTGCTTGCATTAAGATGCAGCAGCTTCCAGCAACACTGAGGCTGGAAACAGTGCCAAAACGCTTAGAATCGTCTATTCTGTGCATTTCAGACCTAAAGAACACTACTTTACATAAAAATATTTAAATGCATTTTAAAGGTGTTTGCCTGCTTAAGGGATGTATTTGGATCATATCTAGCAAAGAAACTTCTTTGGAATTGCTTGCATTAAGATGCAGCAGCTTCCAGCAACACTGAGGCTGGAAACAGTGCCAAAACGCTTAGAATCGTCTATTCTGTGCATTTCAGACCTAAAGGACACTACTTCAAACCAAGTGATTTAAATGCATTTTAAAGGTGTTTGCCTGCTTCAGGGATGTATTTGGATCATATCTAGTAAAGAAACTTCTTTGGCATTGCTTGCATTAAGATACAGCAGCTTAAAACATCACTGAGGCTGGAAACAGTCCCAAAACGCTTAGAATCGTCTATTCTGTGCATTTCAGACCAAAAGAACAGTATATTGAACAAAGTGATTTAAAGAAACAAAGAAACTTTAGGTCTGAAATGCACAGAATAGACGATTCTACGCGTTTTGGCACTGTTTCCAGCCTTAGTGATGTTTTAAGCTGCTGCATCTTAATGCAAGATATGACAATGAAGTTTTTGTGCTAGATATGATCCAAATACATCCCTGAAGCAGGCAAACACCTTTAAAATGCATTTAAATCACTTTGTTCAATATACTGTTCTTTTGGTCTGAAATGCACAGAATAGACGATTCTACGCGTTTTGGCACTGTTTCCAGCCTCAGTGTTGCTGGAAGCTGCTGCATCTTAATGCAAGCAATTCCAAAGAAGTTTCTTTGCTAGATATGATCCAAATACATCCCTGAAGCAGGCAAACACATTTAAAATGCATTTAAATTATTTTGTGTAAAGTAGTGTTCTTTTGGTCTGAAATGCACAGAATAGACGATTCTACGCGTTTTGGCACTGTTTCCAGCCTCAGTGATGTTTTAAGCTGCTGCATCTTAATGCAAGCAATGACAATGAAGTTTTTGTGCTAGATATGATCCAAATACATCCCTGAAGCAGGCAAACACCTTTAAATTGCATTTAAATATTTTTGTTTAAAGTAGTGTTCTTTTGGTCTGAAATGCACAGAATAGACGATTCTACGCGTTTTGGCACTGTTTCCAGCCTCAAAGTTGCTTGAAGCTGCTGCATCTTAATGCAAGCTATGACAATGAAGTTTTTGTGCTAGATATGATCCAAATACATCCCCGAAGCAGGAAAACACCTTTAAAATGCATTTAAATTATTTTGTGTAAAGTAGTGTTCTTTTGGTCTGAATTGCACAGAATAGACGATTCTAAGCGTTTTGGCACTGTTTCCAGCATCAGTGATGTTTTAAGCTGCTGTATCTTAATGCAAGCAATTCCAAAGAAAATTCTTTGCTAGATATGATCCAAATACATCCCTGAAGCAGGCAAACACCTTTAAAATGCATTTAAATCACTTGGTTTGACGTAGTGTCCTTTAGGTCTGAAATGCACAGAATAGACGATTCTAAGCGTTTTGGGACTGTTTCCAGCCTCAGTGATGTTTTAAGCTGCTGTATCTTAATGCAAGCTATGACAATGAAGTTTTTGTGCTAGATATGATCCAAATACATCCCTGAAGCAGGCAAACACCTTTAAAATGCATTTAAATCACTTGGTTTGAAGTAGTGTCCTTTAGGTCTGAAATGCACAGAATAGACGATTCTAAGCGTTTTGGCACTGTTTCCAGCCTCAGTGTTGCTGGAAGCTGTTGCATCTTAATGAAAGCTATGACAATGAAGTTTTTGTGCTAGATATGATCCAAATACATCCCTGAAGCAGGCAAACACCTTTAAAATGCATTTAAATCACTTGGTTTGAAGTAATGTCCTTTTGGTCTGAAATGCACAGAATAGACGATTCTAAGCGTTTTGGGACTGTTTCCAGCCTCAGTGTTGCTGGAAACTGCTGTATCTTAATGCAAGCAATTCCAAAGAAGTTTCTTTGCTAGATATGATCCAAATACATCCCTGAAGCAGGCAAACACCTTTAAAATGCATTTAAATCACTTGGTTTGAAGTAGTGTCCTTTAGGTCTGAAATGCACAGAATAGACGATTCTAAGCGTTTTGGCACTGTTTCCAGCCTCAGTGTTGCTGGAAGCTGCTGCATCTTAATGAAAGCTATGACAATGAAGTTTTTGTGCTAGATATGATCCAAATACATCCCTGAAGCAGGCAAACACATTTAAAATGCATTTAAATCACTTGGTTTGAAGTAGTGTCCTTTAGGTCTGAAATGCACAGAATAGACGATTCTAAGCGTTTTGGCACTGTTTCCAGCCTCAAAGTTGCTTGAAGCTGCTGCATCTTAATGCAAGCTATGACAATGAAGTTTTTGTGCTAGATATGATCCAAATACATCCCCGAAGCAGGAAAACACCTTTAAAATGCATTTAAATTATTTTGTGTAAAGTAGTGTTCTTTTGGTCTGAATTGCACAGAATAGACGATTCTAAGCGTTTTGGCACTGTTTCCAGCATCAGTGATGTTTTAAGCTGCTGTATCTTAATGCAAGCAATTCCAAAGAAAATTCTTTGCTAGATATGATCCAAATACATCCCTGAAGCAGGCAAACACCTTTAAAATGCATTTAAATCACTTGGTTTGACGTAGTGTCCTTTAGGTCTGAAATGCACAGAATAGACGATTCTAAGCGTTTTGGGACTGTTTCCAGCCTCAGTGATGTTTTAAGCTGCTGTATCTTAATGCAAGCTATGACAATGAAGTTTTTGTGCTAGATATGATCCAAATACATCCCTGAAGCAGGCAAACACCTTTAAAATGCATTTAAATCACTTGGTTTGAAGTAGTGTCCTTTAGGTCTGAAATGCACAGAATAGACGATTCTAAGCGTTTTGGCACTGTTTCCAGCCTCAGTGTTGCTGGAAGCTGTTGCATCTTAATGAAAGCTATGACAATGAAGTTTTTGTGCTAGATATGATCCAAATACATCCCTGAAGCAGGCAAACACCTTTAAAATGCATTTAAATCACTTGGTTTGAAGTAATGTCCTTTTGGTCTGAAATGCACAGAATAGACGATTCTAAGCGTTTTGGGACTGTTTCCAGCCTCAGTGTTGCTGGAAACTGCTGTATCTTAATGCAAGCAATTCCAAAGAAGTTTCTTTGCTAGATATGATCCAAATACATCCCTGAAGCAGGCAAACACCTTTAAAATGCATTTAAATCACTTGGTTTGAAGTAGTGTCCTTTAGGTCTGAAATGCACAGAATAGACGATTCTAAGCGTTTTGGCACTGTTTCCAGCCTCAGTGTTGCTGGAAGCTGCTGCATCTTAATGAAAGCTATGACAATGAAGTTTTTGTGCTAGATATGATCCAAATACATCCCTGAAGCAGGCAAACACATTTAAAATGCATTTAAATCACTTGGTTTGAAGTAGTGTCCTTTAGGTCTGAAATGCACAGAATAGACGATTCTAAGCGTTTTGGCACTGTTTCCAGCCTCAAAGTTGCTTGAAGCTGCTGCATCTTAATGCAAGCTATGACAATGAAGTTTTTGTGCTAGATATGATCCAAATACATCCCCGAAGCAGGAAAACACCTTTAAAATGCATTTAAATTATTTTGTGTAAAGTAGTGTTCTTTTGGTCTGAATTGCACAGAATAGACGATTCTAAGCGTTTTGGCACTGTTTCCAGCATCAGTGATGTTTTAAGCTGCTGTATCTTAATGCAAGCAATTCCAAAGAAAATTCTTTGCTAGATATGATCCAAATACATCCCTGAAGCAGGCAAACACCTTTAAAATGCATTTAAATCACTTGGTTTGACGTAGTGTCCTTTAGGTCTGAAATGCACAGAATAGACGATTCTAAGCGTTTTGGGACTGTTTCCAGCCTCAGTGATGTTTTAAGCTGCAGTATCTTAATGCAAGCTATGACAATGAAGTTTTTGTGCTAGATATGATCCAAATACATCCCTGAAGCAGGCAAACACCTTTAAAATGCATTTAAATCACTTGGTTTGAAGTAGTGTCCTTTAGGTCTGAAATGCACAGAATAGACGATTCTAAGCGTTTTGGCACTGTTTCCAGCCTCAGTGTTGCTGGAAGCTGCTGCATCTTAATGAAAGCTATGACAATGAAGTTTTTGTGCTAGATATGATCCAAATACATCCCTGAAGCAGGCAAACACCTTTAAAATGCATTTAAATCACTTGGTTTGAAGTAATGTCCTTTTGGTCTGAAATGCACAGAATAGACGATTCTAAGCGTTTTGGGACTGTTTCCAGCCTCAGTGTTGCTGGAAACTGCTGTATCTTAATGCAAGCAATTCCAAAGAAGTTTCTTTGCTAGATATGATCCAAATACATCCCTGAAGCAGGCAAACACCTTTAAAATGCATTTAAATCACTTGGTTTGAAGTAGTGTCCTTTAGGTCTGAAATGCACAGAATAGACGATTCTAAGCGTTTTGGCACTGTTTCCAGCCTCAGTGTTGCTGGAAGCTGCTGCATCTTAATGAAAGCTATGACAATGAAGTTTTTGTGCTAGATATGATCCAAATACATCCCTGAAGCAGGCAAACACATTTAAAATGCATTTAAATCACTTGGTTTGAAGTAGTGTCCTTTAGGTCTGAAATGCACAGAATAGACGATTCTAAGCGTTTTGGCACTGTTTCCAGCCTCAGTGTTGCTGGAAGCTGCTGCGTCTTAATAAAAGCTATGACAATGAAGTTTTTGTGCTAGATATGATCCAAATACATCCCTGAAGTAGGAAAACACCTTTAAAATGCATTTAAATCACTTTGTTTAAAGTAGTGTTCTTTTGGTCTGAAATGCACAGAATATACGATTCTAAGCGTTTTTGCACTGTTTCCAGCCTCAGTGTTGCTGGAAGCTGCTGCATCTTAATGAAAGCTATGACAATGAAGTTTTTGTGCTAGATATGATCCAAATACATCCCTGAAGCAGGCAAACACCTTTAAAATGCATTTAAATCACTTTGTTCAATATACTGTTCTTTTGGTCTGAAATGCACAGAATAGACGATTCTACGCGTTTTGGCACTGTTTCTAGCCTCAGTGATGTTTTAAGCTGCTGCATCTTAATGCAAGCAATGACAATGAAGTTTTTGTGCTAGATATGATCCAAATACATCCCTGAAGCAGGCAAACACCTTTAAATTGCATTTAAATATTTTTGTTTAAAGTAGTGTTCTTTTGGTCTGAAATGCACAGAATAGAAGATTCTAAGCGTTTTGGCACTGTTTCCAGCCTCAAAGTTGCTTGAAGCTGCTGCATCTTAATGCAAGCTATGACAATGAAGTTTTTGTGCTAGATATGATCCAAATACATTTCCGAAGCAGGAAAACACCTTTAAAATGCATTTAAATTATTTTGTGTAAAGTAGTGTTCTTTTGGTCTGAATTGCACAGAATAGACGATTCTAAGCGTTTTGGCACTGTTTCCAGCATCAGTGATGTTTTAAGCTGCTGTATCTTAATGCAAACTATGACAATGAAGTTTTTGTGCTAGATATGATCCAAATACATCCCTGAAGCAGGAAAACACCTTTAAAATGCATTTAAATTATTTTGTGTAAAGTAGTGTTCTTTTGGTCTGAATTGCACAGAATAGACGATTCTAAGCGTTTTGGCACTGTTTCCAGCTTCAGTGATGTTTTAAGCTGCTGTATCTTAATGCAAACTATGACAATGAAGTTTTTGTGCTAGATATGATCCAAATACATCCCTGAAGCAGGCAAACACATTTAAAATGCATTTAAATTATTTTGTGTAAAGTAGTGTTCTTTTGGTCTGAAATGCACAGAATAGACGATTCTAAGCGTTTTGGCACTGTTTCCAGCATCAGTGATGTTTTAAGCTGCTGTATCTTAATGCAAACTATGACAATGAAGTTTTTGTGCTAGATATGATCCAAATACATCCCTGAAGCAGGCAAACACATTTAAAATGCATTTAAATTATTTTGTGTAAAGTAGTGTTCTTTTGGTCTGAAATGCACAGAATAGACGATTCTAAGCGTTTTGGGACTGTTTCCAGCCTCAGTGATGTTTTAAGCTGCTGTATCTTAATGCAAGCTATGACAATGAAGTTTTTGTGCTAGATATGATCCAAATACATCCCTGAAGCAGGCAAACACCTTTAAAATGCATTTAAATCACTTGGTTTGAAGTAATGTCCTTTTGGTCTGAAATGCACAGAATAGACGATTCTAAGCGTTTTGGGACTGTTTCCAGCCTCAGTGTTGCTGGAAACTGCTGTATCTTAATGCAAGCAATTCCAAAGAAGTTTCTTTGCTAGATATGATCCAAATACATCCCTGAAGCAGGCAAACACCTTTAAAATGCATTTAAATCACTTGGTTTGAAGTAGTGTCCTTTAGGTCTGAAATGCACAGAATAGACGATTCTAAGCGTTTTGGCACTGTTTCCAGCCTCAGTGTTGCTGGAAGCTGCTGCATCTTAATGAAAGCTATGACAATGAAGTTTTTGTGCTAGATATGATCCAAATACATCCCTGAAGCAGGCAAACACCTTTAAAATGCATTTAAATCACTTGGTTTGAAGTAGTGTCCTTTAGGTCTGAAATGCACAGAATAGACGATTCTAAGCGTTTTGGCACTGTTTCCAGCCTCAGTGTTGCTGGAAGCTGTTGCATCTTAATGAAAGCTATGACAATGAAGTTTTTGTGCTAGATATGATCCAAATACATCCCTGAAGCAGGCAAACACCTTTAAAATGCATTTAAATCACTTGGTTTGAAGTAATGTCCTTTTGGTCTGAAATGCACAGAATAGACGATTCTAAGCGTTTTGGGACTGTTTCCAGCCTCAGTGTTGCTGGAAACTGCTGTATCTTAATGCAAGCAATTCCAAAGAAGTTTCTTTGCTAGATATGATCCAAATACATCCCTGAAGCAGGCAAACACCTTTAAAATGCATTTAAATCACTTTGTTCAATATACTGTTCTTTTGGTCTGAAATGCACAGAATAGACGATTCTACGCGTTTTGGCACTGTTTCCAGCCTCAGTGTTGCTGGAAGCTGCTGCATCTTAATGCAAGCAATTCCAAAGAAGTTTCTTTGCTAGATATGATCCAAATACGTCCCTGAAGCAGACAAACACCTTTAAAATGCATTTAAATTATTTTGTGTAAAGTAGTGTTCTTTAGGTCTGAAATGCACAGAATAGACGATTCTACGCGTTTTGGCACTGTTTCCAGCCTTAGTGATGTTTTAAGCTGCTGCATCTTAATGCAAGATATGACAATGAAGTTGTTGTGCTAGATATGATCCAAATACATCCCTGAAGCAGGCAAACACCTTTAAAATGCATTTAAATCACTTTGTTCAATATACTGTTCTTTTGGTCTGAAATGCACAGAATAGACGATTCTACGCGTTTTGGCACTGTTTCTAGCCTCAGTGATGTTTTAAGCTGCTGCATCTTAATGCAAGCAATGACAATGAAGTTTTTGTGCTAGATATGATCCAAATACATCCCTGAAGCAGGCAAACACCTTTAAATTGCATTTAAATATTTTTGTTTAAAGTAGTGTTCTTTTGGTCTGAAATGCACAGAATAGAAGATTCTAAGCGTTTTGGCACTGTTTCCAGCCTCAAAGTTGCTTGAAGCTGCTGCATCTTAATGCAAGCTATGACAATGAAGTTTTTGTGCTAGATATGATCCAAATACATTTCCGAAGCAGGAAAACACCTTTAAAATGCATTTAAATTATTTTGTGTAAAGTAGTGTTCTTTTGGTCTGAATTGCACAGAATAGACGATTCTAAGCGTTTTGGCACTGTTTCCAGCATCAGTGATGTTTTAAGCTGCTGTATCTTAATGCAAACTATGACAATGAAGTTTTTGTGCTAGATATGATCCAAATACATCCCTGAAGCAGGAAAACACCTTTAAAATGCATTTAAATTATTTTGTGTAAAGTAGTGTTCTTTTGGTCTGAATTGCACAGAATAGACGATTCTAAGCGTTTTGGCACTGTTTCCAGCATCAGTGATGTTTTAAGCTGCTGTATCTTAATGCAAACTATGACAATGAAGTTTTTGTGCTAGATATGATCCAAATACATCCCTGAAGCAGGCAAACACATTTAAAATGCATTTAAATTATTTTGTGTAAAGTAGTGTTCTTTTGGTCTGAAATGCACAGAATAGACGATTCTAAGCGTTTTGGCACTGTTTCCAGCATCAGTGATGTTTTAAGCTGCTGTATCTTAATGCAAGCAATTCCAAAGAAAATTCTTTGCTAGATATGATCCAAATACATCCCTGAAGCAGGCAAACACCTTTAAAATGCATTTAAATCACTTGGTTTGACGTAGTGTCCTTTAGGTCTGAAATGCACAGAATAGACGATTCTAAGCGTTTTGGGACTGTTTCCAGCCTCAGTGATGTTTTAAGCTGCTGTATCTTAATGCAAGCTATGACAATGAAGTTTTTGTGCTAGATATGATCCAAATACATCCCTGAAGCAGGCAAACACCTTTAAAATGCATTTAAATCACTTGGTTTGAAGTAGTGTCCTTTAGGTCTGAAATGCACAGAATAGACGATTCTAAGCGTTTTGGCACTGTTTCCAGCCTCAGTGTTGCTGGAAGCTGTTGCATCTTAATGAAAGCTATGACAATGAAGTTTTTGTGCTAGATATGATCCAAATACATCCCTGAAGCAGGCAAACACCTTTAAAATGCATTTAAATCACTTGGTTTGAAGTAATGTCCTTTTGGTCTGAAATGCACAGAATAGACGATTCTAAGCGTTTTGGGACTGTTTCCAGCCTCAGTGTTGCTGGAAACTGCTGTATCTTAATGCAAGCAATTCCAAAGAAGTTTCTTTGCTAGATATGATCCAAATACATCCCTGAAGCAGGCAAACACATTTAAAATGCATTTAAATCACTTGGTTTGAAGTAGTGTCCTTTAGGTCTGAAATGCACAGAATAGACGATTCTAAGCGTTTTGGCACTGTTTCCAGCCTCAAAGTTGCTTGAAGCTGCTGCATCTTAATGCAAGCTATGACAATGAAGTTTTTGTGCTAGATATGATCCAAATACATCCCCGAAGCAGGAAAACACCTTTAAAATGCATTTAAATTATTTTGTGTAAAGTAGTGTTCTTTTGGTCTGAATTGCACAGAATAGACGATTCTAAGCGTTTTGGCACTGTTTCCAGCATCAGTGATGTTTTAAGCTGCTGTATCTTAATGCAAGCAATTCCAAAGAAAATTCTTTGCTAGATATGATCCAAATACATCCCTGAAGCAGGCAAACACCTTTAAAATGCATTTAAATCACTTGGTTTGACGTAGTGTCCTTTAGGTCTGAAATGCACAGAATAGACGATTCTAAGCGTTTTGGGACTGTTTCCAGCCTCAGTGATGTTTTAAGCTGCAGTATCTTAATGCAAGCTATGACAATGAAGTTTTTGTGCTAGATATGATCCAAATACATCCCTGAAGCAGGCAAACACCTTTAAAATGCATTTAAATCACTTGGTTTGAAGTAGTGTCCTTTAGGTCTGAAATGCACAGAATAGACGATTCTAAGCGTTTTGGCACTGTTTCCAGCCTCAGTGTTGCTGGAAGCTGCTGCATCTTAATGAAAGCTATGACAATGAAGTTTTTGTGCTAGATATGATCCAAATACATCCCTGAAGCAGGCAAACACCTTTAAAATGCATTTAAATCACTTGGTTTGAAGTAATGTCCTTTTGGTCTGAAATGCACAGAATAGACGATTCTAAGCGTTTTGGGACTGTTTCCAGCCTCAGTGTTGCTGGAAACTGCTGTATCTTAATGCAAGCAATTCCAAAGAAGTTTCTTTGCTAGATATGATCCAAATACATCCCTGAAGCAGGCAAACACCTTTAAAATGCATTTAAATCACTTGGTTTGAAGTAGTGTCCTTTAGGTCTGAAATGCACAGAATAGACGATTCTAAGCGTTTTGGCACTGTTTCCAGCCTCAGTGTTGCTGGAAGCTGCTGCATCTTAATGAAAGCTATGACAATGAAGTTTTTGTGCTAGATATGATCCAAATACATCCCTGAAGCAGGCAAACACATTTAAAATGCATTTAAATCACTTGGTTTGAAGTAGTGTCCTTTAGGTCTGAAATGCACAGAATAGACGATTCTAAGCGTTTTGGCACTGTTTCCAGCCTCAGTGTTGCTGGAAGCTGCTGCGTCTTAATAAAAGCTATGACAATGAAGTTTTTGTGCTAGATATGATCCAAATACATCCCTGAAGTAGGAAAACACCTTTAAAATGCATTTAAATCACTTTGTTTAAAGTAGTGTTCTTTTGGTCTGAAATGCACAGAATATACGATTCTAAGCGTTTTTGCACTGTTTCCAGCCTCAGTGTTGCTGGAAGCTGCTGCATCTTAATGAAAGCTATGACAATGAAGTTTTTGTGCTAGATATGATCCAAATACATCCCTGAAGCAGGCAAACACCTTTAAAATGCATTTAAATCACTTTGTTCAATATACTGTTCTTTTGGTCTGAAATGCACAGAATAGACGATTCTACGCGTTTTGGCACTGTTTCCAGCCTCAGTGTTGCTGGAAGCTGCTGCATCTTAATGCAAGCAATTCCAAAGAAGTTTCTTTGCTAGATATGATCCAAATACGTCCCTGAAGCAGACAAACACCTTTAAAATGCATTTAAATTATTTTGTGTAAAGTAGTGTTCTTTAGGTCTGAAATGCACAGAATAGACGATTCTACGCGTTTTGGCACTGTTTCTAGCCTCAGTGATGTTTTAAGCTGCTGCATCTTAATGCAAGCAATGACAATGAAGTTTTTGTGCTAGATATGATCCAAATACATCCCTGAAGCAGGCAAACACCTTTAAATTGCATTTAAATATTTTTGTTTAAAGTAGTGTTCTTTTGGTCTGAAATGCACAGAATAGAAGATTCTAAGCGTTTTGGCACTGTTTCCAGCCTCAAAGTTGCTTGAAGCTGCTGCATCTTAATGCAAGCTATGACAATGAAGTTTTTGTGCTAGATATGATCCAAATACATTTCCGAAGCAGGAAAACACCTTTAAAATGCATTTAAATTATTTTGTGTAAAGTAGTGTTCTTTTGGTCTGAATTGCACAGAATAGACGATTCTAAGCGTTTTGGCACTGTTTCCAGCATCAGTGATGTTTTAAGCTGCTGTATCTTAATGCAAACTATGACAATGAAGTTTTTGTGCTAGATATGATCCAAATACATCCCTGAAGCAGGAAAACACCTTTAAAATGCATTTAAATTATTTTGTGTAAAGTAGTGTTCTTTTGGTCTGAATTGCACAGAATAGACGATTCTAAGCGTTTTGGCACTGTTTCCAGCATCAGTGATGTTTTAAGCTGCTGTATCTTAATGCAAACTATGACAATGAAGTTTTTGTGCTAGATATGATCCAAATACATCCCTGAAGCAGGCAAACACCTTTAAAATGCATTTAAATCACTTGGTTTGAAGTAGTGTCCTTTAGGTCTGAAATGCACAGAATAGACGATTCTATTCTGTTGCACTGTTTCAAGCCTCAGTGTTGCTGGAAGCTGCTGCATCTTAATGAAAGCTATGACAATGAAGTTTTTGTGCTAGATATGATCCAAATACATCCCTGAAGCAGGCAAACACCTTTAAAATGCATTTAAATCACTTGGTTTGAAGTAGTGTCCTTTAGGTCTGAAATGCACAGAATAGACGATTCTAAGCGTTTTGTGACTGTTTCCAGCCTCAGTGTTGCTGGAAGCTGCTGCATCTTAATGCAAGCAATGCCAAAGAAGTTTCTTTACTAGATATGATCCAAATACATCCCTGAAGCAGGCAAACACCTTTAAAATGCATTTAAATCACTTGGTTTGAAGTAGTGTCCTTTAGGTCTGAAATGCACAGAATAGACGATTCTAAGCGTTTTGGCACTGTTTCCAGCCTCAGTGTTGCTGGAAGCTGCTGCATCTTAATGCAAGCAATTCCAAATAAGTTTCTTTGCTAGATATGATCCAAATACATCCCCGAAGCAGGAAAACACCTTTAAAATGCATTTAAATTATTTTGTGTAAAGTAGTGTTCTTTTGGTCTGAATTGCACAGAATAGACGATTCTAAGCGTTTTGGCACTGTTTCCAGCATCAGTGATGTTTTAAGCTGCTGTATCTTAATGCAAACTATGACAATGAAGTTTTTGTGCTAGATATGATCCAAATACATCCCTGAAGCAGGAAAACACCTTTAAAATGCATTTAAATTATTTTGTGTAAAGTAGTGTTCTTTTGGTCTGAATTGCACAGAATAGACGATTCTAAGCGTTTTGGCACTGTTTCCAGCATCAGTGATGTTTTAAGCTGCTGTATCTTAATGCAAACTATGACAATGAAGTTTTTGTGCTAGATATGATCCAAATACATCCCTGAAGCAGGCAAACACATTTAAAATGCATTTAAATTATTTTGTGTAAAGTAGTGTTCTTTTGGTCTGAAATGCACAGAATAGACGATTCTAAGCGTTTTGGCACTGTTTCCAGCCTCAGTGTTGTTGGAAGCTGCTGCATCTTAATGCAAGCAATTCCAAAGAAGTTTCTTTGCTAGATATGATCCAAATACATCCCTGAAGCAGGCAAACACCTTTAAAATGCATTTAAATCACTTGGTTTGAAGTAGTGTCCTTTAGGTCTGAAATGCACAGAATAGACGATTCTAAGCGTTTTGGCACTGTTTCCAGCCTCAGTGTTGTTGGAAGCTGCTGCATCTTAATGCAAGCAATTCCAAATAAGTTTCTTTGCTAGATATGATCCAAATACATCCCTGAAGCAGGCAAACACCTTTAAAATGCATTTAAATCACTTGGTTTGAAGTAGTGTCCTTTAGGTCTGAAATGCACAGAATAGACGATTCTAAGCGTTTTGGGACTGTTTCCAGCCTCAGTGTTGCTGGAAGCTGCTGCATCTTAATGCAAGCAATGCCAAAGAAGTTTCTTTACTAGATATGATCCAAATACATCCCTGAAGCAGGCAAACACCTTTAAAATGCATTTAAATCACTTGGTTTGAAGTAGTGTCCTTTAGGTCTGAAATGCACAGAATAGACGATTCTAAGCGTTTTGGCACTGTTTCCAGCCTCAGTGTTGCTGGAAGCTGCTGCATCTTAATGCAAGCAATTCCAAATAAGTTTCTTTGCTAGATATGATCCAAATACATCCCCGAAGCAGGAAAACACCTTTAAAATGCATTTAAATTATTTTGTGTAAAGTAGTGTTCTTTTGGTCTGAATTGCACAGAATAGACGATTCTAAGCGTTTTGGCACTGTTTCCAGCATCAGTGATGTTTTAAGCTGCTGTATCTTAATGCAAACTATGACAATGAAGTTTTTGTGCTAGATATGATCCAAATACATCCCTGAAGCAGGCAAACACATTTAAAATGCATTTAAATTATTTTGTGTAAAGTAGTGTTCTTTTGGTCTGAAATGCACAGAATAGACGATTCTAAGCGTTTTGGCACTGTTTCCAGCCTCAGTGTTGCTGGAAGCTGCTGCATCTTAATGAAAGCTATGACAATGAAGTTTTTGTGCTAGATATGATCCAAATACATCCCTGAAGCAGGCAAACACCTTTAAAATGCATTTAAATCACTTTGTTCAATATACTGTTCTTTTGGTCTGAAATGCACAGAATAGACGATTCTACGCGTTTTGGCACTGTTTCCAGCCTCAGTGTTGCTGGAAGCTGCTGCATCTTAATGCAAGCAATGCCAAAGAAGTTTCTTTACTAGATATGATCCAAATACATCCCTGAAGCAGGCAAACACCTTTAAAATGCATTTAAATCACTTGGTTTGAAGTAGTGTCCTTTAGGTCTGAAATGCACAGAATAGACGATTCTAAGCGTTTTGGCACTGTTTCCAGCCTCAGTGTTGTTGGAAGCTGCTGCATCTTAATGCAAGCAATTCCAAATAAGTTTCTTTGCTAGATATGATCCAAATACATCCCTGAAGCAGGCAAACACCTTTAAAATGCATTTAAATCACTTGGTTTGAAGTAGTGTCCTTTAGGTCTGAAATGCACAGAATAGACGATTCTATTCTGTTGCACTGTTTCAAGCCTCAGTGTTGCTGGAAGCTGCTGCATCTTAATGAAAGCTATGACAATGAAGTTTTTGTGCTAGATATGATCCAAATACATCCCTGAAGCAGGCAAACACCTTTAAAATGCATTTAAATCACTTGGTTTGAAGTAGTGTCCTTTAGGTCTGAAATGCACAGAATAGACGATTCTAAGCGTTTTGGGACTGTTTCCAGCCTCAGTGTTGCTGGAAGCTGCTGCATCTTAATGCAAGCAATGCCAAAGAAGTTTCTTTACTAGATATGATCCAAATACATCCCTGAAGCAGGCAAACACCTTTAAAATGCATTTAAATCACTTGGTTTGAAGTAGTGTCCTTTAGGTCTGAAATGCACAGAATAGACGATTCTAAGCGTTTTGGCACTGTTTCCAGCCTCAGTGTTGCTGGAAGCTGCTGCATCTTAATGCAAGCAATTCCAAATAAGTTTCTTTGCTAGATATGATCCAAATACATCCCCGAAGCAGGAAAACACCTTTAAAATGCATTTAAATTATTTTGTGTAAAGTAGTGTTCTTTTGGTCTGAATTGCACAGAATAGACGATTCTAAGCGTTTTGGCACTGTTTCCAGCATCAGTGATGTTTTAAGCTGCTGTATCTTAATGCAAACTATGACAATGAAGTTTTTGTGCTAGATATGATCCAAATACATCCCTGAAGCAGGAAAACACCTTTAAAATGCATTTAAATTATTTTGTGTAAAGTAGTGTTCTTTTGGTCTGAATTGCACAGAATAGACGATTCTAAGCGTTTTGGCACTGTTTCCAGCATCAGTGATGTTGGAAGCTGCTGCATCTTAATGCAAGCAATTCCAAAGAAGTTTCTTTGCTAGATATGATCCAAATACATCCCTGAAGCAGGCAAACACCTTTAAAATGCATTTAAATCACTTGGTTTGACGTAGTGTCCTTTAGGTCTGAAATGCACAGAATAGACGATTCTAAGCGTTTTGGGACTGTTTCCAGCCTCAGTGATGTTTTAAGCTGCTGTATCTTAATGCAAGCTATGACAATGAAGTTTTTGTGCTAGATATGATCCAAATACATCCCTGAAGCAGGCAAACACATTTAAAATGCATTTAAATCACTTGGTTTGAAGTAGTGACCTTTAGGTCTGAAATGCACAGAATAGACGATTCTAAGCGTTTTGGCACTGTTTCCAGCCTCAGTGTTGCTGGAAGCTGCTGCGTCTTAATAAAAGCTATGACAATGAAGTTTTTGTGCTAGATATGATCCAAATACATCCCTGAAGTAGGAAAACACCTTTAAAATGCATTTAAATCACTTTGTTTAAAGTAGTGTTCTTTTGGTCTGAAATGCACAGAATAGACGATTCTAAGCGTTTTTGCACTGTTTCCAGCCTCAGTGTTGCTGGAAGCTGCTGCATCTTAATGAAAGCTATGACAATGAAGTTTTTGTGCTAGATATGATCCAAATACATCCCTGAAGCAGGCAAACACCTTTAAAATGCATTTAAATCACTTTGTTCAATATACTGTTCTTTTGGTCTGAAATGCACAGAATAGACGATTCTACGCGTTTTGGCACTGTTTCCAGCCTCAGTGTTGCTGGAAGCTGCTGCATCTTAATGCAAGCAATTCCAAAGAAGTTTCTTTGCTAGATATGATCCAAATACGTCCCTGAAGCAGAAAAACACCTTTAAAATGCATTTAAATTATTTTGTGTAAAGTAGTGTTCTTTAGGTCTGAAATGCACAGAATAGACGATTCTACGCGTTTTGGCACTGTTTCCAGCCTTAGTGATGTTTTAAGCTGCTGCATCTTAATGCAAGATATGACAATGAAGTTGTTGTGCTAGATATGATCCAAATACATCCCTGAAGCAGGCAAACACCTTTAAAATGCATTTAAATCACTTGGTTCAATATACTGTTCTTGTGGTCTGAAATGCACAGAATAGACGATTCTAAGCGTTTTGGCACTGTTTCCAGCATCAGTGATGTTTTAAGCTGCTGTATCTTAATGCAAACTATGACAATGAAGTTTTTGTGCTAGATATGATCCAAATACATCCCTGAAGCAGGAAAACACCTTTAAAATGCATTTAAATTATTTTGTGTAAAGTAGTGTTCTTTTGGTCTGAATTGCACAGAATAGACGATTCTAAGCGTTTTGGCACTGTTTCCAGCATCAGTGATGTTTTAAGCTGCTGTATCTTAATGCAAACTATGACAATGAAGTTTTTGTGCTAGATATGATCCAAATACATCCCTGAAGCAGGCAAACACATTTAAAATGCATTTAAATTATTTTGTGTAAAGTAGTGTTCTTTTGGTCTGAAATGCACAGAATAGACGATTCTAAGCGTTTTGGCACTGTTTCCAGCCTCAGTGTTGTTGGAAGCTGCTGCATCTTAATGCAAGCAATTCCAAAGAAGTTTCTTTGCTAGATATGATCCAAATACATCCCTGAAGCAGGCAAACACCTTTAAAATGCATTTAAATCACTTGGTTTAACGTAGTGTCCTTTAGGTCTGAAATGCACAGAATAGACGATTCTAAGCGTTTTGGGACTGTTTCCAGCCTCAGTGATGTTTTAAGCTGCTGTATCTTAATGCAAGCTATGACAATGAAGTTTTTGTGCTAGATAAGATCCAAATACATCCCTGAAGCAGGCAAACACCTTTAAAATGAATTTAAATCACTTGGTTTGAAGTAGTGTCCTTTAGGTCTGAAATGCACAGAATAGACGATTCTAAGCGTTTTGGCACTGTTTCCAGCCTCAGTGTTGCTGGAAGCTGCTGCATCTTAATGAAAGCTATGACAATGAAGTTTTTGTGCTAGATATGATCCAAATACATCCCTGAAGCAGGCAAACACCTTTAAAATGAATTTAAATCACTTGGTTTGAAGTAGTGTCCTTTAGGTCTGAAATGCACAGAATAGACGATTCTAAGCGTTTTGGCACTGTTTCCAGCCTCAGTGTTGCTGGAAGCTGCTGCATCTTAATGAAAGCTATGACAATGAAGTTTTTGTGCTAGATATGATCCAAATACATCCCTGAAGCAGGCAAACACCTTTAAAATGCATTTAAATATTTTTGTTTAAAGTACTGTTCTTTTGGTCTGAAATGCACAGAATAGACGATTCTACGCGTTTTGGCACTGTTTCCAGCCTCAGTGTTGCTGGAAGCTGCTGCATCTTAATGCAAGCAATTCCAAATAAGTTTCTTTGCTAGATATGATCCAAATACATCCCTGAAGCAGGCAAACACCTTTAAAATGCATTTAAATCACTTGGTTTGAAGTAGTGTCCTTTAGGTCTGAAATGCACATAATAGACGATTCTAAGCGTTTTGGCACTGTTTCCAGCCTCAGTGTTGCTGGAAGCTGCTGCATCTTAATGAAAGCTATGACAATGAAGTTTTTGTGCTAGATATGATCCAAATACATCCCTGAAGCAGGCAAACACCTTTAAAATGCATTTAAATCACTTGGTTTGAAGTAGTGTCCTTTAGGTCTGAAATGCACAGAATAGACGATTCTAAGCGTTTTGGCACTGTTTCCAGCCTCAGTGTTGCTGGAAGCTGCTGCATCTTAATGAAAGCTATGACAATGAAGTTTTTGTGCTAGATATGATCCAAATACATCCCTGAAGCAGGCAAACACCTTTAAAATGCATTTAAATATTTTTGTTTAAAGTACTGTTCTTTTGGTCTGAAATGCACAGAATAGACGATTCTACGCGTTTTGGCACTGTTTCCAGCCTCAGTGTTGCTGGAAGCTGCTGCATCTTAATGCAAGCAATGCCAAAGAAGTTTCTTTACTAGATATGATCCAAATACATCCCTGAAGCAGGCAAACACCTTTAAAATGCATTTAAATCACTTGGTTTGAAGTAGTGTCCTTTAGGTCTGAAATGCACAGAATAGACGATTCTAAGCGTTTTGGCACTGTTTCCAGCCTCAGTGTTGTTGGAAGCTGCTGCATCTTAATGCAAGCAATTCCAAATAAGTTTCTTTGCTAAATATGATCCAAATACATCCCTGAAGCAGGCAAACACCTTTAAAATGCATTTAAATCACTTGGTTTGAAGTAGTGTCCTTTAGGTCTGAAATGCACAGAATAGACGATTCTATTCTGTTGCACTGTTTCAAGCCTCAGTGTTGCTGGAAGCTGCTGCATCTTAATGAAAGCTATGACAATGAAGTTTTTGTGCTAGATATGATCCAAATACATCCCTGAAGCAGGCAAACACCTTTAAAATGCATTTAAATCACTTGGTTTGAAGTAGTGTCCTTTAGGTCTGAAATGCACAGAATAGACGATTCTAAGCGTTTTGGGACTGTTTCCAGCCTCAGTGTTGCTGGAAGCTGCTGCATCTTAATGCAAGCAATGCCAAAGAAGTTTCTTTACTAGATATGATCCAAATACATCCCCGAAGCAGGAAAACACCTTTAAAATGCATTTAAATTATTTTGTGTAAAGTAGTGTTCTTTTGGTCTGAATTGCACAGAATAGACGATTCTAAGCGTTTTGGCACTGTTTCCAGCATCAGTGATGTTTTAAGCTGCTGTATCTTAATGCAAACTATGACAATGAAGTTTTTGTGCTAGATATGATCCAAATACATCCCTGAAGCAGGAAAACACCTTTAAAATGCATTTAAATTATTTTGTGTAAAGTAGTGTTCTTTTGGTCTGAATTGCACAGAATAGACGATTCTAAGCGTTTTGGCACTGTTTCCAGCATCAGTGATGTTTTAAGCTGCTGTATCTTAATGCAAACTATGACAATGAAGTTTTTGTGCTAGATATGATCCAAATACATCCCTGAAGCAGGCAAACACATTTAAAATGCATTTAAATTATTTTGTGTAAAGTAGTGTTCTTTTGGTCTGAAATGCACAGAATAGACGATTCTAAGCGTTTTGGCACTGTTTCCAGCCTCAGTGTTGTTGGAAGCTGCTGCATCTTAATGCAAGCAATTCCAAAGAAGTTTCTTTGCTAGATATGATCCAAATACATCCCTGAAGCAGGCAAACACCTTTAAAATGCATTTAAATCACTTGGTTTGACGTAGTGTCCTTTAGGTCTGAAATGCACAGAATAGACGATTCTAAGCGTTTTGGGACTGTTTCCAGCCTCAGTGATGTTTTAAGCTGCTGTATCTTAATGCAAGCTATGACAATGAAGTTTTTGTGCTAGATATGATCCAAATACATCCCTGAAGCAGGCAAACACATTTAAAATGCATTTAAATCACTTGGTTTGAAGTAGTGACCTTTAGGTCTGAAATGCACAGAATAGACGATTCTAAGCGTTTTGGCACTGTTTCCAGCCTCAGTGTTGCTGGAAGCTGCTGCGTCTTAATAAAAGCTATGACAATGAAGTTTTTGTGCTAGATATGATCCAAATACATCCCTGAAGTAGGAAAACACCTTTAAAATGCATTTAAATCACTTTGTTTAAAGTAGTGTTCTTTTGGTCTGAAATGCACAGAATAGACGATTCTAAGCGTTTTTGCACTGTTTCCAGCCTCAGTGTTGCTGGAAGCTGCTGCATCTTAATGAAAGCTATGACAATGAAGTTTTTGTGCTAGATATGATCCAAATACATCCCTGAAGCAGGCAAACACCTTTAAAATGCATTTAAATCACTTTGTTCAATATACTGTTCTTTTGGTCTGAAATGCACAGAATAGACGATTCTACGCGTTTTGGCACTGTTTCCAGCCTCAGTGTTGCTGGAAGCTGCTGCATCTTAATGCAAGCAATTCCAAAGAAGTTTCTTTGCTAGATATGATCCAAATACATCCCTGAAGCAGGAAAACACCTTTAAAATGCATTTAAATTATTTTGTGTAAAGTAGTGTTCTTTTGGTCTGAATTGCACAGAATAGACGATTCTAAGCGTTTTGGCACTGTTTCCAGCATCAGTGATGTTTTAAGCTGCTGTATCTTAATGCAAACTATGACAATGAAGTTTTTGTGCTAGATATGATCCAAATACATCCCTGAAGCAGGCAAACACATTTAAAATGCATTTAAATTATTTTGTGTAAAGTAGTGTTCTTTTGGTCTGAAATGCACAGAATAGACGATTCTAAGCGTTTTGGCACTGTTTCCAGCCTCAGTGTTGTTGGAAGCTGCTGCATCTTAATGCAAGCAATTCCAAAGAAGTTTCTTTGCTAGATATGATCCAAATACATCCCTGAAGCAGGCAAACACCTTTAAAATGCATTTAAATCACTTGGTTTAACGTAGTGTCCTTTAGGTCTGAAATGCACAGAATAGACGATTCTAAGCGTTTTGGGACTGTTTCCAGCCTCAGTGATGTTTTAAGCTGCTGTATCTTAATGCAAGCTATGACAATGAAGTTTTTGTGCTAGATAAGATCCAAATACATCCCTGAAGCAGGCAAACACCTTTAAAATGCATTTAAATCACTTGGTTTGAAGTAGTGTCCTTTAGGTCTGAAATGCACAGAATAGACGATTCTAAGCGTTTTGGCACTGTTTCCAGCCTCAGTGTTGCTGGAAGCTGCTGCATCTTAATGAAAGCTATGACAATGAAGTTTTTGTGCTAGATATGATCCAAATACATCCCTGAAGCAGGCAAACACCTTTAAAATGCATTTAAATATTTTTGTTTAAAGTACTGTTCTTTTGGTCTGAAATGCACAGAATAGACGATTCTACGCGTTTTGGCACTGTTTCCAGCCTCAGTGTTGCTGGAAGCTGCTGCATCTTAATGCAAGCAATGCCAAAGAAGTTTCTTTACTAGATATGATCCAAATACATCCCTGAAGCAGGCAAACACCTTTAAAATGCATTTAAATCACTTGGTTTGAAGTAGTGTCCTTTAGGTCTGAAATGCACAGAATAGACGATTCTAAGCGTTTTGGGACTGTTTCCAGCCTCAGTGTTGCTGGAAGCTGCTGCATCTTAATGCAAGCAATGCCAAAGAAGTTTCTTTACTAGATATGATCCAAATACATCCCTGAAGCAGGCAAACACCTTTAAAATGCATTTAAATCACTTGGTTTGAAGTAGTGTCCTTTAGGTCTGAAATGCACAGAATAGACGATTCTAAGCGTTTTGGCACTGTTTCCAGCCTCAGTGTTGCTGGAAGCTGCTGCATCTTAATGCAAGCAATTCCAAATAAGTTTCTTTGCTAGATATGATCCAAATACATCCCCGAAGCAGGAAAACACCTTTAAAATGCATTTAAATTATTTTGTGTAAAGTAGTGTTCTTTTGGTCTGAATTGCACAGAATAGACGATTCTAAGCGTTTTGGCACTGTTTCCAGCATCAGTGATGTTTTAAGCTGCTGTATCTTAATGCAAACTATGACAATGAAGTTTTTGTGCTAGATATGATCCAAATACATCCCTGAAGCAGGAAAACACCTTTAAAATGCATTTAAATTATTTTGTGTAAAGTAGTGTTCTTTTGGTCTGAATTGCACAGAATAGACGATTCTAAGCGTTTTGGCACTGTTTCCAGCATCAGTGATGTTTTAAGCTGCTGTATCTTAATGCAAACTATGACAATGAAGTTTTTGTGCTAGATATGATCCAAATACATCCCTGAAGCAGGCAAACACATTTAAAATGCATTTAAATTATTTTGTGTAAAGTAGTGTTCTTTTGGTCTGAAATGCACAGAATAGACGATTCTAAGCGTTTTGGCACTGTTTCCAGCCTCAGTGTTGTTGGAAGCTGCTGCATCTTAATGCAAGCAATTCCAAAGAAGTTTCTTTGCTAGATATGATCCAAATACATCCCTGAAGCAGGCAAACACCTTTAAAATGCATTTAAATCACTTGGTTTGACGTAGTGTCCTTTAGGTCTGAAATGCACAGAATAGACGATTCTAAGCGTTTTGGGACTGTTTCCAGCCTCAGTGATGTTTTAAGCTGCTGTATCTTAATGCAAGCAATTCCAAAGAAGTTTCTTTGCTAGATATGATCCAAATACATCCCTGAAGCAGGCAAACACATTTAAAATGCATTTAAATCACTTGGTTTGAAGTAGTGACCTTTAGGTCTGAAATGCACAGAATAGACGATTCTAAGCGTTTTGGCACTGTTTCCAGCCTCAGTGTTGCTGGAAGCTGCTGCGTCTTAATAAAAGCTATGACAATGAAGTTTTTGTGCTAGATATGATCCAAATACATCCCTGAAGTAGGAAAACACCTTTAAAATGCATTTAAATCACTTTGTTTAAAGTAGTGTTCTTTTGGTCTGAAATGCACAGAATAGACGATTCTAAGCGTTTTTGCACTGTTTCCAGCCTCAGTGTTGCTGGAAGCTGCTGCATCTTAATGAAAGCTATGACAATGAAGTTTTTGTGCTAGATATGATCCAAATACATCCCTGAAGCAGGCAAACACCTTTAAAATGCATTTAAATCACTTTGTTCAATATACTGTTCTTTTGGTCTGAAATGCACAGAATAGACGATTCTACGCGTTTTGGCACTGTTTCCAGCCTCAGTGTTGCTGGAAGCTGCTGCATCTTAATGCAAGCAATTCCAAAGAAGTTTCTTTGCTAGATATGATCCAAATACGTCCCTGAAGCAGACAAACACCTTTAAAATGCATTTAAATTATTTTGTGTAAAGTAGTGTTCTTTAGGTCTGAAATGCACAGAATAGACGATTCTACGCGTTTTGGCACTGTTTCCAGCCTTAGTGATGTTTTAAGCTGCTGCATCTTAATGCAAGATATGACAATGAAGTTGTTGTGCTAGATATAATCCAAATACATCCCTGAAGCAGGCAAACACCTTTAAAATGCATTTAAATCACTTGGTTCAATATACTGTTCTTGTGGTCTGAAATGCACAGAATAGACGATTCTAAGCGTTTTGGCACTGTTTCCAGCATCAGTGATGTTTTAAGCTGCTGTATCTTAATGCAAACTATGACAATGAAGTTTTTGTGCTAGATATGATCCAAATACATCCCTGAAGCAGGAAAACACCTTTAAAATGCATTTAAATTATTTTGTGTAAAGTAGTGTTCTTTTGGTCTGAATTGCACAGAATAGACGATTCTAAGCGTTTTGGCACTGTTTCCAGCATCAGTGATGTTTTAAGCTGCTGTATCTTAATGCAAACTATGACAATGAAGTTTTTGTGCTAGATATGATCCAAATACATCCCTGAAGCAGGCAAACACATTTAAAATGCATTTAAATTATTTTGTGTAAAGTAGTGTTCTTTTGGTCTGAAATGCACAGAATAGACGATTCTAAGCGTTTTGGCACTGTTTCCAGCCTCAGTGTTGTTGGAAGCTGCTGCATCTTAATGCAAACAATTCCAAAGAAGTTTCTTTGCTAGATATGATCCAAATACATCCCTGAAGCAGGCAAACACCTTTAAAATGCATTTAAATCACTTGGTTTAACGTAGTGTCCTTTAGGTCTGAAATGCACAGAATAGACGATTCTAAGCGTTTTGGGACTGTTTCCAGCCTCAGTGATGTTTTAAGCTGCTGTATCTTAATGCAAGCTATGACAATGAAGTTTTTGTGCTAGATAAGATCCAAATACATCCCTGAAGCAGGCAAACACCTTTAAAATGCATTTAAATCACTTGGTTTGAAGTAGTGTCCTTTAGGTCTGAAATGCACAGAATAGACGATTCTAAGCGTTTTGGCACTGTTTCCAGCCTCAGTGTTGCTGGAAGCTGCTGCATCTTAATGAAAGCTATGACAATGAAGTTTTTGTGCTAGATATGATCCAAATACATCCCTGAAGCAGGCAAACACCTTTAAAATGCATTTAAATATTTTTGTTTAAAGTACTGTTCTTTTGGTCTGAAATGCACAGAATAGACGATTCTACGCGTTTTGGCACTGTTTCCAGCCTCAGTGTTGCTGGAAGCTGCTGCATCTTAATGCAAGCAATTCCAAATAAGTTTCTTTGCTAGATATGATCCAAATACATCCCTGAAGCAGGCAAACACCTTTAAAATGCATTTAAATCACTTGGTTTGAAGTAGTGTCCTTTAGGTCTGAAATGCACAGAATAGACGATTCTAAGCGTTTTGGCACTGTTTCCAGCCTCAGTGTTGCTGGAAGCTGCTGCATCTTAATGAAAGCTATGACAATGAAGTTTTTGTGCTAGATATGATCCAAATACATCCCTGAAGCAGGCAAACACCTTTAAAATGCATTTAAATATTTTTGTTTAAAGTACTGTTCTTTTGGTCTGAAATGCACAGAATAGACGATTCTACGCGTTTTGGCACTGTTTCCAGCCTCAGTGTTGCTGGAAGCTGCTGCATCTTAATGCAAGCAATGCCAAAGAAGTTTCTTTACTAGATATGATCCAAATACATCCCTGAAGCAGGCAAACACCTTTAAAATGCATTTAAATCACTTGGTTTGAAGTAGTGTCCTTTAGGTCTGAAATGCACAGAATAGATGATTCTAAGCGTTTTGGCACTGTTTCCAGCCTCAGTGTTGTTGGAAGCTGCTGCATCTTAATGCAAGCAATTCCAAATAAGTTTCTTTGCTAGATATGATCCAAATACATCCCTGAAGCAGGCAAACACCTTTAAAATGCATTTAAATCACTTGGTTTGAAGTAGTGTCCTTTAGGTCTGAAATGCACAGAATAGACGATTCTATTCTGTTGCACTGTTTCAAGCCTCAGTGTTGCTGGAAGCTGCTGCATCTTAATGAAAGCTATGACAATGAAGTTTTTGTGCTAGATATGATCCAAATACATCCCTGAAGCAGGCAAACACCTTTAAAATGCATTTAAATATTTTTGTTTAAAGTACTGTTCTTTTGGTCTGAAATGCACAGAATAGACGATTCTACGCGTTTTGGCACTGTTTCCAGCCTCAGTGTTGCTGGAAGCTGCTGCATCTTAATGCAAGAAATGCCAAAGAAGTTTCTTTGCTAGATATGATCCAAATACATCCCTGAAGCAGACAAACACCTTTAAAATGCATTTAAATCACTTAGTTTGAAGTAGTGTCCTTTAGGTCTGAAATGCACAGAATAGACGATTCTAAGCGTTTTGGCACTGTTTCCAGCCTCAGTGTTGCTGGAAGCTGCTGCATCTTAATGAAAGCTATGACAATGAAGTTTTTGTGCTAGATATGATCCAAATACATCCCTGAAGCAGGCAAACACCTTTAAAATGCATTTAAATATTTTTGTTTAAAGTAGTGTTCTTTTGGTCTGAAATGCACAGAATAGACGATTCTAAGCGTTTTGGCACTGTTTCCAGCCTCAGTGTTGCTGGAAGCTGCTGTATCTTAATGCAAGCTATGACAATGAAGTTTTTGTGCTAGATTTGATCCAAATACATCCCTGAAGCAGGCAAACACATTTAAAATGCATTTAAATTATTTTGTGTAAAGTAGTGTACTTTTGGTCTGAATTGCACAGAATAGACGATTCTAAGCGTTTTGGCACTGTTTCCAGCATCAGTGATGTTTTAAGCTGCTGTATCTTAATGCAAACTATGACAATGAAGTTTTTGTGCTAGATATGATCCAAATACATCCCTGAAGCAGGAAAACACATTTAAAATGCATTTAAATTATTTTGTGTAAAGTAGTGTTCTTTTGGTCTGAAATGCACAGAATAGACGATTCTAAGCGTTTTGGCACTGTTTCCAGCCTCAGTGTTGTTGGAAGCTGCTGCATCTTAATGCAAGCAATTCCAAAGAAGTTTCTTTGCTAGATATGATCCAAATACATCCCTGAAGCAGGCAAACACCTTTAAAATGCATTTAAATCACTTGGTTTGAAGTAGTGTCCTTTAGGTCTGAAATGCACAGAATAGACGATTCTTTTCTGTTGCACTGTTTCAAGCCTCAGTGTTGCTGGAAGCTGCTGCATCTTAATGAAAGCTATGACAATGAAGTTTTTGTGCTAGATATGATCCAAATACATCCCTGAAGCAGGCAAACACCTTTAAAATGCATTTAAATATTTTTGTTTAAAGTACTGTTCTTTTGGTCTGAAATGCACAGAATAGACGATTCTACGGGTTTTGGCACTGTTTCCAGCCTCAGTGTTGCTGGAAGCTGCTGCATCTTAATGCAAGAAATTCCAAAGAAGTTTCTTTGCTAGATATGATCCAAATACATCCCTGAAGCAGACAAACACCTTTAAAATACATTTAAATCACTTGGTTTGAAGTAGTGTCCTTTAGGTCTTAAATGCACAGAATAGACGATTCTACGCGTTTTGGCACTGATTCCAGCCTCAAAGTTGCTTGAAGCTGCTGCATCTTAATGCAAGCAATTCCAAAGAAGTTTCTTTGCTATATATTACCCAAATACATCCCTGAAGTAGGCAAACACCTTTAAAATGCATTTAAATCACTTGGTTTGAAGTAGTGTCATTAAGGTCTGAAATGCACAGAATAGACGATTCTAAGCGTTTTGGCACTGTTTCCAGCCTCAGTGTTGCTGGAAGCTGCTGTATCTTAATGAAAGCTATGACAATGAAGTTTTTGTGCTAGATATGATCCAAATACATCCCTGAAGCAGGCAAACACCTTTAAAATGCATTTAAATCACTTTGTTTAAAGTACTGTTCTTTTGGTCTGAAATGCACAGAATAGACGATTCTACGCGTTTTGGCACTGTTTCCAGCCTCAGTGTTGCTGGAAGCTGCTGCATCTTAATGCAAGCAATTCCAAAGAAGTTTCTTTGCTAGATATGATCCAAATACGTCCCTGAAGCAGACAAACACCTTTAAAATGCATTTAAATTATTTTGTGTAAAGTAGTGTTCTTTAGGTCTGAAATGCACAGAATAGACGATTCTACGCGTTTTGGCACTGTTTCCAGCCTTAGTGATGTTTTAAGCTGCTGCATCTTAATGCAAGATATGACAATGAAGTTGTTGTGCTAGATATGATCCAAATACATCCCTGAAGCAGGCAAACACCTTTAAAATGCATTTAAATCACTTGGTTCAATATACTGTTCTTGTGGTCTGAAATGCACAGAATAGACGATTCTAAGCGTTTTGGCACTGTTTCCAGCATCAGTGATGTTTTAAGCTGCTGTATCTTAATGCAAACTATGACAATGAAGTTTTTGTGCTAGATAAGATCCAAATACATCCCTGAAGCAGGCAAACACCTTTAAAATGCATTTAAATCACTTGGTTTGAAGTAGTGTCCTTTAGGTCTGAAATGCACAGAATAGACGATTCTAAGCGTTTTGGCACTGTTTCCAGCCTCAGTGTTGCTGGAAGCTGCTGCATCTTAATGAAAGCTATGACAATGAAGTTTTTGTGCTAGATATGATCCAAATACATCCCTGAAGCAGGCAAACACCTTTAAAATGCATTTAAATATTTTTGTTTAAAGTACTGTTCTTTTGGTCTGAAATGCACAGAATAGACGATTCTACGCGTTTTGGCACTGTTTCCAGCCTCAGTGTTGCTGGAAGCTGCTGCATCTTAATGCAAGCAATTCCAAATAAGTTTCTTTGCTAGATATGATCCAAATACATCCCTGAAGCAGGCAAACACCTTTAAAATGCATTTAAATCACTTGGTTTGAAGTAGTGTCCTTTAGGTCTGAAATGCACAGAATAGACGATTCTAAGCGTTTTGGCACTGTTTCCAGCCTCAGTGTTGCTGGAAGCTGCTGCATCTTAATGAAAGCTATGACAATGAAGTTTTTGTGCTAGATATGATCCAAATACATCCCTGAAGCAGGCAAACACCTTTAAAATGCATTTAAATATTTTTGTTTAAAGTACTGTTCTTTTGGTCTGAAATGCACAGAATAGACGATTCTACGCGTTTTGGCACTGTTTCCAGCCTCAGTGTTGCTGGAAGCTGCTGCATCTTAATGCAAGCAATGCCAAAGAAGTTTCTTTACTAGATATGATCCAAATACATCCCTGAAGCAGGCAAACACCTTTAAAATGCATTTAAATCACTTGGTTTGAAGTAGTGTCCTTTAGGTCTGAAATGCACAGAATAGACGATTCTAAGCGTTTTGGCACTGTTTCCAGCCTCAGTGTTGTTGGAAGCTGCTGCATCTTAATGCAAGCAATTCCAAATAAGTTTCTTTGCTAGATATGATCCAAATACATCCCTGAAGCAGGCAAACACCTTTAAAATGCATTTAAATCACTTGGTTTGAAGTAGTGTCCTTTAGGTCTGAAATGCACAGAATAGACGATTCTATTCTGTTGCACTGTTTCAAGCCTCAGTGTTGCTGGAAGCTGCTGCATCTTAATGAAAGCTATGACAATGAAGTTTTTGTGCTAGATATGATCCAAATACATCCCTGAAGCAGGCAAACACCTTTAAAATGCATTTAAATATTTTTGTTTAAAGTACTGTTCTTTTGGTCTGAAATGCACAGAATAGACGATTCTACGCGTTTTGGCACTGTTTCCAGCCTCAGTGTTGCTGGAAGCTGCTGCATCTTAATGCAAGAAATGCCAAAGAAGTTTCTTTGCTAGATATGATCCAAATACATCCCTGAAGCAGACAAACACCTTTAAAATGCATTTAAATCACTTAGTTTGAAGTAGTGTCCTTTAGGTCTGAAATGCACAGAATAGACGATTCTAAGCGTTTTGGCACTGTTTCCAGCCTCAGTGTTGCTGGAAGCTGCTGCATCTTAATGAAAGCTATGACAATGAAGTTTTTGTGCTAGATATGATCCAAATACATCCCTGAAGCAGGCAAACACCTTTAAAATGCATTTAAATATTTTTGTTTAAAGTACTGTTCTTTTGGTCTGAAATGCACAGAATAGACGATTCTACGCGTTTTGGCACTGTTTCCAGCCTCAGTGTTGCTGGAAGCTGCTGCATCTTAATGCAAGCAATTCCAAAGAAGTTTCTTTGCTAGATATGATCCAAATACATCCCTGAAGCAGGCAAACAACTTTAAAATGCATTTAAATCACTTGGTTTGAAGTTGTGTCCTTTAGGTCTGAAATGCACAGAATAGACGATTCTAAGCGTTTTGGGACTGTTTCCAGCCTCAGTGTTGCTGGAAGCTGCTGCATCTTAATGCAAGCAATGCCAAAGAAGTTTCTTTACTAGATATGATCCAAATACATCCCTGAAGCAGGCAAACACCTTTAAAATGCATTTAAATATTTTTGTTTAAAGTACTGTTCTTTTGGTCTGAAATGCACAGAATAGACGATTCTACGCGTTTTGGCACTGTTTCCAGCCTCAGTGTTGCTGGAAGCTGCTGCATCTTAATGCAAGAAATGCCAAAGAAGTTTCTTTGCTAGATATGATCCAAATACATCCCTGAAGCAGACAAACACCTTTAAAATGCATTTAAATCACTTGGTTTGAAGTAGTGTCCTTTAGGTCTTAAATGCACAGAATAGACGATTCTACGCGTTTTGGCACTGTTTCCAGCCTCAAAGTTGCTTGAAGCTGCTGCATCTTAATGCAAGCAATTCCAAAGAAGTTTCTTTGCTATATATTACCCAAATACATCCCTGAAGTAGGCAAACACCTTTAAAATGCATTTAAATCACTTGGTTTGAAGTAGTGTCATTAAGGTCTGAAATGCACAGAATAGACGATTCTAAGCGTTTTGGCACTGTTTCCAGCATCAGTGATGTTTTAAGCTGCTGTATCTTAATGCAAACTATGACAATGAAGTTTTTGTGCTAGATATGATCCAAATACATCCCTGAAGCAGGAAAACACATTTAAAATGCATTTAAATTATTTTGTGTAAAGTAGTGTCCTTTAGGTCTGAAATGCACAGAATAGACGATTCTAAGCGTTTTGGGACTGTTTCCAGCCTCAGTGTTGCTGGAAGCTGCTGCATCTTAATGCAAGCAATGCCAAAGAAGTTTCTTTACTAGATATGATCCAAATACATCCCTGAAGCAGGCAAACACCTTTAAAATGCATTTAAATATTTTTGTTTAAAGTACTGTTCTTTTGGTCTGAAATGCACAGAATAGACGATTCTACGCGTTTTGGCACTGTTTCCAGCCTCAGTGTTGCTTGAAGCTCCTGCATCTTAATGCAAGCAATTCCAAAGAAGTTTCTTTGCTAGATATGATCCAAATACATCCCTGAAGCAGGCAAACACCTTTAAAATGCATTTAAATTATTTTGTGTAAAGTAGTGTTCTTTTGGTCTGAAATGCACAGAATAGGGGGCGGCACGGTGGTGTGGTGGTTAGCGCTGTCGCCTCACAGCAAGAAGGTCCCGGGTTCGATTCCCGGAGGCGACCGGGGGCCTTTCTGTGTGGAGTTTGCATGTTCTCCCCGTGTCTGCGTGGGTTTTCTCCGGGGTCTCCGGTTTCCTCCCACAGTCCAAAGACATGCAGTTAGGTCAATTGGAAAAAGATGCGTAAATTGCCCATAGGTGTGAGTGTGTGTATGACTGTGACTTGTGTGTCTATATATGTGGCCCTGCGATGGACTGGCGATCTGTCCAGGGTGTACCCTGCCTCTCGCCCAAAGCCAGCTGGGATAGGCTCCAGCACGCCCGCGACCCCTTCGGGGAAAAAGCGGAAGAAGATGGATGGATGGATGGATGCACAGAATAGACGATTCTATGCGTTTTGGCACTGTTTCCAGCCTCAGTGTTGCTGGAAGCTCCTGCATCTTAATGAAAGCAATTCCAAAGAAGTTTCTTTGCTAGATATGATCCAAATACATCCCTGAAGCAGGCAAACACCTTTAAAATGCATTTAAATTATTTTGTGTAAAGTAGTGTTCTTTTGTTCTGAAATGCACAGAATAGACGATTCTAAGCGTTTTGGCACTGTTTCCAGCCTCAGTGTTGCTGGAAGCTGCTGCATCTTAATGCAAGCTATGACAATGAAGTTTTTGTGCTAGATATGATCCAAATACATCCCTGAAGCAGGCAAACACCTTTAAAATGCATTTAAATATTTTTGTTTAAAGTACTGTTCTTTTGGTCTGAAATGCACAGAATAGACGATTCTACGCGTTTTGGCACTGTTTCCAGCCTCAGTGTTGCTGGAAGCTGCTGCATCTTAATGCAAGCAATTCCAAAGAAGTTTCTTTGCTAGATATGATCCAAATACATCCCTGAAGCAGGCAAACACCTTTAAAATGCATTTAAATCACTTTGTTTTAAGTAGTGTTCTTTTGGTCGTACATGCACAGTATAGACGATTCTAAGCGTTTTGGCACTGTTTCCAGCTTCAGTGTTGCTGGAATTTGCTGCATCTTAATGCAAGCTATGACAATGAAGTTTCTTTGCTAGATATGATCCAAATACATCCCTTAAGCAGGCAAACACCTTTAAAATGCATTTAAATATTTTTGTTTAAAGTAGTGTTCTTTTGGTCTGAAATGCACAGAATAGACGATTCTACGCGTTTTGGCACTGTTTCCAGCCTCAGTGTTGCTGGAAGCTGCTGCATCTTAATGCAAGCAATTCCAAAGAAGTTTCTTTGCTAGATATGATCCAAATACATCCCTGAAGCAGGCAAACACCTTTAAAATGCATTTAAATTATTTTGTGTAAAGTAGTGTTCTTTTGGTCTGAAATGCACAGAATACACGATTCTACGCGTTTTGGAACTGTTTTCAGCCTCAGTGATGTTTTAAGCTGCTGCATCTTAATGCAAGCTATGACAATGAAGTTTTTGTGCTAGATATGATCCAAATACATCCCTGAAGCAAGCAAACACATTTAAAATGCATTTAAATCACTTGGTTTGAAGTAATGTCCTTTTGGTCTGAAATGCACAGAATAGACGATTCTAAGCGTTTTGGGACTGTTTCCAGCCTCAGTGTTGCTGGAAGCTGCTGCATCTTAATGCAAGTAATGCCAAAGAAGTTTCTTTACTAGATATGATCCAAATACATCCCTGAAGCAGGCAAACACCTTTAAAATGCATTTAAATCACTTGGTTTGAAGTAGTGTCCTGTAGGTCTTAAATGCACAGAATAGACGATTCTAAGCGTTTTGGCACTGTTTCCAGCCTCAGTGTTGCTGGAAGCTGCTGCGTCTTAATAAAAGCTATGACAATGAAGTTTTTGTGCTAGATATGATCCAAATACATCCCTGAAGCAGGCAAACACCTTTAAAATGCATTTAAATTATTTTGTGTAAAGTAGTGTTCTTTTGGTCTGAAATGCACAGAATAGACGATTCTACGCGTTTTGGCACTGGTTTCAGCCTCAGTGATGTTTTAAGCTGCTGCATCTTAATGCAAGCTATGACAATGAAGTTTTTGTGCTAGATATGATCCAAATACATCCCTAAAGCAGGCAAACACATTTAAAATGCATTTAAATGACTTGGTTTGAAGTATTGTCCTTTAGGTCTGAAATGCACAGAATAGACGATTCTAAGCGTTTTGGCACTGTTTTCAGCCTCAATGATGTTTTAAGCTGCTGCATCTTAATGCAAGCTATGACAATGAAGTTTTTGTGCTAGATATGATCCAAATACATCCCTGAAGCAGGCAAACACATTTAAAATGCATTTAAATCACTTGGTTTGAAGTAATGTCCTTTAGGTCTCAAATGCACAGAATAGACGATTCTAAGCGTTTTGGCACTGTTTCCAGCCTCGGTGATGTTTTAAGCTGCAGTATCTTAATGCAAGCTATGACAATGAAGTTTTTGTGCTAGATATGATCCAAATACATCCCTGAAGCAGGCAAACACCTTTAAAATGCATTTAAATTATTTTGTGTAAAGTAGTGTTCTTTTGGTCTGAAATGCACAGAATAGACGATTCTACGCGTTTTGGCACTGTTTCCAGCCTCAGTGATGTTTTAAGCTGCTGCATCTTAATGAAAGCTATGACAATGAAGTTTTTGTGCTAGATATGATCCAAATACATCCCTGAAGCAAGCAAACACATTTAAAATGCATTTAAATCACTTGGTTTGAAGTAATGTCCTTTTGGTCTGAAATGCACAGAATAGACGATTCTACGCGTTTTGGCACTGTTTCCAGCCTCAGTGTTGCTGGAAGCTTCTGCATCTTAATGCAAGCAATTCCAAAGAAGTTTCTTTGCTAGATATGATCCAAATACATCCCTGAAGCAGGCAAACACCTTTAAAATGCATTTAAATCACTTTGTTTTAAGTAGTGTTCTTTTGGTCTGACATGCACAGTATAGACGATTCTAAGCGTTTTGGGACTGTTTCCAGCTTCAGTGTTGCTGGAAGCTGCTGCATCTTAATGCAAGCTATGACAATGAAGTTTTTGTGCTAGATATGATCCAAATACATCCCTGAAGCAAGCAAACACATTTAAAATGCATTTAAATCACTTGGTTTGAAGTAATGTCCTTTTGGTCTGAAATGCACAGAATAGACGATTCTAAGCGTTTTGGGACTGTTTCCAGCCTCAGTGTTGCTGGAAGCTGCTGCATCTTAATGCAAGCAATTCCAAAGAAGTTTCTTTGCTAGATATGATCCAAATACATCCCTTAAGCAGGCTAACACCTTTAAAATGCATTTAAATATTTTTGTTTAAAGTAGTGTTCTTTTGGTCTGAAATGCACAGAATAGACGATTCTAAGCGTTTTGGGACTGTTTCCAGCCTCAGTGTTGCTGGAAACTGCTGCATCTTAATGCAAGCAATTCCAAAGAAGTTTCTTTACTAGATATGATCCAAATACATCCCTGAAGCAGACAAACACCTTTAAAATGCATTTAAATCACTTGGTTTGACGTAGTGTCCTTTAGGTCTAAAATGCACAGAATAGACGATTCTACGCGTTTTGGCACTGTTTCCAGCCTCAGTGTTGCTGGAAGCTGCTGCATCTTAATGCAAGCAATTCCAAAGAAGTTTCTTTGCTAGATATGATCCAAATACATCCCTTAAGCAGGCAAACACCTTTAAAATGCATTTAAATATTTTTGTTTAAAGTACTGTTCTTTTGGTCTGAAATGCACAGAATAGACGATTCTACGCGTTTTGGCACTGTTTCCAGCCTCAGTGTTGCTGGAAGCTGCTGCATCTTAATGCAAGCAATTCCAAAGAAGTTTCTTTGCTAGATATGATCCAAATACATCCCTGAAGAAGGCAAACACCTTTAAAATGCATTTAAATTATTTTGTGTAAAGTAGTGTACTGTAGGTCTTAAATGCACAGAATAGACGATTCTAAGCGTTTTGGCACTGTTTCCAGCCTCAGTGTTGCTGGAAGCTGCTGCATCTTAATGAAAGCTATGACAATGAAGTTTTTGTGCTAGATATGATCCAAATACATCCCTGAAGCAGGCAAACACCTTTAAAATGCATTTAAATATTTTTGTTTAAAGTAGTGTTCTTTTGGTCTGAAATGCACAGAATAGACGATTCTACGCGTTTTGGCACTGTTTCCAGCCTCAGTGTTGCTGGAAGCTGCTGCATCTTAATGAAAGCTATGACAATGAAGTTTTTGTGCTAGATATGATCCAAATACATCCCTGAAGAAGGCAAACACCTTTAAAATGCATTTAAATATTTTTGTTTAAAGTAGTGTTCTTTTGGTCTGAAATGCACAGAATAGACGATTCTACGCGTTTTGGCACTGTTTCCAGCCTCAGTGTTGCTGGAAGCTGCTGCATCTTAATGAAAGCTATGACAATGAAGTTTTGTGCTAGATATGATCCAAATACATTCCTGAAGCAGGCAAACACCTTTAAAATGCATTTAAATTATTTTGTGTAAAGTATTGTTCTTTTGGTCTGAAATGCACAGAATAGACGATTCTAAGCGTTTTGGCACTGTTTCCAGCCTCAAAGTTGCTGGAAGCTGCTGCATCTTAATGCAAGCAATTCCAAAGAAGTTTCTTTGCTAGATATGATCCAAATACATCCCTGAAGAAGGCAAACACCTTTAAATTGCATTTAAATCACTTTGTTAAATATACTGTTCTTTTGGTCTGAAATGCACAGAAAAGACGATTCTAAGCGTTTCGGCACTGTTTCCAGCCTCCGTGTTGCTGGAAGCTGCTGCATCTTAATTAAAGCTATGACAATGAAGTTTTTGTGCTAGATATGATCCAAATACATCCCTGAAGCAGGAAAACACCTTTAAAATGCATTTAAATTATTTTGTGTAAAGTATTGTTCTTTTGGTCTGAAATGCACAGAATAGACGATTCTACGCGTTTTGGCACTGTTTCCAGCCTCAGTGTTGCTTGAAGCTGATGCATCTTAATGCAAGCAATTCCAAAGAAGTTTCTTTGCTAGATATGATCCAAATACATCCCTGAAGAAGGCAAACAGCTTTAAAATGCATTTAAATCACTTTGTTCAATATACTGTTCTTTTGGTCTGAAATGCACAGAAAAGACGATTCTAAGCGTTTCGGCACTGTTTCCAGCCTCCGTGTTGCTGGAAGCTGCTGCATCTTAATTAAAGCTATGACAATGAAGTTTTTGTGCTAGATATGATCCAAATACATCCCTGAAGCAGGAAAACACCTTTAAAATGCATTTAAATTATTTTGTGTAAAGTATTGTTCTTTTGGTCTGAAATGCACAGAAAAGACGATTCTAAGCGTTTCGTCACTGTTTCCAGCCTCAGTGTTGCTGGAAGCTGCTGCATCTTAATTAAAGCTATGACAATGAAGTTTTTGTGCTAGATATGATCCAAATACATCCCTGAAGCAGGAAAACACCTTTAAAATGCATTTAAATTATTTTGTGTAAAGTATTGTTCTTTTGGTCTGAAATGCACAGAATAGACGATTCTAAGCGTTTTGGCACTGTTTCCAGCCTCAGTGTTGCTTGAAGCTGATGCATCCTAATGCAAGCAATTCCAAAGAAGTTTCTTTGCTAGATATGATCCAAATACATCCCTGAAGCAGGCAAACACCTTTAAAATGCATTTAAATCACTTTGTTTAAAGTAGTGTTCTTTTGGTCTGAAATACACAGAATAGACGATTCTAAGCGTTTTGGCACTGTTTCCAGCCTCAGTGTTGCTGGAAGCTGCTGCATCTTAATGCAAGCAATTCCAAAGAAGTTTCTTTGCTAGATATGATCCAAATACATCCCTGAAGCAGGCAAACACCTTTAAAATGCATTTAAAAAACTTGGTTTGAAGTAGTGTCCTTTAGGTCTGAAATGCAAAGAATAGACGATTCTAAGCGTTTTGGCACTGTTTCCAGCCTCAAAGTTGCTTGAAGTTGCTGCATCTTAATGCAAGCAATTCCAAAGAAGTTTCTTTGCTAGATATGATCCAAATACATCCCTGAAGCAGGCAAACACCTTTAAAATGCATTTAAATCATTTTGTGTAAAGTAGTGTCCTGTAGGTCTTAAATGCACAGAATAGACAATTCTAAGCGTTTTGGCACTGTTTCCAGCCTCAGTGTTGCTGGAAGCTGCTGCATCTTAATGAAAGCTATGACAATGAAGTTTTTGTGCTAGATATGATCCAAATACATCCCTGAAGCAGGAAAACACCTTTAAAATGCATTTAAATTATTTTGTGTAAAGTATTGTTCTTTTGGTCTGAAATGCACAGAATAGACGATTCTACGCGTTTTGGCACTGTTTCCAGCCTCAGTGTTGCTTGAAGCTGATGCATCTTAATGCAAGCAATTCCAAAGAAGTTTCTTTGCTAGATATGATCCAAATACATCCCTGAAGAAGGCAAACAGCTTTAAAATGCATTTAAATCACTTTGTTCAATATACTGTTCTTTTGGTCTGAAATGCACAGAATAGACGATTCTAAGCGTTTTGGCACTGTTTCCAGCCTCAGTGTTGCTTGAAGCTGCTGCATCTTAATGTGAGCAATTCCAAAGAAGTTTCTTTGCTAGATATGATCCAAATACATCCCTGAAGCAGGAAAACACCTTTAAAATGCATTTAAATCACTTTGTTTAAAGTAGTGTTCCTTTGGTCTGAAATGCACAGAATAGACGATTCTAAGCGTTTTTGCACTGTTTCCAGCCTCAGTGTTGCTTGAAGCTGATGCATCTTAATGCAAGCAATTCCAAAGAAGTTTCTTTGCTAGATATGATCCAAATACATCCGTGAAGAAGGCAAACACCTTTAAAATGCATTTAAATCACTTTGTTTAAAGTAGTGTTCTTTTGGTCTGAAATGCACAGAATAGACGATTCTAAGCGTTTTGGCACTGTTTCCAGCCTCAGTGTTGCTGGAAGCTGCTGCATCTTAATGCAAGCAATTCCAAAGAAGTTTCTTTGCTAGATATGATCCAAATACATCCCTGAAGCAGGCAAACACCTTTAAAATGCATTTAAATTATTTTGTGTAAAGTAGTGTCCTGTAGGTCTTAAATGCACAGAATAGACAATTCTAAGCGTTTTGGCACTGTTTCCAGCCTCAGTGTTGCTGGAAGCTGCTGCATCTTAATGAAAGCTATGACAATGAAGTTTTTGTGCTAGATATGATCCAAATACATCCCTGAAGCAGGAAAACACCTTTAAAATGCATTTAAATTATTTTGTGTAAAGTATTGTTCTTTTGGTCTGAAATGCACAGAATAGACGATTCTACGCGTTTTGGCACTGTTTCCAGCCTCAGTGTTGCTTGAAGCTGATGCATCTTAATGCAAGCAATTCCAAAGAAGTTTCTTTGCTAGATATGATCCAAATACATCCCTGAAGAAGGCAAACAGCTTTAAAATGCATTTAAATCACTTTGTTCAATATACTGTTCTTTTGGTCTGAAATGCACAGAATAGACGATTCTAAGCGTTTTGGCACTGTTTCCAGCCTCAGTGTTGCTTGAAGCTGCTGCATCTTAATGTGAGCAATTCCAAAGAAGTTTCTTTGCTAGATATGATCCAAATACATCCCTGAAGCAGGAAAACACCTTTAAAATGCATTTAAATCACTTTGTTTAAAGTAGTGTTCCTTTGGTCTGAAATGCACAGAATAGACGATTCTAAGCGTTTTTGCACTGTTTCCAGCCTCAGTGTTGCTTGAAGCTGATGCATCTTAATGCAAGCAATTCCAAAGAAGTTTCTTTGCTAGATATGATCCAAATACATCCGTGAAGAAGGCAAACACCTTTAAAATGCATTTAAATCACTTTGTTTAAAGTAGTGTTCTTTTGGTCTGAAATGCACAGAATAGACGATTCTAAGCGTTTTGGCACTGTTTCCAGCCTCAGTGTTGCTGGAAGCTGCTGCATCTTAATGCAAGCAATTCCAAAGAAGTTTCTTTGCTAGATATGATCCAAATACATCCCTGAAGCACGAAAACACCTTTAAAATGCATTTAAATTATTTTGTGTAAAGTAGTGTACTGTAGGTCTTAAATGCACAGAATAGACGATTCTAAGCATTTTGGCACTGTTTCCAGCCTCAGTGGTGCTGGAAGCTGCTGCATCTTAATGAAAGCTATGACAATGAAGTTTTTGTGCTAGATATGATCCAAATACATCCGTGAAGCAGGCAAACACCTTTAAAATGCATTTAAAAAACTTGGTTTGAAGTAGTGTCCTTTAGGTCTGAAATGCAAAGAATAGACGATTCTAAGCGTTTTGGCACTGTTTCCAGCCTCAAAGTTGCTTGAAGCTGCTGCATCTTAATGCAAGCAATTCCAAAGAAGTTTCTTTGCTAGATATGATCCAAATACATCCCTGAAGCAGGCAAACACCTTTAAAATGCATTTAAATCATTTTGTGTAAAGTAGTGTCCTGTAGGTCTTAAATGCACAGAATAGACGATTCTAAGCGTTTTGGCACTGTTTCCAGCCTCAGTGTTGCTTGAAGCTGATGCATCTTAATGCAAGCAATTCCAAAGAAGTTTCTTTGCTAGATATGATCCAAATACATCCCTGAAGAAGGCAAACAGCTTTAAAATGCATTTAAATCACTTTGTTCAATATACTGTTCTTTTGGTCTGAAATGCACAGAATAGACGATTCTAAGCGTTTTGGCACTGTTTCCAGCCTCAGTGTTGCTTGAAGCTGCTGCATCTTAATGTGAGCAATTCCAAAGAAGTTTCTTTGCTAGATATGATCCAAATACATCCCTGAAGCAGGAAAACACCTTTAAAATGCATTTAAATCACTTTGTTTAAAGTAGTGTTCTTTTGGTCTGAAATGCACAGAATAGACGATTCTAAGCGTTTTTGCACTGTTTCCAGCCTCAGTGATGCTGGAAGCTGCTGCATCCTAATGAAAGCTATGACAATGAAGTTTTTGTGCTAGATATGATCCAAATACATCCCTGAAGCAGGCAAACACCTTTAAAATGCATTTAAATCACTTTGTTTAAAGTAGTGTTCTTTTGGTCTGAAATGCACAGAATAGACGATTCTAAGCGTTTTGGCACTGTTTCCAGCCTCAGTGTTGCTGGAAGCTGCTGCATCTTAATGCAAGCAATTCCAAAGAAGTTTCTTTGCTAGATATGATCCAAATACATCCCTGAAGCACGAAAACACCTTTAAAATGCATTTAAATTATTTTGTGTAAAGTAGTGTACTGTAGGTCTTAAATGCACAGAATAGACGATTCTAAGCATTTTGGCACTGTTTCCAGTCTCAGTGTTGCTGGAAGCTGCTGCATCTTAATGAAAGCTATGACAATGAAGTTTTTGTGCTAGATATGATCCAAATACATCCCTGAAGCAGGCAAACACCTTTAAAATGCATTTAAATTATTTTGTGTAAAGTAGTGTTCTTTTGGTCTGAAATGCACAGAATAGACGATTCTAAGCGTTTTGGCACTGTTTCCAGCCTCAAAGTTGCTTGAAGCTGCTGCATCTTAATGAAAGCTATGACAATGAAGTTTCTGTGCTAGATATGATCCAATTACATCCCTGAAGCAGGCAAACACCTTTAAAATGCATTTAAATCACTTTGACTAAAGTAGTGTTCTTTCGGTCTGAAATGCACAGAATAGACGATTCTAAGCGTTTTGGAACTGTTTCCAGCCTCAGTGTTGCTGGAAGCTGCTGCATCTTAATGAAAGCTATGACAATGAAGTTTCTGTGCTAGATATGATCCAATTACATCCCTGAAGCAGGCAAACACCTTTAAAATGCATTTAAATATTTTTGTTTAAAGTAGTGTTCTTTTGGTCTGAAATGCACAGAATAGACGATTCTAAGCGTTTTGGCACTGTTTCAAGCCTCAGTGTTGCTGGAAGCTATGACAATGAAGTTTCTGTGCGAGATATGATCCAATTACATCCCTGAAGCAGGCAAACACCTTTAAAATGCATTTAAATCACTTTGACTAAAGTAGTGTTCTTTTGGTCTGAAATGAACAGAATAGACGATTCTAAGCGTTTTGGAACTGTTTCCAGCCTCAGTGTTGCTTGAAGCTGCTGCATTTTAATGAAAGCTATGACAATGAAGTTTCTGTGCTAGATATGATCCAAATACATCCCTGAAGCAGGCAAACACCTTTAAAATGCATTTAAATCACTTTGACTTATGTAGTGTTCTTTTGGTCTGAAATGCACAGAATAGACGATTCTAAGCGTTTTGGCCCTGTTTCCAGCCTCAGAGAAGTTTTAAGCTGCTGCATCTTAATGCAAGCAATTCCAAAGAAGTTTCTGTGCTAGATATGATCCAAATACATCCCTGAAGCAGGCAAACACCTTTAAAATGCATTTAAATCACTTTGTTTAAAGTAGTGTTCTTTTGGTCTGAAATGCACAGAATAGACGATTCTAAGCGTTTTGGCCCTGTTTCCAGCCTCAGAGAAGTTTTAAGCTGCTGCATCTTAATGCAAGCAATTCCAAAGAAGTTTCTGTGCTAGATATGATCCAAATACATCCCTGAAGCAGGCAAACACCTTTAAAATGCATTTAAATCACTTTGTTTAAAGTAGTGTTCTTTTGGTCTTAAATGCACAGAATAGACGATTCTAAGCGTTTTTGCACTGTTTCCAGCCTCAGTGTTCCTTGAAGCTGCTGCATTTTAATGAAAGCTATGACAATGAAGTTTTTGTACTAGATATGATCCAAATACATCCCTGAAGCAGGCAAACACCTTTAAAATGCATTTAAATCACTTTGTTAAAAGTAGTGTTCTTTTGGTCTGAAATGCACAGAATAGACGATTCTAAGCGTTTTGGCACTGTTTCCAGCCTCAGTGTTGCTTGAAGCTGTTGCATCTTAATACAAGCAAATCCAAAAAAGTTTCTGTGCTAGATATGATCCAAATACATCCCTGAAGCAGGCAAACACCTTTAAAATACATTTAAATCAATTTGTTTAAAGTAGTGTTCTTTTGGTCTGAAATGCACAGAATAGACGATTCTAAGCGTTTTGGAACTGTTTCCAGCCTAAGTGTTGCTGGAAGCTGCTGCACCCTAATGAAAGCTATGACAATGAAGTTTTTGTGCTAGATATGATCCAAATACATCCCTGGAGCAGGCAAACACCTTTAAAATGCATTTAAATCACTTTGTTTGAAGTAGTGTCCTGTAGGTCTGAAATGCACAGAATAGACGATTCTAAGTGTTTTGGCACTGTTTCCAGCCTCAGTGTTGCTTAAAGCTACTGCTTCTTAATGCAAGCAATTCCAAAAAAATTTTGTGCTACATATGATCCAAATACAACCCTAAAGCTGGCAAACACTTTTAAAATGCATTTAAATCACTTTAAATCGCAATGTTTCCAGCCTCAGTATTTCTTTAACCTTTGTATTATGTTGAAAAAAAATCACATTGATTATGTTGCGGGTCATTTTGATATGATAAATACTTATAAAACAAAAATACAATACAATTTCAATCTCCAGAACTATTTGGAAGAACTATTTAGTTAAAGTTTTTCCTTCTTAACCAAATAATTTCTTTTTTTAACTTTTTAACATTTTCTCAGATTTTCAATGTGCAACATTTTCAATGTTGTTCACATGATGGGCATAATGTAACTGTGTGCTTCCTGCAGATGTAATTCTTGCATTTCACACAAAAGGTGCTTGTTTTACTGACCTTTTGGGAGGGACAGACTTGGCAGCTCTTCCGTTTCTTTACACCTGGATCCACTGCATTCCATAGACTTGCAGTTGCTTCTCCCTTTGACCTGTATACTCCAGCTAATATCAGAATTCCAAAATAATCATGCAAGTCAGTCTGATCCAGTGGCTTCCATTTCTCTTGAAATACACGTCTCCCCTCCAAGTTAGTCATGTCGAGTATAATCCTCTCTATCGGTGGGGATATGAAGAGCTCAAATGCTGATTGAATATCATCAACTCGTGTGACGGCAAATCTTGTAGGACCAAGAGTCATTTTGATGACATTGGAAGATGACAGTCTGCCTCGGCTTTGGTGTGGCCATGTTGACCATTTTATATTACCGTCTTTAGATATCCATGTCCCCTCTGTGGACGATGATTGTTGCGTTCCGTGGTTTTCATCTGCGGCGGCAGACTCCTCTTCCGAATCCTCATCATCGTAAGAAAATTGGCAGTCAGGATCATCAATAACATTGTCCTCCGTCTCTGAAAGATCCTCTGTCTCTGATATCTCTTCTTCTTCGTCACTATCTCAGTTAAAAATCTCTGATAAAACCTCTTCAGCTGAAAACCTTCTGGAGCTCATTTTTGGTGTGTTTCTCGAAGAGATGACATGAGAATAGTGACAAGGACAAGGGTGGGAACGTATGTCCAGTACCCACACCTGGGTCTTTGAGTCTAAATGCCTATTCAGAGGCAGTCAAAATACAATTAACTAGGCAATCAAAACAAAGCACATCAAAGAGACATGGTTAATTTGTATAGAAACTCTGCACAGACATTCCAGGACACATCAAAGTGTCCATATTTTACACACCAGTTCATGACCCCAGATGAGGAAAAGTCACCAACTTTCATGAAGAAAAAGAAAGGATAACCAGTACTTTGATCAACAAAAAAACTGAAATGGGTCAAATTGACCCTTAACATAATATAAAGGGTAAGCTGCTGCATCTTAATGCAAGCAATGGTAATAAAGTTTTTGTGCTAGATATCATCCAATACATCCCTGAAGCTGGCAAACACCTTTAAAATGCATTTAAATCACTTTGTTTAAAGTAGTGTTCTTTTGGTCTGAAATGCACAGAACAGGCCATTAAGCGTTTTGGCACTGTTTCCAGCCTCAGCGATGTTTTAAGCTGCTGCATCTTAATGCAAGCAATTCCATAGAAGTTTCTGTTCTAGATATGATCCAAATACATCCCTGAAGCAGGCAAACACCTTTAAAATGCATTTAAATCAGTTTGTTTAAAGTAGTGTTCATTTGGTCTGAAATGCACAGAACAGGCCATTCTAAGCGTTTTCCCACTGTTTCCAGCCTCAGTATTTCTTTAAGCTGCTGCATCTTAATGCAGGCAATGACAATAAAGTTTTTGTACTAGATATGATCCAAATACATCCGTGAAGCTGGTAAACACCTTTAAAATGCATTTAAATCACTTTGTTTAAAGTAGGGTTCTTTTGGTCTGAAATGCACAGAACAGACCATTAAGCGTTTTTGCACTGTTTACAGCCTCAGTGATGTTTTAAGCTGTTGCATCTTAATGCAAGCAATTCCAAAGAAGTTTCTGTGCTAGATATGATCCAAATACATCCCTGAAGAACGCAAACACCTTTAAAATGCATTTAAATCACTTTGTTAAATATACTGTTCTTTTGGTCTGAAATGCACAGAATAGACGATTCTAAGCGTTTTTTCACTGTTTCCAGCCTCAGTGTTGCTTAAAGCTGCTGCATCTTAATGAAAGCTATGAAAATGAAGTTTTTGTGCTAGATATGATCCAAATCCATCCCTGAAGCAGGCAAACACCTTTAAAATGAATTTAAATCACTTTGTTTAAAGTAGTGTTCTTTTGGTCTGAAATGCACAGAATAGACGATTCTAAGCGTTTTTTCACTGTTTCCAGCCTCAGTGTTGCTTAAAGCTGCTGCATCTTAATGAAAGCTATGACAATGAAGTTTTTGTGCTAGATATGATCCAAATCCATCCCTGAAGCAGGCAAACACCTTTAAAATGAATTTAAATCACTTTGTTTAAAGTAGTGTTCTTTTGGTCTGAAATGCACAGAACAGGCCATTAAGCGTTTTGGCACTGTTTCCAGCCTCAGCGATGTTTTAAGCTGCTGCATCTTAATGCAAGCAATTCCATAGAAGTTTCTGTTCTAGATATGATCCAAATACATCCCTGAAGCAGGCAAACACCTTTAAAATGCATTTAAATCAGTTTGTTTAAAGTAGTGTTCATTTGGTCTGAAATGCACAGAACAGGCCATTCTAAGCGTTTTCCCACTGTTTCCAGCCTCAGTATTTCTTTAAGCTGCTGCATCTTAATGCAGGCAATGACAATAAAGTTTTTGTACTAGATATGATCCAAATACATCCGTGAAGCTGGTAAACACCTTTAAAATGCATTTAAATCACTTTGTTTAAAGTAGGGTTCTTTTGGTCTGAAATGCACAGAACAGACCATTAAGCGTTTTTGCACTGTTTACAGCCTCAGTGATGTTTTAAGCTGTTGCATCTTAATGCAAGCAATTCCAAAGAAGTTTCTGTGCTAGATATGATCCAAATACATCCCTGAAGAACGCAAACACCTTTAAAATGCATTTAAATCACTTTGTTAAATATACTGTTCTTTTGGTCTGAAATGCACAGAATAGACGATTCTAAGCGTTTTTTCACTGTTTCCAGCCTCAGTGTTGCTTAAAGCTGCTGCATCTTAATGAAAGCTATGAAAATGAAGTTTTTGTGCTAGATATGATCCAAATCCATCCCTGAAGCAGGCAAACACCTTTAAAATGAATTTAAATCACTTTGTTTAAAGTAGTGTTCTTTTGGTCTGAAATGCACAGAATAGACGATTCTAAGCGTTTTTTCACTGTTTCCAGCCTCAGTGTTGCTTAAAGCTGCTGCATCTTAATGAAAGCTATGACAATGAAGTTTTTGTGCTAGATATGATCCAAATCCATCCCTGAAGCAGGCAAACACCTTTAAAATGAATTTAAATCACTTTGTTTAAAGTAGTGTTCTTTTGGTCTGAAATGCACAGAATAGACGATTCTAAGCGTTTTTGCACTGTTTCCAGCCTCAGTGTTGCATGAAGCTGCTGCATTTTAATGAAAGCTATGACAATGATTTCTGTGCTACATATGATCCAAATACATCCCTGAAGCAGGCAAACACCTTTAAAATGCATTTAAATCACTTTGTTTAAAGTAGTGTTCTTTTGGTCTGAAATGCACAGAATAAACGATTCTAAGCGTTTTTTCACTGTTTCCAGCCTCAGTGTTGCTTAAAGCTGCTGCATCTTAATGAAAGCTATGACAATGAAGTTTTTGTGCTAGATATGATCCAAATCCATCCCTGAAGCAGGCAAACACCTTTAAAATGCATTTAAATCACTTTGTTTAAAGTTTTGTTCTTTTTGTCTGAAATGCACAGAATAGACGATTCTAAGCGTTTTGGCACTGTTTCCAGCCTCAGAGTTGCTTGAAGCTGCTGGATTTTAATGAAAGCTATGACAATGAAGTTTTTGTGCTAGATATAATCCAAATACATCCCTGAAGAAGGCAAACACCTTTAAAATGCATTTAAATCACTTTGTTTAAAGTTTTGTTCTTTTGGTCTGAAATGCACAGAATAAACGATTCTGAGCGTTTTGGCACTGTTTCCAGCCTCAAAGTTGCTGGAAGCTGCTGCATCTTAATGAAAGCAATAACAATGAAGTTATTGTGCTATATATGATTCAAATACATCCCTAAAGAAGGCAAACACCTTTAAAATGCATTTAAATCACTTTGTTTAAAGTAGTGTTCTTTTGGTCTTAAATGCACAGAATTGACGATTCTAAGCGTTTTGGCACTGTTTCCAGCCTCAGTGTTGTTTGAAGCTGCTGCATCCTAATGGAAGTAATTCCAAAGAAGTTTCTGTGCTAGATATGATCCAAATACATCCCTGAAGCAGGCAAACACCTTTAAAATGCATTTAAATAACACTGTTTAAAGTAGTGTTCTTTTGGTCTGAAATGCACAGAATAGACGATTCTACGCGTTTTGGCACTGTTTCCAGCCTCAAAGTTGCTGGAAGCTGCTGCATCTTAATGAAAGCTATGACAATGAAGTTATTGTGCTAGATATGATCCAAATACATCCCTGAAGAAGGCAAACACCTTTAAAATGCATTTAAATCACTCTGACTAAAGTAGTGTTCTTTTGGTCGGAAATGCACAGAATAGACGATTCTAAGTGTTTTGGCACTGTTTCCAGCCTCAGTGTTGTTTGAAGCTGCTGCATCTTAATGCAAGCAATTCCAAAGAAGTTTCTGTGCTAGATATGATCCAAATACATCCCTGAAGAAGGCAAACACCTTTAAAATGCATTTAAATCACTTTGTTTAAAGTAGTGTTCTTTTGGTCTGAAATGCACAGAATAGACGATTCTACGCGTTTTGGCACTGTTTCCAGCCTCAAAGTTGCTGGAAGCTGCTGTATCTTAATGAAAGCTATGACAATGAAGTTATTGTGCTAGATATGATCCAAATACATCCCTGAAGAAGGCAAACACCTTTAAAGCGCATTTTAATCACTTTATTTAAAGTAGTGTTTTTTTGGTCTGAAATGCACATAATAGACGATTCTAAGCGTTTTGGCACTGTTTCCAGCCTCAGTGTTGCTTGAAGCTGCTGCATCTTAATGCAAGCAATTCCAAAAAAGTTTTTGTGCTACATATGATCCAAATACATCCCTGAAGCAGGCAAACACCTTTAAAATGCATTTAAATCACTTTGTTTAAAGTAGTGTTCTTTTGGTCTGAAATGCACAGAATAGACGATTCTAAGCGTTTTGGCACTGTTTCCAGCCTCAGTGTTGCTTGAAGCTGTTGCATCTTAATACAAGCAAATCCAAAAAAGTTTTTGTGCTACATATGATTCAAATACATCCCTGAAGAAGGCAAACACATTTAAAATGCATTTAAATCACTTTGTTGAAAGTAGTGTTCTTTTGGTCTGAAATACACAGAATAGACGATACTAAGCGTTTTTGCACTGTTTCCAGCCTCAGTGTTGCTTGAAGCTGCTGCATTTTAATGAAAGCTATGACAATGAAGTTTTTGTGCTAGATATGATCCAAATACATCCCTGAAGCAGGCAAACACCTTTAAAATGAATTTAAATCACTTTGTTTAAAGTAGTGTTCTTTTGGTCTGAAATGCACAGAATAGACGATTCTAAGCGTTTTTGCACTGTTTCCAGCCTCAGTGTTGCATGAAGCTGCTGCATTTTAATGAAAGCTATGACAATGATTTCTGTGCTACATATGATCCAAATACATCCCTGAAGCAGGCAAACACCTTTAAAATGCATTTAAATCACTTTGTTTAAAGTAGTGTTCTTTTGGTCTGAAATGCACAGAATAGACGATTCTACGCGTTTTGGCACTGTTTCCAGCCTCAGTGTTGCTGGAAGCTGCTGCATCTTAATGCAAGCAATTCCAAAGAAATTTCTTTGCTAGATATGATCCAAATACATCCCTGAAGCACGAAAACACCTTTAAAATGCATTTAAATTATTTTGTTTAAAGTAGTGTTCTTTTGGTCTGAAATGCACAGAATAGACGATTCTAAGCGTTTTGGCACTGTTTCCAGCCTCAGTGGTGCTGGAAGCTGCTGCATCTTAATGAAAGCTATGACAATGAAGTTTTTGTGCTAGATATGATCCAAATACATCCCTGAAGCAGGCAAACACCTTTAAAATGCATTTAAATCACTTTGTTAAAAGTAGTGTTCTTTTGGTCTGAAATGCACAGAATAGACGATTCTAAGCGTTTTGGCACTGTTTCCAGCCTCAGTGTTGCTTGAAGCTGTTGCATCTTAATACAAGCAAATCCAAAAAAAGTTTTTGTGCTACATATGATTCAAATACATCCCTGAAGAAGGCAAACACATTTAAAATGCATTTAAATCACTTTGTTGAAAGTAGTGATCTTTTGGTCTGAAATGCACAGAATAGACGATTCTAAGCGTTTTTGCACTGTTTCCAGCCTCAGTGATGTTTTAAGCTGCTGCATCTTAATGCAAGCAATTCCAAAGAAGTTTCTGTGCTAGATATGATCCAAATACATCCCTGAAGAAGGCAAACACCTTTAAAGCGCATTTAAATCACTTTGACTAAAGTAGTGTTCTTTTGGTCTTAAATGCAACAGAATAGACGATTCTAAGCGTTTTGGCACTGTTTCCAGCCTCAGTGTTGCTTGAAGATGCTGCATTTTAATGAAAGCTATGACAATGAAGTTTCTGTGCTACATATAATCCAAATACATCCCTGAAGCAGGTAAACACCTTTAAAATGCATTTAAATCACTTTGACTAATGTAGTGTTCTTTTGGTCTGAAATGCACAGAATAGACGATTCTAAGCGTTTTGGCCCTGTTTCCAGCCTCAGAGAAGTTTTAAGCTGCTGCATCTTAATGCAAGCAATTCCAAAGAAGTTTCTGTGCTACATATGATCCAAATACATCCCTGAAGCAGGCAAACACCTTTAAAATGCATTTAAATCACTTTGTTTAAAGTAGTGTTCTTTTGGTCTGAAATGCACAGAATAGACGATTCTAAGCGTTTTGGCCCTGTTTCCAGCCTCAGAGAAGTTTTAAGCTGCTGCATCTTAATGCAAGCAATTCCAAAGAAGTTTCTGTGCTAGATATGATCCAAATACATCCCTGAAGCAGGCAAACACCTTTAAAATGCATTTAAATCACTTTGTTTAAAGTAGTGTTCTTTTGGTCTTAAATGCACAGAATAGACGATTCTAAGCGTTTTTGCACTGTTTCCAGCCTCAGTGTTCCTTGAAGCTGCTGCATTTTAATGAAAGCTATGACAATGAAGTTTTTGTACTAGATATGATCCAAATACATCCCTGAAGCAGGCAAACACCTTTAAAATGCATTTAAATCACTTTGTTAAAAGTAGTGTTCTTTTGGTCTGAAATGCACAGAATAGACGATTCTAAGCGTTTTGGCACTGTTTCCAGCCTCAGTGTTGCTTGAAGCTGTTGCATCTTAATACAAGCAAATACAAAAAAGTTTTTGTGCTACATATGATTCAAATACATCCCTGAAGAAGGCAAACACCTTTAAAATGCATTTAAATCACTTTGTTAAAAGTAGTGTTCTTTTGGTCTGAAATGCACAGAATAGACGATTCTAAGCGTTTTGGCACTGTTTCCAGCCTCAGTGTTGCTTGAAGCTGTTGCATCTTAATACAAGCAAATCCAAAAAAAGTTTTTGTGCTACATATGATTCAAATACATCCCTGAAGAAGGCAAACACATTTAAAATGCATTTAAATCACTTTGTTGAAAGTAGTGATCTTTTGGTCTGAAATGCACAGAATAGACGATTCTAAGCGTTTTTGCACTGTTTCCAGCCTCAGTGATGTTTTAAGCTGCTGCATCTTAATGCAAGCAATTCCAAAGAAGTTTCTGTGCTAGATATGATCCAAATACATCCCTGAAGAAGGCAAACACCTTTAAAGCGCATTTAAATCACTTTGACTAAAGTAGTGTTCTTTTGGTCTTAAATGCAACAGAATAGACGATTCTAAGCGTTTTGGCACTGTTTCCAGCCTCAGTGTTGCTTGAAGATGCTGCATTTTAATGAAAGCTATGACAATGAAGTTTCTGTGCTACATATGATCCAAATACATCCCTGAAGCAGGTAAACACCTTTAAAATGCATTAAAATCACTTTGACTATTGTAGTGTTCCTTTGGTCTGAAATGCACAGAATAGACGATTCTAAGCGTTTTGGCCCTGTTTCCAGCCTCAGAGAAGTTTTAAGCTGCTGCATCTTAATGCAAGCAATTCCAAAGAAGTTTCTGTGCTACATATGATCCAAATACATCCCTGAAGCAGGCAAACACCTTTAAAATGCATTTAAATCACTTTGTTTAAAGTAGTGTTCTTTTGGTCTGAAATGCACAGAATAGACGATTCTAAGCGTTTTGGCCCTGTTTCCAGCCTCAGAGAAGTTTTAAGCTGCTGCATCTTAATGCAAGCAATTCCAAAGAAGTTTCTGTGCTAGATATGATCCAAATACATCCCTGAAGCAGGCAAACACCTTTAAAATGCATTTAAATCACTTTGTTTAAAGTAGTGTTCTTTTGGTCTTAAATGCACAGAATAGACGATTCTAAGCGTTTTTGCACTGTTTCCAGCCTCAGTGTTCCTTGAAGCTGCTGCATTTTAATGAAAGCTATGACAATGAAGTTTTTGTACTAGATATGATCCAAATACATCCCTAAAGCAGGCAAACACCTTTAAAATGCATTTAAATCACTTTGTTAAAAGTAGTGTTCTTTTGGTCTGAAATGCACAGAATAGACGATTCTAAGCGTTTTGGCACTGTTTCCAGCCTCAGTGTTGCTTGAAGCTGTTGCATCTTAATACAAGCAAATACAAAAAAGTTTTTGTGCTACATATGATTCAAATACATCCCTGAAGAAGGCAAACACATTTAAAATGCATTTAAATCACTTTGTTGAAAGTAGTGTTCCTTTGGTCTGAAATACACAGAATAGACGATTCTAAGCGTTTTGGCACTGTTTCCAGCCTCAGTGTTGCTTGAAGCTGCTGCATCTTAATGCAAGCAATTCCAAAAAAAGTTTTTGTGCTACATATGATCCAAATACATCCCTGAAGCAGGCAAACACCTTTAAAATGCATTTAAATCACTTTGTTAAAAGTAGTGTTCTTTTGGTCTGAAATGCACAGAATAGACGATTCTAAGCGTTTTGGCACTGTTTCCAGCCTCAGTGTTGCTTGAAGCTGTTGCATCTTAATACAAGCAAATCCAAAAAAGTTTTTGTGCTACATATGATTCAAATACATCCCTGAAGAAGGCAAACACATTTAAAATGCATTTAAATCACTTTGACTAAAGTAGTGTTCTTTCGGTCTGAAATGCACAGAATAGACGATTCTAAGCGTTTTGGCACTGTTTCCAGCCTCAGTGTTGCTTGAAGCTGTTGCATCTTAATACAAGTAAATCCAAAAAAGTTTTTGTGCTACATATGATTCAAATACATCCCTGAAGAAGGCAAACACATTTAAAATGCATTTAAATCACTTTGTTGAAAGTAGTGTTCTTTTGGTCTGAAATACACAGAATAGACGATTCTAAGCGTTTTTGCACTGTTTCCAGCCTCAGTGTTGCTTGAAGCTGCTGCATTTTAATGAAAGCTATGACAATGAAGTTTTTGTGCTAGATATGATCCAAATACATCCCTGAAGCAGGCAAACACCTTTAAAATGCATTTAAATCACTTTGTTAAAAGTAGTGTTCTTTTGGTCTGAAATGCACAGAATAGATGATTCTAAGCGTTTTGGCACTGTTTCCAGCCTCAGTGTTGCTTGAAGCTGTTGCATCTTAATACAAGCAAATCCAAAAAAAGTTTTTGTGCTACATATGATTCAAATACATCCCTGAAGAAGGCAAACACATTTAAAATGCATTTAAATCACTTTGTTGAAAGTAGTGATCTTTTGGTCTGAAATGCACAGAATAGACGATTCTAAGCGTTTTTGCACTGTTTCCAGCCTCAGTGATGTTTTAAGCTGCTGCATCTTAATGCAAGCAATTCCAAAGAAGTTTCTGTGCTAGATATGATCCAAATACATCCCTGAAGAAGGCAAACACCTTTAAAGCGCATTTAAATCACTTTGACTAAAGTAGTGTTCTTTTGGTCTTAAATGCAACAGAATAGACGATTCTAAGCGTTTTGGCACTGTTTCCAGCCTCAGTGTTGCTTGAAGCTGCTGCATCTTAATGCAAGCAATTCCAAAAAAGTTTTTGTGCTACATATGATCCAAATACATCCCTGAAGCAGGCAAACACCTTTAAAATGCATTTAAATCACTTTGTTTAAAGTAGTGTTCTTTTGGTCTGAAATGCACAGAATAGACGATTCTAAGCGTTTTGGCACTGTTTCCAGCCTCAGTGTTGCCTGAAGCTGTTGCATCTTAATACAAGCAAATCCAAAAAAGTTTCTGTGCTAGATATGATCCAAATACATCCCTGAAGCAGGCAAACACCTTTAAAATGCATTTAAATCACTTTGTTTAAAGTAGTGTTCTTTTGGTCTGAAATGCACAGAATAGACGATTCTAAGCGTTTTGGCACTGTTTCCAGCCTCAGTGTTGCCTGAAGCTGTTGCATCTTAATACAAGCAAATCCAAAAAAGTTTCTGTGCTAGATATGATCCAAATACATCCCTGAAGAAGGCAAACACATTTAAAATGCATTTAAATCACTTTATTTAAAGTTGTGTTCTTTTGGTCTGAAATGCAATAGAATAGACGATTCTAAGCGTTTTTGCACTGTTTCCAGCCTCAGTGTTGCTTGAAGCTGCTGCATTTTAATGAAAGCTATGACAATGAAGTTTTTGTACTAGATATGATCCAAATACATACCTGAAGCAGGCAAACACCTTTAAAATGCATTTTAATCACTTTGTTAAAAGCAGTGTTCTTTTGGTCTGAAATGCACAGAATAGACGATTCTAAGCGTTTTGGCACTGTTTCCAGTCTCAGTGTTGCTTGAAGCTGCTGCATTTTAATGAAAGCTATGACAATGAAGTTTTTGTGCTAGATATGATCCAAATACATCCCTGAAGAAGGCAAACACCTTTAAAGCGCATTTAAATCACTTTATTTAAAGTAGTGTTTTTTTGGTCTGAAATGCACATAATAGACGAATCTAAGCGTTTTGGCACTGTTTCCAGCCTCAGTGTTGCTGGAAGCTGCTGCATCTTAATGCAAGCAATTCCAAAGAAATTTCTTTGCTAGATATGATCCAAATACATCCCTGAAGCACGAAAACACCTTTAAAATGCATTTAAATTATTTTGTGTAAAGTAGTGTAATGTAGGTCTTAAATGCACAGTATAGACGATTCTAAGCATTTTGGCACTGTTTCCAGCCTCAGTGGTGCTGGAAGCTGCTGCATCTTAATGAAAGCTATGACAATGAAGTTTTTGTGCTAGATATGATCCAAATACATCCCTGAAGCAGGCAAACACCTTTAAAGCGCATTTAAATCACTTTGACTAAAGTAGTGTTCTTTTGGTCTTAAATGCAACAGAATAGACGATTCTAAGCGTTTTTGCACTGTTTCCAGCCTCAGTGATGTTTTAAGCTGCTGCATCTTAATGCAAGCAATTCCAAAGAAGTTTCTGTGCTAGATATGATCCAAATACATCCCTGAAGAAGGCAAACACCTTTAAAGCGCATTTAAATCACTTTGACTAAAGTAGTGTTCTTTTGGTCTTAAATGCAACAGAATAGACGATTCTAAGCGTTTTGGCACTGTTTCCAGCCTCAGTGTTGCTTGAAGCTGCTGCATCTTAATGCAAGCAATTCCAAAAAAGTTTTTGTGCTACATATGATCCAAATACATCCCTGAAGCAGGCAAACACCTTTAAAATGCATTTAAATCACTTTGTTTAAAGTAGTGTTCTTTTGGTCTGAAATGCACAGAATAGACGATTCTAAGCGTTTTGGCACTGTTTCCAGCCTCAGTGTTGCTTGAAGATGCTGCATTTTAATGAAAGCTATGACAATGAAGTTTCTGTGCTACATATGATCCAAATACATCCCTGAAGCAGGTAAACACCTTTAAAATGCATTTAAATCACTTTGACTAATGTAGTGTTCTTTTGGTCTGAAATGCACAGAATAGACGATTCTAAGCGTTTTGGCCCTGTTTCCAGCCTCAGAGAAGTTTTAAGCTGCTGCATCTTAATGCAAGCAATTCCAAAGAAGTTTCTGTGCTAGATATGATCCAAATACATCCCTGAAGCAGGCAAACACCTTTAAAATGCATTTAAATCACTTTGTTTAAAGTAGTGTTCTTTTGGTCTTAAATGCACAGAATAGACGATTCTAAGCGTTTTTGCACTGTTTCCAGCCTCAGTGTTCCTTGAAGCTGCTGCATTTTAATGAAAGCTATGACAATGAAGTTTTTGTACTAGATATGATCCAAATACATCCCTGAAGCAGGCAAACACCTTTAAAATGCATTTAAATCACTTTGTTAAAAGTAGTGTTCTTTTGGTCTGAAATGCACAGAATAGACGATTCTAAGCGTTTTGGCACTGTTTCCAGCCTCAGTGTTGCTTGAAGCTGTTGCATCTTAATACAAGCAAATCCAAAAAAGTTTTTGTGCTACATATGATTCAAATACATCCCTGAAGAAGGCAAACACATTTAAAATGCATTTAAATCACTTTGTTGAAAGTAGTGTTCTTTTGGTCTGAAATACACAGAATAGACGATTCTAAGCGTTTTGGCACTGTTTCCAGCCTCAGAGAAGTTTTAAGCTGCTGCATCTTAATGCAAGCAATTCCAAAGAAGTTTCTGTGCTAGATATGATCCAAATACATCCCTGAAGCAGGCAAACACCTTTAAAATGCATTTAAATCACTTTGTTTAAAGTAGTGTTCTTTTGGTCTTAAATGCACAGAATAGACGATTCTAAGCGTTTTGGCACTGTTTCCAGCCTCAGTGTTGCTGGAAGCTGCTGCATCTTAATGCAAGCAATTCCAAAGAAGTTTCTGTCCTAGATATGATCCAAATACATCCCTGAAGAAGGCAAACACATTTAAAATGCATTTAAATCACTTTGTTGAAAGTAGTGTTCTTTTGGTCTGAAATACACAGAATAGATGATTCTAAGCGTTTTGGCACTGTTTCCAGCCTCAGTGTTGCTTGAAGCTGTTGCATCTTAATACAAGCAAATCCAAAAAAAGTTTTTGTGCTACATATGATTCAAATACATCCCTGAAGAAGGCAAACACATTTAAAATGCATTTAAATCACTTTGTTGAAAGTAGTGATCTTTTGGTCTGAAATGCACAGAATAGACGATTCTAAGCGTTTTTGCACTGTTTCCAGCCTCAGTGATGTTTTAAGCTGCTGCATCTTAATGCAAGCAATTCCAAAGAAGTTTCTGTGCTAGATATGATCCAAATACATCCCTGAAGAAGGCAAACACCTTTAAAGCGCATTTAAATCACTTTGACTAAAGTAGTGTTCTTTTGGTCTTAAATGCAACAGAATAGACGATTCTAAGCGTTTTGGCACTGTTTCCAGCCTCAGTGTTGCTTGAAGCTGCTGCATCTTAATGCAAGCAATTCCAAAAAAGTTTTTGTGCTACATATGATCCAAATACATCCCTGAAGCAGGCAAACACCTTTAAAATGCATTTAAATCACTTTGTTTAAAGTAGTGTTCTTTTGGTCTGAAATGCACAGAATAGACGATTCTAAGCGTTTTGGCACTGTTTCCAGCCTCAGTGTTGCTTGAAGATGCTGCATTTTAATGAAAGCTATGACAATGAAGTTTCTGTGCTAGATATGATCCAAATACATCCCTGAAGCAGGCAAACACCTTTAAAATGCATTTAAATCACTTTGTTTAAAGTAGTGTTCTTTTGGTCTGAAATGCACAGAATAGACGATTCTAAGCGTTTTGGCACTGTTTCCAGCCTCAGTGTTGCCTGAAGCTGTTGCATCTTAATACAAGCAAATCCAAAAAAGTTTCTGTGCTAGATATGATCCAAATACATCCCTGAAGAAGGCAAACACATTTAAAATGCATTTAAATCACTTTATTTAAAGTTGTGTTCTTTTGGTCTGAAATGCAATAGAATAGACGATTCTAAGCGTTTTTGCACTGTTTCCAGCCTCAGTGTTGCTTGAAGCTGCTGCATTTTAATGAAAGCTATGACAATGAAGTTTTTGTACTAGATATGATCCAAATACATACCTGAAGCAGGCAAACACCTTTAAAATGCATTTTAATCACTTTGTTAAAAGCAGTGTTCTTTTGGTCTGAAATGCACAGAATAGACGATTCTAAGCGTTTTGGCACTGTTTCCAGCCTCAGTGTTCCTTGAAGCTGCTGCATTTTAATGAAAGCTATGACAATGAAGTTTTTGTGCTAGATATGATCCAAATACATCCCTGAAGAAGGCAAACACCTTTAAAGCGCATTTAAATCACTTTATTTAAAGTAGTGTTTTTTTGGTCTGAAATGCACATAATAGACGAATCTAAGCGTTTTGGCACTGTTTCCAGCCTCAGTGTTGCTGGAAGCTGCTGCATCTTAATGCAAGCAATTCCAAAGAAATTTCTTTGCTAGATATGATCCAAATACATCCCTGAAGCACGAAAACACCTTTAAAATGCATTTAAATTATTTTGTGTAAAGTAGTGTAATGTAGGTCTTAAATGCACAGTATAGACGATTCTAAGCATTTTGGCACTGTTTCCAGCCTCAGTGGTGCTGGAAGCTGCTGCATCTTAATGAAAGCTATGACAATGAAGTTTTTGTGCTAGATATGATCCAAATACATCCCTGAAGAAGGCAAACACCTTTAAAGCGCATTTAAATCACTTTGACTAAAGTAGTGTTCTTTTGGTCTTAAATGCAACAGAATAGACGATTCTAAGCGTTTTGGCACTGTTTCCAGCCTCAGTGTTGCTTGAAGCTGCTGCATCTTAATGCAAGCAATTCCAAAAAAGTTTTTGTGCTACATATGATCCAAATACATCCCTGAAGCAGGCAAACACCTTTAAAATGCATTTAAATCACTTTGTTTAAAGTAGTGTTCTTTTGGTCTGAAATGCACAGAATAGACGATTCTAAGCGTTTTGGCACTGTTTCCAGCCTCAGTGTTGCTTGAAGATGCTGCATTTTAATGAAAGCTATGACAATGAAGTTTCTGTGCTACATATGATCCAAATACATCCCTGAAGCAGGTAAACACCTTTAAAATGCATTTAAATCACTTTGACTAATGTAGTGTTCTTTTGGTCTGAAATGCACAGAATAGACGATTCTAAGCGTTTTGGCCCTGTTTCCAGCCTCAGAGAAGTTTTAAGCTGCTGCATCTTAATGCAAGCAATTCCAAAGAAGTTTCTGTGCTAGATATGATCCAAATACATCCCTGAAGCAGGCAAACACCTTTAAAATGCATTTAAATCACTTTGTTTAAAGTAGTGTTCTTTTGGTCTTAAATGCACAGAATAGACGATTCTAAGCGTTTTTGCACTGTTTCCAGCCTCAGTGTTCCTTGAAGCTGCTGCATTTTAATGAAAGCTATGACAATGAAGTTTTTGTACTAGATATGATCCAAATACATCCCTGAAGCAGGCAAACACCTTTAAAATGCATTTAAATCACTTTGTTAAAAGTAGTGTTCTTTTGGTCTGAAATGCACAGAATAGACGATTCTAAGCGTTTTGGCACTGTTTCCAGCCTCAGTGTTGCTTGAAGCTGTTGCATCTTAATACAAGCAAATCCAAAAAAGTTTTTGTGCTACATATGATTCAAATACATCCCTGAAGAAGGCAAACACATTTAAAATGCATTTAAATCACTTTGTTGAAAGTAGTGTTCTTTTGGTCTGAAATACACAGAATAGACGATTCTAAGCGTTTTGGCACTGTTTCCAGCCTCAGAGAAGTTTTAAGCTGCTGCATCTTAATGCAAGCAATTCCAAAGAAGTTTCTGTGCTAGATATGATCCAAATACATCCCTGAAGCAGGCAAACACCTTTAAAATGCATTTAAATCACTTTGTTTAAAGTAGTGTTCTTTTGGTCTTAAATGCACAGAATAGACGATTCTAAGCGTTTTGGCACTGTTTCCAGCCTCAGTGTTGCTGGAAGCTGCTGCATCTTAATGCAAGCAATTCCAAAGAAGTTTCTGTCCTAGATATGATCCAAATACATCCCTGAAGAAGGCAAACACATTTAAAATGCATTTAAATCACTTTATTTAAAGTTGTGTTCTTTTGGTCTGAAATGCAATAGAATAGACGATTCTAAGCGTTTTTGCACTGTTTCCAGCCTCAGTGTTGCTTGAAGCTACTGCATTTTAATGAAAGCTATGACAATGAACTTTTTGTACTAGATATGATCCAAATACATCCCTGAAGCAGGCAAACACCTTTAAAATGCATTTAAATCACTTTGTTAAAAGTAGTGTTCTTTTGGATCTGAAATGCACAGAATAGACGATTCTAAGCGTTTTGGCACTGTTTCCAGCCTCAGTGTTGCTTGAAGCTGTTGCATCTTAATACAAGCAAATCCAAAAAAGTTTTTGTGCTACATATGATTCAAATACATCCCTGAAGAAGGCAAACACATTTAAAATGCATTTAAATCACTTTGTTAAAGGTAGTGTTCTTTTGGTCTGAAATGCACAGAATAGACGATTCTAAGCGTTTTGGCACTGTTTCCAGCCTCAGTGTTGCTTGAAGCTGTTGCATCTTAATACAAGCAAATCCAAAAAAGTTTTTGTGCTACATATGATTCAAATACATCCCTGAAGAAGGCAAACACATTTAAAATGCATTTAAATCACTTTGACTAAAGTAGTGTTCTTTTGGTCTGAAATGCACAGAATAGACGATTCTACGCGTTTTGGCACTGTTTCCAGCCTCAGTGTTGCTTGAAGATGCTACATTTTAATGAAAGCTATGACAATGAAGGTTTTGTGCTAGATATGATCGTAATACATCCCGAAGCAGGCAAACACCTTTAAAGCGCATTTAAATCACTTTATTTAAAGTAGTGTTCTTTTGGTCTGAAATGCACATAATAGACGATTCTAAGCGTTTTTGCACTGTTTCCAGCCTCAGTGATGTTTTAAGCTGCTGCATCTTAATGCAAGCAATTCCAAAAAAGTTTTTGTGGTACATATTATCCAAATACATCACTGAAGCAGGCAAACACCTTTAAAATGCATTTAAATCACTTTGTAAAAGTAGTGTTCTTTTGGTCTGAAATGCACAGAATAGACGATTCTAAGCGTTTTGGCACTGTTTCCAGCCTCAGTGTTGCTGGAAGCTGCTGCATCTTAATGCAAGCAATTCCAAAGAAGTTTCTGTCCTAGATATGATCCAAATACATCCCTGAAGAAGGCAAACACATTTAAAATGCATTTAAATCACTTTATTTAAAGTTGTGTTCTTTTGGTCTGAAATGCAATAGAATAGACGATTCTAAGCGTTTTTGCACTGTTTCCAGCCTCAGTGTTGCTTGAAGCTACTGCATTTTAATGAAAGCTATGACAATGAACTTTTTGTACTAGATATGATCCAAATACATCCCTGAAGCAGGCAAACACCTTTAAAATGCATTTAAATCACTTTGTTAAAAGTAGTGTTCTTTTGGATCTGAAATGCACAGAATAGACGATTCTAAGCGTTTTGGCACTGTTTCCAGCCTCAGTGTTGCTTGAAGCTGTTGCATCTTAATACAAGCAAATCCAAAAAAGTTTTTGTGCTACATATGATTCAAATACATCCCTGAAGAAGGCAAACACATTTAAAATGCATTTAAATCACTTTGTTAAAAGTAGTGTTCTTTTGGTCTGAAATGCACAGAATAGACGATTCTAAGCGTTTTGGCACTGTTTCCAGCCTCAGTGTTGCTTGAAGCTGTTGCATCTTAATACAAGCAAATCCAAAAAAGTTTTTGTGCTACATATGATTCAAATACATCCCTGAAGAAGGCAAACACATTTAAAATGCATTTAAATCACTTTGACTAAAGTAGTGTTCTTTTGGTCTGAAATGCACAGAATAGACGATTCTACGCGTTTTGGCACTGTTTCCAGCCTCAGTGTTGCTTGAAGATGCTACATTTTAATGAAAGCTATGACAATGAAGGTTTTGTGCTAGATATGATCGTAATACATCCCGAAGCAGGCAAACACCTTTAAAGCGCATTTAAATCACTTTATTTAAAGTAGTGTTCTTTTGGTCTGAAATGCACATAATAGACGATTCTAAGCGTTTTTGCACTGTTTCCAGCCTCAGTGATGTTTTAAGCTGCTGCATCTTAATGCAAGCAATTCCAAAAAAGTTTTTGTGGTACATATTATCCAAATACATCACTGAAGCAGGCAAACACCTTTAAAATGCATTTAAATCACTTTGTAAAAGTAGTGTTCTTTTGGTCTGAAATGCACAGAATAGACGATTCTAAGCGTTTTGGCACTCTTTCCAGCCTCAGTGTTGCTGGAAGCTGCTGCATTTTAATGAAAGCTATGACAATGAAGTTTCTGTGCTACATATGATCCAAATACATCCCTAAAGCAGGCAAACACCTTTAAAATGCATTTAAATCACTTTGTTTAAAGTAGTGTTCTTTTTGTCTGAAATGCACAGAATAGACGATTCTAAGCGTATTGGCACTGTTTCCAGCCTCAGTGATGTTTTAAGCTGCTGCATCTTAATGCAAGCAATTCCAAAGAAGTTTCTGTGCTAGATATGATCCAAATACATCCATGAAGCAGGCAAACACCTTTAAAATGCATTTAAATCACTTTGTTTAAAGTAGTGTTCTTTTGGTCTGAAATGCACAGAATAGACGATTCTAAGCGTTTTGACACTGTTTCCAGCCTCAGTGTTGCTTGAAGCTGTTGCATCTTAATACAAGCAAATCCAAAAAAGTTTTTGTGCTAGATATGATTCAAATACATCCCTGAAGCAGGCAAACACCTTTAAAATGCATTTAAATCACTTTGTTAAAGTAGTGTTCTTTTGGTCTGAAATGCACAGAATAGACGATTCTAAGCGTTTTGGCACTGTTTCCAGCCTCAGTGTTGCTTGAAGCTGCTGCATTTTAATGAAAGCCATGACAATGAAGTTTCTGTGCTACATATGATCCAAATACATCCCTGAAGCAGGCAAACACCTTTAAAATACATTTAAATCAATTTGTTTAAAGTAGTGTTCTTTTGGTCTGAAATGCACAGAATAGACGATTCTAAGCGTTTTGGCACTGTTTCCAGCCTCAGTGTTGCTTGAAGCTGTTGCATCTTAATACAAGCAAATCCAAAAAAGTTTTTGTGCTACATATGATTCAAATACATCCCTGAAGAAGGCAAACACATTTAAAATGCATTTAAATCACTTTGACTAAAGTAGTGTTCTTTTGGTCTGAAATGCACAGAATAGACGATTCTACGCGTTTTGGCACTGTTTCCAGCCTCAGTGTTGCTTGAAGATGCTACATTTTAATGAAAGCTATGACAATGAAGGTTTTGTGCTAGATATGATCGTAATACATCCCGAAGCAGGCAAACACCTTTAAAGCGCATTTAAATCACTTTATTTAAAGTAGTGTTCTTTTGGTCTGAAATGCACATAATAGACGATTCTAAGCGTTTTTGCACTGTTTCCAGCCTCAGTGATGTTTTAAGCTGCTGCATCTTAATGCAAGCAATTCCAAAAAAGTTTTTGTGGTACATATTATCCAAATACATCACTGAAGCAGGCAAACACCTTTAAAATGCATTTAAATCACTTTGTAAAAGTAGTGTTCTTTTGGTCTGAAATGCACAGAATAGACGATTCTAAGCGTTTTGGCACTCTTTCCAGCCTCAGTGTTGCTGGAAGCTGCTGCATTTTAATGAAAGCTATGACAATGAAGTTTCTGTGCTACATATGATCCAAATACATCCCTAAAGCAGGCAAACACCTTTAAAATGCATTTAAATCACTTTGTTTAAAGTAGTGTTCTTTTTGTCTGAAATGCACAGAATAGACGATTCTAAGCGTATTGGCACTGTTTCCAGCCTCAGTGATGTTTTAAGCTGCTGCATCTTAATGCAAGCAATTCCAAAGAAGTTTCTGTGCTAGATATGATCCAAATACATCCATGAAGCAGGCAAACACCTTTAAAATGCATTTAAATCACTTTGTTTAAAGTAGTGTTCTTTTGGTCTGAAATGCACAGAATAGACGATTCTAAGCGTTTTGACACTGTTTCCAGCCTCAGTGTTGCTTGAAGCTGTTGCATCTTAATACAAGCAAATCCAAAAAAGTTTTTGTGCTAGATATGATTCAAATACATCCCTGAAGCAGGCAAACACCTTTAAAATGCATTTAAATCACTTTGTTAAAGTAGTGTTCTTTTGGTCTGAAATGCACAGAATAGACGATTCTAAGCGTTTTGGCACTGTTTCCAGCCTCAGTGTTGCTTGAAGCTGCTGCATTTTAATGAAAGCCATGACAATGAAGTTTCTGTGCTACATATGATCCAAATACATCCCTGAAGCAGGCAAACACCTTTAAAATACATTTAAATCAATTTGTTTAAAGTAGTGTTCTTTTGGTCTGAAATGCACAGAATAGACGATTCTAAGCGTTTTTGCACTGTTTCCAGCCTCAGTGATGTTTTAAGCTGCTGCATCTTAATGCAAGCAATTCCAAAGAAGTTTCTGTGCTAGATATGATCCAAATACATCCCTGAAGCAGGCAAACACCTTTAAAATACATTTAAATCAATATGTTTAAAGTAGTGTTCTTTTGGTCTGAAATGCACAGAATAGACGATTCTAATCGTTTTGGCACTGTTTCCAGCCTCAGTGTTGCTGGAAGCTGCTGCATCCTAATGGAAGCAATTCTAAAGAAGTTTCTGTGCTAGATATGATCCAAATACATCCCTGAAGAAGGCAAACACCTTTAAAATGCATTTAAATCACTTTGACTAATGTAGTGTTCTTTTGGTCTGAAATGCACAGAATAGACGATTCTAAGCGTTTTGGCCCTGTTTCCAGCCTCAGAGAAGTTTTAAGCTGCTGCATCTTAATGCAAGCAATTCCAAAGAAGTTTCTGTGCTAGATATGATCCAAATACATCCCTGAAGCAGGCAAACACCTTTAAAATGCATTTAAATCACTTTGTAAAAGTAGTGTTCTTTTGGTCTGAAATGCACAGAATAGACGATTCTAAGCGTTTTGGCACTGTTTCCAGACTCAGTGTTGCTTGAAGATGCTGCATTTTAATGAAAGCTATGACAATGAAGTTTTTGTGCTAGATATAATCCAAATACATCCCTGAAGAAGGCAAACACCTTTAAATTGCATTTAAATCACTTTGTTAAATATACTTTTCTTTTGGTCTGAAATGCACAGAAAAGACGATTCTAAGCGTTTCGGCACTGTTTCCAGCCTCAGTGTTGCTGGAAGCTGCTGCATCTTAATTAAAGCTATGACAATGAAGTTTTTGTGCTAGATATGATCCAAATACATCCCTGAAGCAGGAAAACACCTTTAAAATGCATTTAAATTATTTTGTGTAAAGTATTGTTCTTTTGGTCTGAAATGCACAGAATAGACGATTCTAAGCGTTTTGGCACTGTTTCCAGCCTCAGTGTTGCTTGAAGCTGATGCATCTTAATGCAAGCAATTCCAAAGAAGTTTCTTTGCTAGATATGATCCAAATACATCCCTGAAGAAGGCAAACACCTTTAAAATGCATTTAAATCACTTTGTTCAATATACTGTTCTTTTGGTCTGAAATGCACAGAATAGACGATTCTAAGCGTTTTGGCACTGTTTCCAGCCTCAGTGTTGCTGGAAGCTGCTGCATCTTAATGGAAGCAATTCCAAAGAAGTTTCTTTGCTAGATATGATCCAAATACATCCCTGAAGCAGGCAAACACCTTTAAAATGCATTTAAAAAACTTGGTTTGAAGTAGTGTCCTTTAGGTCTGAAATGCACAGAATAGACGATTCTAAGCGTTTTGGCACTGTTTCCAGCCTCAGTGTTGCTTGAAGCTTCTGCATCTTAATGCAAGCATTGCCAAAGAAGTTTTTGAGCTAGATATGATCCAAATACATCCCTGAAGAAGGCAAACACCTTTAAAATGCATTTAAATCACTTTGACTAAAGTAGTGTTCTTTTTGTCTGAAATGCACAGAATAGACGATTCTAAGCGTTTTGGCACTGTTTCCAGCCTCAGTGTTGCTGGAAGCTGCTGCATCTTAATGGAAGCAATTCCAAAGAAGTTTCTTTGCTAGATATGATCCAAATACATCCCTGAAGCAGGCAAACACATTTAAAATGCATTTAAAAAACTTGGTTTGAAGTAGTGTCCTTTAGGTCTGAAATGCACAGAATAGACGATTCTAAGCGTTTTTGCACTGTTTCCAGCCTCAGTGTTGCTTGAAGCTGCTGCATTTTAATGAAAGCTATGACAATGAAGTTTTTGTGCTAGATATAATCCAAATACATCCCTGAAGCAGGCAAACACCTTTAAAATGCATTTAAATCACTTTGACTAATGTAGTGTTCTTTTGGTCTGAAATGCACAGAATAGACGATTCTAAGCGTTTTGGCACTGTTTCCAGCCTCAGTGATGTTTTAAGCTGCTGCATCTTAATGCAAGCAATTCCAAAGAAGTTTCTGTGCTAGATATGATCCAAATACATCCCTGAAGCAGGCAAACACCTTTAAAATGCATTTAAATCACTTTGACTAAAGTAGTGTTCTTTTGGTCTTAAATGCACAGAATAGACGATTCTAAGCGTTTTTGCACTGTTTCCAGCCTCAGTGTTGCTTGAAGCTGCTGCATTTTAATGAAAGCTATGACAATGAAGTTTCTGTGCTATATATGATCCAAATACATCCCTGAAGCAGACAAACACCTTTAAAATGCATTTAAATCACTTTGTTAAAAGTAGTGTTCTTTTGGTCTGAAATGCACAGAATAGACGATTCTAAGCGTTTCGGCACTGTTTCCAGCCTCAGTGTTGCTGGAAGCTGCTGCATCTTAATTAAAGCTATGACAATGAAGTTTTTGTGCTAGATATGATCCAAATACATCCCTGAAGCAGGAAAACACCTTTAAAATGCATTTAAATTATTTTGTGTAAAGTATTGTTCTTTTGGTCTGAAATGCACAGAATAGACGATTCTAAGCGTTTTGGCACTGTTTCCAGCCTCAGTGTTGCTTGAAGCTGATGCATCTTAATGCAAGCAATTCCAAAGAAGTTTCTTTGCTAGATATGATCCAAATACATCCCTGAAGAAGGCAAACACCTTTAAAATGCATTTAAATCACTTTGTTCAATATACTTTTCTTTTGGTCTGAAATGCACAGAATAGACGATTCTAAGCGTTTTGGCACTGTTTCCAGCCTCAGTGTTGCTTGAAGCTTCTGCATCTTAATGCAAGCATTGCCAAAGAAGTTTTTGAGCTAGATATAATCCAAATACATCCCTGAAGAAGGCAAACACCTTTAAAATGCATTTAAATCACTTTGACTAAAGTAGTGTTCTTTTTGTCTGAAATGCACAGAATAGACGATTCTAAGCGTTTTGGCACTGTTTCCAGCCTCAGTGTTGCTGGAAGCTGCTGCATCTTAATGGAAGCAATTCCAAAGAAGTTTCTGTGCTAGATATGATCCAAATACATCCCTGAAGAAGGCAAACACCTTTAAAATGCATTTAAATCACTTTATTTAAAGTTGTGTTCTTTTGGTCTGAAATGCAATAGAATAGACGATTCTAAGCGTTTTTGCACTGTTTCCAGCCTCAGTGATGTTTTAAGCTGCTGCATCTTAATGCAAGTTATTCCAAAAAAGTTTTTGTGCTACATATGATCCAAATACATCCATGAAGCAGGCAAACACCTTTAAAATGCATTTAAATCACTTTGTTTAAAGTAGTGTTCTTTTGGTCTGAAATGCACAGAATAGACGATTCTAAGCGTTTTGGCACTGTTTCCAGCCTCAGTGTTGCTTGAAGCTGTTGCATCTTAATACAAGCAAATCCAAAAAAGTTTTTGTGCTAGATATGATTCAAATACATCCCTGAAGCAGGCAAACACCTTTAAAATGCATTTAAATCACTTTTTTTAAAGTAGTGTTCTTTTGGTCTGAAATGCACAGAATAGACGATTCTAAGCGTTTTGGCACTGTTTCCAGCCTCAGTGATGTTTTAAGCTGCTGCATCTTAATGCAAGCAATTCCAAAGAAGTTTCTGTGCTAGATATGATCCAAATACATCCCTGAAGCACGAAAACACCTTTAAAATGCATTTAAATTATTTTGTGTAAAGTAGTGTAATGTAGGTCTTAAATGCACAGTATAGACGATTCTAAGCATTTTGGCACTGTTTCCAGCCTCAGTGGTGCTGGAAGCTGCTGCATCTTAATGAAAGCTATGACAATGAAGTTTTTGTGCTAGATATGATCCAAATACATCCCTGAAGCAGGCAAACACCTTTAAAGCGCATTTAAATCACTTTGACTAAAGTAGTGTTCTTTTGGTCTTAAATGCAACAGAATAGACGATTCTAAGCGTTTTTGCACTGTTTCCAGCCTCAGTGATGTTTTAAGCTGCTGCATCTTAATGCAAGCAATTCCAAAGAAGTTTCTGTGCTAGATATGATCCAAATACATCCCTGAAGAAGGCAAACACCTTTAAAGCGCATTTAAATCACTTTGACTAAAGTAGTGTTCTTTTGGTCTTAAATGCAACAGAATAGACGATTCTAAGCGTTTTGGCACTGTTTCCAGCCTCAGTGTTGCTTGAAGCTGCTGCATCTTAATGCAAGCAATTCCAAAAAAGTTTTTGTGCTACATATGATCCAAATACATCCCTGAAGCAGGCAAACACCTTTAAAATGCATTTAAATCACTTTGTTTAAAGTAGTGTTCTTTTGGTCTGAAATGCACAGAATAGACGATTCTAAGCGTTTTGGCACTGTTTCCAGCCTCAGTGTTGCTTGAAGATGCTGCATTTTAATGAAAGCTATGACAATGAAGTTTCTGTGCTACATATGATCCAAATACATCCCTGAAGCAGGTAAACACCTTTAAAATGCATTTAAATCACTTTGACTAATGTAGTGTTCTTTTGGTCTGAAATGCACAGAATAGACGATTCTAAGCGTTTTGGCCCTGTTTCCAGCCTCAGAGAAGTTTTAAGCTGCTGCATCTTAATGCAAGCAATTCCAAAGAAGTTTCTGTGCTAGATATGATCCAAATACATCCCTGAAGCAGGCAAACACCTTTAAAATGCATTTAAATCACTTTGTTTAAAGTAGTGTTCTTTTGGTCTTAAATGCACAGAATAGACGATTCTAAGCGTTTTTGCACTGTTTCCAGCCTCAGTGTTCCTTGAAGCTGCTGCATTTTAATGAAAGCTATGACAATGAAGTTTTTGTACTAGATATGATCCAAATACATCCCTGAAGCAGGCAAACACCTTTAAAATGCATTTAAATCACTTTGTTAAAAGTAGTGTTCTTTTGGTCTGAAATGCACAGAATAGACGATTCTAAGCGTTTTGGCACTGTTTCCAGCCTCAGTGTTGCTTGAAGCTGTTGCATCTTAATACAAGCAAATCCAAAAAAGTTTTTGTGCTACATATGATTCAAATACATCCCTGAAGAAGGCAAACACATTTAAAATGCATTTAAATCACTTTGTTGAAAGTAGTGTTCTTTTGGTCTGAAATACACAGAATAGACGATTCTAAGCGTTTTGGCACTGTTTCCAGCCTCAGAGAAGTTTTAAGCTGCTGCATCTTAATGCAAGCAATTCCAAAGAAGTTTCTGTGCTAGATATGATCCAAATACATCCCTGAAGCAGGCAAACACCTTTAAAATGCATTTAAATCACTTTGTTTAAAGTAGTGTTCTTTTGGTCTTAAATGCACAGAATAGACGATTCTAAGCGTTTTGGCACTGTTTCCAGCCTCAGTGTTGCTGGAAGCTGCTGCATCTTAATGCAAGCAATTCCAAAGAAGTTTCTGTCCTAGATATGATCCAAATACATCCCTGAAGAAGGCAAACACATTTAAAATGCATTTAAATCACTTTATTTAAAGTTGTGTTCTTTTGGTCTGAAATGCAATAGAATAGACGATTCTAAGCGTTTTTGCACTGTTTCCAGCCTCAGTGTTGCTTGAAGCTACTGCATTTTAATGAAAGCTATGACAATGAACTTTTTGTACTAGATATGATCCAAATACATCCCTGAAGCAGGCAAACACCTTTAAAATGCATTTAAATCACTTTGTTAAAAGTAGTGTTCTTTTGGATCTGAAATGCACAGAATAGACGATTCTAAGCGTTTTGGCACTGTTTCCAGCCTCAGTGTTGCTTGAAGCTGTTGCATCTTAATACAAGCAAATCCAAAAAAGTTTTTGTGCTACATATGATTCAAATACATCCCTGAAGAAGGCAAACACATTTAAAATGCATTTAAATCACTTTGTTAAAAGTAGTGTTCTTTTGGTCTGAAATGCACAGAATAGACGATTCTAAGCGTTTTGGCACTGTTTCCAGCCTCAGTGTTGCTGGAAGCTGCTGCATTTTAATGAAAGCTATGACAATGAAGTTTCTGTGCTACATATGATCCAAATACATCCCTAAAGCAGGCAAACACCTTTAAAATGCATTTAAATCACTTTGTTTAAAGTAGTGTTCTTTTTGTCTGAAATGCACAGAATAGACGATTCTAAGCGTATTGGCACTGTTTCCAGCCTCAGTGATGTTTTAAGCTGCTGCATCTTAATGCAAGCAATTCCAAAGAAGTTTCTGTGCTAGATATGATCCAAATACATCCATGAAGCAGGCAAACACCTTTAAAATGCATTTAAATCACTTTGTTTAAAGTAGTGTTCTTTTGGTCTGAAATGCACAGAATAGACGATTCTAAGCGTTTTGACACTGTTTCCAGCCTCAGTGTTGCTTGAAGCTGTTGCATCTTAATACAAGCAAATCCAAAAAAGTTTTTGTGCTAGATATGATTCAAATACATCCCTGAAGCAGGCAAACACCTTTAAAATGCATTTAAATCACTTTGTTAAAGTAGTGTTCTTTTGGTCTGAAATGCACAGAATAGACGATTCTAAGCGTTTTGGCACTGTTTCCAGCCTCAGTGTTGCTTGAAGCTGCTGCATTTTAATGAAAGCCATGACAATGAAGTTTCTGTGCTACATATGATCCAAATACATCCCTGAAGCAGGCAAACACCTTTAAAATACATTTAAATCAATTTGTTTAAAGTAGTGTTCTTTTGGTCTGAAATGCACAGAATAGACGATTCTAAGCGTTTTTGCACTGTTTCCAGCCTCAGTGATGTTTTAAGCTGCTGCATCTTAATGCAAGCAATTCCAAAGAAGTTTCTGTGCTAGATATGATCCAAATACATCCCTGAAGCAGGCAAACACCTTTAAAATACATTTAAATCAATTTGTTTAAAGTAGTGTTCTTTTGGTCTGAAATGCACAGAATAGACGATTCTAATCGTTTTGGCACTGTTTCCAGCCTCAGTGTTGCTGGAAGCTGCTGCATCCTAATGGAAGCAATTCTAAAGAAGTTTCTGTGCTAGATATGATCCAAATACATCCCTGAAGAAGGCAAACACCTTTAAAATGCATTTAAATCACTTTGACTAATGTAGTGTTCTTTTGGTCTGAAATGCACAGAATAGACGATTCTAAGCGTTTTGGCCCTGTTTCCAGCCTCAGAGAAGTTTTAAGCTGCTGCATCTTAATGCAAGCAATTCCAAAGAAGTTTCTGTGCTAGATATGATCCAAATACATCCCTGAAGCAGGCAAACACCTTTAAAATGCATTTAAATCACTTTGTAAAAGTAGTGTTCTTTTGGTCTGAAATGCACAGAATAGACGATTCTAAGCGTTTTGGCACTGTTTCCAGACTCAGTGTTGCTTGAAGATGCTGCATTTTAATGAAAGCTATGACAATGAAGTTTTTGTGCTAGATATAATCCAAATACATCCCTGAAGAAGGCAAACACCTTTAAATTGCATTTAAATCACTTTGTTAAATATACTTTTCTTTTGGTCTGAAATGCACAGAAAAGACGATTCTAAGCGTTTCGGCACTGTTTCCAGCCTCAGTGTTGCTGGAAGCTGCTGCATCTTAATTAAAGCTATGACAATGAAGTTTTTGTGCTAGATATGATCCAAATACATCCCTGAAGCAGGAAAACACCTTTAAAATGCATTTAAATTATTTTGTGTAAAGTATTGTTCTTTTGGTCTGAAATGCACAGAATAGACGATTCTAAGCGTTTTGGCACTGTTTCCAGCCTCAGTGTTGCTTGAAGCTGATGCATCTTAATGCAAGCAATTCCAAAGAAGTTTCTTTGCTAGATATGATCCAAATACATCCCTGAAGAAGGCAAACACCTTTAAAATGCATTTAAATCACTTTGTTCAATATACTTATCTTTTGGTCTGAAATGCACAGAATAGACGATTCTAAGCGTTTTGGCACTGTTTCCAGCCTCAGTGTTGCTGGAAGCTGCTGCATCTTAATGGAAGCAATTCCAAAGAAGTTTCTTTGCTAGATATGATCCAAATACATCCCTGAAGCAGGCAAACACCTTTAAAATGCATTTAAAAAACTTGGTTTGAAGTAGTGTCCTTTAGGTCTGAAATGCACAGAATAGACGATTCTAAGCGTTTTGGCACTGTTTCCAGCCTCAGTGTTGCTTGAAGCTTCTGCATCTTAATGCAAGCATTGCCAAAGAAGTTTTTGAGCTAGATATGATCCAAATACATCCCTGAAGAAGGCAAACACCTTTAAAATGCATTTAAATCACTTTGACTAAAGTAGTGTTCTTTTTGTCTGAAATGCACAGAATAGACGATTCTAAGCGTTTTGGCACTGTTTCCAGCCTCAGTGTTGCTGGAAGCTGCTGCATCTTAATGGAAGCAATTCCAAAGAAGTTTCTTTGCTAGATATGATCCAAATACATCCCTGAAGCAGGCAAACACCTTTAAAATGCATTTAAAAAACTTGGTTTGAAGTAGTGTCCTTTAGGTCTGAAATGCACAGAATAGACGATTCTAAGCGTTTTTGCACTGTTTCCAGCCTCAGTGTTGCTTGAAGCTGCTGCATTTTAATGAAAGCTATGACAATGAAGTTTTTGTGCTAGATATAATCCAAATACATCCCTGAAGCAGGCAAACACCTTTAAAATGCATTTAAATCACTTTGACTAATGTAGTGTTCTTTTGGTCTGAAATGCACAGAATAGACGATTCTAAGCGTTTTGGCACTGTTTCCAGCCTCAGTGATGTTTTAAGCTGCTGCATCTTAATGCAAGCAATTCCAAAGAAGTTTCTGTGCTAGATATGATCCAAATACATCCCTGAAGCAGGCAAACACCTTTAAAATGCATTTAAATCACTTTGACTAAAGTAGTGTTCTTTTGGTCTTAAATGCACAGAATAGACGATTCTAAGCGTTTTTGCACTGTTTCCAGCCTCAGTGTTGCTTGAAGCTGCTGCATTTTAATGAAAGCTATGACAATGAAGTTTCTGTGCTATATATGATCCAAATACATCCCTGAAGCAGACAAACACCTTTAAAATGCATTTAAATCACTTTGTTAAAAGTAGTGTTCTTTTGGTCTGAAATGCACAGAATAGACGATTCTAAGCGTTTCGGCACTGTTTCCAGCCTCAGTGTTGCTGGAAGCTGCTGCATCTTAATTAAAGCTATGACAATGAAGTTTTTGTGCTAGATATGATCCAAATACATCCCTGAAGCAGGAAAACACCTTTAAAATGCATTTAAATTATTTTGTGTAAAGTATTGTTCTTTTGGTCTGAAATGCACAGAATAGACGATTCTAAGCGTTTTGGCACTGTTTCCAGCCTCAGTGTTGCTTGAAGCTGATGCATCTTAATGCAAGCAATTCCAAAGAAGTTTCTTTGCTAGATATGATCCAAATACATCCCTGAAGAAGGCAAACACCTTTAAAATGCATTTAAATCACTTTGTTCAATATACTGTTCTTTTGGTCTGAAATGCACAGAATAGACGATTCTAAGCGTTTTGGCACTGTTTCCAGCCTCAGTGTTGCTGGAAGCTGCTGCATCTTAATGCAAGCAATTCCAAAGAAGTTTCTTTGCTAGATATGATCCAAATACATCCCTGAAGCAGGCAAACACCTTTAAAATGCATTTAAAAAACTTGGTTTGAAGTAGTGTCCTTTAGGTCTGAAATGCACAGAATAGACGATTCTAAGCGTTTTGGCACTGTTTCCAGCCTCAGTGTTGCTTGAAGCTTCTGCATCTTAATGCAAGCATTGCCAAAGAAGTTTTTGAGCTAGATATAATCCAAATACATCCCTGAAGAAGGCAAACACCTTTAAAATGCATTTAAATCACTTTGACTAAAGTAGTGTTCTTTTTGTCTGAAATGCACAGATTAGACGATTCTAAGCGTTTTGGCACTGTTTCCAGCCTCAGTGTTGCTGGAAGCTGCTGCATCTTAATGGAAGCAATTCCAAAGAAGTTTCTGTGCTAGATATGATCCAAATACATCCCTGAAGAAGGCAAACACCTTTAAAATGCATTTAAATCACTTTATTTAAAGTTGTGTTCTTTTGGTCTGAAATGCAATAGAATAGACGATTCTAAGCGTTTTTGCACTGTTTCCAGCCTCAGTGATGTTTTAAGCTGCTGCATCTTAATGCAAGTTATTCCAAAAAAGTTTTTGTGCTACATATGATCCAAATACATCCATGAAGCAGGCAAACACCTTTAAAATGCATTTAAATCACTTTGTTTAAAGTAGTGTTCTTTTGGTCTGAAATGCACAGAATAGACGATTCTAAGCGTTTTGGCACTGTTTCCAGCCTCAGTGTTGCTTGAAGCTGTTGCATCTTAATACAAGCAAATCCAAAAAAGTTTTTGTGCTAGATATGATTCAAATACATCCCTGAAGCAGGCAAACACCTTTAAAATGCATTTAAATCACTTTTTTTAAAGTATTGTTCTTTTTGTCTGAAATGCACAGAATAGACGATTCTAAGCGTTTTGGCACTGTTTCCAGCCTCAGTGATGTTTTAAGCTGCTGCATCTTAATGCAAGCAATTCCAAAGAAGTTTCTGTGCTACATATGATCCAAATACATCCATGAAGCAGGCAAACACCTTTAAAATGCATTTAAAAAACTTGGTTTGAAGTATTGTCCTTTAGGTCTGAAATGCAAAGAATAGACGATTCTAAGCGTTTTGGCACTGTTTCCAGCCTCAGTGTTGCTTGAAGCTTCTGCATCTTAATGCAAGCATTGCCAAAGAAGTTTTTGAGCTAGATATGATCCAAATACATCCCTGAAGAAGGCAAACACCTTTAAAATGCATTTAAATCACTTTGACTAAAGTAGTTCTCTTTTTGTCTGAAATGCACAGAATAGACGATTCTAAGCGTTTTTGCACTGTTTCCAGCCTCAGTGTTGCTTGAAGCTGCTGCATTTTAATGAAAGCTATGACAATGAAGTTTTTGTGCTAGATATAATCCAAATACATCCCTGAAGCAGGCAAACACCTTTAAAATGCATTTAAATCACTTTGACTAAAGTAGTGTTCTTTTGGTCTTAAATGCACAGAATAGACGATTCTAAGCGTTTTTGGACTGTTTCCAGCCTCAGTGTTGCTTGAAGCTGCTGCATTTTAATGAAAGCTATGACAATGAAGTTTCTGTGCTATATATGATCCAAATACATCCCTGAAGCAGGCAAACACCTTTAAAATGCATTTAAATCACTTTGTTAAAAGTAGTGTTCTTTTGGTCTGAAATGCACAGAATAGACGATTCTAAGCATTTTGGCACTGTTTCCAGCCTCAGTGATGTTTTAAGCTGCTGCATCTTAATGCAAGCAATTCCAAAGAAGTTTCTGTGCTAGATATGATCCAAATACATCCCTGAATAAGGCAAACACTTTTAAAATGCATTTAAATCACTTTGACTAAAGTAGTGTTCTTTTGGTCTTAAATGCACAGAATAGACGATTCTAAGCGTTTTGGCACTGTTTCCAGCCTCAGTGTTGCTGGAAGCTGCTGCATCTTAATGCAAGCAATTCCAAAGAAGTTTCTGTGCTAGATATGATCCAAATACATCCCTGAAGAAGGCAAACACCTTTAAAATGCATTTAAATCACTTTATTTAAAGTTGTGTTCTTTTGGTCTGAAATGCAATAGAATAGACGATTCTAAGCGTTTTTGCACTGTTTCCAGCCTCAGTGATGTTTTAAGCTGCTGCTTCTTAATGAAAGCTATGACAATGAAGTTTCTGTGCTATCCATGATCCAAATACATCCCTGAAGCAGGCAAACACCTTTAAAATGCATTTAAATCACTTTGTTAAAAGTAGTGTTCTTTTGGTCTGAAATGCACAGAATAGACGATTCTAAGCATTTTGGCACTGTTTCCAGCCTCAGTGATGTTTTAAGCTGCTGCATCTTAATGCAAGCAATTCCAAAGAAGTTTCTGTGCTAGATATGATCCAAATACATCCCTGAAGAAGGCAAACACCTTTAAAATGCATTTAAATCACTTTGACTAAAGTAGTGTTCTTTTGGTCTTAAATGCAACAGAATAGACGATTCTAAGCGTTTTGGCACTGTTTCTAGCCTCAGTGTTGCATGAAGCTGCTGCATCTTAATGCAAGCAATTCCAAAAAAGTTTTTGTGCTAGATATGATCCAAATACATCCCTGAAGCAGGCAAACACCTTTAAAATGCATTTAAATCACTTTGTTTAAAGTAGTGTTCTTTTTGTCTGAAATGCACAGAACAGGCGATTCTAAGCGTTTTGGCACTGTTTCCAGCCTCAGTGATGCTTTAAGCTGCTGCATCTTATTGCAAGCAATGCCAAACAACTTTTTGTGCTGGATATGATCCAAATACATCCCTGAAGCAGGCAAACACCTTAGACATGCATTAAATTTACTTTGACCAAAGTAGTTTTCATTTGGTCTTAAATGCAACAGAATAGACGATTCTAAGCGTTTTGGCACTGTTTCCAGCCTCAGTGTTGCTTGAAGCTGCTGCATCTTAATGCAAGCAATTCCAAAAAAGTTTTTGTGCTACATATGATCCAAATACATCCCTGAAGCAGGCAAACACCTTTAAAATGCATTTAAATCACTTTGTTTAAAGTAGTGTTCTTTTGGTCTGAAATGCACAGAATAGACGATTCTAAGCGTTTTGGCACTGTTTCCAGCCTCAGTGTTGCTTGAAGATGCTGCATTTTAATGAAAGCTATGACAATGAAGTTTCTGTGCTACATATGATCCAAATACATCCCTGAAGCAGGTAAACACCTTTAAAATGCATTTAAAAAACTTGGTTTGAAGTAGTGTCCTTTAGGTCTGAAATGCACAGAATAGACGATTCTAAGCGTTTTGGCACTGTTTCCAGCCTCAGTGTTGCTTGAAGCTTCTGCATCTTAATGCAAGCATTGCCAAAGAAGTTTTTGAGCTAGATATAATCCAAATACATCCCTGAAGAAGGCAAACACTTTTAAAATGCATTTAAATCACTTTGACTAAAGTAGTGTTCTTTTGGTCTTAAATGCACAGAATAGACGATTCTAAGCGTTTTGGCACTGTTTCCAGCCTCAGTGTTGCTGGAAGCTGCTGCATCTTAATGCAAGCAATTCCAAAGAAGTTTCTGTGCTAGATATGATCCAAATACATCCCTGAAGAAGGCAAACACCTTTAAAATGCATTTAAATCACTTTATTTAAAGTTGTGTTCTTTTGGTCTGAAATGCAATAGAATAGACGATTCTAAGCGTTTTTGCACTGTTTCCAGCCTCAGTGATGTTTTAAGCTGCTGCTTCTTAATGAAAGCTATGACAATGAAGTTTCTGTGCTATCCATGATCCAAATACATCCCTGAAGCAGGCAAACACCTTTAAAATGCATTTAAATCACTTTGTTAAAAGTAGTGTTCTTTTGGTCTGAAATGCACAGAATAGACGATTCTAAGCATTTTGGCACTGTTTCCAGCCTCAGTGATGTTTTAAGCTGCTGCATCTTAATGCAAGCAATTCCAAAGAAGTTTCTGTGCTAGATATGATCCAAATACATCCCTGAAGAAGGCAAACACCTTTAAAATGCATTTAAATCACTTTGACTAAAGTAGTGTTCTTTTGGTCTTAAATGCAACAGAATAGACGATTCTAAGCGTTTTGGCACTGTTTCTAGCCTCAGTGTTGCATGAAGCTGCTGCATCTTAATGCAAGCAATTCCAAAAAAGTTTTTGTGCTAGATATGATCCAAATACATCCCTGAAGCAGGCAAACACCTTTAAAATGCATTTAAATCACTTTGTTTAAAGTAGTGTTCTTTTTGTCTGAAATGCACAGAACAGGCGATTCTAAGCGTTTTGGCACTGTTTCCAGCCTCAGTGATGCTTTAAGCTGCTGCATCTTATTGCAAGCAATGCCAAACAACTTTTTGTGCTGGATATGATCCAAATACATCCCTGAAGCAGGCAAACACCTTAGACATGCATTAAATTTACTTTGACCAAAGTAGTTTTCATTTGGTCTTAAATGCAACAGAATAGACGATTCTAAGCGTTTTGGCACTGTTTCCAGCCTCAGTGTTGCTTGAAGCTGCTGCATCTTAATGCAAGCAATTCCAAAAAAGTTTTTGTGCTACATATGATCCAAATACATCCCTGAAGCAGGCAAACACCTTTAAAATGCATTTAAATCACTTTGTTTAAAGTAGTGTTCTTTTGGTCTGAAATGCACAGAATAGACGATTCTAAGCGTTTTGGCACTGTTTCCAGCCTCAGTGTTGCTTGAAGATGCTGCATTTTAATGAAAGCTATGACAATGAAGTTTCTGTGCTACATATGATCCAAATACATCCCTGAAGCAGGTAAACACCTTTAAAATGCATTTAAAAAACTTGGTTTGAAGTAGTGTCCTTTAGGTCTGAAATGCACAGAATAGACGATTCTAAGCGTTTTGGCACTGTTTCCAGCCTCAGTGTTGCTTGAAGCTTCTGCATCTTAATGCAAGCATTGCCAAAGAAGTTTTTGAGCTAGATATAATCCAAATACATCCCTGAAGAAGGCAAACACCTTTAAAATGCATTTAAATCACTTTGACTAAAGTAGTGTTCTTTTTGTCTGAAATGCACAGATTAGACGATTCTAAGCGTTTTGGCACTGTTTCCAGCCTCAGTGTTGCTGGAAGCTGCTGCATCTTAATGGAAGCAATTCCAAAGAAGTTTCTGTGCTAGATATGATCCAAATACATCCCTGAAGAAGGCAAACACCTTTAAAATGCATTTAAATCACTTTATTTAAAGTTGTGTTCTTTTGGTCTGAAATGCAATAGAATAGACGATTCTAAGCGTTTTTGCACTGTTTCCAGCCTCAGTGATGTTTTAAGCTGCTGCATCTTAATGCAAGTTATTCCAAAAAAGTTTTTGTGCTACATATGATCCAAATACATCCATGAAGCAGGCAAACACCTTTAAAATGCATTTAAATCACTTTGTTTAAAGTAGTGTTCTTTTGGTCTGAAATGCACAGAATAGACGATTCTAAGCGTTTTGGCACTGTTTCCAGCCTCAGTGTTGCTTGAAGCTGTTGCATCTTAATACAAGCAAATCCAAAAAAGTTTTTGTGCTAGATATGATTCAAATACATCCCTGAAGCAGGCAAACACCTTTAAAATGCATTTAAATCACTTTTTTTAAAGTATTGTTCTTTTTGTCTGAAATGCACAGAATAGACGATTCTAAGCGTTTTGGCACTGTTTCCAGCCTCAGTGATGTTTTAAGCTGCTGCATCTTAATGCAAGCAATTCCAAAGAAGTTTCTGTGCTAGATATGATCCAAATACATCCCTGAAGAAGGCAAACACCTTTAAAATGCATTTAAATCACTTTGACTAAAGTAGTGTTCTTTTTGTCTGAAATGCACAGAATAGACGATTCTAAGCGTTTTTGCACTGTTTCCAGCCTCAGTGTTGCTTGAAGCTGCTGCATTTTAATGAAAGCTATGACAATGAAGTTTTTGTGCTAGATATAATCCAAATACATCCCTGAAGCAGGCAAACACCTTTAAAATGCATTTAAATCACTTTGACTAAAGTAGTGTTCTTTTGGTCTTAAATGCACAGAATAGACGATTCTAAGCGTTTTTGGACTGTTTCCAGCCTCAGTGTTGCTTGAAGCTGCTGCATTTTAATGAAAGCTATGACAATGAAGTTTCTGTGCTATATATGATCCAAATACATCCCTGAAGCAGGCAAACACCTTTAAAATGCATTTAAATCACTTTGTTAAAAGTAGTGTTCTTTTGGTCTGAAATGCACAGAATAGACGATTCTAAGCATTTTGGCACTGTTTCCAGCCTCAGTGATGTTTTAAGCTGCTGCATCTTAATGCAAGCAATTCCAAAGAAGTTTCTGTGCTAGATATGATCCAAATACATCCCTGAATAAGGCAAACACTTTTAAAATGCATTTAAATCACTTTGACTAAAGTAGTGTTCTTTTGGTCTTAAATGCACAGAATAGACGATTCTAAGCGTTTTGGCACTGTTTCCAGCCTCAGTGTTGCTGGAAGCTGCTGCATCTTAATGCAAGCAATTCCAAAGAAGTTTCTGTGCTAGATATGATCCAAATACATCCCTGAAGAAGGCAAACACCTTTAAAATGCATTTAAATCACTTTATTTAAAGTTGTGTTCTTTTGGTCTGAAATGCAATAGAATAGACGATTCTAAGCGTTTTTGCACTGTTTCCAGCCTCAGTGATGTTTTAAGCTGCTGCTTCTTAATGAAAGCTATGACAATGAAGTTTCTGTGCTATCCATGATCCAAATACATCCCTGAAGCAGGCAAACACCTTTAAAATGCATTTAAATCACTTTGTTAAAAGTAGTGTTCTTTTGGTCTGAAATGCACAGAATAGACGATTCTAAGCATTTTGGCACTGTTTCCAGCCTCAGTGATGTTTTAAGCTGCTGCATCTTAATGCAAGCAATTCCAAAGAAGTTTCTGTGCTAGATATGATCCAAATACATCCCTGAAGAAGGCAAACACCTTTAAAATGCATTTAAATCACTTTGACTAAAGTAGTGTTCTTTTGGTCTTAAATGCAACAGAATAGACGATTCTAAGCGTTTTGGCACTGTTTCTAGCCTCAGTGTTGCATGAAGCTGCTGCATCTTAATGCAAGCAATTCCAAAAAAGTTTTTGTGCTAGATATGATCCAAATACATCCCTGAAGCAGGCAAACACCTTTAAAATGCATTTAAATCACTTTGTTTAAAGTAGTGTTCTTTTTGTCTGAAATGCACAGAACAGGCGATTCTAAGCGTTTTGGCACTGTTTCCAGCCTCAGTGATGCTTTAAGCTGCTGCATCTTATTGCAAGCAATGCCAAACAACTTTTTGTGCTGGATATGATCCAAATACATCCCTGAAGCAGGCAAACACCTTAGACATGCATTAAATTTACTTTGACCAAAGTAGTTTTCATTTGGTCTTAAATGCAACAGAATAGACGATTCTAAGCGTTTTGGCACTGTTTCCAGCCTCAGTGTTGCTTGAAGCTGCTGCATCTTAATGCAAGCAATTCCAAAAAAGTTTTTGTGCTACATATGATCCAAATACATCCCTGAAGCAGGCAAACACCTTTAAAATGCATTTAAATCACTTTGTTTAAAGTAGTGTTCTTTTGGTCTGAAATGCACAGAATAGACGATTCTAAGCGTTTTGGCACTGTTTCCAGCCTCAGTGTTGCTTGAAGATGCTGCATTTTAATGAAAGCTATGACAATGAAGTTTCTGTGCTACATATGATCCAAATACATCCCTGAAGCAGGTAAACACCTTTAAAATGCATTTAAATCACTTTGACTAATGTAGTGTTCTTTTGGTCTGAAATGCACAGAATAGACGATTCTAAGCGTTTTGGCACTGTTTCCAGCCTCAGAGAAGTTTTAAGCTGCTGCATCTTAATGCAAGCAATTCCAAAGAAGTTTCTGTGCTAGATATGATCCAAATACATCCCTGAAGCAGGCAAACACCTTTAAAATGCATTTAAATCACTTTGTTTAAAGTAGTGTTCTTTTGGTCTTAAATGCACAGAATAGACGATTCTAAGCGTTTTTGCACTGTTTCCAGCCTCAGTGTTCCTTGAAGCTGCTGCATTTTAATGAAAGCTATGACAATGAAGTTTTTGTACTAGATATGATCCAAATACATCCCTGAAGCAGGCAAACACCTTTAAAATGCATTTAAATCACTTTGTTAAAAGTAGTGTTCTTTTGGTCTGAAATGCACAGAATAGACGATTCTAAGCGTTTTGGCACTGTTTCCAGCCTCAGTGTTGCTTGAAGCTGTTGCATCTTAATACAAGCAAATCCAAAAAAGTTTTTGTGCTACATATGATTCAAATACATCCCTGAAGAAGGCAAACACATTTAAAATGCATTTAAATCACTTTGTTGAAAGTAGTGTTCTTTTGGTCTGAAATACACAGAATAGACGATTCTAAGCGTTTTGGCACTGTTTCCAGCCTCAGTGTTGCTTGAAGCTGTTGCATCTTAATACAAGCAATTCCAAAGAAGTTTCTGTGCTAGATATGATCCAAATACATCCCTGAAGCAGGCAAACACCTTTAAAATGCATTTAAATCACTTTGTTTAAAGTAGTGTTCTTTTGGTCTTAAATGCACAGAATAGACGATTCTAAGCGTTTTGGCACTGTTTCCAGCCTCAGTGTTGCTGGAAGCTGCTGCATCTTAATGCAAGCAATTCCAAAGAAGTTTCTGTGCTAGATATGATCCAAATACATCCCTGAAGAAGGCAAACACATTTAAAATGCATTTAAATCACTTTATTTAAAGTTGTGTTCTTTTGGTCTGAAATGCAATAGAATAGACGATTCTAAGCGTTTTTGCACTGTTTCCAGCCTCAGTGTTGCTTGAAGCTGTTGCATCTTAATACAAGCAAATCCAAAAAAGTTTTTGTGCTACATATGATTCAAATACATCCCTGAAGAAGGCAAACACATTTAAAATGCATTTAAATCACTTTGTTAAAAGTAGTGTTCTTTTGGTCTGAAATGCACAGAATAGACGATTCTAAGCGTTTTGGCACTGTTTCCAGCCTCAGTGTTGCTTGAAGCTGTTGCATCTTAATACAAGCAAATCCAAAAAAGTTTTTGTGCTACATATGATTCAAATACATCCCTGAAGAAGGCAAACACATTTAAAATGCATTTAAATCACTTTGACTAAAGTAGTGTTCTTTTGGTCTGAAATGCACAGAATAGACGATTCTACGCGTTTTGGCACTGTTTCCAGCCTCAGTGTTGCTTGAAGATGCTACATTTTAATGAAAGCTATGACAATGAAGGTTTTGTGCTAGATATGATCGTAATACATCCCGAAGCAGGCAAACACCTTTAAAGCGCATTTAAATCACTTTGTTGAAAGTAGTGTTCTTTTGGTCTGAAATGCACATAATAGACGATTCTAAGCGTTTTTGCACTGTTTCCAGCCTCAGTGATGTTTTAAGCTGCTGCATCTTAATGCAAGCAATTCCAAAAAAGTTTTTGTGGTACATATTATCCAAATACATCACTGAAGCAGGCAAACACCTTTAAAATGCATTTAAATCACTTTGTAAAAGTAGTGTTCTTTTGGTCTTAAATGCACAGAATAGACGATTCTAAGCGTTTTGGAACTGTTTCCAGCCTCAGTGTTGCTGGAAGCTGCTGCATTTTAATTAAAGCTATGACAATGAAGTTTCTGTGCTACATATGATCCAAATACATCCCTGAAGCAGGCAAACACCTTTAAAATGCATTTAAATCACTTTGTAAAAGTAGTGTTCTTTTGGTCTGAAATGCACAGAATAGACGATTCTAAGCGTTTTGGCACTCTTTCCAGCCTCAGTGTTGCTGGAAGCTGCTGCATTTTAATGAAAGCTATGACAATGAAGTTTCTGTGCTACGTATGATCCAAATACATCCCTAAAGCAGGCAAACACCTTTAAAATGCATTTAAATCACTTTGTTTAAAGTAGTGTTCTTTTTGTCTGAAATGCACAGAATAGACGATTCTAAGCGTATTGGCACTGTTTCCAGCCTCAGTGATGTTTTAAGCTGCTGCATCTTAATGCAAGCAATTCCAAAGAAGTTTCTGTGCTAGATATGATCCAAATACATCCATGAAGCAGGCAAACACCTTTAAAATGCATTTAAATCACTTTGTTTAAAGTAGTGTTCTTTTGGTCTGAAATGCACAGAATAGACGATTCTAAGCGTTTTTGCACTGTTTCCAGCCTCAGTGTTGCTTGAAGCTGCTGCATTTTAATGAAAGCTATGACAATGAAGTTTCTGTGCTACATATGATCCAAATACATCCCTGAAGCAGGCAAACACCTTTAAAATACATTTAAATCAATTTGTTTAAAGTAGTGTTCTTTTGGTCTGAAATGCACAGAATAGACGATTCTAAGCGTTTTTGCACTGTTTCCAGCCTCAGTGATGTTTTAAGCTGCTGCATCTTAATGCAAGCAATTCCAAAGAAGTTTCTGTGCTAGATATGATCCAAATACATCCCTGAAGCAGGCAAACACCTTTAAAATACATTTAAATCAATTTGTTTAAAGTAGTGTTCTTTTGGTCTGAAATGCACAGAATAGACGATTCTAATCGTTTTGGCACTGTTTCCAGCCTCAGTGTTGCTGGAAGCTGCTGCATCCTAATGGAAGCAATTCCAAAGAAGTTTCTGTGCTAGATATGATCCAAATACATCCCTGAAGAAGGCAAACACCTTTAAAATGCATTTAAATCACTTTGTTAAAAGTAGTGTTCTTTTGGTCTGAAATGCACAGAATAGACGATTCTAAGCATTTTGGCACTGTTTCCAGCCTCAGTGATGTTTTAAGCTGCTGCATCTTAATGCAAGCAATTCCAAAGAAGTTTCTGTGCTAGATATGATCCAAATACATCCCTGAATAAGGCAAACACTTTTAAAATGCATTTAAATCACTTTGACTAAAGTAGTGTTCTTTTGGTCTTAAATGCACAGAATAGACGATTCTAAGCGTTTTGGCACTGTTTCCAGCCTCAGTGTTGCTGGAAGCTGCTGCATCTTAATGCAAGCAATTCCAAAGAAGTTTCTGTGCTAGATATGATCCAAATACATCCCTGAAGAAGGCAAACACCTTTAAAATGCATTTAAATCACTTTATTTAAAGTTGTGTTCTTTTGGTCTGAAATGCAATAGAATAGACGATTCTAAGCGTTTTTGCACTGTTTCCAGCCTCAGTGATGTTTTAAGCTGCTGCTTCTTAATGAAAGCTATGACAATGAAGTTTCTGTGCTATCCATGATCCAAATACATCCCTGAAGCAGGCAAACACCTTTAAAATGCATTTAAATCACTTTGTTAAAAGTAGTGTTCTTTTGGTCTGAAATGCACAGAATAGACGATTCTAAGCATTTTGGCACTGTTTCCAGCCTCAGTGATGTTTTAAGCTGCTGCATCTTAATGCAAGCAATTCCAAAGAAGTTTCTGTGCTAGATATGATCCAAATACATCCCTGAAGAAGGCAAACACCTTTAAAATGCATTTAAATCACTTTGACTAAAGTAGTGTTCTTTTGGTCTTAAATGCAACAGAATAGACGATTCTAAGCGTTTTGGCACTGTTTCTAGCCTCAGTGTTGCATGAAGCTGCTGCATCTTAATGCAAGCAATTCCAAAAAAGTTTTTGTGCTAGATATGATCCAAATACATCCCTGAAGCAGGCAAACACCTTTAAAATGCATTTAAATCACTTTGTTAAAAGTAGTGTTCTTTTGGTCTGAAATGCACAGAATAGACGATTCTAAGCGTTTTGGCACTGTTTCCAGCCTCAGTGTTGCTTGAAGATGCTGCATTTTAATGAAAGCTATGACAATGAAGTTTCTGTGCTACATATGATCCAAATACATCCCTGAAGCAGGCAAACACCTTTAAAATGCATTTAAATCACTTTGTTTAAAGTAGTGTTCTTTTTGTCTGAAATGCACAGAACAGGCGATTCTAAGCGTTTTGGCACTGTTTCCAGCCTCAGTGATGCTTTAAGCTGCTGCATCTTATTGCAAGCAATGCCAAACAACTTTTTGTGCTGGATATGATCCAAATACATCCCTGAAGCAGGCAAACACCTTAGACATGCATTAAATTTACTTTGACCAAAGTAGTTTTCATTTGGTCTTAAATGCAACAGAATAGACGATTCTAAGCGTTTTGGCACTGTTTCCAGCCTCAGTGTTGCTTGAAGCTGCTGCATCTTAATGCAAGCAATTCCAAAAAAGTTTTTGTGCTACATATGATCCAAATACATCCCTGAAGCAGGCAAACACCTTTAAAATGCATTTAAATCACTTTGTTTAAAGTAGTGTTCTTTTGGTCTGAAATGCACAGAATAGACGATTCTAAGCGTTTTGGCACTGTTTCCAGCCTCAGTGTTGCTTGAAGATGCTGCATTTTAATGAAAGCTATGACAATGAAGTTTCTGTGCTACATATGATCCAAATACATCCCTGAAGCAGGTAAACACCTTTAAAATGCATTTAAATCACTTTGACTAATGTAGTGTTCTTTTGGTCTGAAATGCACAGAATAGACGATTCTAAGCGTTTTGGCCCTGTTTCCAGCCTCAGAGAAGTTTTAAGCTGCTGCATCTTAATGCAAGCAATTCCAAAGAAGTTTCTGTGCTAGATATGATCCAAATACATCCCTGAAGCAGGCAAACACCTTTAAAATGCATTTAAATCACTTTGTTTAAAGTAGTGTTCTTTTGGTCTTAAATGCACAGAATAGACGATTCTAAGCGTTTTTGCACTGTTTCCAGCCTCAGTGTTCCTTGAAGCTGCTGCATTTTAATGAAAGCTATGACAATGAAGTTTTTGTACTAGATATGATCCAAATACATCCCTGAAGCAGGCAAACACCTTTAAAATGCATTTAAATCACTTTGTTAAAAGTAGTGTTCTTTTGGTCTGAAATGCACAGAATAGACGATTCTAAGCGTTTTGGCACTGTTTCCAGCCTCAGTGTTGCTTGAAGCTGTTGCATCTTAATACAAGCAAATCCAAAAAAGTTTTTGTGCTACATATGATTCAAATACATCCCTGAAGAAGGCAAACACATTTAAAATGCATTTAAATCACTTTGTTGAAAGTAGTGTTCTTTTGGTCTGAAATACACAGAATAGACGATTCTAAGCGTTTTGGCACTGTTTCCAGCCTCAGTGTTGCTTGAAGCTGTTGCATCTTAATACAAGCAATTCCAAAGAAGTTTCTGTGCTAGATATGATCCAAATACATCCCTGAAGCAGGCAAACACCTTTAAAATGCATTTAAATCACTTTGTTTAAAGTAGTGTTCTTTTGGTCTTAAATGCACAGAATAGACGATTCTAAGCGTTTTGGCACTGTTTCCAGCCTCAGTGTTGCTGGAAGCTGCTGCATCTTAATGCAAGCAATTCCAAAGAAGTTTCTGTGCTAGATATGATCCAAATACATCCCTGAAGAAGGCAAACACATTTAAAATGCATTTAAATCACTTTATTTAAAGTTGTGTTCTTTTGGTCTGAAATGCAATAGAATAGACGATTCTAAGCGTTTTTGCACTGTTTCCAGCCTCAGTGTTGCTTGAAGCTACTGCATTTTAATGAAAGCTATGACAATGAACTTTTTGTACTAGATATGATCCAAATACATCCCTGAAGCAGGCAAACACCTTTAAAATGCATTTAAATCACTTTGTTTAAAGTAGTGTTCTTTTGGTCTGAAATGCACAGAATAGACGATTCTAAGCGTTTTGGCACTGTTTCCAGCCTCAGTGTTGCTTGAAGCTGTTGCATCTTAATACAAGCAAATCCAAAAAAGTTTTTGTGCTAGATATGATTCAAATACATCCCTGAAACAGGCAAACACCTTTAAAATGCATTTAAATCACTTTGTTAAAGTAGTGTTCTTTTGGTCTGAAATGCACAGAATAGACGATTCTAAGCGTTTTTGCACTGTTTCCAGCCTCAGTGTTGCTTGAAGCTGCTGCATTTTAATGAAAGCTATGACAATGAAGTTTCTGTGCTACATATGATCCAAATACATCCCTGAAGCAGGCAAACACCTTTAAAATACATTTAAATCAATTTGTTTAAAGTAGTGTTCTTTTGGTCTGAAATGCACAGAATAGACGATTCTAAGCGTTTTTGCACTGTTTCCAGCCTCAGTGATGTTTTAAGCTGCTGCATCTTAATGCAAGCAATTCCAAAGAAGTTTCTGTGCTAGATATGATCCAAATACATCCCTGAAGCAGGCAAACACCTTTAAAATACATTTAAATCAATTTGTTTAAAGTAGTGTTCTTTTGGTCTGAAATGCACAGAATAGACGATTCTAATCGTTTTGGCACTGTTTCCAGCCTCAGTGTTGCTGGAAGCTGCTGCATCCTAATGGAAGCAATTCCAAAGAAGTTTCTGTGCTAGATATGATCCAAATACATCCCTGAAGAAGGCAAACACCTTTAAATTGCATTTAAATCACTTTGACTAATGTAGTGTTCTTTTGGTCTGAAATGCACAGAATAGACGATTCTAAGCGTTTTGGCCCTGTTTCCAGCCTCAGAGAAGTTTTAAGCTGCTGCATCTTAATGCAAGCAATTCCAAAGAAGTTTCTGTGCTAGATATGATCCAAATACATCCCTGAAGCAGGCAAACACCTTTAAAATGCATTTAAATCACTTTGTAAAAGTAGTGTTCTTTTGGTCTGAAATGCACAGAATAGACGATTCTAAGCGTTTTGGCCCTGTTTCCAGCCTCAGAGAAGTTTTAAGCTGCTGCATCTTAATGCAAGCAATTCCAAAGAAGTTTCTGTGCTAGATATGATCCAAATACATCCCTGAAGCAGGCAAACACCTTTAAAATGCATTTAAATCTCTTTGTAAAAGTAGTGTTCTTTTGGTCTGAAATGCACAGAATAGACGATTCTAAGCGTTTTGGCACTGTTTCCAGACTCAGTGTTGCTTGAAGATGCTGCATTTTAATGAAAGCTATGACAATGAAGTTTTTGTGCTAGATATAATCCAAATACATCCCTGAAGAAGGCAAACACCTTTAAATTGCATTTAAATCACTTTGTTAAATATACTTTTCTTTTGGTCTGAAATGCACAGAAAAGACGATTCTAAGCGTTTCGGCACTGTTTCCAGCCTCAGTGTTGCTGGAAGCTGCTGCATCTTAATTAAAGCTATGACAATGAAGTTTTTGTGCTAGATATGATCCAAATACATCCCTGAAGCAGGAAAACACCTTTAAAATGCATTTAAATTATTTTGTATAAAGTATTGTTCTTTTGGTCTGAAATGCACAGAATAGACGATTCTAAGCGTTTTGGCACTGTTTCCAGCCTCAGTGTTGCTTGAAGCTGATGCATCTTAATGCAAGCAATTCCAAAGAAGTTTCTTTGCTAGATATGATCCAAATACATCCCTGAAGAAGGCAAACACCTTTAAAATGCATTTAAATCACTTTGTTCAATATACTGTTCTTTTGGTCTGAAATGCACAGAATAGACGATTCTAAGCGTTTTGGCACTGTTTCCAGCCTCAGTGTTGCTGGAAGCTGCTGCATCTTAATGGAAGCAATTCCAAAGAAGTTTCTTTGCTAGATATGATCCAAATACATCCCTGAAGCAGGCAAACACCTTTAAAATGCATTTAAAAAACTAGGTTTGAAGTAGTGTCCTTTAGGTCTGAAATGCACAGAATAGACGATTCTAAGCGTTTTGGCACTGTTTCCAGCCTCAGTGTTGCTTGAAGCTTCTGCATCTTAATGCAAGCATTGCCAAAGAAGTTTTTGAGCTAGATATGATCCAAATACATCCCTGAAGAAGGCAAACACCTTTAAAATGCATTTAAATCACTTTGACTAAAGTAGTGTTCTTTTTGTCTGAAATGCACAGAATAGACGATTCTAAGCGTTTTGGCACTGTTTCCAGCCTCAGTGTTGCTGGAAGCTGCTGCATCTTAATGGAAGCAATTCCAAAGAAGTTTCTTTGCTAGATATGATCCAAATACATCCCTGAAGCAGGCAAACACCTTTAAAATGCATTTAAAAAACTTGGTTTGAAGTAGTGTCCTTTAGGTCTGAAATGCACAGAATAGACGATTCTAAGCGTTTTTGCACTGTTTCCAGCCTCAGTGTTGCTTGAAGCTGCTGCATTTTAATGAAAGCTATGACAATGAAGTTTTTGTGCTAGATATAATCCAAATACATCCCTGAAGCAGGCAAACACCTTTAAAATGCATTTAAATCACTTTGACTAAAGTAGTGTTCTTTTGGTCTTAAATGCACAGAATAGACGATTCTAAGCGTTTTGGCACTGTTTCCAGCCTCAGTGTTGCTGGAAGCTGCTGCATCTTAATGCAAGCAATTCCAAAGAAGTTTCTGTGCTAGATATGATCCAAATACATCCCTGAAGAAGGCAAACACATTTAAAATGCATTTAAATCACTTTATTTAAAGTTGTGTTCTTTTGGTCTGAAATGCAATAGAATAGACGATTCTAAGCGTTTTTGCACTGTTTCCAGCCTCAGTGTTCCTTGAAGCTACTGCATTTTAATGAAAGCTATGACAATGAACTTTTTGTAATAGATATGATCCAAATACATCCCTGAAGCAGGCAAACACCTTTAAAATGCATTTAAATCACTTTGTTAAAAGTAGTGTTCTTTTGGTCTGAAATGCACAGAATAGACGATTCTAAGCGTTTTGGCACTGTTTCCAGCCTCAGTGTTGCTTGAAGCTGTTGCATCTTAATACAAGCAAATCCAAAAAAGTTTTTGTGCTACATATGATTCAAATACATCCCTGAAGAAGGCAAACACATTTAAAATGCATTTAAATCACTTTGTTGAAAGTAGTGTTCTTTTGGTCTGAAATACACAGAATAGACGATTCTAAGCGTTTTGGCACTGTTTCCAGCCTCAGTGTTGCTTGAAGCTGCTGCATTTTAATGAAAGCTATGACAATGAAGTTTTTGTGCTAGATATGATCCAAATACATCCCTGAAGCAGGCAAACACCTTTAAAATGCATTTAAATCACTTTGACTAATGTAGTGTTCTTTTGGTCTGAAATGCACAGAATAGACGATTCTAAGCGTTTTGGCACTGTTTCCAGCCTCAGTGATGTTTTAAGCTGCTGCATCTTAATGCAAGCAATTCCAAAGAAGTTTCTGTGCTAGATATGATCCAAATACATCCCTGATGAAGGCAAACACTTTTAAAATGCATTTAAATCACTTTATTTAAAGTTGTGTTCTTTTGGTCTGAAATGCAATAGAATAGACGATTCTAAGCGTTTTTGCACTGTTTCCAGCCTCAGTGTTCCTTGAAGCTGCTGCATTTTAATGAAAGCTATGACAATGAAGTTTTTGTACTAGATATGATCCAAATACATCCCTGAAGCAGGCAAACACCTTTAAAATGCATTTAAATCACTTTGACTAATGTAGTGTTCTTTTGGTCTGAAATGCACAGAATAGACGATTCTAAGCGTTTTGGCACTGTTTCCAGCCTCAGTGATGTTTTAAGCTGCTGCATCTTAATGCAAGCAATTCCAAAGAAGTTTCTGTGCTAGATATGATCCAAATACATCCCTGATGAAGGCAAACACTTTTAAAATGCATTTAAATCACTTTATTTAAAGTTGTGTTCTTTTGGTCTGAAATGCAATAGAATAGACGATTCTAAGCGTTTTTGCACTGTTTCCAGCCTCAGTGTTCCTTGAAGCTGCTGCATTTTAATGAAAGCTATGACAATGAAGTTTTTGTACTAGATATGATCCAAATACATCCCTGAAGCAGACAAACACCTTTAAAATGCATTTAAATCACTTTGTTAAAAGTAGTGTTCTTTTGGTCTGAAATGCACAGAATAGACGATTCTAAGCGTTTTGGCACTGTTTCCAGCCTCAGTGTTGCTTGACGCTGTTGCATCTTAATACAAGCAAATCCAAAAAAGTTTTTGTGCTACATATGATTCAAATACATCCCTGAAGAAGGCAAACACATTTAAAATGCATTTAAATCACTTTGACTAAAGTAGTGTTCTTTTGGTCTGAAATGCACAGAATAGACGATTCTACGCGTTTTGGCACTGTTTCCAGCCTCAGTGTTGCTTGAAGATGCTACATTTTAATGAAAGCTATGACAATGAAGGTTTTGTGCTAGATATGATCGTAATACATCCCGAAGCAGGCAAACACCTTTAAAGCGCATTTAAATCACTTTATTTAAAGTAGTGTTCTTTTGGTCTGAAATGCACATTATAGACGATTCTAAGCGTTTTGGCACTGTTTCCAGCCTCAGTGATGTTTTAAGCTGCTGCATCTTAATGCAAGCAATTCCAAAAAAGTTTTTGTGCTACATATTATCCAAATACATCCCTGAAGCAGGCAAACACCTTTAAAATGCATTTAAATCACTTTGTAAAAGTAGTGTTCTTTTGGTCTGAAATGCACAGAATAGACGATTCTAAGCGTTTTGGCACTGTTTCCAGCCTCAGTGTTGCTGGAAGCTGCTGCATTTTAATTAAAGCTATGACAATGAAGTTTCTGTGCTACATATGATCCAAATACATCCCTGAAGCAGGCAAACACCTTTAAAATGCATTTAAATCACTTTGTAAAAGTAGTGTTCTTTTGGTCTGAAATGCACAGAATAGACGATTCTAAGCGTTTTGGCACTCTTTCCAGCCTCAGTGTTGCTGGAAGCTGCTGCATTTTAATGAAAGCTATGACAATGAAGTTTCTGTGCTACATATGATCCAAATACATCCCTAAAGCAGGCAAACACCTTTAAAATGCATTTAAATCACTTTGTTTAAAGTAGTGTTCTTTTTGTCTGAAATGCACAGAATAGACGATTCTAAGCGTTTTTGCACTGTTTCCAGCCTCAGTGTTGCTTGAAGCTGCTGCATTTTAATGAAAGCTATGACAATGAAGTTTCTGTGCTACATATGATCCAAATACATCCCTGAAGCAGGCAAACACCTTTAAAATACATTTAAATCAATTTGTTTAAAGTAGTGTTCTTTTGGTCTGAAATGCACAGAATAGACGATTCTAAGCGTTTTTGCACTGTTTCCAGCCTCAGTGATGTTTTAAGCTGCTGCATCTTAATGCAAGCAATTCCAAAGAAGTTTCTGTGCTAGATATGATCCCAATACATCCCTGAAGCAGGCAAACACCTTTAAAATACATTTAAATCAATTTGTTTAAAGTAGTGTTCTTTTGGTCTGAAATGCACAGAATAGACGATTCTAATCGTTTTGGCACTGTTTCCAGCCTCAGAGAAGTTTTAAGCTGCTGCATCTTAATGCAAGCAATTCCAAAGAAGTTTCTGTGCTAGATATGATCCAAATACATCCCTGAAGAAGGCAAACACCTTTAAATTGCATTTAAATCACTTTGTTAAATATACTTTTCTTTTGGTCTGAAATGCACAGAAAAGACGATTCTAAGCGTTTCGGCACTGTTTCCAGCCTCAGTGTTGCTGGAAGCTGCTGCATCTTAATTAAAGCTATGACAATGAAGTTTTTGTGCTAGATATGATCCAAATACATCCCTGAAGCAGGAAAACACCTTTAAAATGCATTTAAATTATTTTGTGTAAAGTATTGTTCTTTTGGTCTGAAATGCACAGAATAGACGATTCTAAGCGTTTTGGCACTGTTTCCAGCCTCAGTGTTGCTTGAAGCTGATGCATCTTAATGCAAGCAATTCCAAAGAAGTTTCTTTGCTAGATATGATCCAAATACATCCCTGAAGAAGGCAAACACCTTTAAAATGCATTTAAATCACTTTGTTCAATATACTGTTCTTTTGGTCTGAAATGCACAGAATAGACGATTCTAAGCGTTTTGGCACTGTTTCCAGCCTCAGTGTTGCTGGAAGCTGCTGCATTTTAATTAAAGCTATGACAATGAAGTTTCTGTGCTACATATGATCCAAATACATCCCTGAAGCAGGCAAACACCTTTAAAATGCATTTAAATCACTTTGTAAAAGTAGTGTTCTTTTGGTCTGAAATGCACAGAATAGACGATTCTAAGCGTTTTGGCACTCTTTCCAGCCTCAGTGTTGCTTGAAGCTGTTGCATCTTAATACAAGCAAATCCAAAAAAGTTTTTGTGCTAGATATGATTCAAATACATCCCTGAAGCAGGCAAACACCTTTAAAATGCATTTAAATCACTTTGTTTAAAGTAGTGTTCTTTTTGTCTGAAATGCACAGAATAGACGATTCTAAGCGTTTTGGCACTGTTTCCAGCCTCAGTGATGTTTTAAGCTGCTGCATCTTAATGCAAGCAATTCCAAAGAAGTTTCTGTGCTAGATATGATCCAAATACATCCATGAAGCAGGCAAACACCTTTAAAATGCATTTAAATCACTTTGTAAAAGTAGTGTTCTTTTGGTCTGAAATGCACAGAATAGACGATTCTAAGCGTTTTGGCACTGTTTCCAGCCTCAGTGTTGCTGGAAACTGCTGCATTTTAATGAAAGCTATGACAATGAAGTTTCTGTGCTACATATGATCCAAATACATCCCTGAAGCAGGCAAACACCTTTAAAATGCATTGAAATCACTTTGTTTAAAGTAGTGTTCTTTTTGTCTGAAATGCACAGAATAGACGATTCTAAGCGTCTTGGCACTGTTTCCAGCCTCAGTGTTGCTTGAAGCTGCTGCATTTTAATGAAAGCTATGACAATGAAGGTTTTGTGCTAGATATGATCCAAATACATCCCGAAGCAGGCAAACACCTTTAAAATGCATTTAAATCACTTTGACTAAACTAGTGTTCTTTTGGTCTGAAATGCACAGAATAGACGATTCTAAGCGTTTTGGCACTGTTTCCAGCCTCAGTGATGTTTTAAGCTGCTGCATCTTAATGCAAGCAATTCCAAAGAAGTTTCTGTGCTAGATATGATCCAAATACATCCATGAAGCAGGCAAACACCTTTAAAATGCATTTAAATCACTTTGTTTAAAGTAGTGTTCTTTTGGTCTTAAATGCACAGAATAGACGATTCTAAGCGTCTTGGCACTGTTTCCAGCCTCAGTGTTGCTTGAAGCTGCTGAATTTTAATGAAAGCTATGACAATGAAGGTTTTGTGCTAGATATGATCCAAATACATCCCGAAGCAGGCAAACACCTTTAAATTGCATTTAAATCACTTTGTTAAATATACTGTTCTTTTGGTCTGAAATGCACAGAAAAGACGATTCTAAGCGTTTCGGCACTGTTTCCAGCCTCAGTGTTGCTGGAAGCTGCTGCATCTTAATTAAAGCTATGACAATGAAGTTTTTGTGCTAGATATGATCCAAATACATCCCTGAAGCAGGAAAACACCTTTAAAATGCATTTAAATTATTTTGTGTAAAGTATTGTTCTTTTGGTCTGAAATGCACAGAATAGACGATTCTAAGCGTTTTGGCACTGTTTCCAGCCTCAGTGTTGCTGGAAGCTGCTGCATCTTAATGCAAGCAATTCCAAAGAAGTTTCTTTGCTAGATATGATCCAAATACATCCCTGAAGCAGGCAAACACCTTTAAAATGCATTTAAATCACTTTGTTCAATATACTGTTCTTTTGGTCTGAAATGCAAAGAATAGACGATTCTAAGCGTTTTGGCACTGTTTCCAGCCTCAGTGTTGCTTGAAGCTTCTGCATCTTAATGCAAGCATTGCCAAAGAAGTTTTTGAGCTAGATATGATCCAAATACATCCCTGAAGAAGGCAAACACCTTTAAAATGCATTTAAATCACTTTGACTAAAGTAGTGTTCTTTTTGTCTGAAATGCACAGAATAGACGATTCTAAGCGTTTTTGCACTGTTTCCAGCCTCAGTGTTGCTTGAAGCTGCTGCATTTTAATGAAAGCTATGACAATGAAGTTTTTGTGCTAGATATAATCCAAATACATCCCTGAAGCAGGCAAACACCTTTAAAATGCATTTAAATCACTTTGACTAAAGTAGTGTTCTTTTGGTCTTAAATGCACAGAATAGACGATTCTAAGCGTTTTTGGACTGTTTCCAGCCTCAGTGTTGCTTGAAGCTGCTGCATTTTAATGAAAGCTATGACAATGAAGTTTCTGTGCTATATATGATCCAAATACATCCCTGAAGCAGGCAAACACCTTTAAAATGCATTTAAATCACTTTGTTAAAAGTAGTGTTCTTTTGGTCTGAAATGCACAGAATAGACGATTCTAAGCGTTTTGGCACTGTTTCCAGCCTCAGTGATGTTTTAAGCTGCTGCATCTTAATGCAAGCAATTCCAAAGAAGTTTCTGTGCTAGATATGATCCAAATACATCCCTGAATAAGGCAAACACTTTTAAAATGCATTTAAATCACTTTGACTAAAGTAGTGTTCTTTTGGTCTTAAATGCACAGAATAGACGATTCTAAGCGTTTTGGCACTGTTTCCAGCCTCAGTGTTGCTGGAAGCTGCTGCATCTTAATGCAAGCAATTCCAAAGAAGTTTCTGTGGAAGATATGATCCAAATACATCCCTGAAGAAGGCAAACACCTTTAAAATGCATTTAAATCACTTTATTTAAAGTTGTGTTCTTTTGGTCTGAAATGCAATAGAATAGACGATTCTAAGCGTTTTTGCACTGTTTCCAGCCTCAGTGATGTTTTAAGCTGCTGCATCTTAATGAAAGCTATGACAATGAAGTTTCTGTGCTATCCATGATCCAAATACATCCCTGAAGCAGGCAAACACCTTTAAAATGCATTTAAATCACTTTGTTAAAAGTAGTGTTCTTTTGGTCTGAAATGCACAGAATTGACGATTCTAAGCGTTTTGGCACTGTTTCCAGCCTCAGTGATGTTTTAAGCTGCTGCATCTTAATGCAAGCAATTCCAAAGAAGTTTCTGTGCTAGATATGATCCAAATACATCCCTGAAGAAGGCAAACACCTTTAAAATGCATTTAAATCACTTTGACTAAAGTAGTGTTCTTTTGGTCTTAAATGCAACAGAATAGACGATTCTAAGCGTTTTGGCACTGTTTCTAGCCTCAGTGTTGCATGAAGCTGCTGCATCTTAATGCAAGCAATTCCAAAAAAGTTTTTGTGCTAGATATGATCCAAATACATCCCTGAAGCAGGCAAACACCTTTAAAATGCATTTAAATCACTTTGTTAAAAGTAGTGTTCTTTTGGTCTGAAATGCACAGAATAGACGATTCTAAGCGTTTTGGCACTGTTTCCAGCCTCAGTGTTGCTTGAAGATGCTGCATTTTAATGAAAGCTATGACAATGAAGTTTCTGTGCTACATATGATCCAAATACATCCCTGAAGCAGGCAAACACCTTTAAAATGCATTTAAATCACTTTGTTTAAAGTAGTGTTCTTTTTGTCTGAAATGCACAGAATAGACGATTCTAAGCGTTTTGGCACTGTTTCCAGCCTCAGTGATGTTTTAAGCTGCTGCATCTTAATGCAAGCAATTCCAAAGAAGTTTCTGTGCTAGATATGATCCAAATACATCCATGAAGCAGGCAAACACGTTTAAAATGCATTTAAATCACTTTGTTAAAAGTAGTGTTCTTTTGGTCTGAAATGCACAGAATAGACGGTTCTAAGCGTTTTGGCACTGTTTCCAGCCTCAGTGTTGCTTGAAGCTGCTGCATCTTAATGCAAGCAATTCCAAAGAAGTTTCTTTGCTAGATATGATCCAAATACATCCCTGGAGCAGGCAAACACCTTTAAAATGCATTTTAAAAACTTGGTTTGAAGTAGTGTCCTTTAGGTCTGAAATGCACAGAATAGAGGATTCTAAGCGTTTTGGCACTGTTTCCAGCATCAGTGTTGCTTGAAGCTTCTGCATCTTAATGCAAGCATTGCCAAAGAAGTTTTTGAGCTAGATATGATCCAAATACATCCCTGAAGCAGGCAAACACCTTTAAAATGCATTTAAATCACTTTGACTAAAGTAGTGTTCTTTTTGTCTGAAATGCACAGAATATACGATTCTAAGCGTTTTTGCACTGTTTCCAGCCTCAGTGTTGCTTGAAGCTGCTGCATTTTAATGAAAGCTATGACAATGAAGTTTTTGTGCTAGATATAATCCAAATACATCCCTGAAGCAGGCAAACACCTTTAAAATGCATTTAAATCACTTTGACTAAAGTAGTGTTCTTTTGGTCTTAAATGCACAGAATAGACGATTCTAAGCGTTTTTGCACTGTTTCCAGCCTCAGTGTTACTTGAAGCTGCTGCATTTTAATGAAAGCTATGACAATGAAGTTTCTGTGCTACATATGATCCAAATACATCCCTGAAGCAGGCAAACACCTTTAAAATGCATTTAAATCACTTTGTTTAAAGTAGTGTTCTTTTTGTCTGAAATGCACAGAATAGACGATTCTAAGCGTTTTGGCACTGTTTCCAGCCTCAGTGATGTTTTAAGTTGCTGCATCTTAATGCAAGCAATTCCAAAGAAGTTTCTGTGCTAGATATGATCCAAATACATCCATGAAGCAGGCAAACACCTTTAAAATGCATTTAAATCACTTTGTTAAAAGTAGTGTTCTTTTGGTCTGAAATGCACAGAATAGACGGTTCTACGCGTTTTGGTACTGTTTCCAGCCTCAGTGTTGCTTGAAGCTGCTGCATCTTAATGCAAGCTATGACAATGAAGTTTTTGTGCTAGATTTGATCCAACAACATCCCTGAAGCAGGCAAACACCTTTAAAATGCATTTAAATCACTTTGACTAAAGTAGTGTTCTTTTGGTCTGAAATGCACAGAATAGACGATTCTAAGCGTTTTGGCACTGTTTCCAGCCTCACTGTTGCTTGAAGCTTCTGCATCTTAATGCAAGCATTGCCAAAGAAGTTTTTGAGCTAGATATGATCCAAATACATCCCTGAAGAAGGCAAACACCTTTAAAATGCATTTAAATCACTTTGACTAAAGTAGTGTTCTTTTTGTCTGAAATGCACAGAATAGACGATTCTAAGCGTTTTGGCACTGTTTCCAGCCTCAGTGTTGCTGGAAGCTGCTGCATTTTAATGAAAGCTATGACAATGAAGGTTTTGTGCTAGATATGATCCAAATACATCCCGAAGGAGGCAAACACCTTTAAATTGCATTTAAATCACTTTGTTAAATATACTGTTCTTTTGGTCTGAAATGCACAGAAAAGACGATTCTAAGCGTTTTGGCACTGTTTCCAGCCTCAGTGTTGCTGGAAGCTGCTGCATCTTAATGCAAGCAATTCCAAAGAAGTTTCTTTGCTAGATATGATCCAAATACATCCCTGAAGCAGGCAAACACCTTTAAAATGCATTTAAAAAACTTGGTTTGAAGTAGTGTCCTTCAGGTCTGAAATGCAAAGAATAGACGATTCTAAGCGTTTTGGCACTGTTTCCAGCCTCAGTGTTGCTTGAAGCTTCTGCATCTTAATGCAAGCATTCCCAAAGAAGTTTTTGAGCTAGATATGATCCAAATACATCCCTGAAGAAGGCAAACACCTTTAAAATGCATTTAAATCACTTTGACTAAAGTAGTGTTCTTTTTGTCTGAAATGCACAGAACAGACGATTCTAAGCGTTTTTGCACTGTTTCCAGCCTCAGTGTTGCTTGAAGCTGCTGCATTTTAATGAAAGCTATGACAATGAAGTTTTTGTGCTAGATATAATCCAAATACATCCCTGAAGCAGGCAAACACCTTTAAAATGCATTTAAATCACTTTGACTAAAGTAGTGTTCTTTTGGTCTTAAATGCACAGAATAGACGATTCTAAGCGTTTTTGCACTGTTTCCAGCCTCAGTGTTGCTTGAAGCTGCTGCATTTTAATGAAAGCTATGACAATGAAGTTTCTGTGCTATATATGATCCAAATACATCCCTGAAGCAGGCAAACACCTTTAAAATGCATTTAAATCACTTTGTTAAAAGTAGTGTTCTTTTGGTCTGAAATGCACAGAATAGACGATTCTAAGCATTTTGGCACTGTTTCCAGCCTCAGTGATGTTTTAAGCTGCTGCATCTTAATGCAAGCAATTCCAAAGAAGTTTCTGTGCTAGATATGATCCAAATACACCCCTGAATAAGGCAAACACTTTTAAAATGCATTTAAATCACTTTGACTAAAGTAGTGTTCTTTTGGTCTTAAATGCACAAAAAAGACGATTCTAAGCGTTTTGGCACTGTTTCCAGCCTCAGTGTTGCTGGAAGCTGCTGCATCTTAATGCAAGCAATTCCAAAGAAGTTTCTGTGCTAGATATGATCCAAATACATCCCTGAAGAAGGCAAACACCTTTAAAATGCATTTAAATCACTTTATTTAAAGTTGTGTTCTTTTGGTCTGAAATGCAATAGAATAGACGATTCTAAGCGTTTTTGCACTGTTTCCAGCCTCAGTGAATTTTTAAGCTGCTGCATCTTAATGCAAGCAATTCCAAAAAAGTTTTTGTGCTACATATGATCCAAATACATCCCTGAAGCAGGCAAACACCTTTAAAATGCATTTAAATCACTTTGTTTAAAGTAGTGTTCTTTTGGTCTGAAATGCACAGAATAGACGATTCTAAGCGTTTTGGCACTGTTTCCAGCCTCAGTGTTGCTTGAAGATGCTGCATTTTAATGAAAGCTATGACAATGAAGTTTCTGTGCTACATATGATCCAAATACATCCCTGAAGCAGGCAAACACCTTTAAAATGCATTTAAATCACTTTGTTTAAAGTAGTGTTCTTTTGGTCTTAAATGCAACAGAATAGACGATTCTAAGCGTTTTGGCACTGTTTCCAGCCTCAGTGTTGCTGGAAGCTGCTGCATCTTAATGCAAGCAATTCCAAAAAAGTTTTTGTGCTACATATGATCCAAATACATCCCTGAAGCAGGCAAACACCTTTAAAATGCATTTAAATCACTTTGTTTAAAGTAGTGTTCTTTTGGTCTGAAATGCACAGAATAGACGATTCTAAGCGTTTTGGCACTGTTTCCAGCCTCAGTGTTGCTTGAAGATGCTGCATTTTAATGAAAGCTATGACAATGAAGTTTCTGTGCTACATATGATCCAAATACATCCCTGAAGCAGGCAAACACCTTTAAAATGCATTTAAATCACTTTGTTTAAAGTAGTGTTCTTTTTGTCTGAAATGCACAGAATAGACGATTCTAAGCGTTTTGGCACTGTTTCCAGCCTCAGTGATGTTTTAAGCTGCTGCATCTTAATGCAAGCAATTCCAAAAAAGTTTTTGTGCTACATATGATCCAAATACATCCCTGAAGCAGGCAAACACCTTTAAAATGCATTTAAATCACTTTGTTTAAAGTAGTGTTCTTTTGGTCTGAAATGCACAGAATAGACGATTCTAAGCGTTTTGGCACTGTTTCCAGCCTCAGTGTTGCCTGAAGCTGTTGCATCTTAATACAAGCAAATCCAAAAAAGTTTCTGTGCTAGATATGATCCAAATACATCCCTGAAGAAGGCAAACACATTTAAAATGCATTTAAATCACTTTATTTAAAGTTGTGTTCTTTTGGTCTGAAATGCAATAGAATAGACGATTCTAAGCGTTTTTGCACTGTTTCCAGCCTCAGTGTTGCTTGAAGCTGCTGCATTTTAATGAAAGCTATGACAATGAAGTTTCTGTGCTATATATGATCCAAATACATCCCTGAAGCAGGCAAACACCTTTAAAATGCATTTAAATCACTTTGTTAAAAGTAGTGTTCTTTTGGTCTGAAATGCACAGAATAGACGATTCTAAGCATTTTGGCACTGTTTCCAGCCTCAGTGATGTTTTAAGCTGCTGCATCTTAATGCAAGCAATTCCAAAGAAGTTTCTGTGCTAGATATGATCCAAATACATCCCTGAAGAAGGCAAACACCTTTAAAATGCATTTAAATCACTTTATTTAAAGTTGTGTTCTTTTGGTCTGAAATGCAATAGAATAGACGATTCTAAGCGTTTTTGCACTGTTTCCAGCCTCAGTGATGTTTTAAGCTGCTGCATCTTAATGAAAGCTATGACAATGAAGTTTTTGTGCTAGATATGATCCAAATACATCCCTGAAGCAGGCAAACACCTTAAAAATGCATTTAAATCACTTTGACTAAAGTAGTGTTCTTTTGGTCTGAAATGCACAGAATAGACGATTCTAAGCATTTTGGCACTGTTTCCAGCCTCAGTGAATTTTTAAGCTGCTGCATCTTAATGCAAGCAATTCCAAAAAAGTTTTTGTGCTACATATGATCCAAATACATCCCTGAAGCAGGCAAACACCTTTAAAATGCATTTAAATCACTTTGTTTAAAGTAGTGTTCTTTGGTCTGAAATGCACAGAATAGACGATTCTAAGCGTTTTGGCACTGTTTCCAGCCTCAGTGTTGCTTGAAGATGCTGCATTTTAATGAAAGCTATGACAATGAAGTTTCTGTGCTACATATGATCCAAATACATCCCTGAAGCAGGCAAACACCTTTAAAATGCATTTAAATCACTTTGTTTAAAGTAGTGTTCTTTTGGTCTGAAATGCAATAGAATAGACGATTCTAAGCGTTTTTGCACTGTTTCCAGCCTCAGTGATGTTTTAAGCTGCTGCATCTTAATGAAAGCTATGACAATGAAGTTTTTGTGCTAGATATGATCCAAATACATCCCTGAAGCAGGCAAACACCTTAAAAATGCATTTAAATCACTTTGACTAAAGTAGTGTTCTTTTGGTCTGAAATGCACAGAATAGACGATTCTAAGCATTTTGGCACTGTTTCCAGCCTCAGTGAATTTTTAAGCTGCTGCATCTTAATGCAAGCAATTCCAAAAAAGTTTTTGTGCTACATATGATCCAAATACATCCCTGAAGCAGGCAAACACCTTTAAAATGCATTTAAATCACTTTGTTTAAAGTAGTGTTCTTTGGTCTGAAATGCACAGAATAGACGATTCTAAGCGTTTTGGCACTGTTTCCAGCCTCAGTGTTGCTTGAAGATGCTGCATTTTAATGAAAGCTATGACAATGAAGTTTCTGTGCTACATATGATCCAAATACATCCCTGAAGCAGGCAAACACCTTTAAAATGCATTTAAATCACTTTGTTTAAAGTAGTGTTCTTTTGGTCTTAAATGCAACAGAATAGACGATTCTAAGCGTTTTGGCACTGTTTCCAGCCTCAGTGTTGCTGGAAGCTGCTGCATCTTAATGCAAGCAATTCCAAAAAAGTTTTTGTGCTACATATGATCCAAATACATCCCTGAAGCAGGCAAACACCTTTAAAATGCATTTAAATCACTTTGTTTAAAGTAGTGTTCTTTTGGTCTGAAATGCACAGAATAGACGATTCTAAGCGTTTTGGCACTGTTTCCAGCCTCAGTGTTGCTTGAAGATGCTGCATTTTAATGAAAGCTATGACAATGAAGTTTCTGTGCTACATATGATCCAAATACATCCCTGAAGCAGGCAAACACCTTTAAAATGCATTTAAATCACTTTGTTTAAAGTAGTGTTCTTTTTGTCTGAAATGCACAGAATAGACGATTCTAAGCGTTTTGGCACTGTTTCCAGCCTCAGTGATGTTTTAAGCTGCTGCATCTTAATGCAAGCAATTCCAAAAAAGTTTTTGTGCTACATATGATCCAAATACATCCCTGAAGCAGGCAAACACCTTTAAAATGCATTTAAATCACTTTGTTTAAAGTAGTGTTCTTTTGGTCTGAAATGCACAGAATAGACGATTCTAAGCGTTTTGGCACTGTTTCCAGCCTCAGTGTTGCTTGAAGATGCTGCATTTTAATGAAAGCTATGACAATGAAGTTTCTGTGCTACATATGATCCAAATACATCCCTGAAGCAGGCAAACACCTTTAAAATGCATTTAAATCACTTTGTTTAAAGTAGTGTTCTTTTTGTCTGAAATGCACAGAATAGACGATTCTAAGCGTTTTGGCACTGTTTCCAGCCTCAGTGATGTTTTAAGCTGCTGCATCTTAATGCAAGCAATTCCAAAGAAGTTTCTGTGCTAGATATGATCCAAATACATCCATGAAGCAGGCAAACACCTTTAAAATGCATTTAAATCACTTTGTTAAAAGTAGTGTTCTTTTGGTCTGAAATGCACAGAATAGACGGTTCTAAGCGTTTTGGCACTGTTTCCAGCCTCAGTGTTGCTTGAAGCTGCTGCATCTTAATGCAAGCTATGACAATGAAGTTTTTGAGCTAGATATGATCCAAATACATCCCTGAAGAAGGCAAACACCTTTAAAATGCATTTAAATCACTTTGACTAAAGTAGTGTTCTTTTGGTCTGAAATGCACAGAATAGACGATTCTAAGCGTTTTTGCACTGTTTCCAGCCTCAGTGTTGCTTGAAGCTGCTGCATTTTAATGAAAGCTATGACAATGAAGTTTCTGTGTTACATATGATCCAAATACATCCCTGAAGCAGGCAAACACCTTTAAAATGCATTTAAATCACTTTGTTAAAAGTAGTGTTCTTTTGGTCTGAAATGCACAGAATAGACGATTCTAAGCGTTTTGGCACTGTTTCCAGCCTCAGTGTTGCTTGAAGCTGCTGCATTTTAATGAAAGCTATGACAATGAAGTTTCTGTGCTACATATGATCCAAATACATCCCTGAAGCAGGCAAACACCTTTAAAATGCATTTAAATCACTTTGTTAAAAGTAGTGTTCTTTTGGTCTGAAATGCACAGAATAGACGATTCTAAGCGTTTTGGCACTGTTTCCAGCCTCAGTGTTGCTTGAAGATGCTGCATTTTAATGAAAGCTATAACAATGAAGTTTTTGTGCTACATATGATCCAAATACATCCCTGAAGCAGGCAAACACCTTTAAAATGCATTTAAATCACTTTCTTAAAAGTAGTGTTCTTTTGGTCTGAAATGCACAGAATAGACGATTCTAAGCGTTTTGGCACTGTTTCCAGCCTCAGTGTTGCTTGAAGCTGCTGCATTTTAATGAAAGCTATGACAATGAAGTTTCTGTGCTACATATGATCCAAATACATTCCTGAAGCAGGCAAACACCTTTAAAATGCATTTAAATTATTTTGACTAAAGTAGTGTTCTTTTGGTCTGAAATGCACAGAATAGACGATTCTAAGCGTTTTGGCACTGTTTCCAGCCTCAGTTTTGCTGGAAGCTGCTGCATCTTAATGCAAGCAATGCCAAAGAAGATTTTGTGCTAGATATGATCCAAATACATCCCTGAAGCAGGCAAAAACCTTTAAAATGCTTTTAAATCACTTTATATCTAGTTTCTGTGCTAGATATGATCCAAATACATCCCTGAAGCAGGCAAAAACCTTTAAAATGCTTTTAAATCACTTTATATCTAGTTTCTGTGCTAGATATGATCCAAATACATCCCTGAAGCAGGCAAAAACCTTTAAAATGCTTTTAAATCACTTTGTTTAAAGTAGTGTTCTTTTGGTCTGAAATGCAATAGAATAGACGATTCTAAGCGTTTTGGCACTGTTTCCAGCCTCAGTGTTGCTGGAAGCTGCTGCATCTTAATGCAAGCTATGACAATGAAGTTTTTGTGATAGATATGATCCAAATACATCCCTGAAGAAGGCAAACACCTTTAAAATGCATTTAAATCACTTTGTTTAAAGTAGTGTTCTTTTGGTCTGAAATGCACATAATAGACGATTCTAAGCGTTTTGGCACTGTTTCCAGCCTCAGTGATGTTTTAAGCTGCTGCATCTTAATGCAAGCAATTCCAAAGAAGTTTCTGTGCTAGATATGATCCAAATACATCCCTGAAGAAGGCAAACACCTTTAAAATGCATTTAAATCACTTTGTTTAAAGTAGTGTTCTTTTTGTATGAAATGCACAGAATAGACGATTCTAAGCGTTTTTGCACTGTTTCCAGCCTCAGTGTTGCTTGAAGCTGCTGCATTTTAATGAATGCTATGACAATGAAGTTTCTGTGCTAGATATGATCCAAATACATCCCTGAAGCAGGCAAACACCTTTAAAATGCATTTAAATCACTTTGTTAAAAGTAGTGTTCTTTTGGTCTTAAATGCACAGAATAGACGATTCTAAGCGTTTTGGCACTGTTTCCAGCCTCAGTGTTTCCTGAAGATGCTGCATTTTAATGAAAGCTATGACTATGAAGTTTTTGTGCTACATATGATCCAAATACATCCCTGAAGCAGGCAAACACCTTTAAAATGCATTTAAATCACTTTGACTGAAGTTGTGTTTATTTGGTCTGAAATGCACATAATAGACGATTCTAAGCGTTTTGGCACTGTTTCCAGCCTCAGTGTTGCTGGAAGCTGCTGCATCTTAATGCAAGCAATTCTAAAAAAGTTTTTGTGCTACTGTAGTTGTTACAGAGATTTCCCACTGAAAGAATTCAGTCAAACACAGTACTGAGATTCAAAATAATACAAATGATTTATTTCTCATAAGTGGTGTAAAATATATGAAAGGCAGATATACGAAGTCACCTGTTTCCTCCCTGCAGGGGTAGAGCTCGCTGGCGCGTGGGGGAGCTCCGGGCCTGACCACAGAGACCAAGTTATCTCCTAGGCAGTGGACGAAACTCTCCTACTTTCCTAGTTGGGGTGTTGGTTTTTAAACCCTCAACTGCGTCAGTGGAAAGAAGACCGTTGCCCAATTTCGGTCTTCGGTTCTGGATAGTTTAGACTAATGACTCTGTTTACGGGAAAGTTATCAACAGGTCACTTCGACCTGGCATGTTCCCGGAGCAGCCCCGCTTGCCAAGAACTTTCCAGATGTGGGAGAGAGAACATCCTGTTCACATAAGCGGTTCACGTCCTGGACACAGAAACTCCATCACCTCACCGCCTGACTGTCTAGCCTGCACTTCATGAGAGCCTATTCCTATTCCTCCTATGTGGACACACTTACATCAATAACAAATAATACTACATTAATACTAAACATATTACATATGAACTATGTATCCCCTATTTTCTACTACAGACTTTCCCCCTCACGGGATTACTAAATCCCGTCAAACCCTGGACTATTCTACTCTCATCTCGGCCCTGACTAACTTTAACACTATGTCTAAATAAGAAGACTAAACCTAGTTATCCCCATTAATTTTTTAGCCTTAGCTTGAACGCCTATCTCCGTCCTAACCCAGAACATCAACAATCAATCTGAAAACACACATCGATCTAAACTAGAATTAATATTTCAAAGGTCCCGCAGGTGGAAGAGGCGATTCCCCGTATTCTGCCCAAAAAACAGAATTCACACAATTCACACAATCCATGATTTCACATCAATGTTCTTAAGAGCAACAGATTCACTACAATTATCGTCCCAGCCACACTCGCCAACCAAGGGGGTCCCGGGATGTCTTTTCCGGGAGCAATAGCCTCCGTTGATCCACGGGTGCAGCCGATTTGGAGTTGCAGCGAATCTGCGCGAAAAGAAAAGAACAGACATCAGGCAAATCACTAGAATTGGGCACATCTTGGAGTATGTGTTGCAAATTATGGAGTATAATCCTCTGACCTCATACTATGGTAACTGTATAGGTTGGATAGTTGTATAAGGCATAAAAACTGATACATTCTATATAAATTCAGTAATGCAACAGTGTATGGTGGAGAAGTCAGAGGCTTAAAGGTAATGAGTGCAATAGGCCTGTATGTGAATCATGTGTATATTTGAGAATACAAAAACATTAATGATGAGTGAAGATCTTCTGGCTCAGCTCTGGTCTCACTCTTCCCCCTCGTCTACTTCATCACTCTCGTCATCGTCATCGTCATCGTCATCGTCATCGTCCTTCCTGATATGGATCCATTCCGGCACCGGAAACAGGTCGTGGTCCATCTTGTCCTCAGCGGTCCTACTCTGCTCTATCTGCTCTATTCTCTGCTTCATCACTGTCATCTGTAGACTCTCTTTCTTAACTGCTCTGAGGGCCAGTGATTTCATCAGAGGAATGCAACAACACAGGATGAATCCCATCACTACCACTCCTATCGATACTGTTATGACTAATCTAATTAACCCCTGCTTCCAACCACTAGCAGTGTTCTCCAACCAACTAATCCAGCTCACATTCGCATCCCTGCCAGCGTTCTCTTTCACCTCTGCCTTTAGTGCTTTCAACTTTCTCATTGCTTCAGTAAATGCTCCGTCAGGAGCCGTGTGTCCTGGAATGTAAGTGCAGCAATATTCACCAATGAGAGCACACACACCTCCTTTCTCTGCCAGCATCCAATCAATGGCCTGTCGGTTCTGCCACGCCATAGCACTAGTGGCACTCACCTGCTCTCCTAGAGCACCCAAGGCTTCATCAGTGTAATTAATGAAACGCTGTTGGTTGTAATAAATGTAGTTGATCCACTCAGTATTTTTGTTAGCGGTTATCCAGGGCAGAATTGACTCAAATCCTGACGCAATTTCATTTCTAGCTTTAAATTCATTAGGGATTCCCCTGGGTTGACCAATTGAGTCCAGGTAAACTTTAGGGTCTGGATTAAATCCTCTCTTAGCTCGAGTGCTGCTGTTCTTTCCCCGCTTATCACCCTTAAAGGTGATTAGCTCCTGTGCTATTTGCACTCTAGCACACCTACCTGCCCAATCTACTGGCAGAACTGAGTAAAGACGTTGACTTCCACACCACCAGAAATGATCTGCCAACGCTATAGTTTGGTCGAAATAAGGACAAGCAACGATTCTCAGAGGACCTGTGTCCCCTGAGATTAATATTGCAGGTTTCGCATTAGGTTTGGTACAGTTAAGGGGAGGTATCTTCCACCTATGACTACATCTTTCTCGCTTCACTTTGCCTAACGGCACTTTCCCTATCCTCTCAATGCATTCGAAACGGCCAACAGGAATAAATGGTGCTCCCTGTGGCATTCCCAGCAACGCACTCTTTGGCTCAATTCTGTTGTCTAGTTCCTGGCATCGTTCTGTGTTAGTTTTCCCTTCAAAGTAAAAGTCATTCAATATCTGATAATTTGGTGACCCCAGATATAATAAACATTCAGACTTACACCAGGGTCTAGGGTCTTGCGTAACCGTTAGCAGCATGCGATCACACTCCTGCCAACTAAACACAGTGTTTAACACAAGAAATTTATCTGGCTTAGCCTTGGTGCAGATGTAACAGTCAGTTTTGCCATTAATCTGGCCTGCAAATTCAACCCATCGGTACTATTCTGTGGGCGCAAATCCAAACCAGTCTCTTCCTCCTCATAATCTTCTACCTCTGTGAATACACCCTTGATTCCTGTGACGAAACCATCGGCCCATCCAGTAAATGTTTGACCCATCCAGTGTGATAATAACTCCCTGTTTGGCTTTGCGGTTACCATGTTACTGTTTTTAGCAGGAACCTCAATTTTTACCTCTGCCACTTGGGGGGCCGAAGTATCTTTAGCAGGATTAGGATTTTTAGCAGGACCCTCAATTCTCACTTCTGCCGCTTGGAGGGCCGAACTGTTCCCTACAGCATTAGGAACCTCTTTGGACGATCTATAAATCTGACCTTGCTCTGTTTTATCCTGTGCAATGGAGCCTCTGGCGGGAGGCTGCAGAATAACACTCCCCTCTCGCTTCTCAGCGTTCTTTTTCATTACCATACTCCATTCAACCTTATACTGCTGTTCTAAGCTCCCCATTGGAGGCTTGAAACCAACTTTTACGATCCACACCTTGTCGAAGTTAAACTCACCTTCTATCATTCTAATGGAGCACTGATCTTTTCCCCACATGTAAGGGGGTCGTGTTGGACGCCATCCTAACCACTCAACTCCACATACACGCTGCTTATCTGACTGTTCAGACGACACATGAACACTGAACGTGTTCATGGCATCTTCCCACTCTACTTTTGGCAACCGAGCGAACCAGGTGTTCTCTATTGAATAAGTCCATTGGGGATCATTTGATGTCCATCTCTCGACCCCTGGCCAATCTACCCCAACGGCCCTCCTTCTCCTGACTACCGCTTCCTCACTCCTGCTGGGCCCTTCGGCGCTGAGCGGCCCTAGTGCGTGGATAGTCAACTGGAAGACCAACAGCACCAACACCATCATTGGGAGTGACATTCTTTTCATTGCCCCTAGTACACTCCCCCAGAACCTCATGTTCTTCCTTCTTAGCAACTGTCAACTCGGGTTCCCCCTCTGGTACTTTAACACAGTGGTTTAAATGATACCACGTGGGCGAGCCTTCAACCTGAACTGCTCGCGTTGTAGCTTTGACCACCTCGTAAGGACCCTCTCGCCGAGGGTGGTCCCACTTTCTTCTGAACACTTTGACGTACACCAGATCCCCTGGCTTCACGGTTGGTTCTGGATCTGGATCGACCTGGCATGTTCCCGGAGCAGCCCCGCTTGCCAAGAACTTTCCAGATGTGGGAGAGAGAACATCCTGTTCACATAAGCGGTTCACGTCCTGGACACAGAAACTCCATCACCTCACCGCCTGACTGTCTAGCCTGCACTTCATGAGAGCCTATTCCTATTCCTCCTATGTGGACACACTTACATCAATAACAAATAATACTACATTAATACTAAACATATTACATATGAACTATGTATCCCCTATTTTCTACTACACTACACATTATCCAAATACATCCCTGAAGCAGGCAAACACCTTTAAAATGCATTTAAATCACTTTGTTTAAAGTAGTGTTCTTTTTGTCTGAAATGCACAGGATAGACGATTCTAAGCGTTTTGGCACTGTTTCCAGCCTCAGTGATGTTTTAAGCTGCTGCATTTTAATGCAAGCAATTCCAAAAAAGTTTCTGTGCTAGTGTAGTGGTCAGAGATGTCCCAACTCAGAAGAATTCAAGCCGAGGCAGCATTTCAAATAATCAAACATGAATTTATTTTCAGTGGTGAGATGAGAAATATGCAAAGACAGGAAAACAAAGTCACCTCTCTCTCCTGCAGGGAGACGCTCACAGACGCGTGTGGGGAAGGACGGAGCCCAGGCTGGGAGACGCTGGCTGTGTCTCCCAGCCCGGCACGGCTCCCATCTCCCCCCTCTCCCTCTAGAGAGGTGGTTTTTAAACTCTGAACATGCGTCAAAATGTGAAGATTTCATACCAAGAATTGTTTGTCCAAATTCCTTTGTTCAACAACTCAGACTGTTTTGTCTAAAAGCCAGATTGTCTTCGAACCCAAGGCCAGCAAGTCTGCACAGCCTAGACGGGACATGTTCTACTCTATTCTAAACCCTTTAGCCTGAACTAAATGCATATGTGCTAAATATATATATTCCACTACAAATATCTTTATATGCATAAACTTTTTCTACTACAGTCCCCCCTCTGGGGCTTCCTAGAGCCCCACCAAAGCCGAATTAGTCATGTAGTAACTTAATGTTATCCTAAGGTTCATCTAATTAAATGGAAACCAACAGAAAAGGAAACAGCTAAAAGACAGAAACCCAAACCGAACTTGAACATTCTTAACTTCTTTACAACCAAACCTGCATTTTCTCTTTCTCTGACACTTTCTCAAACACAATGTCCCATTAACCCACAAAGCCCAGAGTCTGATCACAGACGTCTGTGTGGTCTGAAGTCGTCTCCTTCCCTCTGTATCGCGTCATACTGGTGTCACCCTAAAACCTCAGTCAGTGCTGTTTTCTTCACTGGTTACTGACCACAGGTCCCTATTGGTTCCTGCAATTAGATACCCAGGCTGCTGACATAAGGCGTTGGTCACCCTCTATGACGGACTGATCACCTTTTGGAACACAGAGACATTAAGAGCATCTGGTGGCTCCAAAGGAATCTGCAGTGTCAGTTAGAGACCCCTCATCCATGACACGAGACTCTGGATCTGCTCTGGTCTCTCTGCAAAAACAACACTGGAACAGACACTCGTGTGTGTATTAATGATCTGATCATTGGTTATTAGCATTGTTATCATTGGTATCAGACACTCAGTCCTGCTAAAAGCAATTATCCAGTGATGTTTCCCTCGTTCTCACATACACACACCTTCACAACACGTCCACAAACCCTTCACAACACCTTCAAAATTGCACCTGCATATATACCTTCAAAACATTAGGAGAAGAGCCAGACTCTTCTCCTATGAAATTATCAACCCCACAGTCTCAGCTCAGACTTCAGCATATCAAAGTCTACGAAAGCGTTAAACACACACTCATCACATAGATATATAGATATATGCGTACACACATATGAAGCTTCATCAGTTACACTGCATATATACATTCAACACATTTCAGAATAGACTCTTTTTGTTGCAATCCAGCCCTCAGAGCTCTGAGGGCTCCTGGTTTTCTGTTTGTCCTGTGACGTCACGTTCTCCCTCTGTGCTCCTCCCCTGTAATTAGTGGTTACACCTGTGTTTAATTTCCTGTTTAGTTCTGTATTTAAGCCTGCCCTCTTGTTTCTGTCCTTGTCGGTCCGTCGTACATCGTGTATGTGAGAGTGTTGCTGTCTGTGGTTCCAGGTCACGTGAGTCTTTGTCTGTGTGTCAGCGTGTAGTCATGGGTTCAGTCAAGTCTGCGTGTTTAGTCAAGTCAAGTTAAGTCATGTGTTCAGTCAAGTCTGCGTGTTTAGTCAAGTCAAGTTAAGTCATGTGTTCAGTCAAGTCTGTGTCGTTAATAAAGTCAAGTCAAGCCTAGTCCTGGTCTGAGTCTGCGTTTGGGTCCTCCACATTCTACCACACCAGCAGCAATTGTCACAGTACGGACCGACCAAACAGGACCCAGCGAACTCAGTTTTTTTTTCTTCAGTCTTTTTGTTCAGGATTGTTTGAGAGGGAGATGAGCCGTGTGGAACTTGAGTCAGATTTGGAGGCTTTGAGCTCTGTAAAGGAGCTGGTTAAGCTAGCTCACAGTGGACCCACTCGGCTCGCTAGGAAGCGGGCCTGTGCTAATGCTCTGGCCGTCCTGGCTGATGCATCAGGATTGTGGCTCTTCCCGGGGGTTGAGGAGCTCTACGGCGAGCTGGGTGATTTGTTCCTGACCCTAAGCCAGAAGGAGGACTCATTCCCCGTTCCTGCCACAGCTGCTCCAGCCCCTGCTCACCGTGCTCCTGAGCCTCGGCGCTCTCGACGTCGACCTCCAGCTTCCGCGCCTTCATCTCTGCCTGTCTTGCTCTCTGGTCGGCTCAAGATGAGCGACCAGCCTCCTGAACTGTCTCCCCACCTGTCTGCGGATGAGGCACGTCGGATTTGGAAGGAGCTGAAGGCTCAGAGCTCTGGTCCATTCTCTGCAGAGGAGCTGTGCTGCAAGCAGCCTGCTCGCACCTCTGTTGGTGCTGGGGTGTACCACACATGTTCCCCAGTGATCCTGTCTGTCCCCTGTGCGCCGGACTGCGCACAGGGTGGGTTCTGTTCTGTCCCGGAGGAGTCGAAGCCACCTCCGGTGGTCCTGTCTGTCCCCTGTGCGCCGGACTGCGCACAGGATGAGTCATGTTCGCTACCGGAGGAGGTGGAGCAGCCTTCGGTGGTCTTGTCTGTTCCCTGTGCGCCGGACTGCGCACGGGTCGAATCATGTTCAGGGTTTGTGTCCCAGACTCCAGCTCCAGCACCCCGGCGTTTCAAGGTGGAGACGCCGGCCGGTGAAAGTCGGCGGTTCCCTACCGCCGCACCTGCCCTTTCGCCCAGCAGTCTTCAGGAGGAGACGACAGGCTTGGGGAAACAGCGGCTCATCCCCGCTGCACCTACCCGGAGTCCGGTTCCTGCCCCGCGGCGCTTGATGTCAGCACCGCAGCCCGCAGCGCCGGTTCCAGCACCGGCGTTTTAAGGTGGAGACGCCGACCGGTGAAAGCCAGCGGTCCCTCACCGCTGCATCTGCCCCGTCGCCCTGTTCTCTGGAGGGAACAGACTCGGGGAAACAGCGGCTCAACGCCGCTGCACCTATCCGGAGTCCGGTTCCTGCCCCGCGGCGCCTGATGTCGGCACCACGGCCTGTGGCACCAACTCCAGCACCTCGGCTTCTTAGGGTGGAGAGGCCGACCGGTGAAAGTCAGCGGTCCCTCACCGCTGCACCTGCCCCGTCGCCCTGTTCTCTGGAGGGAACAGACTCGGGGAAACAGCGGCTCAACGCCGCTGCACCTATCCGGAGTCCGGTTCCTGCCCCGCGGCGCCTGATGTCAGCACCACGGTCTGCAGCACCAACTCCAGCACCACGGCGTCGCAAGGCGGAGGCGCCGTCCGGTGAGAACCAGCGGTTCATCACCGCTGCCCCTGCTCCATCACCCCAGCCTTTCCTGGAGGGGACGAGGGGTCCTGGGGAGTTCCGCACCGCTATGCCCACGTCTGTCCACGGCTCTCCCGGAGGAGAGGCCGCTATGCCCACGTCTGTCCACGGCTCTCCCGGAGGAGAGGCCGCTATGCCCACGTCTGTCCACGGCTCTCCAGGGAGAGAGGCCGCTACGTCCACGTCTGTCCACGGCTCTCCAGGGAGAGAGGCCGCTACGTCCACGTCTGTCCACGGCTCTCCAGGGGGAGAGGCCGCTACGTCCACGTCTGTCCACGGCTCTCCAGGGAGAGAGGCCGCTACGTCCACGTCTGTCCACGGCTCTCCAGGGGGAGAGGCCGCTACGTCCACGTCTGTCCACGGCTCTCCAGGGGGAGAGGCCGCTACGTCCACGTCTGTCCACGGCTCTCCAGGGGGAGAGGCCGCTACGTCCACGTCTGTCCACGGCTCTCCAGGAGGAGAGGCCGCTACGTCCACGTCTGTCCACGGCTCTCCAGGAGGAGAGGCCGTCCCAGCGCCCACGTCTGTCCACGGCTCTCCAGGAGGAGAGGCCGTCCCAGCGCCCACGTCTGTCCACGGCTCTCCAGGAGGAGAGGCCGTCCCAGCGCCCACGTCTGTCCACGGCTCTCCAGGAGGAGAGGCCGTCCCAGCGCCCACGTCTGTCCACGGCTCTCCAGGAGGAGAGGCCGTCCCAGCGCCCACGTCTGTCCACGGCTCTCCAGGAGGAGAGGCCGTCCCAGCGCCCACGTCTGTCCACGGCTCTCCAGGGGGAGAGGCCGTCCCAGCGCCCACGTCTGTCCACGGCTCTCCAGGGGGAGAGGCCGTCCCAGCGCCCACGTCTGTCCACGGCTCTCCAGGGGGAGAGGCCGTCCCAGCGCCCACGTCTGTCCACGGCTCTCCAGGGGGAGAGGCCGCTACGTCCACGTCTGTCCACGGCTCTCCAGGGGGAGAGGCCGCTACGTCCACGTCTGTCCACGGCTCTCCAGGAGGAGAGGCCGTCCCAGCGCCCACGTCTGTCCACGGCTCTCCAGGAGGAGAGGCCGTCCCAGCGCCCACGTCTGTCCACGGCTCTCCAGGAGGAGAGGCCGTCCCAGCGCCCACGTCTGTCCACGGCTCTCCAGGAGGAGAGGCCGTCCCAGCGCCCACGTCTGTCCACGGCTCTCCAGGAGGAGAGGCCGTCCCAGCGCCCACGTCTGTCCACGGCTCTCCAGGAGGAGAGGCCGTCCCAGCGCCCACGTCTGTCCACGGCTCTCCAGGAGGAGAGGCCGTCCCAGCGCCCACGTCTGTCCACGGCTCTCCAGGAGGAGAGGCCGTCCCAGCGCCCACGTCTGTCCACGGCTCTCCAGGAGGAGAGGCCGTCCCAGCGCCCACGTCTGTCCACGGCTCTCCAGGAGGAGAGGCCGTCCCAGCGCCCACGTCTGTCCACGGCTCTCCAGGAGGAGAGGCCGTCCCAGCGCCCACGTCTGTCCACGGCTCTCCAGGAGGAGAGGCCGTCCCAGCGCCCACGTCTGTCCACGGCTCTCCAGGAGGAGAGGCCGTCCCAGGGCCCACGTCTGTCCACGGCTCTCCAGGAGGAGAGGCCGTCCCAGCGCCCACGTCTGTCCACGGCTCTCCAGGAGGAGAGGCCGTCCCAGCGCCCACGTCTGTCCACGGCTCTCCAGGAGGAGAGGCCGTCCCAGCGCCCACGTCTGTCCACGGCTCTCCAGGAGGAGAGGCCGTCCCAGCGCCCACGTCTGTCCACGGCTCTCCAGGAGGAGAGGCCGTCCCAGCGCCCACGTCTGTCCACGGCTCTCCAGGAGGAGAGGCCGTCCCAGCGCCCACGTCTGTCCACGGCTCTCCAGGAGGAGAGGCCGTCCCAGCGCCCACGTCTGTCCACGGCTCTCCAGGAGGAGAGGCCGTCCCAGCGCCCACGTCTGTCCACGGCTCTCCAGGAGGAGAGGCCGTCCCAGCGCCCACGTCTGTCCACGGCTCTCCAGGAGGAGAGGCCGTCCCAGCGCCCACGTCTGTCCACGGCTCTCCAGGAGGAGAGGCCGTCCCAGCGCCCACGTCTGTCCACGGCTCTCCAGGAGGAGAGGCCGTCCCAGCGCCCACGTCTGTCCACGGCTCTCCAGGAGGAGAGGCCGTCCCAGCGCCCACGTCTGTCCACGGCTCTCCAGGAGGAGAGGCCGTCCCAGCGCCCACGTCTGTCCACGGCTCTCCAGGAGGAGAGGCCGTCCCAGCGCCCACGTCTGTCCACGGCTCTCCAGGAGGAGAGGCCGTCCCAGCGCCCACGTCTGTCCACGGCTCTCCAGGAGGAGAGGCCGTCCCAGCGCCCACGTCCGTCCACGGCTCTCCAGGAGGAGAGGCCGTCCCAGCGCCCACGTCTGTCCACGGCTCTCCTGGTGGAGAGTCCGCCTCCTCATCTGACTCTGGGGGTCCAGGGAGGTCCACCATCGCGCGCACCTAGAGCGCCCTGGAGGCTCCGCCTTCGATGGGGTAGACGCCGGCCGCCCAGACCGCCACACCACAGCACTCGCCGATGCCGGCCGCCCAGGCTCTCACGCCACGGCAGCCATAGACGTCGGCCACCCAGGTTCCTGTCTTGGTTTCGTGCGGCCCGGAGGCTCTGCATCTGTTCCCTGTTCGGCGGCCCCGAGGAGGGGTCCGCGTCTGGTTCCTGTTCCCGGCGGCCCCGAGGAGGGGTCCGCGTCTGGTTCCTGTTCCCGGCGGCCCCGAGGAGGGGTCCGCGTCTGGTTCCTGTTCCCGGCGGCCCCGAGGAGGGGTCCGCGTCTGGTTCCTGTTCCCGGCGGCCCCGAGGAGGGGTCCGCGTCTGGTTCCTGTGTCCGGCGGCCCCGAGGAGGGGTCCGCGTCTGGTTCCTGTGTCCGGCGGCCCCGAGGAGGGGTCCGCGTCTGGTTCCTGTGTCCGGCGGCCCCGAGGAGGGGTCCGCGTCTGGTTCCTGTGTCCGGCGGCCCCGAGGAGGGGTCCGCGTCTGGTTCCTGTGTCCGGCGGCCCCACGGAGGGGTCCGCGTCTGGTTCCTGTGTCCGGCGGCCCCACGGAGGGGTCCGCGTCTGGTTCCTGTGTCCGGCGGCCCCACGGAGGGGTCCGCGTCTGGTTCCTGAGCTCGGCGGCCCCACGCAGGGGTCCGCGTCTGGTTCCTGAGCTCGGCGGCCCCACGGAGGGGTCCGCGTCTGGTTCCTGAGCTCGGCGGCCCCACGGAGGGGTCCGCGTCTGGTTCCTGAGCTCGGCGGCCCCACGGAGGGGTCCGCGTCTGGTTCCTGAGCTCGGCGGCCCCACGGAGGGGTCCGCGTCTGGTTCCTGAGCTCGGCGGCCCCACGGAGGGGTCCGCGTCTGGTTCCTGAGCTCGGCGGCCCCACGGAGGGGTCCGCTTCTGACTTTTGGTTAAGCCCACCATGAAGGGACTTTATAACTCAATGAACATTTAATTCATGGACATTTTTAGTTTTTCTGGTGTCGTGTCTGTCTGTCTGTCTGTCTGTCTCTGTGGTTCCCGGTCTTGTCTGGTCTGTTTGTCCTGGTCTGCCTGTCATGTCTTGTCTTAGTCTGTTTTGGTCCCTGTCTGTCCTGTCAGCCTCTCCTCCAATTGCCTGGGCTATGGGGTCCAGGCTCTCAGGCCGTCTGGAATCCGGCATTGGAGGGGGGGCTCTGTTGCAATCCAGCCCTCAGAGCTCTGAGGGCTCCTGGTTTTCTGTTTGTCCTGTGACGTCACGTTCTCCCTCTGTGCTCCTCCCCTGTAATTAGTGGTTACACCTGTGTTTAATTTCCTGTTTAGTTCTGTATTTAAGCCTGCCCTCTTGTTTCTGTCCTTGTCGGTCCGTCGTACATCGTGTATGTGAGAGTGTTGCTGTCTGTGGTTCCAGGTCACGTGAGTCTTTGTCTGTGTGTCAGCGTGTAGTCATGTGTTCAGTCAAGTCTGCGTGTTTAGTCAAGTCAAGTCATGTGTTCAGTCAAGTCTGTGTCGTTAATAAAGTCAAGTCAAGCCTAGTCCTGGTCTGAGTCTGCGTTTGGGTCCTCCACATTCTACCACACCAGCAGCAATTGTCACACTTTTATCTACAGAAAAGCTTTTAACCGGGATTTATCTAAACTCTAAGGCCTCACTCTCCATGGTGAAAATTACACCTGGGTTGATCTGGCCCAGGCTGATGTAATTTCCCCACGTTACCAAAAAACAAACAAACTCACATCGTACCAGTACAATTATTCGTCTCTAATTGATAGCACATTAAAATTTCTGGAGCCAAAACCCAACACCTTCAGCAAAGAAATTTGCCATTTCCAATTCGTGTTGAGGAGGCGCTCGTTCCAAACCATGCAGAGCCCAAGCAAGTCAGCCCTTTTTACTTATACAGCGTCTTAAACAATAATTTTCTCTAATCCCAGACTCAAACGCCCTCAAATTTTCCAGTTCCAAAGTTACAATGTTCAATTTTTAGATGTCAATAGGCTGTATCATTTTTATAATCATAGAAAAATCACACATGAAGCTGGTTAGTTATTTACAGCAACGTGAATACAAGTGACCCGATATCCTGCCTTTACATCCACCACAACATACAGGGTTTCCCCCACAACAAATTCTTTTTTTTTAAGGCCGCCAAATTAAATTTTAACTGTTTAGCCAGTCAGCCAATCTTACCAAAATTCCCAACTGATCCCAGACGCAGAGTTTGTCACCTGAAAAACACAGTTTTTACCTGTGGCCACACGTGACGTCGTCTGCGTCCAGACACCAGCCAGAAGAACGCTGTCCTCAATTTGGCTTCCTTTTTTATCCTGTTCGTGACGCCAAGAATCTCTGTAGTGGTCAGAGATGTCCCAACTCAGAAGAATTCAAGCCGAGGCAGCATTAGCTTCAAATAATCAAACATGAATTTATTTTCAGTGGTGAGATGAGAAAATATGCAAAGACAGGAAAACAAAATCACCTCTCTCTCCTGCAGGGAGACGCTCACAGACGCGTGTGGGGAAGAACGGAGCCCAGGCTGGGAGACGCTGGCTGTGTCTCCCAGCCTGACTATAGTAGTGTTCTTTTTGTCTGAAATGCACAAAATAGACGATTCTAAGCGTTTTGGCACTGTTTCCAGCCTCACTGTTGCTTGAAGCTTCTGCATCTTAATGCAAGCTATGACAATGAAGTTTTTGTGCTAGATATGATCCAAATACATCCCTGAAGAAGGCAAACACCTTTAAAATGCATTTAAATCACTTTTTTTAAAGTAGTGTTCTTTTGGTCTGAAATGCACAGAATAGACGATTCTAAGCGTTTTTGCGCTGTTTCCAGCCTCAGTGTTGCTTGAAGCTGCTGCATTTTAATGAAAGCTATGACAATGAAGTTACTGTAATAGATATGATCCAAATACATCCCTGAAGCAGGCAAACACCATTGAAATGCATTTAAATCACTTTGACTAAAGTAGTGTACTTTTGGTCTTAAATGCACATAATAGACGATTCTAAGCATTTTGGCACTGTTTCCAGCCTCAGTGATGTTTTAAGCTGCTGCATCTTAATGCAAGCAATTCCAAAGAAGTTTCTGTGCTAGATATGATCCAAATACATCCCTGAAGAAGGCAAACACCTTTAAAATGCATTTAAATCACTTTGTTTAAAGTTGTGTTCTTTTGGTCTGAAATGCAATAGAATAGACGATTCTAAGCGTTTTGGCACTGTTTCCAGCCTCAGTGTTGCTGGAAGCTGCTGCATCCTAATGGAAGCAATTCCAAAGAAGTTTCTGTGCTAGATATGATCCAAATACATCCCTGAAGAAGGTAAACACCTTTAAAATGCATTTAAATCACTTTGTTTAAAGTAGTGTTCTTTTGGTCTGAAATGCACAGAATAGACGATTCTAAGCGTTTTGGCACTGTTTCCAGCCTCAGTGTTGCTTGAAGCTGTTGCATCTTAATACAAGCAAATCCAAAAAAGTTTTTGTGCTACATATGATTCAAATACATCCCTGAAGAAGGCAAACACATTTAAAATGCATTTAAATCACTTTGACTAAAGTAGTGTTCTTTTGGTCTGAAATGCACAGAATAGACGATTCTACGCGTTTTGGCACTGTTTCCAGCCTCAGTGTTGCTTGAAGATGCTACATTTTAATGAAAGCTATGACAATGAAGGTTTTGTGCTAGATATGATCGTAATACATCCCGAAGCAGGCAAACACCTTTAAAGCGCATTTAAATCACTTTGTTGAAAGTAGTGTTCTTTTGGTCTGAAATGCACATAATAGACGATTCTAAGCGTTTTTGCACTGTTTCCAGCCTCAGTGATGTTTTAAGCTGCTGCATCTTAATGCAAGCAATTCCAAAAAAGTTTTTGTGGTACATATTATCCAAATACATCACTGAAGCAGGCAAACACCTTTAAAATGCATTTAAATCACTTTGTAAAAGTAGTGTTCTTTTGGTCTGAAATGCACAGAATAGACGATTCTAAGCGTTTTGGCACTGTTTCCAGCCTCAGTGTTGCTGAAAGCTGCTGCATCTTAATGCAAGCGATTCCAAAGAAGTTTCTGTGCTACATATGATCCAAATACATCCCTGAAGCAGGCAAACACCTTTAAAATGCATTTAAATCACTTTGACTAAAGTAGTGTTCTTTTGGTCTGAAATGTACAGAATAGACGATTCTAAGCGTTTTGGCACTGTTTCCAGCCTCAGTGTTGCTGGAAGCTGCTGCATCTTAATGCAAGCAATTCCAAAAAAGTTTTTGTGCTACATATGATCCAAATACATCCCTGAAGCAGGCAAACACCTTTAAAATGCATTTAAATCACTTTGTTTAAAGTAGTGTTCTTTTGGTCTGAAATGCACATAGACGATTCTAAGCGTTTTGGCACTGTTTCCAGCCTCAGTGATGTTTTAAGCTGCTGGATCTTAATGCAAGCAATTCCAAAGAAGTTTCTGTGCTAGATATGATCCAAATACATCCCTGAAGAAGGCAAACACCTTTAAAATGCATTTAAATCACTGTGTTTAAAGTTGTGTTCTTTTGGTCTGAAATGCACAGAATAGACGATTCTAAGCATTTTGGCACTGTTTCCAGCCTCAGTGATGTTTTAAGCTGCTGCATCTTAATGCAAGCAATTCCAAAGAAGTTTCTGTGCTAGATATGATCCAAATACATCCCTGAAGAAGGCAAACACCTTTAAAATGCATTTAAATCACTTTGTTTAAAGTAGTGTTCTTTTTGTCTGAAATGCACAGAATAGACGATTCTAAGCGTTTTGGCACTGTTTCCAGCCTCAGTGATGTTTTAAGCTGCTGCATCTTAATGCAAGCAATGCCAAAGAAGGTTTTGTGCTAGATATTATCCAAATACATCCCTGAAGAAGACAAACACCTTTAAAATGCATTTAAATCACTTTGACTAAAGTAGTGTTCTTTTGTTCTGAAATGCACAGAATAGACGATTCTAAGCGTTTTTGCACTGTTTCCAGCCTCAGTGTTGCTGGAAGCTGCTGCATTTTAATGAAAGCTATGACAATGAAGTTTCTGTGCTAGATATGATCCAAATACATCCCTGAAGAAGGCAAACACCTTTAAAATGCATTTAAATCACTTTGACTAAAGTAGTGTTCTTTTGGTCTGAAATGCACATAATAGACGATTCTAAGCGTTTTGGCACTGTTTCCAGCCTCAGTGATGTTTTAAGCTGCTGCATCTTAATGCAAGCAATTCCAAAGAAGTTTTTGTGCTAGATATGATCCAAATACATCCCTGAAGCAGGCAAACACCTTTAAAATGCATTTAAATCACTTTGACTAAAGTAGTGTTCTTTTCTTCTTAAATGCACAGAATAGACGATTCTAAGCGTTTTGGCACTGTTTCCAGCCTCAGTGTTGCTGGAAGCTTCTGCATTTTAATGAAAGCTATGACAATGAAGTTTCTGTGCTAGATATGATCCAAATACATCCCTGAAGCAGGCAAACACCTTTAAAATGCATTTAAATCACTTTGACTAAAGTAGTGTTCTTTTGGTCTAAAATGCACAGAATAGACGATTCTAAGCGTTTTGGCACTGTTTCCAGCCTCAGTGATGTTTTAAGCTGCTGCATCTTAATACAAGCAATGCCAAAGAAGTTTTTGTGCTAGATATGATCCAAATACATCCCTGAAGCAGGCAAACACCTTTAAAATGCATTTAAATCACTTTGTTAAAAGTAGTGTTCTTTTGGTCTGAAATGCACAGAATAGACGATTCTAAGCGTTTTGGCACTGTTTCCAGCCTCAGTGTTGCTTGAAGCTGCTGCATCTTAATGCAAGCAATGCCAAAGAAGTTTTTGTGCTAGATATGATCCAAATACATCCCTGAAGAAGGCAAACACATTTAAAATGCATTTAAATCACTTTGTTTAAAGTAGTGTTCTTTTGGTCTGAAATGCACAGATTAGACGATTCTAAGCGTTTTGGCACTGTTTCCAGCCTCAGTGATGTTTTAAGGTGCTGCATCTTAATGCAAGCAATTCCAAAGAAGTTTCTGTGCTACATATGATCCAAATACATCCCTGAAGAAGGCAAACACCTTTAAAATGCATTTAAATCACTTTGACTAAAGTAGTGTTCTTTTGGTTTGAAATGCACAGAATAGACGATTATAAGCGTTTTTTGCACTGTTTCCAGCCTCAGTGATGTTTTAAGATGCTGCATTTTAATAAAAGCTATGACAATGAAGTTTTGGTGCTAGATATGATCCAAATACATCCCTGAAGAAGGCAAACACCTTTAAAATGCAATTAAATCATTTTGTTTAAAGTAGTGTTCTTTTGGTCTGAAATGCACAGAATAGACTATTCTAAGCGTTTTGGCACTGTTTCCAGCCTCAGTGTTGCTGGAAGCTGCTGCATCCTAATGGAAGCAATTCCAAAGAAGTTTCTGTGCTAGATATGATCCAAATACATCCCTGAAGAAGGCAAACACCTTTAAAGCGCATTTAAATCACTTTGTTTAAAGTAGTGTTCTTTTGGTCTGAAATGCACAGATTAGACGATTCTAAGCGTTTTGGCACTGTTTCCAGCCTCAGTGATGTTTTAAGGTGCTGCATCTTAATGCAAGCAATTCCAAAGAAGTTTCTGTGCTACATATGATCCAAATACATCCCTGAAGCAGGCAAACACCTTTAAAATGCATTTAAATCACTTTGTTTAAAGTAGTGTTCTTTTGTTCTGAAATGCACAGAATAGACGATTCTAAGCGTTTTGGCACTGTTTCCAGCCTCAGTGTTGCTTGAAGCTTCTGCATTTTAATAAAAGCTATGACAATGAAGTTTTTGTGCTACAAATGATCCAAATACATCCCTGAAGAAGGCAAACACCTTTAAAATGCATTTAAATCACTTTGACCAACAAGCCCTGGTTGACCCCTGAACTTAGAGGCCTGCTGAAGGAGAAGAGGAGGGCTTTTAACTCAGGGCACAGAGAGAAGCAGAGGAGAGTTGTAGTGGAAAATGTGTGTACTGGGGATGGAATATATGCTCAGAATGTATAGGATGGAATCTGTACTCTATGTAGGTATTAACAGGAATAGGTTTTCATAAGTGCAGGCTAGACAGCCAGGCTGTGAGGTGATGGAGTTTCTGTGTCCAGGATGTGAACTTCTTACGTTGGCAATAACATCCCACATCTGGAAAAGTTCTTGGCGAGTGGGGCTGCTCCGGGAACACGCTAGGTCGAAGTGACCTGTTGATAACTTTCCCGTAAACAGAGTCATTAGTCTAAAGTATCAGGAGTCGAAGACCAAATTTGGGCAATCTGACGCAAGTTGAGGGTTTAAGAACCCACACCCCAAAGCGGAGAGGGGGAGATGTGCTGTGCCGGCTGGGAGACACTGCTGGTGTCTCCCAGCCGGGCTCCGTCCTTCCCCGCGCGCCAGCGAGCTTTACCCCTGCAGGGAGGAATCAGGTGACTTCGTATATATCTGCCTTATGTATATTTTTACACCACTTATGTGAAATAAATCATTTGTATTATTTTGAATCTCAGTGTTGTGTTTAACTGAATCCTCTCGGTGAGGAATATCTGTAAACAACTACAGATTCTTGGCGTCACGAAGAAGGCAAAAGGGAGCCAAATTCTGCAGCTGGTTTCTGGACACAGACGACGTCACGTGTGGCCACAGGTAAAAAGCTGCGTTTTGCTTTTCTTTGACGTTCTCTGTGTCTGGGATCAGTTGGAGAATTTTGGTAAGAGTGTTTAACAAAGTCACAACGTGACCTAAACGGTTAAATTCTAATTTGGCTGCCTTAAGAAAAGAATTTGGTGTGAGGGAAACCCCACCGTGGTGTTGAAGGCTTTATATACGGAGTCACTTCTGCTTCTGCTGCTTTAAAACTGCTGCTGCATGTATTGTGCTTTGTTTGTTCTATTGATGTGTCTATAAGGAGGAAAATGATACAACCTATTGACCACTAAAGGGTTTTTCAGACATTGAGAATTCTAAATTATGGGCGTGTGAGTCTGGAATTAGGGAACGGAAATTATTATGTGAAGGTTGTGTAAGTCCAGATGACTGTTTGCGTGGGCTCTGCATGGTTAATTAGGCCCGGTTACTCAACGAAAATTGAAAACACTTCAAATGTATCTTTTTGTTTTGTGAGTTGAGGTCAAAGAGCACAGAGGTTTTGCAGAGGCAACAGTCTATTTGGGCGCTCGCAGTGGGGTTCGACTCCAGAAGTGTTGTTGTTGTGCTCACCTAATTAGGAACGAATATTTAATCTAGGAATAGATTAGACTGTTTTTCGCTGCGAGTTGATTACTTGGGAAAGTTACATTAGCCTGGGCCAGATCAACCCAGGTGTAAATTTCGCCACGGCAGAGGTACCTGAGTTTATAAGAAAAACCCGGTGAAAAGCGCTTTTCTGTGAGAAAGCAGTCTAGACTGAAACGTGTTTAAGGTATATGCATATGAATTAATGAAGCTTCAAATATATATATGTGAATGTGCTTAGGTATCTGTGCGCTGTGTTTATGTATCAGCTATGTGGTGATTTGTGTGTTTATTGCTGATAAAAGCTGTTGAATCTTTGTGAATCTGCTTTGTTTGGTTGTGCTGCATTACTGTCAGAGCTGGGGGCTAAAGGGTTAATGTTGAGCAGCGGCTCTTGCAGCTGACGGTGTGTGTGTGAAGAGATAAAAATAGATCTATGTGCCTTTCACAGTAAAAGCAGATGGGAGTTTTTTCCTGTGTTCCTCCGCATGGTGCGGTAGAGGCTGAGTACGGAGCTGCTAAACTGTGTGGGTTGCTTTTGCTTCTAGGAACTTTTTGGGTTGAGAAACCTAAGATTTGATTTGACCATAAAAAGTTGAGAGTGTTTGCCTCGCTGTGGTTGGTTGTTGGTGGATAATTGTTCACAGTGTTATCAGAGTGACCGCGCTCTCCTGTTTTTTTAAAGAGGAGGGATTTTGTGTGAACGCGCGGTCCACGATTGGCTTTGAGTTTGTGGGTGAAATGGCGCATCTCCTGGTGGTCAGGGCTACTACACATAAGCCCAACCAGCCTCCTCCCTTTCTGTCCAAAGTGTGTGTGTGAAAGCTTGAGTAGAGAAGAGAAGCTTTTAGGTTCACATTGTGACGAAGCAGCTGTGGTATTTAGCTCCAAAGGGTTGAGGCTGCTTAGAGCTCAAATTACATACTCCACTGTTGTTTGAATCTGGACAATAAGGTTTGAAGTTCCAGTAACAGAAAACACTTAGTCATTAAGTTACGTCACAGACATAAAACATACAGTCACATCACGTAGAGTCATGGAGTCTGGCACTAAGAACACGTCTCCTGTCGAGGTGAACAAGAATCCGCTGCTGACGGAAAAAATTTGTAGATATTAAAATAAATTAAACCAGTGAACGCAGAGGACTACGTCACCCTGACCTTTGGGGGAGCGTTTGACCTGAAGCAGTGTGTTGAAATGGAAGTTTCAATAAAAATCACAAGATTAGACATGTGAACAAGTTAGTGTAGTAGGGAAGCCCCCCCTTATGCTGCACACATGCCTGTGAGATTTTAGGTCAGAGGAGTTAGATGAACTATTAGAGTCACCCGAAGTTTATTTGAAGACACTGACCATTTCAGATAGAGATCCCTGCTGTACAAGTGGTCTGCATGTCAGAGGTAGATAAAGAGCATTAACGGGAGTGTGGTGACACGAATAAGCAGGTTGAGGATGTGAGAGAGACTGAAACAGCTGGAGACGATGAGAGAACTGAGAGATCTCCCACAGACACTGGGAGGAAAGCAGTTTCTGGGAAACCAGTGACGTCATCTAGAGTGAAGGAGGCACGTGAGGATATGCCTGGTTGCAGTGATCATCTCACCATCTCAGAGCAAACTAAGAGAAGCTGGGAGACTGTGTAACGTGTCATGTGATCATTTCACTGGTCATGTGGTGGATGTTGTAACAAAGTTGTTTGCTAATACTGTCCATCAGAAGCAGACAGATAAGGAGCCAGCAAACGAACTGAAACACCAGAAGAAGAAAAGACAGACAGTGGTGACGCCTGCTGAACCAGCCCGAGCACCTCAGACATCAGCTACAACACCCGTCACGGCCGAGCCCCAGGTGATATACATCCAGCCAGGATGGTGGACAGGACCTCCAAGGATGAGAGGAGGGTTTCCTACCGACCGGGGCAGAGGAGCCAGACGAGGAAGTGCAGCAGCTGGAAGATGTTCCAGCTGTGGAAGACTTGGACATGTAAGAGATCAGTGTCCTACATGGATTAGTGGAAAACTCCACGTAAATGAACCAAGGAGACGAAGGCAGAATCCCTGAGACGCTGGGATCTGAGGATATTGGCTGTCATCAACATCAGCCTGTGGCCAGCAGTCGTTGCTGGCAGGAGCCGTGCTCTTGATTAAAAAAAAAAAGAAAAAAAGAAGGAGAAACACTGGCACGGACGAGGAAAAAAGAAGAGAGAATCGCGGTGAAGCAACTGCATGTTGTCAGTGACTGAGGAAAAGACATTTAAGAACTTTGCACTTGGCTGACATAGCAGTGGACTTTAAAACTTTAAAAAAAAAGCAGACTTTAAAAAAGCAGCCTGCATGTTCGTCCCACTGCACACCCCATTATTTAAAGACAGATTCTGAAGATCAGCATTTATTTAAAAAAAAAAAAAAAAAAAAGTATTTTATCAAGAAATTTCACATATTAGCAGACCACAAGTTGAGACAGTTAGGCCCCATGACTTGAGAGGAAAAAAAAAAGAATGATAATTAAAAAAAAAAAAAAGGGAAAGAAAAAGAAAAATGAGAAATAAAAAGCCAGGATTAAAATGGGACCAAGAGTTAGTTTAGGGTATATGTATTTTCTTAAAACACCACTTAGTCTACTAATAGGTGTAGATAAGTATAGATGCATGTATGAGGGTAAAGCTTAGAGTCCCCTTAGAATCCAGATCCACATGCTCTGGTGTCGGATGTTCTACCTGATGCTCAGTGGTTCAGTGGTTGATCTGTGTTCTGAGTTTTCAGGCTGATACTGAGTGAATACAGGTGATATCTCTTTGAATTCATAGGTTGATGAGTTTTCACCTAGTCTGGAAACGTGTCATGTGGGTTCCATCACTTTGTTGTTGGCTGAAAGAGGCCATAAAGCATCTATGAGTAAGCTTCAGTACTGAAAAGACCAAGTGGAGTATCTGGGAGGTTGATCACACAGGGAACACGCTGGGTCTCATTCTCAATTCTGCCTTCTGCTTCTCAATTGGAAGCTGTGACCAAGGTTCCAAGCCAACCACAGTCCGGGAAATGCTGACTTTCTTAGGAATGACAGGCTGCAGAGTAGACTGGATAGATGGGTATTGAACAATTGTGTAACCCCTGAGAGAGACGATAAAAACTGAAGGAGCTGGAAAGTTATGGGGAAAAGTCGTGTGGACCCCAGATCATGTCATTTGAAACCATTAATGTGTTGTTGCAGCAGGTTACTGCTTTGGTTCTATGAGAGCACGTCACTAGTGTATGTTTCTTGTTAGACAGACAGCATGAACGGGCCTAAAGGAGGAGTGTGACAATGTGTGTGTAGCTCATAGCATGTTGCTCTATGGTTTGACTGCTGGTTGAAGTTAATTTCCCAGCCTGTTACCTTTAACCTATGAGCAGGTCTCTGTAGTGAGGAGGGATTGGTTCCCTATGAGAGCAGTGAATTTAATTGAAGTTAATTGAATGGCAGAGATGCGTTAACGATAACAGTATTACATAAAAATAGAAAAACATTGTGATTGTGTCATTATATGTGTGTGTGTGCAGGATTAACATTGCATGAAGCTTTGCTTTAGTGACTAATGGTAACTAATCGATCAGAGATCTCATGAAAAGATCATTAATTTACACTTGAGTGTCTTCTGCAGAAAAATCATGGAACCAGCGTCTACCATCATGGAGGAGGGGGCCCCCTAAGCAACACCTAAGCGACACTGCTGATTCCTTCAGCAGGACGAGTAGTTAAACTGCAGTTCATTCTGAGCAAGAGTCTCCCTCCCAGCTCACGTACACGATAAAACCTGAGCTCATGACATAAAGACCCGACTGACTGACTGAAACAAGGTTTCACAGACTGACCATGAGAAATGTCTGATGTTTGATGTTTGTTTGTTGATATTGATGTCATATAATGTTGTCATATAATGTAATAATTTTCCATCTTAGCTCAATGATGTAATCTTAAACCCAAGCAAGGAGGAGCTGCTTGTTATTGGTGACAGGTTCAGCTGTTCCAGACTGAATGTGGTTTCCTAAACCTGGAGCTCACCCTAACAACTTGGGTTCACTCTCTCTAGGCACCGGAGCAGTGGACGTCATCACACCAACCATCTCTCTAACGTTCAGAACTTTCTCCCACAGGTCATGTTAGTATGAGAGGAGGGTGTGGAGTTGCATTAACACCCCCATAGGTTTGCATGTGTTGCACTTTTGTCTATGTGCCTCTCAGCTATCTGCTCTCAGGTTAGAGCTGCAGTAACAGTCCAGGCGCTGGAGTGATCTGGACACAGAGGATTCACATCCAGGATCGTGTAGAGGAAAAGAAGATACCAGATGCCCTTAAGCTATCAGAGCCGATCTCCTAGAAGTAACCAGTCCGTCATAGAGGGTGGCCGACGCCTCATGTCAGCATGGTTTCAGGGCGACACCAGCATGACGCGATACAGAAGGAAGGAGAAAGGAGACGACCTCAGTGGAGCCATACACGGAACACAAATCGCAGTGCAGCTCCTATAGATCCTCTGTTCATCATCTTAATGATTCATCCCAGAAAACTTCAGGAGCAACATCTCTATGAAACAAGCCACTAACAAGACTCCAGACACAGCCCTGTCATGTGTCCATCTGACCAACACGGCTACAGGGCGTGGGCGGATCGCCGTCCTTAGCCGCACAAAACACATCACACACCAACACACACCTGTTCCAGAGGAAACACATACAGGACACGAGTGACGCGGATGGAACGCCGACCTTCACGACATCTCTCAGACTCTGGGTTTTGTGGGTTAATGTGACATTTGATTCGAATAGAGAGTCACCTTCCTCCCCTGCAAGATTTAGTAATGTTAAGTCGTATGTTAAGTTCAAAGGTTCATTTTGTTTATTGAAATATGTTTAATGTGACGCCAGTTCTGTCAAGCTAAGGATAAAGTACATTTACTAGTTTACTTAGTTGATTCTGTTTTGACTTAAACGGGATAATTTGCATGTGTTAGGTTGTATAGAATGTGTATGAATGTTTCGACTGTGGTGGTGCTTTAGGAAGCCCCAGAGGAGGGATTGTAGTGGAAAATGTGTGTACTGGGGATGGAATATATGCTCAGAATGTATAGGATGGAATCTGTACTCTATGTAGGTACTGCTGGTGTCTCCCAGCCGGGCTCCGTCCTTCCCCGCGCGCCAGCGAGCTTTACCCCTGCAGGGAGGAATCAGGTGACTTCGTATATATCTGCCTTATGTATATTTTTACACCACTTATGTGAAATAAATCATTTGTATTATTTTGAATCTCAGTGTTGTGTTTAACTGAATCCTCTCGGTGAGGAATATCTGTAAACAACTACAGAGTTCAACGGGAACTCAAGTACAAGATCAGGCCAAGAACAGGAGGAAGCTGGAGAGGCAGTTGCAGCAGAACAACATCAGAGATGTGTGGAGAGGCCTGAAGAGCATCTCTGGCCACGGACAGAGCAGAGGAGCAGGGACGGCTGGTGAGGATCAGAACCTAGCCAACGAGTTAAACCTGTTCTTCAACAGCTCAGGAACTGTGCTGACCAGCTCTGTGAGTTGGTCACATACAACCTCCTGTGTGGTTCCGGTTCCTAAGACAGCGCATGCTAAGGAGCCAAACCACTACAGACCAATTGTCCGGACCTCCCATCTGATGAAGACCATGGAGGGGCTCATCCTGAGCCTCCTTCGCTCTGTGGTGAGCAAGGTGATGGACCCGCTGCAGTTTGCCTACAGGCCGGGATGGACGACGCCGTCATCTACCTGCTGCTTCAGGCGGTGACTCACCTGGAGGTCTCCAGCGCCTTCAACACCATCCGGCCAGCACTTCTGAAGGAGAAGCTGGAAGGAGCAGAAGTGGATGGACAACTGGTGGCGTGGACACCAGACTACTTCACCAACAGTGTCCAGCATCTGAACTAAAAACAGGATGCTCTCTCCCACTTCTGGAAAAGTTCATATTGTGAAAGCTCTTGGCGTGTGTGGCCGCTCCGGGAACATGTCAGGTCACTGTGACCTAACATGTTGTATCTGCCTTTTGCATATTCTTTACACCACTGACGAGAATAAATCATTTGTATTATTTTGAATCTCACTGCTGCGTATTCTTCCAGTGTTAATATCTCGGTAAACAACTACAACCTTAACCGTAAACTGGACTGGACTCAGAACAGTGACTCCCTGTACAAGAAGGGCCAAAGTGGCCTCCAGCTGCTGAGGAGACTGACTCTTTTGGAGTGAGCAGCCTCTGCTCTGACTACGCTGTGATCTGCTGGGGAGCACGCAGCACGGACAGACACAAAGAGACTCAACCAACTGGTCAGGAGCTGGTTCGGTCCTGGGCTCCACTGGACTCTGTGGAGGACGGGGGTGAAAGGAGGATGTTGGCCAAGCTGACATCCATCATGGACAATGCTTCTCACCCACTGCACGAGACAGTGGAGGCTCTGAGCAGCTCCTTCAGTGGAAGACTGATCCACCCACAGTGCAAGAAGGAGCGAGGTCCTTCATTCCCACGGCTGTTCCCATTCCCATTTTGGAATTTGTTTGTAAATATTGTATATATATGTATATATAAATGGAAATACTGCAAAAATCTTGCACTCTTCTGCACATTTCTGCCTTTTTGCACTGCCTATTATCTAAAGCTGCTGTGATGAATTTCCCAAATGTGGGATCAATAGAGGATTATCCTATCTTATCTTAGCTTGTCTTGTCTTGTCTTATGACGTGTGCTTGTGTAAAAGTACACAACGCGTATGATGTCTTGACCTTGTCGACCACAGAAGTATGTAGTATGTATGTAGACTTAAACACAATTTCCCAATAGGAACTATTCTCAGTTTTGAACTCATTTACAATAATCAATATCTATAATTTTTATTTCTTACATTTTGTGACCACAATGCAATGACACAGAGCGAGTGTGGCTGCTCTGGGAACACGCCAGGTCACCTCGACCGGCGTTGATAACTTCCATGTAAACAGAGTCATTAGTCTAAAATAGCTCTACCCCTGCAGGGAGGAAACACGTGACTTCATATAACTGCCTTGTGTATATCTTCACACCACCTTTGTGAAATAAATCATTTGTATTATTTTGAATCTCAGTGCTGTGTTTGACTGAATCCTTTCAGTAAGGAATCTCGGTAAACAACTACAGTATTATCAAAAATCTATATAATACTGTCCAGAACGGATGACACAGTGTGTCTCCCGATCTCTAAATGGGAAACTGATTTGGGTATCACCACTGACCAAATGTTCTGGACAAATATACGCTCAAACTTATTCCAGATGACCAAAAATACAAATTTACAGTTATTCTTCATTTACAAAATTCTTCATAGAACACATTATACAGGTCAAAGGATGTTCCAGATGGGTCTCTAAGTCCAACACCTGCCCACACTGCACAGATAATACAGCAGATAGATACCTACATGCATTCTGGTCTACCTATGCAACCTATGCAACCTACCTATGCAACAATTCTGGCAAGGAGTTTGCAAACACTTATCAAGGGGCCAGACTCGCCTCCACCTGCTGAGGCGACTGAGGTCCTTTGGGGTGTGCAGGGCTCTCCTACGGACTGTTTACAACACGGTAGTGGCATCGGCAGTCCTCTACGGCGTTGTGTGCTGGGCGGGCGGCACCGCGGACAGAGACAGGAAGAGACTGAACAAACTGGTTAAGAAAGCTGGCTCTGTCCTGGGCTGCCCACTGGAGTCCATCGAGGTGGTGGCCAATAGAAGGACGCAGGCGAAACTGTCGTCCATCATGGCCAACCCCTCCCACCCCCTGCACCAAACCGTGGAGGACCAACGCAGCTCGCACAGCGCGAGACTGCTGCACCCGAAGTGCAGGACTGAGCGCTACCGGAGGTCCTTCGTACCCACGGCAATAAGACTTTACAACAACACATCAACATGACTGGAAGCATGTTTCTTTAGTGTGATGTGTGCCGTGCGGTGTCCATGTAGGATACCTTTCTTCTTCTTTCACTTGCACTTTATGTTGAGATATGTATTTTTTTTTTTTTTTTTTTTTTTTTTTGTACATAATTTTTTTAACTTTTTTTGTATCTATTGTAATTATTGTAATTTTTTCCAACTGTCCCTCTACTGCTGCTGGGACACCAGAATTTCCCCACTGCGGAATAAATAAAGATCTATCTATCTATCTATCTAACCTGGTTAAGGTATTCAATCCCAGTATCACCTGCACTGTGTCTTTTAGGAGATGTAAGAGGGATCAATCTAGAGAGAAACACGTCACAACTACTATTCACTGCCTTATGCGTCGCTAAGAAAATCATCCTTATGAATTGGAAAACTAAAAAGAAATTAAACATCAATCATTACTTGAACAGTTTGTCAGATTACACAATCTTACAAACATTGTCTGACTGCTTAAATCATCGACTCCACTCTGATTGATTCCACCTCATAGTATGTGGCCTGAGGCACTGTACTGTGCCCAGCATTGGTGTACGGGAGGAGTACCTGGGGCCTGTTGGTGGGTCGGCGCATGGCTAACTCTGGGGGCAGGGGTAGACCTGGGGTGTGGACTTGGGTGCCCCCGTGTCTGTGGGGTTCCCTGGTGGGGGCCTGCCTGCTCCTGGGGGGTACTCCTTCCCCTGGGGCATCTTCATGAGGGCGGGGTGTTGCTGACCCTTGTGGGGGCTATCGTGCCCCTGCAAGGGGGGTTTGTCTGGACTCTGGCTCCCTGTGGCGCCTGGGCTGCGATCGGGCTCCCCTACACAGCCACACAGTGTGTGTGTGTATCTAGGGGTGCGGGTTTATGGGTTTGTGTGTGTGGGTGGATATGTGCAGATGCATATGGGTCTGGATGTGCATTATGTAAGAAATTGCGTGTTTGAGTGAATGACCACACGGGGCAAGCATGAGTATGCGTGAGGGAGAGGATGTGTATGTGAGACAGAGGAGGTGTGGAGGCCCTGACTGCGCTCCCCGGGGCATCACAGGCAGCGCAGTGGCCACTCGGGTCAGGTCTGTATGTCCCCGTCTGGGGGGACTGGGGGCGGTGGGATAGGATGCTAAGCTAGTCTGGGACCTAGCTCTGCTGACCTTTGTGCCTTATGCCCCAGCTACATTTTACATCCATTCACCCAGGTTTATGAGGGGCCTTCTCCATACGGGGGGACTGGCTGTCTAATGGCGGCCTCAACCACCGTCCCTCCCGGAACGGAATGCCCCTCAGTTTTTAACTACATTACACACTAACACCGACTTCGGAGACTGGTAGTCTTCCAATGTCCTTCATACACATAGACATACATTTAGGGCCTGAGGGGGTGGTCTCCTACTGGGGTCGAGAGAAGGGGCCAGGTGTGACCTAAGCTGTCGGCCCCGGCAAGGATGACCACCCCCCTAATTGGAAAGTAGACACTTAGGGATGGGGGACACCCTCTGGGAGACACATGCGTCAGCCAGCGGTTGTGCTCCTGGACACCTCCCCCACTTTTAATGCATCTTAGCCCCACACTCCCAAACAGAGCTGGCTGGCAGAATAACGGAGTCCTGTCTTCCTGCTCCTACCCGGGTGGGGGCGGGGGCGGGGGAGGTGGCTCTAGAGTTGCCGTGGGTCCTACCCGGGACCACGCAGGGCTGGAGACCAACTCACCTCATGAAAGGGTACCCGCGTATGGTGTGGGTGTGAATGTGTATAGTATCACGTATTGATGGGTAGGTATTGGTGGGAATGTATGTGGCAGTAAGTGTATGGGTGTATGTATGTTAGTGGTGTGGCTGATGCTTGGGTGACCCGATCCTGGCGCGGGGCCCTGGGCCCTTTCTTGCAACCGTTTACTGGGGAACTAACCAGTTCCCCAGTAAACGTGAATCCAAACGCAAGATAACTTTCATTTCACCTTGTTTGCTTTCTTCTGACCACTACTCTAGGTGAGATTGAGGAATTTTTCTTTTCAAATATTTATTCATCGCTATCGCTCACTCAAAGTATGACTGTTCTATGTACCATATTACGTGTGATACACTGATGAAAGCAGAACGTTCAACTGTCCTCTGTGGAAAAGCATTTAATTATTTTGCCACTACACGCTGCTCACTTACACCCAATTAGGTGAAATTGAATATTCTTCCACAGCACACCTGGTGGGAATCAATAATATAGACAATAAAATATGTGAGATACATTTTTTATTTATTTATTATTGCAATGCTTTTCTATTCTATTTAGTAATTGTGATTTCTCTGGACCACTGAGATGATTTTTAGACTACTTACACATTTAGCCAATACACGCTAAAGAATGGGATGCTATAATTATTTGTTATATTACAGTGTGTGAGTGAGCCCTGTGATGGACTGGGTGTCTTGCCCTTGACAGCATGCCCCCAACCCTAAGCTCAGTGCTTTTCACTTAACCTCAGTGCTTTTCACTTAACCTGGATATTTTAATTCTATAGCCCTCAGAAATCCAGGGCATTGGAGGTATGGATTAAGCTATTAGTCCCTTACAGCGTATACAAAATCAACCATCAAAAATTAAGCCTAACTATCAAGCTGTTCTGATAACCTATCTACACTAGGACTCCCACCCAGTTAAACACTGTCCCTTGGCATTTCTAATTCATCTCTTTCATATTCAGAGGGTGAAAACAGAACCTCACTAACCTTGCCTAACTTTTTTACCAGTCAGTTTGAAAATGAACAAAAATGGCCACAAATATGCTTGCCGCCTAAACTATTATCAACTAGCACTACCTTGTTTAAATTTGTAACTTTGCAAGCTAAAGCCAAACTCAGCTATGTTAAATTACTTTAGCTACTATTGTTCGACCGTCTCTACTTCTAAACAGGTGTGTCAATGTGATAAATCATCTGTAAATAAGTGAGCTGCTGCTGTAAACTATGGTAGACAACTATATCAACTCTTACAGTAATCTCACTCAACACTCCCATAACACCTAACATAAAGTGACATAAAACTTTAGCCTCCTCATACCATATTGTTGTAACACCACAATCCAAATGCACAATCATTTGTTTTACATTAACAAAGGGCATTAAGAACTACAGGGCTTTCTTTGTTTGATTTGACATTTATTGAAATTTGCAGAGCACACGTCACAGATAAACCTGGCAAACCTAACAATTAAATGAAACTTTTAGTAGTCTGATAATTTTAAGTCAAAATATGTTGTCAGCTCTAGTACCCATTCTAAAAAATTAAAGCTCAACTAATAACTCACCTCATACCAGTGTAGATTAGATGTAGGCTAATATGAATTCATGGTCATGCCAGTGAAACAAAAGAAAGAAGAAATTAAATACATGTTGCACACTGAATTATTTTGTACTGTATTCAGTATTTCTGATTACCTATAGCATTTAAGACAAGTATAATGAAAATCAAGGGAGTATAAAACACCAAAGACGAAGCATAGGAAATATATTAGAACTAAACCATAGATTGCTGCAATAGAATACTTGCAATTACTTGCTTTTTCCTGACACCATTACACCAAATTCCTGAATGGAGATTTCTTTATTTATATATTGCTGAAGCTGGCGTTGGTTGATATGCCCAAGACGCAAAGCATCATCAATGGAGAACTTCTTCCCCGATTTTCTGTCATGTAAGACTGAGGATTCTCCTTTGGGGCCCTTAACCGTGATCTCCTCCCAATCACACTCCTGGCTTTGCAAGTTCACAAACATCTTCCAGTCAATCAACCCTAGCTTGTAGGCTTCCTCTGGTCGCATTTCTTTGCCTGTATCCGGATCAATGACAACAACAGATCTGCGAAGATGGCTCTCTCTCTGTTCCCTCTTCATTCTCACTGCTGTCAGGTTTTTCTGAAGCTTCTCAATTTCCTCATCCTTCTGAAGGGTTATGCCTCTGAGTTCTGAAAGTTCTTTCTGCAGAGAGTCAAGCCTGAGCTCTAGGTTCTTTCCATCCTCTCTTGGTGCTGCTTCAGTGATAAGTTGAGTCTCTTTGCTTGTGATTTCAATTTCTGACCGAAGCTTGCGAATCTCATTCTGCAGCCTTTGGTTTTCTTGCTGGAGACGGCTACTTTCATCACGTATGTAGTCTAGTTCTTTAGAAGATTTTGTGTTAGAAAATTCTATATCAGAGAACCTTGATTTCAGGGTGGAAAGCTCCTGATCAAGTTCTCGTCTTCTTCTTTTCTCCTCTTCCAGAGTCCTTCGTAGGTTATTAATTTCAATCTCAGCCTCAGGGTCTCTTTCAACTTGGACTTTCTCAGTCCGGACAACTCTTTCCTTAACATCCATCTTCTCTAAGGTGAGCTGCTGTTGAATTAGGACATTCAGCTCTTTCTCAAGCAGGGTGCGTTTGTGTCTTTCTTCATCAAGCTGAAGTCTGAGAATAGAATGTTCCTTCTCCTGCTGGGGATCTTGCTGAAGGACTACCTTCTGTTTAACAGTTACCTTTTCACGGTTCTCTTTGTCGCGAATCTCCAGCTCATTAAGTCTGACGCGAAGCCTTTGGATCTCCAGTTCTGCATCACGCCTTGCCTTGCGCTCACGCTCCACTTCTTCTAGTTGCAGATCCAACTCAGTCTTCTGTCTCTGCAGTTGGTAGAGCTCTGTTTTGAGACTCTCCTTTTGTTTCTGCTCATTGCTGATGTTTTGTGTAAAGGTGTCACACTCAGACCTGAGAAGAGGGTCTTCTTCCATCTTGACAACTTCTTGCTGAACAATCTTTTCACGAACTTGGGACAGATCCATCTTCCTTAGTCTTATCTTCTCCTCTTGGGCTAACCTTTCGCCTTCAAGGTCAAGACGTTTCTTCTGTTCATCAGCCAATTTCTTTTTCAGAATCTCAATCTCCTCCTTAGTTTTGGGGTCTTCTCTGTATTGCAGCACTTCATTGACAACCTCTTTTGTCTGCACTTGGGGTTTAGTATTCTTCCATCTTTGTATTTCATCATGAAGTTGGCGGATTTCCAGCTCAGATTTTTCAGTCTGGTGGGTTTTGTCTACAATTTCATCGCGAAGCCTCTCCAGTTCTCTTTCAGTTTGTGGATCTGTCTTGTATTTGATGACTTCTTTGATGATCTCCTTGACCTCTATTTGAGGTCCTCTGTTCCTCAGCATGGTCAGCTCATCTTGTAGAGATCTAAGCTGGAGCTCTGCATCTTTAAACCGCCTCTGTTGCTCTACAAGTTCGAGTCGGAGATTAGCCACTTCATTCTCAGCCTTTGGGTCAGGGCGGACAATTTCACGAACTTTCTCCTGAATAATAACCTTGGACTTCTCCTCTTCTAGGCTTGTAATTTTCCTCTGAAGGTCAGCCTTTTCTCTTTGCGATGATCTTCGTTTGGCTTTCTCATCTTCATACTGTCTTCTCAGATTTTCTACCTCCCTTTCGAAGGTAACATCTTTCTCTACTTGTAGTACCTCCTTGATAGAAATCTTCTCCTCTGCCATAGCCTTCTCTTTTTCCAGCCTTCGCAGTTTGTCATGAAGAAATTTCAGTTCATCCTCTAAATGTTTTCTACTATCTATTTCCTTCTGCTTCCTGTCAAGGAGCAACCGGTGCTGTGTTTCAAGTTGGGGGTCGTTCTGAATTTTTATCACCTCTTCTTCAGTGATCACCTCCTGTTCCTTGTTCTTCTCTTCAGCCAGGAGTGTCACCTGCTTTTGTATTTGAATTAGCTCATTATCTTTCATCAATTTCTGCCTTTTTATATCATCTAGGTCTTCCCGTAACTTCCGCACATCTTCCTCCTGACCACGGTCTCTTTCTATGCGTAGGACCTCCTTTACTGTATATTGCTGTGCACCTTCTTTAACTTCAGTTTCAAGACCATGCAGCTTCAACTTTAGTACTTCAAGGTCATTCTCAAGGACATGGGTAGTGCGACGCTCCTCTGAGAGTTTCTGTTGGACCTTATGGACTTCCTCATCTAACTGGGGGTCAGGAACCTTTTTGATCAGCTCTTTTTTAACAATTGTATCCTGAGGTTTCTGTCCTTCAAGGACATAGATTTCACTCTGGACATTCTGAGTTTCTTTTTGTATTTGCTCTCTCCTCTGGATTTCATCTTCCAGCAGCTTTCTAATTCTCCAAGGCTCTTCTCCTGGTACAGCAGCATGTACTAACTTGACATTTGCTGCCTGGATTACAGGTATCTCAGGTTGCTATATAGAGGAACAATATTATTATAGTCTTATCTTATGTGATATTACTGCAGTAAATATTATTCTCCAAGTATCTTACCTGTTTGAGAAGACTTTCTGCAAAATCAAGATTCTGTAACCTTTGCTTGTTCACAGCACTCACTTCAGTAAACTTGGACTCAATAGCAGCTTCCTGTAAAAGATGAAATAACATAATGAAATAACGTGCAGTAAATAATTTAATTCCTGCAGTGGTTCTAAAATGGCCCATGGTTGTATAAAACAAAGCAGAGGTGTCTGTTTGCCTGAATATGTCTATATTTTGTATATTGTCATCCTAAACATTGACTGTGGTGGAAAATATTTTACCCTTCTTCGTGGGTGTGCTGGAGCCCAACCACAACCAGTCACGCACACACTCACACCTACAGGCAATTTAGAGTTTCCAATGAGCCTAACTGCATGTCTTTGGACTGTGGGAGGAAGCCGGAGACCCAGGAGAGAACCCACACAGACACGGGGAGAACATACAAACTTCACACAGAAAGGCCCTTGGTCGCCTCTGGGAATCGAACCCGGGACCTTCTGTGAGGTAGCAGTGCTAACCACGACACTATGCTGCCCTGAAGAACAGTTGTGTTAAATATTATTTGTTTAACCCTTGTGCAGCCTTCAAGGGGTCAAAAAGACCCCACTGTAAAATAGGGGGCGCCAAAGCTCAAAAACACACACAAGGGTTGGATAAAAGCCTTTGTGGGTGTTACATCCAAGCAGTGGACACATGTGGGTCTTCTGATGAACAAGTTCATCCAACCTTTCATCTGGATAAAGATTGTTTATCGTCTGTCTGCGGCTGTTTTATCCAACCCTTGTTTGGTTTTGAGCTTTGAGAGCCCCCTATTTTTCATTTTGACCCCTCAAAGGCTGCACAAGGGTTAATAGTAGTAGATATATATATATATATATATATATATATATATATATATATATATATATATAAAATTCCCTCCTCGCCCCCCGTGAGCGGTCTCATCCATCCAAACTCGGGTCCTCTACCAGAGGCCTGGGAGCTTGAGAGTTTTGCGCAGTATCTTAGCTGTTCCTAGGACTGCACTTTTCTGGACTGAGATGTCTGAGGTCTTTCCTGGGATCTGTTATAGCCACTCCTCCAGTTTGGGGGTTACTGTCCCGAGTGCTCCGATGACCACGGGCACCACTTTCGCCTTGACCTTCTAGGCCTTCTCAAGTTCTTCTTTGAGCCCTTGGTATTTCTCTAATTTCTCAAGTTCCTTCTTTCTTAGTATCGCAAGGTATTGCTATGTCAACCACAACGGCTTGTCTCTGCTGTTTGTCCACCACTACAATGTCCGGTTGGTTCGCCATTACCATTTTATCTGTCTGTATCCGGAAGTCCCACAGGGTCTTGGCTCGGTCGTTCTCTACCAACTTAGGGGGTGTTTCCCACCTAGACCTTGGTACTACCAGTCCGTACTCTGCACAGATGTTCCTGTACACTATACCAGCCACTTGGTTATGTATGTATGCCTTTCCTGCCAGCATCTTACACCCTGCAGTTATGTGCTGGATTGTCTCAGAGGCCTCTTTGCACAGCCTGCACCTGGGGTCTTGTCGGGTGTGGTATATCTGGGCCTCTATTGCTCTGGTGCTCAAGGCCTGTTCCTGTGCAGCCATGATTAGTGCCTCTGTGCTGTCTTTCAGTCCAGCCCTTTCTAGCCATTGCGCTGACCTTGTTTCTACCATTGAGTTGACTCCTTAGGACTTGCCTTACTCGTTTCAGGTATTTGTTTGTTGCTGTGTTTCTTGTAGCCTCTTCAAGGTTGCCATTTGCCTCTGGGATACCAAGGTACTCGTAGCTGTTCTCAATGTGTGTTATTGTGCCCTCGGCGAGTGAGACCCCTTCTGTATGGACGACCTTCCCCCTTTTGGTCACCATCCGGCCACACTTCTCTAGTCCGAATGACATTCCAATGTCATTGCTGTAGATCCTGGTTGTGTGGATCAGTGAGTCAATGTCTCTCTCACTCTGATGTCATCCATGTAGAGGAGGTGACTGATGGTTGGCTTCCCGTTGGCCTCAAGGGTGGTTTTCCACAGCCTCATCGAGTTTGCAACGAACGCTCGTAGAGTCCTGTTGATGTTATACATCTCCAAGCATTCACTGATCCACGTGTGTGGCATTGAGTCGTAGGCTTTCTTGTAATCAATCCAGGCAGTGCACAGGTTGGGCTTTGCAGTCTCGAGCGACTGTTCTATCAACCAGTAGCTGGTGTTTGGCTCTTCTTGTATCTTTACCAATGCCCTTCTGTGCTGTGCTCATGTACTGATCCATATGCCCACTTATCTTAGCCGCTATGATGCCGGACAGGAGCTTCCATGTTGTGGAGAGGTAGGTTATTGGCCTGTAGTTGGATGGGACTGTTCCCTTCTGGGGGTCTTTCAGGATCATGACTGCCCGCCCCTCAGTCATCCATTCAGGGTGGGTCCCATCTCTTAGCAGCTGGTTCATTTGTGCTGCCAGGCGTTCATGGAGTGCAGTAAGCTTCTTAAGCCAGTACCCATGTATCATGTCAGGCCCTGGTGCTGTCCAGTTTGCCATACCTGAGACTCTTTCTTGGATGTCTGCCACTGTGATGGTAACTGGAGCCTGTTCTGGGAAGTTGCTGTGGTCTGCCCTTAGGTGTGCTAGCCACTGTGCATTGCTGTTGTGTGATGCTTCCTTCTCCTATATGCCTTTCCAGTATTGTTCAGTCTCCAGCCTTGGTGGGTCTGCTCTGGTATTATTACCGTGCCACTGAGAGTACTGATTACAAGTACTGAGTACTTGATTTTGGCCTCTAACCTTCTCTTCCACAGTGGGACTTGCTCTGTCTGATTGCCCTGTGACTTATATCCCAGCATCTCAAGGATCATGGTTGCTGAAGTGTATATCAGCTCATTGGTTTCAGTGATGCTCTTTGTAGGTATTGTTCTTAGTGTTGCATTCACAAGGTACTTCACTAGGTCTCTGCAGACTGTTTCGGGGTTGCCTTGTGTTCAATCTAGCCATTATCTTATCTCTTAGGTCAGTTGCAATGGGCTCGTGGCTCCTTATGCTCCCAACAGAACGCTTTGTTCTCAGAGCGCTGGTCTGCTTGTGGTTCCTAGAGTTTCTAAATGTAGAATAGGAGGTAGAGCCTTTAGCTACCAAGCTCCTCTCCTATGGAACCAGCTTCCGGTTCAGGTTCGAGAAGCAGACACCCTCTCTAGTTTTAAAACTACCGGTAGGCTTAAAACCTTCCTTTTTGACAAAGTGTATAGTTAGAGATGGTTCTGGTCACCCGAAACCATCACTTAGTAAAGCTGCTATAGACTTAGACTGCTGGGGGACGTCATTCATTCACTGAGCTCTTTTCGGTTTCTTCTATCCGCTAACATGCCTCCATGTCCACATGTGACTAACTTTGTCCCTTTTCTCTCCTAGTTGTGCTTCTCCCCTTCTGTGTCATTCAGAGTCATTTTTTAATCAGATACTACTTCCACTTTAGAAATATTGCTAAAATTAGGAGCATCCTTTTACAGAGTGATGCTGAAACATTAATCCATACATTTGTTACCTCTGGGCTGAATGACTGTAATTTTCTTCTCCACTGTTGTTTTTAAAATGTATGTATGCAACTTATTGATTGGTTACAATTGAAAGCTTGCTCTACGTGGGATTTGTTGGGTTTAGTTGTGTAAGGTCTCAAACCTTACGTGTAAAGTGCCTTGAGATAACTGATGTTGTGAATTGGCACTATATAAATAAAGTTGAATTGATTAAATTTTACTGTAAATAAATACATTATGAGACAGATAACTAAAATGTACACACTAAGGCAGCTCATAGGTCATCTTTTCATAAAAACACAAAATATGTAAAATCTCTGGGATTTGTACAGAAATTGTGGGCTATTTATTAACAGATACACTGTCTGCAAAACAGCTGACAGAGCAGGAGGGACTATTTATGGAAGCTATGTATGGCTGAAAGAAAAAGAGTTGGCTGAATGTTTTGTGTACGCCTCACCTCTGCCTTGACTGCAACAGCAGGTGAATCCAGTCTGCCAGTCCTCTTATATGTCTGAGGTACAAGTCCATCCTCAAGATCAAGGATATACCTGAACCTATCAGTTTCAGCTTCATACTCCTAGAAAAAAGGAACTAATACATTAAGTAAACCTTCATCTTCATGTTAGTAGATGGAGTGGTACAAATAATGTAGAATATCTTACTTTGACAGCTTGTTGGTACAGCTGAGCATTTTTTGAGACATTATTCAATTCGGACTGCTTTCTTGTAATATCAGAGAGTAAATTCTGTATAAAACAAAAGATAGTTTAAGTACTACTATAGGTATGAATCTATTTATTTATTTAGTTATTTAGTACTCTTACCCTCTGATTCCTAAGCTTGGTTTCCACTTGTTTCATATCATCAGTTTCACGGGGTTCATAGTTTGGGACACGTGACAGCCAGCTGTTTAGGTTATCATAATCGCTGCGATAATTGTTGTACGCCATCTTAGCTCTCTGTAAACTTTGGGATCTACAAGACACAGATTTAAAGGTGTATATGTCCATAGTGTTTGGTGTAATAATCAGTCATTTTTATATTAATTAAAACAGATGTATGTATTATGTATTCTCCACTCCTGGCTATGACCCCCTTACCTGATGTCAATCTGCTTGTTGATGTTGTTGAAGCGTTTGTTAAGCTTCTGGACCTCAGCTTCCTGCCTCTCAATGTCAGGGCAGTGCTCTTGGAATTTGGTAACCAAGTTATCACAGCTACTTTTGGCCAAACGCAGGTTTTGTTCCATCTCAGAGATCACTGACCTTTTTGACCTCAGGTCTGTGGCAAGATCCTGTCAGGTTAACATATTTTATGACCAGTATTAATGTCAGTATTAATTAATCGAGACATGGATGATAGAATAATATAGTGTTAGTTAGTTAGTGTTAGCAAGTCACATTTATCCATTTGCATGTATTTTTACTTTAAGCTGAATGGTATACAGTAGAGGCCACCTAAAGAGGCAACCTAAAAACATGTTTAATTTATCAAATTCAGTTACTGCTTCTTCTGGTAAATACTGCTCCTTCTTCTCAGACTGAGCATGTTGCTACAACAGAGACTTTCCACAACCCATCTCCTAAACCTACCAGTGTCCTCAAATTCCAAGGGGTTGTGAGTAGAATGATAGGGCCAGAATATACATACACATTTATAAACTCTTGTTGTATTGTAATTTTAACAATTTGATCATTCATTATAGTTTTTCACATCTGCTAAATAAAGTACAACTTCTGCAGTTAAAGTAACAGCTTAATTGATGTAATTGTATTTTAATTAGTAAGTGCTCATAGCCTCACCTCATTGATATAAAAAACTAGATTGTGTGTGCCAGCCTCACATGATGAAGGCTTTAGTCATTTTAGTCTAGACCTAGAAATGAATATCCAGTATGATAGAAGCATACTTACCAAAAACTAGTTCAGCAACCACAACAACTGATACTATTAGAAGGCAGCTACTGGTAACCAGTGTGACTCTTTAGTATTTGTTATCCACTGGTCTAGACCAGTGCTAATTGAGTTGGTGGGGGAAACACTGTAATTACGGTAGGGAATTCGCTGGATGAATTCCTTTACCTCGGCCTAAAATAGAATCCTGTACTGGTAAACCCCAGGCCAGCTATGAAATTGACAACAATGTGAGGGCTAGACCATTCTCTTATAATAGAGGATCAGGGTAACAAACAGATAACAGTCTAACAGGCCAAATAAAGTAGTGGCTTACTGCAAGCTCCCGCTGTGTTTTCTCAAGTGAGGTGATATCAGCAGGTGCAACCTCTTCCCTCGCCAATTTATTCTCATAGGCAGAAAGAACAGTCTTTCCGTTTTGAAGAGATGCTTCCAGCTGGTTGGAATTCTTTAGTCTTAACAAAAAAGTAGAGTTATTTAATGCATGACATTCAACAAATTTATAGGCCACACTCAATCTGATTTTAAAGATTTCAGTTAAAGGAAAACATTTAATGCCCCAACCTCTGTATACAGCCTATAGAAACATCACTAATGTCATATACAACAAAATACTGAGATACATATCATCTCCCATACTTCTCCTGATAGCACTGAAGAAGCTCATCAATCTTGCTGTATTTCTTGGTGGCTTCATCCGCCTTGCTGTGAAGCTGAGGAGCACTCGCACACTTTGAGTTCAAATCCAAGAAGCTGTTTGCTTCTTGCACTTTAGAGGACTTCTCTGGTTCAATTTTTCTGACAGCTGCAGCAATATCCTAATAGAAAGCAAATGGTATTATGAGTATTATTATTTTCACTTCAACTGTCTTACCTATATTGTGACAATATAACTGTATTATTTCAAACAAAACAATTAAGAAAAAAATCATTTTAAAGTTAAAAAAATTAAGTGGAGGATATACCCTCATATCTTGCAGACGATCCGTACTGTCTTGCAGTGGCCTGTTCTGCTCCAGTGGTGGGCGCACATTGGCATAAATGGCTTTCTCTTGTTTGTCCAGGTCACTGACAACCTTATCCAGACCTGCCATCAGTAGGCGACACTGTTGCTCTTCCTTGTCTAAGATCACACATAGCATATTAACTTTATTATTTGATTTATTTTTTTTTAAAATATATTATAAAATATGTCCTACCAATCTTCCACAGAAGATTCCAATCCATAATCTTGGTTTGACTTGAGTATAACTTCACTCACTTCAGCGCTTACTGCCATTCCTGCCCAGATGTCAGTAATTCAGTCGTGGACACCTTTTTTGTGTTTGTACTGTTTTAATTTAAGGCATTTTCCTGTATTGTTTTTATATATCTCTGTGTGCATTGGGCACACACATTGGGAAGAGTCGCAGTCTCTCTGCAGATTCTCTACAGCCGTCACCCCCTCTTAGCTATAACACTCCCATTGACACTGGTCTGCTCCCCGACCACCTAAATCAGGGGAGCCCAATACGTTGATCGCGATCTACCAGTCTATCGCAAAGGTCGTGTGGGTAGATCGCATAGCATTAAAAAAGTAGACTTCAGCCTATCATCTATCCTCACTATGAAATTTGTCACTTAATTGACATACAGGGCAGACAGAAAGAGATAATGGGTGTGGCTACAAAGATCGCCAGTTCCATTCGTGCCAGATCTCAGCATGGTGAATTCGTGCACATCTGGAGAAGTCTGACTGGACCACTCTGAGTTGTTGCTTCACACTGACGTGAGATGACTTAGTCGAGGGAAATTCGAGCGCTCTATGAGGAGATTAAGTTTTCCCGTGTAGCTAAACATGCAGAATACAACCAACTAAATGTCGATCAGTGGCTGCTAGACTTAGCATTTGTAACCGATCTGACCAACATGTTGAATGACCTTAACGTAGAGCTGCAAGGAAAAGACAAAAACGTGATCAGTATGATCAGCTCAGTTAATTCTTTCAGACGAAAAATGCAGCATCTCTCCTCAAAGCTGCAGCGCCGTGATTTAGGCAACTTCTAAAACCTCGCGTCATAGCTGGAGACGCAACGGAAGACATGTGCGCACACAGCTCACACGCTGAAAAAGTGTGGGCATCTCTGACCTAAATTATATAAATCACAAATGAGTGACTGAGGAGTGAATCAAAGGAATTCAAAGGAATTTAATAAACATCAAGACAGCTGTTCTTACAGAATAAAGTAACAATAATAATAATAAATAATTAAATGTACTCTATTAAATATATCTTTCTTTTAAATCCCTGTTAATAAATTACTTCATAAGTGACCATCACATAGATTTATTTAGTCTCACTGAAACCTGGCTGCAGCAGAATGAATATGTTCATCTAAATGAGTTGACTCCAACAACTATCCTACAAGCTCAGGTAGAGGTGGAGTAGTAGCACTATCTATAACTCAGATTAATTAATTACTCCTAGACCTAAACGTAGCTCTAATTAATTAGAGCCCCACTATGAGCCTTTGTTACTCAATCTGTAAAACCCATAAACCAGTTGTGTTCTGTATCGTCAACCTTCCTCCTGTCCCATATTCAAAGTTCTTTTCTTCTGAATTTTTATCTGACTTAGTTCTTAGCAGAGATAATCTTGAGCTTGTCCTGACTTATTAGGTTGAGACTGATCATTTAATAGTTCTACCCCAAACCTCCCCCCTCTGTTATCTGACCATTTCTTACTAACTTTTGAATTGACCATAACAGATCTTACAACAGTTTGAAAGAAGTTCTAATATAGTAGATGTTTATCTGATGATGCTGTTGTCAAATTTAAGGAGATAATTACATCATCTTTTGTCTCATTCCCTTGTAGCTATACAGAGGAGAGCAGTCATCTGAATCATGAACAGGTAGATTGTCTTGTTGATGATGCTGCAGCTTCACTGTGTACAATTTTAGACGCTGTTGCTCCTCTGAAGAAGAAGCCAGTGAATCAGAGGAGGTTAAGTCCATGGTACAACTCAGAGATCCGCAGCCTTAAGACAAGACCCGAAAACTAGAAAGACTGTGGTGTCTGTCTTAATTGGATTGCTTTTCCCCGATAGATCATACTGAGTTAACTTCAATAATTAACTGCTAAATCAGCTACTTGTCTCTTAGACCCAATCCCAACTACATTACTCATAGTTCTTCTGTTCATCAGCATGTCCATGTTAAATCAAATCAACCAGTCTCTGTTTACAGGCTACGTACCACAGGCTTTTAAGGTTGCTGTAGTCAAACCTTTATTGAAAAAACCCACACTCCATGCTTGCAAACTATAGGCCAATGTCCATTAATGTCTAAATTCTTGAATAAATTGCAGCTAAACAACTATGCGGCCACCTGCACAGGAATACCCTGTATGAAGACAAGATTCAGACTAGAAAAGCATTTCCATAAGAAAATGCACTGTGAAGGCTTTATGCTGAATGTAATCCCAATAACTGCTAACTGTAGCTCGAGAGTTTAAAACGTTCTTAAAAGTAGTTTAAGAAAAATAGAAGTGGATAGTGTAGTAGAAAAAGTTCATGCATATAAAGATATTTGTAGCGGAATATATATATTTAGCACATATGCATTTAGTTCAGGCTAAAGGGTTTAGAATAGAGTAGAACAGGTCCTGTCTAGGCTGTGCAGACTTGCTGGCCTTGGGTCCGAAGACAATCTGGCTTTTTAGACAAAACAGTCTGAGTTGTTGAACAAAGGAATTTGGACAAACAATTCTTGGTATGAAATCTTCACATTTTGACGCATGTTCAGGGTTTAAAAACCACCTCTCTAGAAGGAAACGGGGGAGATGTGAGCTGTAAAAAAAAAACTGTGTTTTTCAGGTGACAAACTCTGCATCTGGGATCAGTTGTGAATTTTGGTAAGATTGGCTGACAAAAATTATATGATTCGGCTAAACAGTTAAATTCTAATTTGGCAGCCTTAAAAAAAGAATTTGTTGTGGGGGAAACCCTGTATGTTGTGGTGGATGTAAAGGCAGGAGATCGGGTCACTTGTACTAACATTGCTGTAAATAACTAACCAGCTTCATGTGTGTTTTTTCTATGATTATAAAAATGATGCAGCCTATTGACATCTAAAAGTTGAATATTGTAACGGACGCAGTTTGGCTCTGGGAAAATTGTGGGCGTTTGAGTCTGGGATTAGAGAAAATTATTGTTTAAGACGCTGTATAAGTACAAAGGGCTGACTTGCATGGTTTGGAACGAGCGCCTCCTCAACACGGATTGGAAATGGAAAATTACTTTGTTTAACGTTGAGAAATTAGCACAGGAGTTTTGCAGAGGCAGCAGTCTGTTTGTGCGCTCACAGTGGGTTTTGGCTTCAGAAATTTTAATGTGCTATCAATTAGAGACGAATAATTGTACTGGTACGCTGTGAGTTTGTTTGTTTTTTGGTAACGTGGAGAAATTACATCAGCCTGGGCCTGATCAACCCAGGTGGAATTTTCACCATGGAGAGTGAGGCCTGAGAGTTTAGATAAATCCCGGTGAAAAGCTTTTCTGTAGATAAAAGAGTCTATTCTGAAATGTGTTGAATGTATATATGCAGTGTAACTGATGAAGCTTCATATGTGTGTACGTATATATCTATGTGATGATTGTGTGTTTAACGCTTTCGTAGACTTTGCTGTTTTCTGTGCTGTGGTTTATATGCTGAAGTCTGAGCTGAGACTGTGGGGTTGATAATTTCGTAGGGGAAGAGTCTGGCTCTTCTCCTAATGTTTTGAAGGTATATATGAAGGTGGAATTTTGAAGGTGTTGTGAAGGGTTTGTGGACGTGTTGTGAAGGTGTGTGTGTGTGTGAGAACGAGGGAAACATCACTGGATAATTGCTTTTAGCAGGACTGAGTGTCTGATATCAATGATAACTGATGTTAATAACCAATGATCAGATCATTAATATACACATGAGTGTCTGTTCCAGTGTTGTTCTTCAGAAAGACCAGAGGAGATCCAGAGTCTCCTGCCATGGATGAGGGGTCTCTAACTGACACTGCCAATTCCTTTGGAGCCACCAGATGCTCTTAATGTCTCTGTGTTCCAAAAGGTGATCAGTCCGTCATTGAGGGTGGCCAACGCCTTATGTCAGCAGGCTGGGTATCTAATTGCAGGAACCAATAGGGACCTCTGGTCAGTAACCAGAGAGATGTCCCAACTCAGAAGAGTTGGGACATCTCTCTGACCACTACAATAAAATAGGGTTGTACAGGTCCAGAACAAGTTAAAAGTCTTAAATTCCAAAATAAAGCATAATGAAAAAAATATTAAGTAAGTATTACTTAATACACCTTCTAAACACAAAACCGCTGAGACGGTGGCGAAATTTTTGTGTCGAGAGGTGATTCCGCGCTTTGGGATCCCTCTGAAGATCAGCTCAGATAATGGTAAAGAGTTTGTTGACAAAACAGTGAAATGGGTCTTACAAAAACTGGGAGTGAAACAGAGGTTTGGCAGTGTGTACTGCCCGACGTCACAGTCTGATGTTGAGAGGTGCAACGGTATTTTGAAAAACAAACTGCTGAAAATCTGCCGAAGCACAGGGTTAAACTGGATAGACGCTTTGCCTCTGGCGCTCATGGCTTGTCGATCAAGTGCTCACAGAACACTGAAACTAACACCGCATGAAGCTTTGCTTGGTCGACCGATGCCAGCGCCAATGTACAGAGCAGTGAAGGGTCCATCTCTTGACATTTTGACAAATGACCTCAGTTCTTACATCAAACAAATGACTAACATACATAGGAGTATTTCCTCCCGTGTTGTCTCCTTGCAGGAAAAAGAAGCTCGAGAAGATCCAGAGCCATTCGTGAAGCCAGGGGATCTGGTGTATGTTAAAGTGTTCAGGAGAAAGTGGGACCACCCTCGGCGAGAGGGTCCGTACGAGGTGGTTAAAGCTACCGCCAGAGCCGTACAGGCTGAAGGTTCACCCACGTGGTATCATCTAAATCATTGTGTGAAAGCCCCAGAGGGGGAACCAGAGTTGGCAGTGGCCAAAAAGGAGAAGAATGAGGTGTCCGGAGAATGCCCAGAGGGGGAGAAAAGGGGTGACCCTGATCCTCTCACTAAGTCTGGTCCTCGCATTGATTGTGCTGGTAGTATTCCAGTTGACTATCCCCGAACCAGGGCCGTCCAGAGACGAAGGGCCCAGCAAGAGTAAGACCACAATCAAGAGAGGGAGGAGAGCTGCAGGAGAAAAGGGAACAGAGGTCCAGGTGTGGACATCTCATTCTGCCGGAATGAAAGGAGTGATAACTAAGGTAGAGGATTATGAGGACGAAGAGATCAGTCTGGAAACGCTCCAGCAGACCAGCTGGTACCAGTGGGTCCAGTTTGCAAGGATGAATGACAAGACTGATTGTTACATCTGCACCAAGGCTAAGCCAGATAAGTTTTTCATGTTGAACACAGGGTTCAGTTGGCAGGAGTGTGATCGCAGACAACTAATAAGAATACTGAGTGGATCAATTACATCTATTACAATCAACAGTGTTTCATTAATTACACTGATGTAGCTCTAGGTGCGTTGGGAGAGCAGGTGAGCGCCACTAGTGCTATGGCCTGGCAGAATCGTCAAGCTACTGATTGGATTTTGGCTAAAAAAGGAGGTGTGTGTGCTCTCATAGGTGAATACTGCTGCACCTACATTCCAGGTCACACTGCCCCGGATGGAGCATTCACTGAGGCGATGAGGAAGCTGAAAGCCCTTAAGATGGAGGTGAAGGAGAACGCTGGCAGGGATGCAAATGTGGGCTGGATAAGTTGGTTGGAGAACACTGTTAGTGGCTGGAAGCTGGGACTAATCAGATTGGTGATAACAGGGTCTGTAGGCGTAGTGATCATGGGATTCATCCTGTGTTGTTGCATTCCTCTGATGAGGTCTGTGGCCCTGAGAGCAGTGAGGAAGCAGAACTTGCAGATGGCCGTGCTGACGCAGGGATTAGAGCAGAATCAGGACAGGGAGAACGACGAGATGGACTACTACCTGTATCCTGTGCCCGACTGGATCTATGTCGATGACGAGGGACAGGACCAAGCAGACGAGGGGGAAGAATGAGGCCGGAGCAGAGCCAGGCGGCTGCCAGCTATCTACCATGTTTTTTCTATTTCTCAAACATACACATACTCATATATATACGCACTACAGTTAGCCTCTGACTTCTCCACTTCACACAGTTGTGTAATGGATTTTATCTAATGATCTATTTCTCTGCTCTATAAGTTTTAATTAAATTGTATTATGATTATCTGAACTATCTAAGTATTTGAATAATGATTTGATTCCTGCAACTAAGGTTACACTTTAAAATACACTGACGATTGATGGATGATTGATTGATTGATTAATTGATAGAAGTCAGAGGATCATAATATTTTAGAGTTAGCAACATACATTTCAAGAAATGGTCAATTCCTGTGATTTGTCTTATGTTCGTTCTTTATTTTCCTCATACTCAGATTCACTGCAGAGCTTAAACTGGGAGTTGCACCCGTGGATGAATGGAGGCCATCGCCCCTGGAAGTGGGAGAGACGCTCATCTGGGATTGGGCCTCCTTGATGGACGCATGTGGCTGCCTGGGACATCTGTAGTGAACTATGTCTATGTGAACATTTGTTGTTGGCAGAGTGCAGAGAATCACCTCTTCTAAATGCAGGACCTTGTGTGCTTAGTTCAGTCTTAGTCTTTTTGTTCTGATCATTAGCGTAGCTATTAATTTAGAATGTTGGTTTCAGGGGCCAGGTGTGTAGTTGTACTTTAACGTAGTATAGTCTAGGTTAGATCTTTACGGGATTTAAAAATCCCGTGAGGGGGAAATTCTGTAGTGGAAAACATTAGTATATGTTAGTGGGTTTAGGATACAGTTAGAGTAGAATAGATATTGTTTAGGCCTTGTTCATTTCTAGGGAATATGATTGTACAGGACGCTTGCTGGCCTTCGGTGGCTCCGAGGATATCTGACCGGTAGAGCAGAACAATTTGGGCAAAACATTCTGACCTGGTAACCAAAGCAATGGAGTCAAAACAAGTGGCTGTAATCACAACTGTTTGCATTTGGGCTGACGCAAACAGAGGGATTAAAACATGCTCCCGAGGAATCTCGGGAGGAGAGTTCTTTGCCTGCCGTAGAGACAACTCGTTTTTCTGTGGTCAGGCTTGGGGCTCCCCGAGCGCTAGCAAGCATCCTCCTTGCAAGGAAGAAAGTGACTCCGCATATCTGCCTTTGCATTCTTTCATCTCAGCACTGAGAATAAATCTACAATTGATTGGCTGAAACCTAATGCTTCCTCGGCTGAGTTCTTCTGAGTTGGGACATTTCTAACCACTACAGCCTCTCCTCTCTGTGAAATTATTAGGAAACACTAACACTATAAATGTTCATATGCATATATATGATATATTTCTCAATGAAACCATAAAAAACAAACCAAATAGTCAAACTTCAAACCTACAACTAAATGCAGATAACGCTGAGGTTATTATTATTATAATTGATGCTAAACACCATAGAGTCATTTTTTAATCAGATACTACTTCCACTTTAGAAATATTGCTAAAATTAGGAGCATCCTTTTACAGAGTGATAGTGAAACATTAATCCATGCATTTGTTACCTCGTACCTAATGTACGTATGCAATTTATTGATTGGTTACAACTGAAAGCTTGCTCTATGTGAGATTTGTTGGGTTTAGTTGTGTAAGGTCTCAAACCTTAGGTGTAAAGTGCCTTGAGATAATTGTTGTTGTGAATTGGCACTGTATTGGCACTATATAAATACAATTGAATTGAATTGCCCTTTCATCTGTTCCCCCAAAAAATATTTAGGCCACTTCATAAGTCAGGATGGAGCACACTTAACAACCCTGTAATGGTGGGAGGAGGAATCACGGTAGTTGAGAATTTCACATCCACTTACCACTGTTAATCTTTTCTTAACAGTCTATTTGTAACCTGAGTGGAGGATACATGTGTGGTCTCAAGCTTTCCTGAGACTGATACAGGTACTTTAGGTGGTGAAAACATTTAAACTCTAAGAAAAAAGGTCCAAGACTCGGCAGCCTGTGACTGTAGTTATTAATTTGTAACCAAATATATTTCCTACAAATTACATAAAAGCAGAACTGGATGTGTTGAATCTGCACCTGTTGCTGAGCCAGTCCCACTCTCCTTCTTTAGGGCTTCAAATTGTTTTAGCAGTGTTGCCTTACTGCTTGCCATCTTCTGTTTGACGACCTTTTGCTGGCTGGCTACACTACAAGCACACAACGCAACATAACTGTAAACACAGGTAAAGTGAAGATTTGCCATCCACTGAACTATTTATAAAATAATGCTTTTCTACACAAATGTAGAGTAATTTGATTTTGTACACAATCACCTGTCCGATAGGGCTACTGCCTCAGGGTCAGTAGGAGGAATCATGAAACAGATGGCTGGGACAGTAATTTTTCGTCCAGCTGCGTCCTTCACATCCCATTTGTCTCCATTGTTCCGGAGCAGAGTGTACCTCTCTCCACGCAAAATCTGCCCCTGTTAATCACAGAAGTCATGGTTCAGCTCATATGACATACTTTAACACACAACAGATTATGGTTTGCAGCGATGAACATTCTAGCAGGGTGCTCTCATATAACTGTTCCCATACTATACAGATGGAGCGGTTCAAAGTAGCTTTTGGCTGGGGACTGACAAGTGCTTCTCCAGCACTCAGAAGACCCTTCTTGAACGCTTATCTTGACTCCACTCGTTTCACCAGGAAAAAGGTTTGAATATTCAAATGTAGCCACCCCCATTTTTAGTACCAATAATGCAAATCAAGGACACAGCCAGAGATAGATAAAACAGTTATGTCAAGGCACTTTATGTAGTAAGAAGGTTTAAGACCTTACACAATTTAACCCCAGAGCAAGCTGGTGTGGCTAAATTGAACCCGGGTTGCCTGACCCTCAGCCACTGAGCTACAGGCTGTTGACAAAGACGATTTTATAGAAAGGCTCTCGGCTCACACAGGATCTCTGAAGTGACGGCTCAATGTCAGCAATGACAAAACATTTGTGCTTTATCCAAACAAATCTCATCAATCAAACCATCTGTGCAGTGACTTTGACTTCCTAAGATAGCAAAGCTTTTGTTTCTTTGTATTCACAATTGATAGAGCCTGTTCTGCAGTTACTTTTTATTTTCTTGCTATTCAAAATGTAGTATTATAGACATTACCAGCTTGGGTGTCATTTTTCTGTTTTGGTTTAATAAATATTTATAAATTCATAGTGACATCGTCCTGGTGGTGATTGCATGTGAATGCTTGGTTTTAGTCAGTTTGTAACAGTTAGTGGCTTGTCGTTGTTAGAACCTATTGCTATGCTATGCTGAATGTGTCGCCATATTTTATTAATTAAATAAAATTTCAAATAAAAAATTCAATAAAGTAATAAATGATTTATAATTTTATGTATAAATAAGATATTTATTATTTAAGACTTATTTAAGTAATTAGTAAGTAATAAATTAAAACTTAATCTTCTTCATTATTGTTTTATTTTTGTAAAAGTAAACTGTAAAAATGCATTTGTATATTGTAGCTGACAATTTGTATTGTGTGTGGAGACATGTAACCATAAAGACAGAAGACTGGTCACAGTTTAAGCAGCTCGGCCACCTGTGTGTGAGCTCACAGCTAACAATTAGGCACACACTGATACACTCATGGACAGGTCGCTAGTCCATCACACGTTTATCGCACATCATATATAGTGTGACTGCCCCTTTTTACTTCCTTTCTGGGCTGTCTTATGTGGGCGATTCTCAAGTCATTTCTGTCAGATAGTATTCCATCTTAGATCCTCCTCTAGCTATATAAGCTGATGGTGTCAAAAAGATTTACATATTGACAGACTGATGATTGATTGATAGACAATCTAATCCATGAAGTCACAAAGATGACCAAATTGCTGTTACTTACCTATACAATGTCCTTACATTTTGACAGTTCTTTTGCAATACCAAAACATATAAATACCATCAACTCATATCCACAATCAATTCTCTTTTCATAATGATTTACAATTTTGAATTTCCAGATATATTTTAAAAGTACTCAATTAAAAGTCAAATGAGATCAAGTGACATTTAAAGTCAAGTGACATTTAAAGTTGCCACACGTTAGACTATTAACCCTCTAGAATTAAAACTCAAATTGCATAAAAGTTCATTAGTTAATAATGGGTATTGTGCCAAGTGGCTGTGTGACTCCTGCTCAGTTTGCTTGAAATGTGTTATAAATTTCAATAAGGTGTTCTTGTATAAACTGATTCTCCTATACATAAAAACACAAATTTCAGAGGTCCTAAAGTATCTTCTTCATGCTAAAGGTCTCTCATTTGGGATTTGTTAATAACTTTGATATAGCTTTGGCGGAGAGGTTCACTTAGTGTGTTTTGGTTACTGTATGTGCTGAATTTGCTATCCTTATTACTATTTCTATATATAAATATCATAGTAATGGCAGCTGTATATAGATACTGGTTTCAGAAATACAGGGCATACCTCATCTGCGTCAAACTCACACAGAGCTTCAATGGGTAGCAGCTTCTGGGTGGTTTCTCTGCGGTATTTTAGAGGCAAAACCTGCAGACTGCGCTTTTGAAGAGTCTTGACACGTTCATCGAAGTTGTCAACAGCCTTGGCTTGGTCCTACAAAAAGGCAAATTGAAAGTGTATTATTCACTGGTGTAAAAGTAGTCACAATTTGATTCATGTTATGTACAGTATATAAATGTAATACAAAAAAGCTCACGTCCAGCTCTCTGATTAGACCCTCGATCTGATAAACATCTTTGAACTCTGGGCTGTACTTCTGGTTGATCTCTATATCCAGCTGTTTCAGCAGGTCCTGAGTGTCACGGGCCTCCTTGTAGAACTAAACACACACAAACACACACACACACATAAGCTTCACCGATTTTAAACACGAGTTTGTGTGAATAACTTTGATCTTTGCCAAACCTTATGGTACTCCTCCATTTGTTTAAGGTGGTTTTCCTCACAGATTAGCAGGTTCAAGTATTCTTTCCAGTCTGCATGGACTGCCTCCATGTGAGCCTGACAAAAATGTGAGAGTACATTGTTGGAAAACCTTCAAACATTAAGCTCTTATCTAATGGAGTACATGGACAAACCCGTACCTCAATAACATTCTTTCCTGGATGCTCAGAGGCAATAAGCTTCTCCCCATCCTCGTTAAGACTAGTGATTGTGGCTTCCTTGGACTCCAGACATTTACTAATAAAATTCTATTGGGAACAGACGCATGTAATGATCATGTTTAATTTCTTTGCTAAATTAATACATAGATTTTTACTATGCATGGTCTATGATTTAGCTACCTCATACTGCCTCTGGCGGGCTGGGTAATCCAAGTTGGTGTCACTCCAGTCATAGTTGATTCTCTCTTCAGCCTGCTGGTCCATCCAATACAGCTCATTGGTGCAGCGCTGCATGTAGTCTCGTAAGGTCAGCAGGTGATGTTGACGAGTGCTGGAACTGGTCTTGTTTAAGAAAAGAGAGTTTATGAAAAACTGAACTATATTGTTCAGTTAAGTTATAAGTTTTGTCTTTTAAAAAAAAAACGTGTGTGTGTGTGTTACCAGCAGTTTATTGTACTTCATCTGGAGACTGCTGACATATTCCTAAAAACAACGAGAAAAACATTTACATATTGCACATTATTGTTGATAGTTATATTGACTGAAATTGCATAAATGTTTAATCTTAATTTTTTCTTCAGATTTTTTGTTCATACCTTGTCACCACTGGTGGATATGTGACTAGCCAGAGCCTCCACTTCACTGTGGAAAATATTGTGCTCCTCCACCTCGTTCTCCACAGATGGAAGGTCTTGGCCAAAGCCCTTGTTGTTTAAGTTGTCCTGGGCAAGCAAGCAAAACACACAGATCAGTCCAGTCCACCACGTGGAATCTTTGGTGATTAATAGAACAGAGGTATAAAAACACACCACTGTTTCTAATGAAAGAGAGGTCTCACTCTTGTGGATTATATTTATATTCAAGTTGTTCAAGAGCAATGTTGTTTTCATATACACTATGCACACCACCACAATACATAAGTATCTATAAACGTTTTATTTAAAAATTTCAAAACTAAGCCGCAGTTTGATTAATAGGTTTGAAAATACGTAAAATCGTTGTTCCTAAATAGTAAGAGCTACATTATTGAGGTTGGTGTTGAGGGAAAGAAAACTCTTTCTAGTTTTGAAAATACCATGGTGTTTTTCTGGCATGGAGAGATGCTACGCAAAAAATACTTTAATGACGCTTTGGCTGCTAAGTCTCATTCGGTCTTCTTCCTATACAACTGGTTTCTACCCTGTATATACTACAGAGTACTTAATCAAATTACTATTGAGAAACAGTACCCCCAGAAATTAAGACGTTATAGGCAAGTAACGAGTAATTAAGTCGATCCATAAAGTTCAAATCATTCAACAAATATGAACTGGGGAGTTCATAGACGTGTTCCAGTTGGCACCTGAGATAAATTGTAGCTGCCTTGATAATTGCTCCTGAGAATTGAAATTATTCACCAGGTGGAGAAGTGATTAGTGTCACTGCGTGCGCACATGAGTGAGTCTGATTTTGGACTTTCGAAATGGGGCAATATTGAGATGTGGCATTGGCAACTATAGCATTTGATCTGCAGAGGCTGTGAGAGAAAGTTTGTGTACAAAAAAAACTGCTTCACCAGCTGGCTTGTGTGGCCACTATGAAAAACTGCCAGGTCCTTAACTATAGGTGGACAAACAATTTATAACATTAACATTTAGTTTATTTGAGAGCTAAAAAATGTATTGGAATTATTGGAGTAGAAACATCTTATGTTCAACCATGCTGTGCAAATTCTTTGTGTGACACACAAACACAGTTTTTGATGTACATGGATCTGATATGCTTGTATGTGTAATATGTCTATCGTAGTTTGTTTCAGGCTGTTTTTCATGCAGAGTGCTCTGTTCTGGTACCAAAAGCCCCTAAACTGACTAGACACACATTATTTTCAGAAGATGTTGTCACTCAGCACACAGCCTTGCGGGAAGTTCCTGCATCCTTGTAAGCAGAACATAAATGATGGTATCACATGATGTTTAATTATCTAAGCAGTTGTACCATATGAATGAATCGTACCGCTTCTTCCCCGTAGGGGTCGCGGGTGTGCCGGAGCCAGCTGTCTATGGGCGAGGGTACAACTGCTTTACAACTAAAAAAGCATTGTACACACGATGATGGACTCACAAAGCCACAGATCAACTAGCTGTTGCTAGTGGCATATCCACTTGAACTTTTGGTAAGACTTGTGTTATGATGACTTGTTTTGAATCCTAGAGAATTTACATGTTTGATGTGTTTTGCTCTGAATCTTTTATTATCATTGTTTACTATTAGCTAGCATTTGCACTACTTCTGTTACCATACTATTTTGCTTGGTCAATTAATATATAATTAAAGCGAGGAAAGGTAATGGATTAGTTTAAGCAGTGTTTTTCTATTGTTGTGACTTAGATGAAGATCAGAACACATTTTATGACCAATTTACGCAGAAATCCACGTAATCCCAAAGGGTTCACATACTTTTTCCTGCAACTATATATTCAGCAACCAACACAGTCTCGTTAGTCACAGGAATCTAAATGCGACAACATAACACAATTTCATGTTTTGCTAATAATTTCTTTAGGCTTAGTAGCATCCAGACTCTAACATCCCTTTTGATGTCTGTTCTTCAGGTTGGTGAACAGACAGATGAAATCAGAGACATCTTGGCCTCACAAAAGAAACCTCATACCGCCAAACGGTAGATGTGACTAAATTTGCTTTAAAAAATATAAACATGTAAAAAAGTAGAAAGTCTGATAAAAGAAAGGGCTATGAAACCCCCTCCAAGCTCCAAAAGAGTTTAGAAGTATGGTAGAAGGTGGCCCATGGGTACATATGATCAAATGCCATATAACTTGCATGTGTGGCCACCAAGTTTGACAGATCACGTGGTCACTCATGAGGGAAATGCTGTGACAGATTTGTGCAAAAATTGCAAACCAGGGCAAGAGTAGCAATGATTTTACAGACATGCATCATACCTGTTTCTCATCCATCATGTTGCCCCAGTTGATGCTGGGCATCCCCTCAGTACGGACCAAATGATAGATCCGGTCATGGTCCTCTTTTAGCTTCATCACTCTCTCACGCAGTTGCCGCATGCTGAATAGGCACACACATGCACACACACACACACACACAGTACACGTTGTACTTTTGATATGTATGATATGTTAGAAGAGCCTCAGAGAGTGAACATTACTCACTCCTGTCCTATCATCTCAGCTTGTGGATGTTGGAGATGCTTGGCATTGACTGCATCCTCATCCAAACCAGTGAGCAGTTCCAGAGAATTAAGGATTCTTTTGTTAGTGTCATCCTGATACAATGGCTGCTTCCCCTCATTGATCTTACTCACATCCTGGAGCAAAAACAATTGTAAACAGAACAGAATCAGTGAATTAAAATTAGTCCAGTCAAGTAGAGGACTGTCTTAGCTGTAACTCGTGTTCATGTAGGTCTTTTAAAAATGTCATCCTTAAATCATATTAGTATATTATATTAGTTTATATTAAATGAAAAAATTCATTTTTTATGTAGACAAATGTGACTTTGAAGGCCAAAGAGCTCTCACCAGTCAGAGGCAGTGACACGATATACAACACACTCATTTGAACCTGGTTAAATGTGTTAACTCTAGAGCACGTACATTACCTATAAATCAAGTAAACTAAAACACAACTCAGCCTTTCAACTATATTTGCTACTTCCTGTGCATTCTAAATTATTTTTACTTAAGATGGCACAGTAAAGTGTATACGGTTTTACCTTGTTGAGGTTTTGCTCAACATCAGAAATGTTCTTCTCCACTTTATCAGCATTCTTCTGCAGCTTCTCTATCAGCGCACTTAGTTCTGTGGAAGGAGCACTAAAAGGAAAACACCAAAGTTGGTACAGTTCTTGTAGTAGAAGTACACAATACTTAAGTAAATGTGCAAATATCTGACTGAAATACCATTAAACTGCCTTATGTTAAGTGAATGTACCTGATGGCTGTATTTAACTGCAGCACTTCAGTAGGTGTACTTCAACAAAAAAAACAGCTAAACGGTTTGTTGCAGCCACAAGTTGTCACTGTTGTCACAAGTTGCCCACTAAACTGCATAGTGTGTATCAACAATGACAGCTTTTAGTGATTGAGTGACTGAGTCACACTGTTAACACGATTTCTTTCTTACATTTATTATTAACTTTTTACTTGTATGTATGATTTATCTGAGTTTATGTTGGAGGTTTATGGTTAGAGAGGCCATCATAAGCACAGTTTACACACCCTCACATGCTGTGATGCTACGTGTTTCAACATCTTAATACAGCTATATCAGATATAAATTGGTTTTTTCATAAGAATGTAGACTGACTTGGCCTGTGTTACCCTGCAGAAAACCCTACTTATGCTTATGTAATTATGAGCTACTTTCATAGTCATTAATGACTTGATGAGTCATAAACGTTATCTACAGTAGAGTTTAAATAATTACCTCCTGGAGTTTTTAATGAGAATTACTATATATACACAACTAGACAAGCTGAAACTAAACATAACATTGTTGCTGTAAGATGTGTGCTCTACTATACACGAACTCTAAGGTAAGGAAACCAAGACTATGTGGACATTGTTCCCAGCTGATATCATCCTTAAAGGAAACTAACCTTGCCATGGCCATATGGCACACACCCAGTCAAAGTACTGTAACGACTGTTTCTTCTTTCTGTAAGGTGTGCCCAAGTGCATATTGAGTTGCTCTTGTAAATTTTATAAAGAGTTTGACCATATAAATATCAGTGTGAATACAGTCAAATAATGTTAGTAATAAAGATTAGCATTTCACTAATGTTTCAGAGACATAAAATATTGTGTTTGCATGTGACACTAGTAGCTGTGTTGTTAGGGTAAAAAGTTAAAAGTAAAAAATGCATAATTTGTAGACACATTATGTAATGCTTGCTACATGCTCACTGGACTCTTTAATTTGAAAGTCCCTAATAAGTATTCAACTGAAACAACAAGTTAGAACTAGTATATTCTGTCGAGATCTGCAAAACACCCTGAGGGAAACTTCTGTCACACACACACTTACTGTAGTATAGCAAACACGTACAGCCAATTTTCCTCGCCTACAAAGGTTTTGCAGATTCAGAAACCTTTTTTAAACATGTCTATGCACTATCAACAATCATGCAGGTATATTTTCTCCCCTTTTAAAAACCAAAAAAACAAAAGTAATTCTCTTTTCTGAATGCCTATGCTCAAAACAGCGGATAATAAGCACAATAGGCAAAGTTATATTTCATTTTAGTTTCATAGTGACATGGTGCAGCAGCAACAGTTTAATAGTAAACTTTATGCTGACTCACTTTTTGGCCATGTATTGATAGTTTCAAAAGAGCCCTAACCTATGGGGAGATCATATTAATTGACACAACCACAATCATATTGTAACTGTAACTGATTGCAGTTACTGTACTACTGACTGTGTTTGACACAATAACCGGATATATGCTGGACATCAGTTCAATATGATGACAAATAACAAAACATCAATGTTAATATCTTAACCTTTGACATTATCTGGGAGGTTTGAGAGTGAGCTATCAAATGCTCTCAAAAGCTAATGCTGTTTTGAAAATATTAAAGCTACGGTCACCACTGAGAAATAACTTTTATGATAAGAAGAACTGTATATCACCGTTCTAGCAATGCAGCTAGTTAGATGATGAATGCGTAAACACAGTCCAGATCTATGTATTTATTTAAATACAAAAATCGAGGGGCGGCAGTGGCTCAGAGGTAGAGCTGTCGCCCACCAATCGTAGGATCAGTGGTTTGATTCCTGGCTTCCCCAGCCATGTGCCGAAGTGTCCTTGGGCAAGACGCTGAACCCCAAGCCACCCTCGATGTGTCAGCCTAAGCTGCATAGCAGCTCTGCCACTGGTGTGTGAATGTGTGCGTGAATGAGACGCAGTTTTAAAAGCGCTTTGAGTACCAATAGGTAGAAAAGCGCTATACAAGTTTACCATTTAAATGATGTAACTATATTGATGCTGATGCAGCATACAATGTCATACAACAATTCAGACTGTTTAATATTAATATGATAATTAAGGCAGACACAAGAACTCAGTCCATCCCATGGACTGAGTTCTTGTGTCTGCCTTAATGTTCACAGCATGTTGATGACTGATCATGAGCATTTGCAAAGTACAGTAACTAATCAATTAGATTAGAAACAGCCCTGATCTGCGGAGTCTGAATGAAGTGATGGAAGTGGTGTCAGAAACAAATGTCAACATCAAACAAAATCCACAAACTCTGCAAGTGAAGATGACAAAACCCTGTCACAGCTGTCAGTGATGACGTTACTACAGAAACAATGGCCTGTGATAGAAACTGTGTTCTCAGTATTAAACAACACTGAAAGTTTCAGCACGCTAAAAGCATCCTTTCAACAATTTAATAATAGGCTTGTATTGTCGTGTCATGTGAAACAAATCTGTAAATTAAAGATAGCGTAGGTATAACATTTCGAATATATTTCTTTTGCACATATTTAGTCTAACGTGATATGTATAAGTACTTAAACCCGAACTATTAACAGTAAATTAGTTTTTCTTTTAAACCGATTGGCCATCTGTGATAGATGTCACGGTAGTTGAGTCAAGAAATATAATGTCCTCATTAGTGAGAATAATTTTAAAACCTAAGTCTTTTTCCCTCTGATGATCTGACCAAATAAATCGGAAATCAGAAAAGATCACGTTAACGTTTTTCTAATTTGAGTTTGGAAACGAAAATGTTTCTGGTTTAAACTGAAAATCCCGGGTAGACGGATTATTGATAATGGAGAAATGCTCTGGGAAACACTAAGAGTATTTTTTTATGCGTGGCCTTAAGGAGAACACACTAATATTTATCAAACCAAATACTGCAAATTTACTATAGTCTACCAGCCACGCCCTTGCTCGGAGTTCCATTATGCAATCACATTCATTTCTGTCAACACTATGTCATGTGTCTAAGTCAAGTAAGCCTATAAAGTCGAAAACTATAAACGATAAGCTACCTACCTATTTTAAGTAATATACAAAAGGTGTCTTTGCTCTGTCATTTATCTATCCAACTATTTATTGACCTTTTCTGTGACGAATGTACAAAGTATTCGGGCGGCAGTGGCTCAGAGGTAGAGCTGTTGCCCATTGATCGTAGGATCGGTGGTTCGGTTCCTGGCTTCCCCCAGTCATGTGCCGAAGTGTCCCTGTCATGTCCCTGGGCAAGACACTGAACCCCAAGTTGCCCCCGGTGTGTCAGCTTAAGCTGCATAGAAGCTCTGCACTTTGACGCAGTGTCAAAGCGCTTTGAGTACCGATAGGTAGAAAAGCGCAATACAAAGGCAGACCATTTACCATATTCACGCATTCAACGCACAGTTTCCAGAAAACGTATAGCAGGCAGCGTCTACTTACGTTGCTTTTTGTTGCGTTATAGCGGTCGATTTGGTCTTTTTCTTCCACATATTACCAGGTCACTTGAAAACAGCTTCTGACAAGAAAACAATCTAAACAGCACAGGTAAACCACAGATGTACCCCAGTCCTGTACTCGATTCGCTGCTCCCACTTTGAACGTGTGTTAAGGTATGTCCACACACACTTCTCGATTTCACACTTGTTCTCCCCAAAACACTGTACCAGCGAACTAAACTCACTACCCGGAACATTCACTTTTAGGCCACCCTCGGTGTACCTGTCAGCTAGTATAGTCCCGCCCTACAGCTAAACTCAGCCTACATTATCTGATGCAAATAATTGTACAATAATCATTGCATTAGAATTCTGTGCACCACTTTTCGCAAAAAAACAAAACAAAAAAACAGAAATAGTTTGATTAACTATTTTCACTGTATAGACTATAGTTTATTACAATGCCTCCAAACATAAATAAAAGCAAACATCTGAAAGGTCAAATAATATAAAAGCCTTGGCGTTTTTCCATTAAGTAATAGAGATTGGGTAGTTAATTTGTTGTAATGTAACAACTTAATGGATGAATAATAAAACTTCAAATAGAAGATATTGCTATATATTCCTTCACATAGATCACCTACGAAGTCCTAATAACAACAAAGGACACACCTTGGATGTGGGTGGTTGGGAGTTAGTTTCTTGGGTGTGTGGAAACCATCTATACTGGCTGAACCAGTCAGACTGGATAACCTGTTCCTTTGTGAGTGTTGTCTGTGTGCTTCTTGTCTGTAAGAGTCGGGCATTGTACACTAGATAGTGATACTGACTTATGCATGTCCAGATGAAGAAGAACATTACATTACACTTAACATTGGGCTACCTTATCATATTATTAGAGTTTAAATAATATATAACATTTACATTTCTAAGATTTATAAGATCTTTTTGTTATCTGTAGCATTTTGCTGTAATTTAGCTGATCATCCTGGCTCAGGCTGTACCTATATTACAGTTTTCTGGAGGCTGATGACCAACTAAGGTTTATTGAACAGATATTCTTTGTCCCTCAGGCATGCACAGTTGTTGCCCTACCCTTCTCAGAAATCAGAATGTACTGTTTTGACTATGCTATCCAGCTCAGGCATACCAAGGGACTCTCCCAGAACAGGAATGAGACACTATCACAGTATCAAACATCCAAAAGGCAGTCAAAAACATTAAAAGCTGAACAGTGCCAAGTTCCCACTGACTGCCCACTGACCCTATGAATAGGCCTACAATTTAATTCAGTTTATTTATATGGTGCCACTTATATTGATCTAGAAATGCCCACCTTTACAGAAAGTAAACATTAAGCCATTAAGACCCTTTATCAACCTTTAAGACCTTTTGTATCAGAACTCAATAGGATTGTGTAAAATAATGCTGATTGGGTTTACCACAAGCCACCTCCTCTACACGAAAGGCATCAAGCTGTATGCATACAGCACACAGTCGACTTGCAACCATCCATCGGTTATCCTGAACCTTGATTCTTGTAAGGTCACAGAGTACTATATCTCAGCTAAATTTGGGCAAGGACCCAGGTTGACAGTCACAGAGGACATCATAATGTCATTCAAGTATAGTAAGATGCTGGGTTCACATAAAATCTTTATAAACAATGTCACTGTTAAAAAACATCCACATTCCAAAACTAGAATTTTCCAGATGGGGCTAATGCAACAAGCAGGAGTACCCATTTTGCAGGGTAACTAGCATTCAACAACTTCTTTGAAGATGTGTTATTATAAAATAATAACCAATACTTTGATTTACTGATATTTTGTATACTTGTGTGTAGTTTTAAACAGTTTATTCTGTTTTCAAACAATTCTTTGGACATTTTCAGCTAAAGGTATAAAGACAAAAATAGTTTTAGACTATTTCACAAATTAACAGTGGTCATTCAACTGTTTTAACTGATATACACAATGAACTCCTGAATATCTCCATGGTTGGAATCTGAAGCCCTGAGCCTAGAGAGTAACCCATGTGCTTATAGAAAGAATGCACCATGTTTTTGGAGACAAACCGTGTTTTGAATTAGGTTATGTTCGGAGCCTTCTATTGTTTCTGTATTGTCTTATTTCGTACAACAAAAAATTTTAAATTAATTGACTTCTGAGAGTTATTGAAATGAACGTAATACAAGCTCCAGTTGTGTTGTATTGTATTATTAAAGGTCAAAAAACAACTTTTTAGAAATTAGGGGATCAGTCAAGTAAAAAAAATGAGTGTGTTAAAACTGTCAAATTATACTTCATTATGTGGCTCTTTTATATTTAACGTTGACCTGCAGTTAAAGAATGGTAATGTAACAGGTTGACCTCCATGGTAAAGCATTCCAGCAGGGTGTTGACTAGGAGGCTGATTCATGCTGGACTAACTGGTACTGGGACATTCTGATCTTGAGTAAAGGCATGGTTCAGCCAGTAAGAAAGACTGATCCACTGCCTGGGATACTAAAGGCACTGATAAAGTACAGAAATTGACATTCAATTCACCGTAGCTACTTACTGTGAGTTTCCTTGTCAATTGACATGGCTGGCTTTTTAATCCAATGCCGTGATCTGTGTAAGGACATACATTAAGTCCAATTATTATCACCAGCTGGACAAGCAGAGCAATTTAGAAATTATGATAGCGAAAGTTTGATGCCACAATCATCATGGGCTTCTGGGTACCACTAGTGAGAAGTACAAAAAATACTGAATTGACAGAATTGGTGGTGTACTATGATTACTACAGGCTGCACAAGGTTTTGAGTAATGTATTTACAAAATTTTGATCAATACATACATTTGCGTACATACATTAATAATTACATTTGTACAATTTACAAGTACAAGTTTAGTACAATAGAGCAACACATTATATACAGTACATATAAAACATCAAAGCCAATAAATACCAAACTTTTCCTAGGCTTTATGAGAAATGTAGTTGTAGTGGAATCTGAGCTACAAGTCAACAACAAAACACTTGAATGGAAAACTCTCAGATCCTATAATATGTAGCATAGATTACAAAGTGTTAAAAGTGTCTGAAAATATAAGTGTTAATTTGTGCAAGATTATTTTAGCAATTGACACACCACATTATAATAATGCCAGCCTAAACCAAAACCATATATGAATGATGAAACCATCCTTGTATTAAAAGAATCTATACTAAAAGCAACAGGTATGGTTTAGAATTTTTACACTGATTTATTCATAAAATATTTACTCTCAGACAGGTTACAAATGCTGTGATCATGCCTCGTTTTTTTCATTCTGTCCGGCATTTTATCTTTATCTATCATATCTTATATGTACTGGGACTGAATGCCATATTAAGATGGACAGTTTTGCTTTCTCAGGACATGTTTTCAGAATACACAATATACTCTTCTTGATGATGATCTGCATTTTTTTAATGTTCATTATGAATACTGGGACAGGAGTAGGGGAGCACAAAGGACAGAGAATAAGAAATACAGGGAGGAAGAGAGGCAGAGCGACATCTACAGCCAGCAAAATATAAACAAAAAAATATTATAAAAGGATATAACAAAATAAAAAATAAAATAGATAGGCTTATACATACATTTCATTTCAATTCATTCCCGTAGGGGTCGCAGGTGTGCTGGAGCCTATACCAGCTACCTATGGGCAATAGGTCGCCAGTCTGTCGCAGGGCCACAGATAGACGCACAACCAGTCACTCACACCTACGGGCAAAATAGAGTTTCCTATTAGCCTAACTGCATGTCTTTGGACTGTGGGAGGAAGCCGGAGACCCTGGAGAGAACCCACACAGACACGGGGAGAGCATGCAAATCGAACCCAGGGCTTTCTCGCTGTGAGGCCAGGAACCTTTTGCATGTGAGGCAAACATGACAACCAGAACACTACAGAAACTTTAATTTCAATTCAATTTTACTTATATAGTGCCAATTCACAACAAAAGTTATCTCAAGGCACTTTGTGTCACAAACTAGGATTATACTACTATACTATGACTGTGAATGCTGTGACTGAAGAGCCTGACTAAGACTTGATTAAGGCTGAGAACTAATGAGTGAACCCAAACGCATGACCCGACAGACTGACTTGACTTGAAACAGAGTTTTAATAAAGACTTTAAACAAGGGAACTAAAAACACACAGAGGTAAATACTGGGAATAAGGCACCGGTGGCAGCGGAGCCAGGTCCCAGACTAGCTCCGCAACCTATCTCACCGTCCCAGGGACAGACAGGTCTGGCCTGAGGGCCTCAGTAGGAGGCTGGAGCATCATCGGCAGCACAGTCAGGACCACCCTGCCTTCTCTGTCTCACGTACACATTCTCTCCCACAGTACAGCACCTCAGTCCACACGCATCACCCCCATGAGGTGGAATCAATCACAGTGGCGTTCCAGGTGATGACTTGTCTCCTGTATAGTGCGTTCTATGAAGAATTTTAAATTATATTAACTGTAGGTTTGTGTTTTTAGTCATCTGGAACAAATTTGAATATATATTTGGCCAGAACAATTGGTCAGTAGTGATACCCAAAACAGTTTAGAGATTGGGATACTCACTGTGTCATCAGTTTTGGATAGTATTATATAGATTTTTGATAATACCCCTCTGAGTGAGATTCCTATAAATTGTTCTACTGCTGGTGGAGGTTGCCATTGTATGGGGTTATTTAAGTTTTTTCTTTAATTATTGATTTGAGTTGTTGATATTCTAGAAAATTGGCATTAGTAATTTTTCTTCAACTGTTTTTAGTTCCCTTGTTCAAACTGGTGTTTAACTTTGACAATTCTAATGTATTTAAGAGGGTTTCTATGGCTAAAGTGGACTGATCTATTTGTGATGTATATACGTTTTGATAGTGTTATTTATTGATAGAGTGATATCCCCTTTTTATTAATTATTGAATGGACAGTTTGCTTTTCCTTGTTTGTTTTTAATTGGTCGGCTAGAGATTTTAATTTGTTCTCTAGACAAAATTGTTCTACCTGAAACTAAGTTTTCCTCTCAATTATTTAATTTTATTCCGGTTTCAAGTTTCTCAGCTTATTCATAATGTTATCCGGTGGAGAAGTGCAGGCAATCTCTAAAAAATATAAAATGATTACACTATGTGCTCTACTTGGCACTTTTCACCTTTTCCTTTACATGCTCTCAGTATTCAAATAGGACCATCCTTCTTTTCACTGTTATGCAAGTCATCTACAAATCTGCCAAATGTCTCCAATGAAGACTATTCAGTCAGGTTTTTATTTTTCTGTTTGTATAGTTTATTAAGATGATAATTTGTATCATTAAGATTATCGTCCTTTAGCTGTTGCAGTTCCAATCTATGGAACTTTACCCACTTGCCTCGACTCTCTTACAGAAACTAAATCAAACTAAATACTTTTACATTGTTTTTGATTTCCCTGTTATTCTTACCTTTATTCTCCTTTCACACGCACGCACGCACGCACGCACGCACGCACGCACGCACGCACGCACGCAGAAGTGCCTTGCAATTTGTCAAGCCTGTAGTCTACATTACAAAGGGAGGTGTGACCTTTAAGGTGTGTCTCACTGTCATCAAAGCTTTATTACCTGGTCTAGGTGGGTTCATAGCTGGTATGACATGTATGACAACTATGGAGCTTTAGACACATTTTTGTCTGGGGAGGTGCCCTACAGTGGTATTGTTTTGTTGTCTTTCTTATTAATGAAAAAGTTTTATTTTCTTCTATTTATGAGCTGCTTTCACACACTGTATCCTAAACAGCAGTGATGTAGTTATGGAGAAGGCTTCATACAGAAATAATGTGTTTTTATACTGTAGTTTGTGTTTCACACAATCTTACTTACCAAGAGAATTTCTGGTTGCAGTTTAGTTATAATTACATTTTGGAAAACTAAAGGAGTATACAATATTATAATTATATCATGACCCATAATGACAGATATATGTGAAGATAAATGAGCCTTACGACAGCAGACATGATACAGTGTGTGTGTACATATTTTTTCTTTTTTTTCCTTTTTGCCTTGGTTTGATTTGGTATGGGGTTAATAGTATCGTTTCACTTCCTGTCTGATAGCACTGTGGGACCTATGTTCGGCCTATCACTGGTGACGAGGGAATGCCACGGTTATTGTATAAATAGAACCTAGCTCAAACACCTCTAACAACTGGACATTGACTGACTTATTATCACTAAGACTCCCTGCACCCAAGGGCAACTAAAATAAGAATGGGTAGTTGCTATACTAAAACCTATTGAGAAAACAGGAGGAGTAACATTAGGAAAAGATGACAGGGACCATTCCCTGGAGAGGATTAATCCTCTAGGTATGAAGCAAGAAAGGCATGGAAGCGTTCTCCCATGAGTGCAGTCGTTTTAATAAAGAGTTTTGGGTCAGGGGTGACAAAAGCAGATATATGGGGCATGGGGAACTTGCTAGCTTGCCCTTCAATAAGTCAAGTTTACAAATGAATTTAGCAGAACCAACAATCCATACAATCCTCCATACTGGGCAAAGGATATGAGTGACTTTTGTCACTGCATTTACCTTACGAAAGTCGGTGCAGAAACATGGATTGTTGTCGGGCTTTGGCTTGAGAGGGGAACGGGGAACTCCACTCTCTAGACAGGCAAACCCTTCTCCAGCAGGTTTTGATAGATGCCAACATCAATGTAATGAGAAAGAACGGTAGTTCTTGATGGTGTGTCAAAGAACAGAACAAGATTACTGGTGACTAACTCGAGCAGATCGTCTCTAGCTGGCTCACCCAAATGACAGAGATAAGCATGCACATCCTTTAGGATCTCTGAATTTTGTCAATGGCCCACAAATCTATACCACTGATGCAATTATTCTCAGGACAGTACTGAGAAGGCGGGACAACCGTGCCAGTGTATTCAACAGAGTGTTTAACAGGGGGCGGTAGCTTTAAGATCAACATACATGTTCAACATATTAATATTAATACACAGAATTTTGATCTGGTTTGATCGAGGGTACACACAACACTGTCTCACTCGTGCATGCATCTAAGGGCAGCTCTCAGGACCTGTGGCTACGCCAGATGGGCCTTCAACAGAGCTGCGTCTCAACGCAGAACAAGGACAACGGAACAGCCTGACACCCAGAGCCAACGGAAGAATCTGGTCATTCCTTACATGGCCGGAGTGTCAAGAGGATTTTTAGAAACTACAACATACCCGTCTACTTTAAACCCACCAACACCCTCAGACAGAAGCTTGTGCATCCAACGGACCCAACACCAAAACATAAAAGGAGCAACATAGTATATGCAGTTCAATGCAGTGAAGAGTGCTCTGAACTATACATTGGTGAAACCAAACAGCCATTACACAAGAGGATGGCCCAGCATAGGAGGAACAACACATCAGGACCAGTATCTGCCATGTATCTCCACTTAAAAGACAAAGGCCACTCATTTGAAGACAACAACGTTCACATCCTGGACAGAGAAGACAGGTGGTTTGAACGAGGCGTCAGAGAAGCCGTACATGTCCAGGTGAACAGCCCCTCTCTTAACAGGGGGGAGGCCTAAGACACAACTTGTCCCCCATCTACCATGCTGCCCTTTCAAGTGAAACCAAACTGGAGGATATATTAGTGGTCTTCACCAACTTCCCACCTGAATAGGTGGTGAAACGTTTCTACAAACTAGAAGAAGTCCAGTTGCAATGAATCAACCTTCAGACAACTTCACCTGGATAAATGAGAATCTCCACAGACACTGTCTCAGTCAGTTTCTGTTGCACTGCATATGGACCTGCAGAGCACAGCCAGGAATGGCTAAAGGAACTAAAATCTGGTAACCCTTTCTGAAAAGTTTGAGTTAATTGACTTCTTATCGAATTTTCATCCTTTCCTGAGATGCAGACAAAGCAAGACGTGCAGATTCATAAACTATATGCAAACGATCCCTAAATCAAGCACATACTGGCTGGATGTGGTGGTGCCTGACATGTATTTTTCTTTCAGCAGCTGCAGAGGACCATGCACGGCGTGACCAAATACTGTACAAATTCTGCAGGGCTGACACCAGTGGACTGCTGCCCACTTTCGAGTGTGGCAAGGAGTAGGACTGATAATCTCTCATTCCATTCCCTTCCAGACTCCAAACAATACTTTTTCAGCATTGACATTTGAGGTGTCAAAACAACCCCACCATACAATAGGGGCGCTCAAAGCTCAAAAACACACACAAGGGTTGGATAAAACAGTCTTTGTGAGTGTTACATCCAAGCAATGAACGTTTGGGTCTTCTGATAAACAAGTTCATCCAACCGTTAATCTAGAGAAAGCGTGTTGTGTTTTTTCGTCTGTCTGCAGCTGTTTTATCCAACCCTTGTGTGATTTTTGCGCTTTGAGTGCCCCCTATTTTCATTTTGACCCCTTGAAGGCCCAGTGAGAGACATGTATGGGAAGTACTGGACCAATCACAGAACCTTGCGCATCTCCAAAGCAAATTTTTGTGTGTATGGATGATTTGTCATTAACATGAACAAATAAAATGTTAACCCCAATGCTGTTCCTTTAACCCTGATGCTATGTTCTTCCATTCTCTGTAATAGAATGTTGTGGTCCATAGTAGAAACTTGTGATCTGTTGTTGTCAAATGCTGCACTAAGAGCTAACAGGACAAGTACAGAAACTAGACCATTGTCTGAAGCTAAGAGAAGATCATTAGTGACTGTAACCAGTCTAAACCTTTCACTGGAAGAAAGCAGTCTAGTTTCCATCACTCACCCTTCGACAATCTCACCTGGTTGACTGAGAATCTTCACAAGCAGCCATCACTGTAGTTTAAGTGTGTGACTGATGGTACAGGTGTTACAACTACTGAGAGGAGCTGTTGGACTTACTCTCACATACAGTGGGCAATGATGTCAAAGCTACTCTCATACTGCAAACATATGATAGATGCATCTGAACAGAGAACTGATTTAATACTCTGATTTAAGTTGTTCCCTTTGACTATGCACATAATTAGTCTTGCCCCCTTACAAGAAAGTTTTACGACCTTGTGAGAAAAAAAGCATGTCTCCGTAGTTCTTCACCAAATATTGTGTGCAGATCAAATTAATTTCTCTCGTCTTCCTATGTCTCTTAATGCTAACATCCCGGATTTCCAATTGCAGGACACTTGAGTCTTACCCAGCCAGTGTTGGAATGGATGCAACAGTATTATAAATGTTGGTAGTAGAAATGATAGAAAACAAATGCCTTCACATCCATTTCAAACATGTATTCTTTACTTGACTAGTTAACAGTGAAAAGGCAAACATGAAATATTAAGACAAAAAAGAGAAGACATGATTTGTATTCAAACCAGACACACTGTGTTTACTGTGTGTTACATGTAACCAAGTACCAAGTAACCATTTCCAACACATGCAATGTTCATTGAGTACAACTTAATTCACTGTATAAAGACATTGGCTGGTATTCTACCTCTTTGTAGATTTGAGTTTCAATAATAGTAGTGAAATATTTAAAATTTAGTGAAAATGTGTTCAGTAATCTATAAAGAACATTATACAATAAATTCCTCTGATAATTATGAATTAAAAAGTATTCAGATAATAATTATTATCTTAATAATTAGGCAGCACTCCTATCAGGGACCCATAACCACATTAGAAAAACAGACTCAAAAATTAAGCTTGTATTATAAAAAAATTGGAGAAATTACAGTAGTTCTGCACTAGTTGTCTGAAATCAGACAAAGCAACTAAGCAGCTAATTACAGACACTGACCAGTAAAGCTATAACACACTATAACATATATAACACTGATTCATTATTGATTATAATCAACACTATTTCGATAAAACAAGACTTATTACAATTCTAAATACTAACAAATATCCATTACTGTATAGTTGTCTTACTGTGCATGCCAGGGGTCATCATGGTCACCTACTAGATGTATGAGCCAGACAAGACGGTGGATGGTCACAACAGTATGTATATATGTGAGAACACATTGCTGTATTAGATCCTGGAGATAAACTGCACTTTTCTGACCAGAGACTTGTTCACTTCAGATACAGAACGACAACCTACACATATAAAAACACAAAGGTTAATTTGAGCAAATAGTTGACAGAAATAGTTTATTTCTACTACAAATTTTACCTGATAGTGCCATAGCCAGCCTCAGCTCCTCTTTTAGAAGTTCCAGAAGCTCAATTACTCCCTTTTCCCCCTGTACAAATATGCACATAAGTTAAAATATGTCAAATATGTTTTTGAGCAGCAGCTGTTTTACATTTTGACATTAATAGAGTTAAGCAACACAGCTCTCATATTTATGAGATACATTTTTTTCAAAGCAAGATCAATAATAATTACTAATGTTTAGCTAATACTCAAATATGTGATTCTTAGAATTTTAAGATAATTGGAGCCTCTTGTGCGATGTCAGTTGTGTTGCAATACTTGTATACAACAATTCAGACAGACTTCTTTGTGAGGAATAAATCACATTGAAGTGTAAAGGGGCAAAGATTGATTTAAAAGTAAAACATGATTCTAAAGTATGATAAGGAGATTAAGATGAATTGTTATTGTTATTTCATATTTGTTGCTAAAGAACTGTGTTTTAAGACAGTATATTACAATTGGCTACAATTAAAAGCTTGCTCTATGTGGGAATTGTTGGGTTTAGTTGTGTAAGGTCTTAAAACCTTACTTGTAAAGTACCTTGAGATAACTGATGTTGTGAATTGGCGCTATATAAATAAAGTTGAATTGAATTGAATTAAATATATTAGCAGAAGCTAACAGTAGTTGCTTGGATTGCTGAGTGCTCAGTAACCCTAGATTAGATTAATCTAAAACAGTAACCAAAAAGTATTATAAAGTCACTTGTTTAAAGAATCACCTGTGCAGTTGTGCTTGCAGTAAATGTAGTTGTAATAAGTATTGGGAACACAAGGAGCACAAAATATAATCACTGGTGTTACATCCACCAATTGTGTTTATAGTGTAAGGATAAATTTAGTTGTACGGTAAATATTAGCTAGCAGTAATGATAATTCTCTATAATAATTATTATTTTAAGATTAAGGCACCACTCCTTTCAGGGACCATAACTAAATTAGAAAATTTGTATTAATAAATAACTGATTGGAATTTGTCAAATTATTATATTTCAGTTAGAGACAAGCACTCTTTGGTGTGACTAACAGCAAACTGCAGTAATGTTACTGTAGCTGTACCGATCAGCTCTCCCCCTTCTGTGTTGACTTATTCTGAGGGGGTTGTTAGAATAAGTCTAACAAAAAATTATCTGCAATCATGGGAATGATTCACTGTGCAGCATAAATAGGAAGCGAGTGAATCTGACGTCTGTGCCATGTGTGAAGTGCCATTAAGCTCATAGCTAAATTAGCTTGTGCAAAAATATATAAATACCAATGGGCCATTAAGTTAAGACAAAGTTAAGTTACAAAATCAGTTTTTTGTCACTTGATTTGCCGTTAATCACACACAGCTGCAGTTTGTGTTGCTTTTGTTAACCTCTTCAAATCATAATACATTTGAATAATGTTAAATAATAGGCCAACTATAATTTTTTGCAAGTATTTCAGATTCAATGTCGTTGTGGTAGTTCAGGCTACTGTAAAAGCACGTATCCAATGCAAAACTCAAACCTGTGAACGCTGGACACTCAGTCAAGCAATAATACCACTGAGCTACAGGACAGGACAATAAAGAAAACCAGTGTTTCTATACAAAGTCTTTATGCATACATCACATTAAAATCAAAGCATTGACTGACTTGACTCCTCTGTTTTTTGGCAAGTGTCAGAGAGGTGTGTCTCCACAGGAGTCTTCACTGGGTTGTCCAGCAGGACAGTGACTAAAAAAAACTGTGACCTTGCCCTCAAAACAGTTGTACCTGCAACAATTTTCTGAGAGAAGGGTCGCATTTCAGATATTTTTGGCCATGGCTGGTTATCAGGCATATTCTTTAGGTCCAGCCCTATTTGAAGTTGTTTGTTTTGCAATTTTGTTATGTGTTAGTTCAATCATTGTGTGTGCTACAATTAAAACTCCCTTTTCTTTGTAATTTTGGAGTCTTTGGCATACTACATCTTCCCTGTTTGTACCTTGTTTGTTCAGACTGCCATTGTACAAGACCCTTCTGCAATTGTTACTCTGAGCCTGGGTGAAAGGGTTGGGTTGATAAGCTATTATACTGTAGCAGCCTGGGGCATTGTGGGTGCAGTCGATGTTCTATTGTTATAGTTGTGTGTCCGTTATGTTTAGGTGTTGTAGTTTTAATGTGCATTTACTGTGTGTTATGTTGTTATGTGTGTAAAAGTGAAGGTTTTGGGCCGACACCACAAGGGTAAGTGCTGGGTGTGGGACAGACCCTTGCGATATCCTGCCCCATAATGTGTTAAAAAAGCAAGTAACATGGCTTCTCTATCGGAGCACAGAGACTGAGCTCCCATGCTGTGTATTTTCTCTAAGCTTGAAATACCTGGGGCTGTGCAGCGTACGGGGAACAAGAACTCCCTCCTGACTGTTAGAGCAACTTAGCAGCAGCTTAGCTTTACCAGTTTGGCAGATAGCTCGGGTAGTGTTGACTCTAACCCATGGGTTGTTACAAGACATTGTACGTTAGTTAGTTCCATAAACAGAACAGAAAACCTTAGTTAGTTTGTAAATCTGTAACTCAACGCTCAGAGAAGCGTGAAAACTAACAGGATAAGCCAATGGGGTCCGATTTGAAAAAGTAAACAGCAGCTTATGTTTGTCTGATGCAATGCTATAATCATTAGATCATACAGCCATGTAGATTTAATAATTGCTGATTTATGAATTGCTGCTTGTTGATCATTGTTGGTGCTCTATCATGAGTGTCCAGTAATCTCCCAAGACCTGGTTCATAAGATGAATTCAGGATACACATAGGACAATAACCTTGCTTTGTCATTCTTTACTGAACTTTATTCTATGGGCAAGCATTTTGATTATTATTACTTATTTCCTCTTGAAATTTTGAACACCATATTGTCAAGTCAATATGTCCCTCCCCTGATCTCACTTATATAATATATTGCTCGGTAGGAGTTATGCTTCGCTTTTCCTATGACTCCTTTAGCGATAATGGTATCTGTAATAAGTGTAAGATATTTGCAGCTCTGGAGGCAAGGCTGACAGAATTTACTCTAAGAATTTGTTTTACAATGTTGTGCTTAAATTTAAATTGCTACTCAGCAAACTCAAATGGGCATGGTCTGACCTGCCTATTATGAGTACCTCCTTGGGCCTCTTCCTGCTTAAGGCTAATTAGAGAGTTGATGAAAGTGATGATTTACCTCACAAGCGAGGCCCCACAACACTGGTCGGCCAATGAAAACAGCTTTTGCACCTAGTGCTAAAGCTTTCAGGACATCTGTCCCTCTTCTGATTCCTCCATCCATGTAGACATCACAGCGACCCTGCACTGCTGTAACCACTTCCTCTAATACATCCAGCTGCACACAAACACAAAAACAATATATATTTACAAAATGTCATATCAATTCATATTTATAAGATGTATGGTGACCTTGTCTTTACTAACTCATCTTCTGAACCTATTTATTTTCATATGGGTCGCAGATATACTATGCCAGCGGTCATTTAGGCAAGAGGTGGTTTCACCCTGGACAGGTCAACAGACCATCACAAGGCAATATTGTGTTTATTTATTAATAATATGAGAAAAATACAAAAGTTTTATGTTGTAATCTTTTGTATTACAGTATAGAGCTGTATTATTGTGGTTTTTATGCAATACTGTTCTAAATACATTAAGTATACTACTGTTCTTAAATACATTCATTATAAAGTTTTGTTTTATTCCTCAGAGGTGTAACTCGACTTGTGACTAAACCAATGTTAGGTTTTTTTAGGTCTACAAAAGAGGTATTTTGTCTGAAATGAATGTGCAAGCTCTTTTTATACTAATGAGTAACTAATTTAAAACTACTGAGTAACTCATTAGTAAATGGTAACAGAAACAGGTAGGTTAAACAAGAGTTCAAATCTCAACTCAATAATGTCCTGGCCACTGATGGATACCATTATGCTAGAATTAGTTATTTGTTATAGACAAATTGTGACTAGCAAATAAGTCCAACAACAGAATTCTAATTGGGTTTAGATCAGGGAGGCTATTCTATGAATAGTTGTTCAGAAGTGCCATACAATGTGGTATCAGGCACAGGGAAATCTCACATAAAAAATGTTCTGTGGAGATGCCTGTGGTGGGTTGGAGTTTTATCACAATGAACCAAAGGGTTATTTCCCTGTGCTTTCAGACCGATGATAGGTCTTGCACAGTTGTTTGTGTCTATAGGTCAAACCACATTCAACCATAAATGAATCTATCAGTGCACATTACACCAGGACACCCATAGCCATAGATCAATGATTGACTTTGAAATCATGTCTTCCAATCTTCGGCCATATGTCATTCTGTGGGGTTGCTCTGAGAGGATGGAGTCCAGGCCCTTTGTTTACGGGCTGTTTGCTCTCAGAGCAGTCTGGTTTGCAGTAGGTCAGACCTGTTCTCAGTCCATGTTGGTCTCTGACATGGCTACCCTTTGTCATTGATTCTATTCATTAAATTCAGCAGAATCAGCCAGAGGTGGTCTCATTGAGGGACCACAGGATGTTGTCTCTGTTTTGCGTATGAGATGAAGTCCTGTTGTTTTTCTCAGATTTGGACCTTTGTCCGAGTTGGGGGCCATGGTTCTTAACGGATAAAAGCATGGCTTGCTGTCTCCAGGATGGAGGAGAGTGGAGGAGTTCAAGTAACTTGGGCCTTGGATAGCGCAGATTAATACATATAAATCTAAAAAATAAAAGTCCCGAAGATGAGAAAGTATTATTATGCACACACCGTTGCAGGAACTCCATCCAGTTGTCGAGCTCCATGATTGGAAACCAAGATGCCATCAACACCATATTTTACAGCATGGACAGCATCCTCACCTAACACACACCCATAAATATATATATATATGTCACCAATAATATAAACAATAACACACATTGAACCCAATTTCAACTTGGACATTAATTACTTATAGGTAATGTCTTGATCTCTGCTGGATTTGTATTATGACAATTTTTTTGTTCACATCTGTCTTCACCTCTAATCCATGTCTTTGTTAAACTTTAGTTTATATAACCGCCCTTATTTGGACACTAACACTCTGATAAACTCTAAAGAATCACATCACAACACAACACATTAAGTATTAATAGTATTAATTATCTGATTCTGTTTGTGTATATACCATTCAGTATTCCTTTTACAATCACTGGTAGGTGTGTGTGTTTTTTTAGCCAGGTGATGTCATCCCAGCAGATACTGGGGTCTATTGCTTTTGCAACGTAAACAGCCAATCCACTGTCATTGCCATAGTTTCCGTCGGAGAATGCTAGGGAAGTTGTAGAGAAGTTTGACATGCTACACACACACACACACACACACACACACACACACACACACACACACACACACACACACACACACACACACACAGAGTGATCACAGGTTAGTGGTCTCAAGAATGATATTTTGAAAATAATGCTGTTATAGTAGGTCCTTACTTTAGGTGTGGGGGTAGTTTGAAACGGTTGCGCATGTCATCCCATCTTCTACCCAGGTATGGTGTATCCACAGTAACGAAGATCGCTTTATAGCCCACCTCCTCTGCACGGTGTACCAGTGATAGTGTCAGCTCTCTGTCTTTATAGATGTAAAGCTGCATCCACAGGACACCTTCACTGCCCATTGACACTGTCATTGCTGTCATCACTTCCTCTATGGTGGAGGTGGCCCAGGAGCTCAGCATCATTGCTGTCCCTGCTGCTCGGCAAGCTGGGTATATACAAAATAGTAGTTGTGCTAACTTGTTTAGCAATAGATTTCCAGATGTTTATCATTCTATAGACCCATGGAATCAAGACATATCAGACTGAACCTCTAGCCCATAAATTGGGATCAGTGAATATGATTTAAAAAAATTTTTTATCCCAAAATGTCATTCTTTACAAGTCTTAGGTTACATGAGTATTCCCAAGTGTTTCACCTCTTGCAGTGGCTGTCTCTCCCTCAGGGTGAGCCATCCTCTGCATTGCCGTCGCTGCAACACACAGTGGCATGCTAAGCTTCTGTCCCAGCACAGAAACAGACAGATCCACAGTAGACACGTCCCTCAATACCCGAGGAACAAGATACCACCTATACAGTACAGGCACATGCACAAACCGAATATTTACAACTGAAATTAATTAATTACATGAATTAGTTAAAAAACCTTAAAAACATCAGCTGTAGTGAATGTAGAACTTTTTGGTTCATTGACCTGAGTATTGCAGTCCACTTCACAAGAATGTTCCTACACACGCACACCCACCTACACAGTAAACCTATTTAAAGATTAATTCCCCAATAATTCAATAAAGTTGAATTTAAAGTAAAACTGAAAGATTAAACGCTTATTAACTTGTTTTTAAAGAAGCTTTAACAGTTAACAGATGAGATTTCTCAGTATGTGAACTCCTATAAAGCCCACAAGCTCCCTCTCAAACAAGATACTAAATTCAAAATATCGATATATAAAAAAACCTGTGTTTAGGTTGAACAGGCTCAAAGAAAAATCAGATAATCTTCTAGTACAACCCTGTTTTGTATTCATGTGTGTTACTTGGGTTGACTAAACAATACTATTTGCAGCTGTAGTTGACGCTATGAATAGGTCGCGGCAGACAGGTTCTCACTGTGTGCGTTTGTGTGTATGCATTGTACCTCTTAAAGGCAGCCATATTGTCAGCCAGTGTGTTTTGCTCATTAGCTCCTGAGCGGTAGTAGTCATACACAGCTTTAGGAAGAACTCTCCTCGCTTCCTCCTCAAAATCTGAAACACACACTCGCTGGCCTGACATTGCTGTTCAGTCCAGCATCAAAAACCAGTGGCTCACCGCACAGCACTGTGGCATAGAGTGGAGCTGCTGTAATCATTAACTTGCTAGGGGCTTCATCATGCTGGGGTGGGGGTGTCCGCACAGTTTACACAAGATAAATTTATGCAATGAAGGGTATTACAAACCTAGAGACCATGTCAGTCGTCACAAATCTGAACCACTGTGTACTTTGACTCTTTGATATGAGACAGGACTTCCTGGTACCTGTGAACTTTGAATCCTCAGGCAAACAGCTCTGATGTATTAAGTCACAGAAACTGTTCAATTTGGGTAGAAGTTGAAACTGCAGCAAGCTGTGTTTGCTGATCTTTTTTCTTTGTCAGCGTTTATTATTAACATTCCATGAAGAAATTTCAGTACTTCTAATGCACATAGAAGTTTTGTCAGACAGATGTCAACTACAACTACACTGCTGGTTGGTGGAAGCATAAAAATGTTTCCTTTTGCAAACCATAGTGAAATATTGCGTAATCAAAATTCTACAGCTTAAACCATCTGAAAAAAAAAAATCAAAGTGACTGTTGATCTCCTGTGATAACATTTTCTCCTGTTAATTCAATTGGTGTAGTGATCTAAAGATTGCCATTATTAAATAAAACACAACACGTCTTACTTCTACATTTATTTGGCATCCAACAAAAACCAATAAAATCTTTTGCACCATCACCAAAAACACATCTCTTCCACTAAAAATGTAAAACCAGGTCAATAATAATAAAAAGCAAGCATTAGGAATGGGGAGTGAATATGAATAAAGCAGGGAACAGCTTGTGACAGGCAAGTCAAAAGAAGACAGAAGTACTAAGAACTACAAGTTGTGTCAAAAGGAGGACTAAAGATAGTTATAAAGCACAACACAGTACCTATACTGTACACACTGAAGGTAAAGGTAACGTGATTTCACCTTATTTGCCTGTTCTAACAGCAAGCATATGGACACCTACACACACGGGTCATCCAAAATTAAAGACGGGTGAGGCAGGTTTCAGGTCCACAAAAATACAAAGAACCCTCCTGAGAAATAATGTCCATCATTTATTCTGTGAAATATGTTCACATTTCACAAAGTCTTAAATGTTCATAATTCAAAGTACATTTAACCTATTTTCCACTCTTACTTAGAATTTCAAGTGGGTGTCCATGCAGCTTTAGAAATTCTGTTCTTAATATTCCCCCTTCAGCTGTGTCACCCAATGGCCAATCAGAATCATAATGCTATGGACGAAAAGATTACAGAAACACAAGTGTGGGCACATCTGAGTTTTAGCCCTGTTGAAGTCCTACCCACAGCACGTCAGCTGGGTGCTTCAGAGGAAACCAGCTCACTTCCAGCTTCATCCTGCCCTTAAGGTGGACCTCTGATTGACTCAGCAGGATGTAGCGATGTTTATGGGAACAACTTAATGCATGTAAGGGGGGAAGGTATCTCCAAGTTGAGAGTAAGGAGGCCCTTTCCCTCCCTTCCCACTCCCCTAGTGCTGCTTTACCCGGTCAACACACCAAAAGGAAGTGGGGCTGCAGGCCCAAAAAGCATTGATAGCCTCATCGCCGATAGTTGAAGGAGTGTGGTTGCAGCGGAGCTACCAGGTCGCCACCCCAGTTTGGGTGCCCAGGAGTTTGGAAGGGCGGACTAAGCATCCGCTTTCCATTTCCTCTCCCTAGTGTAGCCTGGTGCTGCTGTTCAGACACCCCCAGACCTGCTCGACTCTGGTTGATCTCCAAGTTTTCGCTGGACAGAGACATAACAGCATAGCAGTCACACCCAGGCAGTCCAGCCCTCATACAGCTGGGCCAGGTTGTCTAAGTTGGTGGCCTCTTTAATGACAAAGTCCACCTGTCATAAAATGGCAAGAGACATGGTGAGAATAACACTCATCGTCCTTAAGTTACTTACACTTCATTACAATCAATGTGCAAATTGACTATACAAATAGCTCAAATGTGTTCATGCTGTGCACTGTCCGACAGCAGCTAAATTTTTTTATAATTTTTATTATTATTTTTATAGATTATGCATTAACTCTTGTACATACATTTTAATGGGTACACATGTACAGTTTAATTCAATACAAAACGTATTTTCTCATTTTTTAAGTTTTCAGAAAGGTGATAATCCTTTTTCTTACACATCACAATGAGTGCTAGAGTAGGGCCAAAATGAAAATGAAAGAGGCAGCTAAAAACATCTTGTTATGCCCTTCTCATGAGTTGGTCAGATTAAAATATGCCATGAGAAGTAGTGTGTTGTGTGTATTACCTGCTCTACAGCACTCATCCTTCTGTTGGGATCAATGTCTCTGCCCTCAAGCTTGGCTTTCACCCTCTTCCACACACTGACTGCATAGGAGTTCCTCTCCTGAACAGCTGCAAGACAAAAAGCAGCAGGTACGGGGAAATACACACATTATTATCTTTATTGTATAAGGGGTATTTATGTATGTTGAGTGTTAAATAATTTGAGCATGGCAGAAAATGGCAATACGGCACCTCTTCCTGTTTTGGGATCTCGTATAGCCCTCTTGGGACTTGGATTGAGGCCTTTGCTGTTTGTTAGCAGCGTGCTGGGTGGGGTATCAGTGGGGGTTCCCAAGTTACGTGGCAGAGCCTTGCGTGCATTCTGGGACATTGACTCTGGCTGTGTCTTTACTCCACTGCATCTAACAGCTGATGCCAGATTATTGAATTAGAACATTGGTGAAATACAGCCATGAATCATGAAAGAAACTGAAAACAGCAGCCTGAAGCCTCAGTGTCTTCAAACCCACATTTTAAGATAAAGGTAGGGTGTGAAAGTTTAAGTCTGTACCTGCTGCAAAGCTCGTCTGTGCTGCAGGAACAGGACTGGCACATTCACCGTCTGTCACCAATGGCGACGCAAAGCCCACCAGGCCATTATAGACACTGCGGTGATGGAATAAAGGATTTATGTAGACAAAATTAACGTAAGGAACTGTATACATGTATAGTTCAGAATAATAGCAGTGGGTAACGCCTTGAGGAAATCCTTATAATAGAATTGCATGATGCATTGGGAGCACTGCACATTCCATTCTAATTGAAAATGAAGAAAAAATAATCAAATTTGTCATTTGTCCTTTACAGAAAGTAAAATAGGGTGGTTTTGGGTTGTAAAAATATAGCAGTGTATGTATTTTCCTTTTACAAATTAAAATCTTTGCTGTGAAACGATCTTCAAATTGTTACCTTTCTCTAAGAAACTTTTAACCTTGTTGTCTCCCTGATCATTTTATGCCATTTTAGCAATCTAATTTTCTAATTGAATGGCAGCTAATGACATCATTAATTGAACACACTCTACACTGCTATTATTTTGAACACAGACCTTTCAAGTCATTCAATTTTGCAGAATTAGCAGCAAGTAAGGTTTTCTGTGCTGCACCTACAGTACTAACTAGCAAGTTATTTGATGTTGAACCGTTACTGTTTTTGAAACACGTGAGTGAGTGAAGTACCTCTGGCTCTGGGACTGGAGCTCCTTCAGGGTACTAGGAATCTCCTCCAGAAGTTCAAGCTGCTCCTGGCTACGAGGTTGTCCACTGGTCTGCACCACAGTGAACAACACCAGCTGGATATTGTCCTGCCAGGCTTTGTACTCCAACAGAAAGTGACGCACACTGCCCTCGTACGCCACCTCTTCACCATCTGCCAATGCTGCCTCCTCATCCTATATGAAAGAATTAAGAGTTGATATGTCCTCGGACACAAGTGAACAACTGATACTGAACTAAACACTCAGTTTAAGAATTAAATTAGTTAAGTTAAGTTTTATGAAGTATATATGCATGTGTGCACAAGCTCATTATAGTATACAGTATACCTTAGCCATAGCTCTCAGTAGGTGCTTGACATCGGCCAGCTGCCGATTGTGGTTGGACAAAATGGTTTTAATGGAGTCCACCAGGAGCTGTAATGTGTCTCCACAGGATTCAAGCTGCTGCTCTCTCTCCTCCTGAGTCCTCTGCTCAGTCCTCAACTCCTCCTCCAGCTGCCTTTTAGCACAGCTCAGCCAATCAGGACTGCCTATTGGCAGATCCAACAGTGGACCCTGTAGTGATTAACAAAACACTTTAAAGATACCAGAAATACATTAGACCTGCAGTATCTGCTGGCTTAAAGACAATTTTGTGACTTGTTGACTTGCGGCAACTCCTTATTTATTCCTGCTGACTTTAATGCAGTTCAAAGCATCTCAAACTTTGATAATATGACAACATCAGCGGTCTAACCTACCAGTCTGTGCAGTAATTGGAGCTCCAAAGGAGATATAGTGCTGCTAAACTGGGCTGCATAGGAACAGGTTTGCTGGCAGCGTTTCAGCAGCTCAAACAATGCTGTATCCATACTGAGTGCCTCAGGGGATCGTGTTCGAAGGCCTTCAAAGTTCAGGATAGTAGAGCACAAGAAAGTGACCTGGGAAAAAGAGCAAGACCAAGGTCATCTACGATTATAATACATCAATGGTTGGTAAGCAAGAGACAAGCTACCAAACTTCAATTGTTGATCATGAATATAGCAGTCATGTTACCTGGTTGGTACGTTGGTTCTCTCTGGCCACCACTGCACGTCTCTCCCGAATGGTCATCTCAAAGTCCTGCAGGACAGGGGCCAGAGCCGGGTTGGCTCCGCCAGCCCATTTCAGACGTTGCTCGATGCTTGCATCCAGTAATGCCAACTTCTCCTGAGAGCAACAGTGCCCCAAAAACACAGTTACAGTCAAATTGCAACTAGTTAAATGGCCAGAAGTTTATTCATCTATATTTATTTATTTCAACAAAGATTGCTGCAAAATTACTAATTACAGGTATTACTGACCTGAATGGCCACAATAGCTGCTTCGTCTTGGCTCAGCTTGTACAGTTTCTTCTTCATGTTGCTGAGGATGATGGAGCGAGGAGGTATGCTGACACTCAGAGCCTGATTGTTGGGGCTCAGAACATCCTCATGCTGCCACTGTAAGGGAAAGCACAAAAAACATTGTGTTCTACCTACAAGAGCAGCACTGACAACACACATTACGATATAGAAGGCACTCAGTTTTATGTTTTAACTTTAAGTACTTCAAGTGACATTGTAACTACTAGCAAACTATTTTTTATATTGGCTGTGCCCTGAATTTCATCTTTCAACAGTATCAATGCAGCTTATCTGAAGTATCCACCCACACTCTTCCGTGTATACCTGGAACATGGCAATGTGTAACTGGCTTCTTTGCAGGGTGGCCTTAGCAGCCTCGAGGTTGGCATCCAACCTCCTAAGCAGGTCCACTTTCTTCCAGGCTGTGTCATAGGAGGAGGCCAGGACTGTCGCTCTATTCAGCAGCAGCTGGGAGATGTGGCCCTCCGCCAAGCTCTGCGCTACTGCTTTCTTACAAAGTTCATCCAAAGAGACCTTTAGGAGACAGTAAGTATCATTTTGAATGCTAAACATTGTTACTTCCTAGAATGAATACACAGCTGTTGTGGAAGACAACTATCCCACATACAGTACACTAGAAGGTCAAATGGGTATAACTAAATAAACAAAACATGGCAGAGGTCTGACATTAGAGATAGGTATCACTTGAACTTTATCAAATTCAATTACTTACTTAATACCAAAATGCTAAAATAAAAAAAAATAAATGACAATGAAAAACAACAGACATTCAAAGTGGCACTATGGTTGCATGAGCAACACCTTGTGGTAGACCTGGCAACATAAAAAAGTATCCTACTATCATCATATGATTTAGTTTTACCTTGCCTCTCATATTGATGCAGATTTGAAAACCTTTCATTGCAGATGCTGTTAGGGCGCTAACAAACCTCAGTTTTCTATGTGGTCAACCTTACGATTACTGCCTGACAGGTGTGTTGCAGCTTTTTCTGACTCTACTGAATATGTCGTGTGAAGTGCTGTTACAGGCTGGCCGAAAACACTCAAGATCAGACACTGAAAGACAGTTAACTGCAGTCCATGTCCCACACAATGCTATAAATGTTTGTTTTCATGCAACTATAGAGTCTCCAGCAGTACTGTGACATCTTCAACTAGATGGAAGGTGATGGATTAGCTCCTCCATCCATAATCCATTTTTTGGAGCTAGTGGAGGTTTGCTACATTTGACACATGGAGGCTGTTCTTTGATGTGTAGGGTTTCTGTTTGAACTTAATTTAAGCCTTTTAGAGATAAATATATAGTCCACATTCTTTCCTGGTTTCTGAGTCAGACTTGGGGACACCATACAAGACAAGGTTATTCCATCTGTTCTGGTTTCTTAGACATTGGTGGGTTTTTTAGCTGTCGTTTTGCTGCCTCACTTTTTTGCTACTTTTGAAGCACACATGCCCAAGCAGTTTAGTTTGTGTATTTTTCAGCTTAGCAATGTAATTCACAAACCCAAGATCAGTGCATATTAGGCACCCAGTAGAAACAAACTGGCCCAGTGACACACTGTTATTAGGGTGGACCCAACACCACTTTTGTCCTGTTCAAGTCAGGTACTTACATATGAATGAACACTTAAAGAATAAATATGCTGCAGAGGCAGCAATTTTTGTTAACCATAACAGTACACAAAAGGAAACCAGTCAGGCATTACCATCCTATTTCAATCAATGTCCAAGTCAGAGTCTTCAAAACTATTTGTGTCTGAATCTCAACACATCGGAATCTCTTCACCAGCAGTTCCTCATTAACAAATTGTCAGCCTCATTCTTCATATTATTGGTGACATCACAGAGTAGTTGCTTATATGTACACTGCAGCGTTAATCCAATTACAGGCAATGAAGTGCAACACTCACTAGGTGGTTGTGGAAATGGAGGATTTAACCACTTCTTGGTGAATTATGTCAAGCTGTAGTAGAGGTGGGACAGTTCCCACCTGAAAAAGCAGGGTGCTTTCTGTACAACTCAGATTACCATTACCACAATTCAGAATTTGACAATTTTACAGCTCCTGTTTCTTTTGTGTCCCTGTATTTATGCATGAACAGTTCAATACCAAAACAGTTTTAATCGGGATATTACTATGGTTTAACCACAAAAAATACAAAGCACCACAATGTATTGTAGGTTGTATTTGTTTTGCAAAGTTAAATATTAAGTATTACTGATATAATGCTAATGTTATGGCATCAAATACATAATGCACACTCCACATGAAGAACTGCATCTATCTTGCACACCACACTCATGAAAACCACTTCAATATTACTAAATACTAAACAGTATTGCAATGTGCAAAACTAATAAAAGCTCAGTACTTGTAGGTAAACAAATTTAATGAAATGAACTATGTAAAAGGAGATTATGTAGTATTGTGGTAGTGCTGAACAAACAAACACAAAGCGGTTTTACCTTGCTCTCTGCTCCGAAGTCTTTTGCCTCTACCTGAACAACAATGTCCATCCCAAAAGCAGATAGGGTGCTGCAGAGGACCAGTCCAAGGGCTTGACTGGGCAGACCCATGAGCATTTGCCGAACAAACTCTGCTGTGAATGTCTTGATAGGCCGAGACATCTGTTCCTCACTGACCACTGCCACCCCTGATCCTGCAGCATTGGGTCGTCTGTACAGTGGATTTCCTAAACCAGCTGGTCCATTTGTAGGTAAAAGGTCCTCAGCGGGGGGAACAGTACCTGGACATCCAAGATTAATTACAAACTGTCAAGCTGAAACGCTCCATTGTTTTTAGCAATGACAAGTTAGAATGTAGGAGTACAAATAATACGCAATGTAAGTGAATAGAACATGGCCAGCGAGGAACAGGGAGGTCAGTGTGTGAAGGAGGTGCCCCAGCAGTTTAAATCTATAGCAGGTTGCCAAGATGGTTCAGAGACATGATTTACAGCATAAATGAAAGGTATTGGCCTCCCTGTCAAATACATTTGGAGGGGAGTGAATAAGATAAGACAATTCTTTATTGATCCCACACTGGGCCAACAGAACTGGCCTCTTGTGTCCTTAACAGAAGCTGCTCACTCCAGAGGTGTCAGTCTCCTCAGCAGGTGGAGGCCACTTTGGTCCTTCTTGTACAGGGCATCATTGTTGTGAGTCCAGTCCAGGTGGACATCCAGGTATTTAAAACTGTCCACTATGTCAATGTCTGAGCCCTGGATGCTCATCTGTGTGTGATGTAGTAGTTTCCTCCAGAAGTCAGTCACCACCTCCTTCGTCTTAGTGGTTGCTCTCACACCAGTCCACAAAGTCCATGATGACCGACCTGTACTCCTGCTCGTTCCACTCACACAGTCATCAATGGCCAAGTCATCAGAGAACTTCTGGAGATGACAATTGCTGGTGTTGTACAATGTGTAGAGCGTGAAGAAAAATAGTGAGAGCACCGTCCCCTGAGGGGACCCGGTGCTGGAAACTACCACCTCAGACACACAGTTGCAAAGCCTCACGTACTGTGGCCTGTTGGTGAAGTAGTCAGTTGTCCACTCAGCCTGTTGCCCACCCACTCCTGCCCCTTCCACCTTCTCTCTTAAAAGTGCCAGCAAATGGTGTTGAAGGTGCTGGAGAAGTCAAAAAACACATGACACTCACAGCGGTTCCACAGGTGGCTGAGGATAAGCCTCTCCATGGTCTTCATCAAATGAGAGGTCAAGGGAACTGGTCTGTAGTGGTTTGGCTCCTTAGCGTGCATAGTCTTAGGAACCAAAACCACACGGAAGGTCTTCCACAGAACAAAATCTAGACTCAGGTTAAACATGTACATGACCACCTCACTGAGTTGGTCAGCACAGTTTGTGAGCGTCTGGGACCGATGCCGCCTGGACCTGCGACTTTCCTGATCTTTAGTTCTCAGTTCTCTCCTCACCTGGTCTGAAATTAGGGAGAGGAGGGTGTTGGTGGGGGGCAACGATGGGGTAAGGTGTGGTGGAAGATGGGGTAGAGGGGTGTGCATGGAGGTGGGTGTAGCTGTTGGAGTGGAGATGTGTGAAGTGGAGGGGGTGGGACTGGAGTCAAATCGTTTGAAAAACAGGTTTAACTCGTTGGCCAAGCCCTGATCTTCACCAGCCATCCCTGTCCCTCTGCTCTGTCCGTGGTCAGAGATGGTCTTCAGGCCTCGCCACACATCTTGAATGTTGTTCTACTCAACTTCTACTTCAACCGCCCTTTCAGCTTCTTCTTGTAGCTGTTTTTGGCCTGCCTGATCTTGTATTTCCTCTGCTCCTCTATGTACCCTGAATTAAAAGCCATCCTCTTCTACTTCAGTAGGGCTTTAATCTTAGGGGTCACCCAGGGCTTCGCACCGGAGTGCATTTCTAATAGCGTGTTCTCTACACAGAATTGGATTTATTCTGTGATGCAGTGGGTCAGGCCGTTGAAGTCTTCTCCATGACAGCTGCATTGATTGTTGGGGCTCAGAACATCCTCATGTTGACGTATTGGGTAAAAGTGGGGAGAATGGAAGCGAGCGAGGTGTGATTTAAGTCCTCACTGATGAGAAGAATAGCCTGTGGGTGTTGTGTCTACAGGCACAAGAGTCGCTCACACTGCGCTGCTGCATTGGCCGAGGAGGGGGTATTACACTTTAAACACGATAACGTGGGAAAACTCCCTCGGGATGTAATAAGTCAGAATGCAGACAGCGAGAATCTCAACATCCCGGGTGCAGAGTTGTTTATTAATGAAAAATGGGTTGCACCAACTCATAAACACAGCAAGTCTTTCTCCTTTCTTGTTACCACCCTACAAATCTCCTGTCAGCCCAAACATGTTTAAATTCATCAAGGGTAATCACAGAGTCTGGTGCTGCCGTCCGTGAAACACATGAGGCTTTACTCCCTGTACCCCTGCTGCAGCTGGGTCAGCGCCATGAGCGTGTCCATCTTATTGGAGAGGGAACGGACCTTTCTCATAACAGTGGAGGGCACATATGGTCTGTACCCATGTTTCCTCTCCTGGAGATTTCAGCCTGCTCCGCAGCCCCTCCTTTTCCTCCATATTTCAAGAACCTCAGGCTCTTTGTAGGGAGGTGCAGGGCTGCTCAGACCTAGCATCTGGTCTCTGGTGTCGACAACGGAGCCATGTAAGGAGCCGAGGAGCTTTCCCAACTCACTCGCAAAAAGGTTAAGAAAATAAAAGTAAAGAAGGTGGTTTCCTGCTGTGCACCCTTGCAACAGGATTTGACCACAACAAAGAAAACCCATAAAACAGGCCAACAAACAACAGAAAAGAGAAAAAATGGTGAAAGAGAGGGGAGAACTGTTTGCTGCGCTATCTTGTTGTTTGTTACCTGTAGCAACAACATTTAATGCGTAACAACTGTTGTATTAAGCCTATGGTTGGGTCACTAGGTGCAATTGTGTATATGCTGTGTGGAGCCCTTACCAGACAGAGTCTGAGCAAAAGAAGAACAGAGCCTAAAGAAATCTCGGATTGCTTGCAGTCTCTTGAGAAAGAAGACTTCTTCCATCAGCTGTCGCTGATTCAGACTGTCAAAGAAATGGGGCTGTGTTGCTTGCGCTTCCCTCAGAACATCTACCTTCCTCCAGGCAGATGGCACCTCCAAAGTACTCAGCTGAGGAAAATGAGACACAAAGAGAAATTAGGAAACAGTATGTGTGTTCTACTGGTAACCATAAACACAATTTATTCTAGAAATGCAGACAGAAATTATACTAACTAATGTACCAACATACTGTTTGGCATCCTTTGTGTTATTTAAGAGCACACTTGCCCTGCATCTGCAATATTGCTTACTGCCAAAACACTGCTCAACGTGGATCAGCTTCTGGATTTATTGCATTTTGTGAAAAATGCATTTTGCAGAATCCTTAGAGTCAAACATAGTTGAGATGTGGCGACAAAAGTAGGACATTACATTTACATTATTAACTGGTACGTTAAAAATATAGATTGGATGCACTGAAATCGTAATGTTTCAGTTTCACCACCATGCCTCTGTATTTCGAATTTTTCGTATATTTGTGTATTAAATACATGAAACAAGACATGAATAGTCTTATATTATAATAGTATAATATTATATTATAATAGTATAATAGTTCCCATCTTAGAAATATTGTGGTTATTTGTGACTTTGGTGAAGATCACATTGCAATTTGCAAAGACAATTGCAAAGATAATTTATATAAAAAAATGGAAATTGCAAATAGTTCACTTACTTTTTAACATACCTGACACAGGGATGAACATGTATTTAACTGTAGTTTCTTATACAATAAGAAAATTTAAATCTCATGGGAAACTATACCTTTTCAGTGAGTTGCCCAAAGGCAGTCTCTAGCTGGGTGAACATGCCGTCAAAGGCCACCAGTAACATTTGTCCAGCAGACATCTTTGGTGTGTCCTGTCTTGGTCCATCCATAGTGCGGGGCTGGATCAACTCTGAGTATTGAGTACGCAGCATACTGCTGGTGCAATCATTCAATTAGATCTGTGCTATGTATTGTGTATGTGTATTTATAACTGGTAAAACAACTAACCAATTTACATGCAAGTGACTATTTACCTGGTGATATGAAGACAGTGGTGGTGCCCATCATGGTTCAAGCCTGTGGTAGTCAGCAGACTGCTTGCCAAACCCTGTAGGCCTAGACCATCAGAGCTCTGCTCCACCAGCTGCTCCAGCTCGGTCAACATGGACTCTAGGGTGGCCTCTCCTTTAATCATACAGCGCAGAGCCTCTGGAAAAATTATCTGACGGAAGTTGGAATTCAGTTCCTATGGTGATAAATGACAGCAAATTAGGGTAAACAATAACTACAGTAATTTTTCTGCCGTAACAGTTGTCATGGTCTTTTCATATCCACCCAAAGAAGTTGTATGTTGAGGGTGTACCTACCTGCAAGCACGTGTACACAGCACTGGCCAGGTACACAGCCTCAGTGATAGCTGTAGGTGCAGGTAAGTCCAGATCATGGGGCAATAGTGGACAGTGTTGCAGCAGTGTAGCTAAGGCACTGACATTTCCAATCATACTGCAGAGCTCCTCTAAAAACCAAGCCCCATCCCGAGATGTCAGGTCTACAAGCTGATCACCAGCACTGGCTGCTGCCCCCTCCATTACAAGATTCCGTCTGGTTCGGGGAATAAAAAAAAAAAAAAAAAAATTCACTATCACTTCTCAAGAAGTATCACATTACAAAAAACAGGTTATACAAAAAACAGGTTAGACAAACATATAATTGCTGTAAATAAAGGTTTCAGAAATATAGCAACTTAGATTTAGAATTTGAATGATAATGTGTATTAAAGCATAAAATGGAAATAAAGAGGTGTCAAACCTGCAGAGTGTGCAGAGGGCAGAGGTTATGATTGCAGCCAGGCAGAGAGAGCCAGGCTCCCCATTTTCATGAAGGAAGACTGTAATGCAGTGTTCTATCTCTTGTAGTTGCTCTTCACAGGCTTCTGCAGTTGTTCCCTCAGCTTTCAGTCGCTCTGTCTGGTGCATCACACGTTCATTGGCATCAGCCACTTGGTGCTGCAAGGTTAACTCCACACTGGTCAGGAACTGGCAAGAGGCAGGAGGTGGCTGGGGAGCAAACAGCACCTCATATCTATAAAAGGAAGGGGAAATCATCAAGTTAAATTACAACAGAACAAACCAAATATAATATTTGGGTGTAAACTGATAATACAAATATTCCATTCTGCAGACCCAATGTACTTTTCTGGAACAAGGATGTTGTGGATAGACTCACTATACATAGAGTGAAGGGAGCTTTAAAATGTTCCAATACAAAAGAGAACCTGTAACATTGCAACAATGCTACAGCTAACATCAGCCATGACAGAACAGAAAAGCCATAAGAAAGCTGCACCATATTTAAGTTACTGTGCAGGGTTGAATCCTTAACCCTTGTGGGGCCTTCGAGGGGTCAAAATGATCCCACTGTAATATAGGGGGCGCTCAAAGCTAAAAACACACAAAGGGGGGGTTGGATCATGCGGCCACCTTGGGTTTTACGTCCAAGCAATGAACACGTGTGGGTCTTCTGATGAAGTTCATCCAACTGTTCATTTAGATAAATAGCGCGTTGTGATTTATCGTCTGTCTGTGGCTGTTTTATGCAACCCTTGTGTGGTTTTTGAGCTTAGAGCTCAAACTATTTTCATCTTGACATCCTCGGAAGGCTGCACGAGGGTTAAGCGTGTCCATCTGTTTCAGCTAAGGCTAATCTCTCCAACAATACACAAATATATCATGAGATGATGACAAACCCCATTTTTGATTTCAGAACATTTAGCTGAGCTGTTAGTAGCTGCAATTTAACCAAAAGCAAAACATAATCAGTTATAATAAACAAGAAGCTTGGATGAATAGATGGAGTTGAAAGTGGAAAAAGTCATTAATGAAATCCTGAAACGCTCAGACCAAGCGTCAAGGGTAACCGAAATCTTGCCTCACTTACTGTCTATAAATGTGCTGGCAGCGCTCCACGGTCATATCTCTCAGCAGTTCTTCCAACCAGGCCTTCCACTGGTGTGCCCGATGAAGCACCAGGGTTGACCGTGGGTATAACAAAGCCACTGTAGCATAGCTGTGCAGCTGCTCCAGGCATCCGTGAAGAGCACCACGACGCTGCTGCAACAAGGCACTTACTTCTGCCTCAAGGCTCTCACACTGGCTAATCAAGTGGGCCTGGCCTGCATTCTGCAAGAAGGCTGTAGCTGGAACATAGCTAGGAGGACCTGAAACAAATAATGAAACTTAACTAATAAGCTAAAATTCAGACATTCACACTACGCTGCCAGCAGGTTGGTCCAATATGTTAATCCATCAAAATGCAAGAATTTCAAAAACCTTTTAATAAGTTAGCATCTGACAAGAATACACAAACCTCGAGTGCTTTTGCTAGAGTGTACTCTAGCAAAAGTCCAACAGGGAATAAGCTAATTTAATATAATATTCAGAAACTGACCGAGCAATGTTTTACACAAAACAATGTAACAACAATTTCTAACCAAGATCTATGGGGCTGCTGAGGTCCTGCAGCAGGCTGGCTAGCTGGGTTGCCTCCAGATTGGCGAATGCTGTCTGGTACTGGGAAATCCACTGGTCTAAGTCTGTCAGCTTGCTTTGAATGGCCTCCTGTACAGTTCGCTGTCGTGACTGCAGCTGGGTGTGCTCAGAGTACCTGTAATAAGAAAGGCTATGAATAAGTTTAAGTGTGTTACGTACATACAGTAATCATTCTGCTTTAAAATAATCAAATTTTTTTGCTTTCAAATGACAGTGGACAGTGGTTCCTTTCAAAAATGGAAAATATGGAAAAGTGAAAAAAAAGAAATTTTAAATAAACAAAGTTGAATAAAAATACTCTGTTCAGCCAGTATTTTGTTGAACCACATTTAACTTTAAATGCAGCCTTTAGTCTTTGGAATATTTTTCTACTAACCTAGCACATGTAGAATTTGTAGAATTTGCCCAATTATTGTTGCAGGGCTGTTTAAATTCTGTTTAATCTGATGGCGGCAGTTTATGGACAGTCAAATCATTCTACAGATTTTCAGTGGGTTTGTCCTCAGATTAGGCCATTCTACAATGTTCACCTTTGCCTCCCGTCATGAGTGCTTTGTACCATTATCATGTTGAAACCTAAACCTTCTGTATCTTTGAGACGGTTTTGGCAGAAGGCATGAGAGTTTCCTTAAGAATTTTATGATATTTTGCCACATCAATATTTTCTGACTGGCGCTCCAGTTCCTGCTGTAGAGAAACACCCCCATAGCAGGATATTGCCACCAATATAATTTCATTATAGAAATCACCAGAAAAGACCAGAACCTAATTTCTACATGGCCTTAAAATCTTTAAGGTGGGTTTTGACAAAGCACAATCGTGACTGCATGTGTTCTTTCTTGAAAAGTGTCTTTCCCTAGCAATTCTAACATACAAAAGCCACTGTATTACTATATTGGCTAAATTACAATATTAGCTGCTGGGTGCCGCACTGCATGCCGCCGACTTTCAAACAAAATACCACATAATATTACTGTACATTGTAACCTGTCTGTCCTCAGGTCTACATAATCCTATTTGACAGGAAAGTTCTATTATCCTTTATTAAGTTAAAGTTAAATATCTGGTGGTCTTTTCAGTGCTATGTGTTCATTATTGCACATCTAGAAACATATGCCCTGTGCTTGCAGACCTTTGCTCCAGGCTATCAATGAGGTGGTCTGGATGGCTCTCTGCACCCTCCAGGAAGGCAATCTCCTCCTGTAGTTTGCCTTGTAATTTCTCCCCTTGGCAGAGGAGCTCCTGTAGAACCAGGTATTCCTCCACAGCCTCTTCAACTTGTGGCAGCACCGCCATCATCTCATCGCGATTCTTAAACCAGTTAACCTTTAAAAAGAACCACAGCATTGTTGGATAGGAGTGTAAATGATGAAAATGACTATATGCTCTCACTTTCACAACAAAGCCCAAGAATTAATAAAGTACCGGGAGGTTTCATCTCACACTGCTTAATTTTATCCAAATCAGGTGAACGGTGTAGGAATTACAACAGTTTGTATATGTGCCTCCCACATTTTAAGGGACCAAAAGTAATGGGACAATTGGCTGCTCAGCTGTTCCATGGCCAGGTTTGTGTTATTCCCTCATTTACAAAGAGTAGATAAAAGGTTCAGAGTTCATTGCAAGTGTGTGTGTGTGTGTGTGTGTGTGTGTGTGTGTGTGTGTGTGTGTAAACATACATACACACACACTGTCACAGAAGTGAGTACACCCCTCACATTTCTTGTAAATATTTAATATATTTTTGTGCCCTCCAAACACAGCAATGTTTAAACCCCAGGCAAAAAAAAGCCCCCTAAATGAAAAATGTCCAAATTGGGTCCTAAGTGTCAAAATTTTGTGTGGCCACCATTACTTTCCAGCACCGCCTTAACCCTCTTGGGCATGGAGTTCACCAGAGCTTCACAGGTTGCCACTGGAATCCTCTTCCACACCTACATGACAACATCACAGAGCTGGTGGATGTTAGAGACCTTGCGCTCCTCCACCCTCCGTTTGAGGATGCCCCACGGCTACTCAATAGGGTTTAGGTCTGGAGACATGCTTGGCCAGTCCATCACCTTTACCCTCAGTTCCTTTAGCAGAGCAGTGGTGGTCTTTGAGGTGTGTTTGAGGTCGTTATCATGTTGTAATACGGCCCTGAGGCCCAGTCTTCGAAGGGAGGGGATCATGTTCTGCTCCAGTATGTCACAGTACATGTTGGCATTCATTGTTCCCTCAATGAACTGTAGCTGCCCAGTGCTAGCAGGACTCATGCAGCCCTGAACCATGACACTCCCAGCACCATGGTTGACTGTAGGCAAGACACACTTTTTTTGTACTCTTTCTGCCGAACACACCTGACACCATCTGAACCAAAGAAAGTTATCCTGGTTTCAAAAGACCACAGGACATGTTTCCAGGAATCCATGTCCTTAGTCTGCTTGTCTTCAGCAAACTGTTTGCGGGCTTTCTTGTGCATCATCTTTAGAAGAGGCTTCCTTCTGGGACGATTTGATGCAGTGTGCGGCGTATGGTCTGTGCACTGACAGGTTGACCTCCCACCCCTTTAACCTCTGCAGGATTGCTGGCAGCGCTCATACATCTGTTTCCCAAAGACAACTTCTGGATACGACACCGAGCATGTGCACTCAACTTCTGGTCGACCATGGTGAGGTCTGTTCTGAGTAGAACCTGTGCTGTTTAACCGCTGTATGGTCTTGGCCACCGTTCTCAAGGTCAGTTTCAGGGTCTTGGCAATCTTCTTACAGCTTAGGCCATCTTTATATAGAGCAACAATTCTTTTTTTTTCAGATCCTCGAAGCGTTCTTGTGTGTCATGTTGAACTTCCAGTGACCAGTATGAGAGAGTGAGAACCAAAAAAAAAAAAACTAATTTAACACACCTGCTCCCCATTCACACCTGAGACCTTGTAACGCTAACAAGTCACATGACACAAGGGAAAATGGCTAATTGGGGCCAATTTGGACATTTGTTGCCAGGGGTTTAGACATTATTGACTGTGTACACTGTTTACACTCACTACTTTACATTGTAGCAAAGTGTCATTTCTTCAGTGTTGTCATATAAAAAGATATATTAAATATTTACAAGAAATGTGAGGGGCGACATACATACATAGACATATAATTTTATGTTTATATTCTAATATTCCTTATATATGACAATGAATAAAGATGGTCTATAAATCATACAACTGTTAAGACGGCATTGTTTGCCAATTGACAATTTGTTAATATAATAATTCAAATGCAAAAGACTAATGTAATGCTATTCATAACCAAATCCGTATAACATGTCAAATTTAACAGAAATAATTCTAACATCTTGTCCATCAGCTATAGTCCAGGAGCTCATCATATTCACAAACAACAGCAAAGGCTTAAACCTATAAAAATCCAAACAAATAGATCTTGTATGCAGATCTATTTTGTATTGTATATGCTGAATGACCGAAAATAACTGCTTATTGCAGTTTTAATACACACTTTTAACACATTCAAAAGACAATTCAGAATTTTAATACAAAGTGACAGCTTGTCTTGACCTCACCTTAATTTCAGCTACCCTGGAGGAAAAGAGGGAGCGTGTGATGTCTCTTTCCATCTCCCTCTTGCTCTGCTTGCTGTCTGCCTGTTGGCCACCTCCTCCATACACTGCACCAGCAAAGCCCACCTCCCCCCCAGCAGTCCAGTCCACCAGGGGATCATACACAAAGGCCTCCAACAGGGTCAGAAGAGTCTCTCTTCCTCGACGCATCATCTGAACCACCTGTAATTATATGACCAATTTATTCAGAGCAGTAACTACATCAACACCTGAGGCCTGTTGCACAAAAGAAATAAGATATCCAGGATAAGGAAAGTATCAAGGCTTGGCCGATTCTACCAAAGTTATCCTGGCTTATATTGTAGATCATTTGCCAGTAGAGGGAGGAGCAGCTAAATCAAAGCTAATCAAGTCTAATTAAAGAAAGAGTGCTTGGGACCGTATACATTCCGATCTGCTTTTCTTTATAAAATAGGGGTTAAATGTGTCTAGAAATAATTGATAAACAGCTCGCATGAGAAATCAACATATTTACTGACCAGTTGTAGCCTACACTATTTGTTATTTATCAGACTACAATATGAGCAACAATTCTCCTCAAGGTAGTGCTATAAAACTAATCCTGCTGGTAATTATAAAAAATATGTATATGTATGTATAATAAAAAAAATATGTAACGTCTAATAGAACAGGTATCAGGTAACTAGAAGCTAAGTGACTAGAAGGAATTTGTCCTGGAGGTTAGCCTAGTTCAGAGCAGGCTAACTTTAAGTTGAGATGAATTAAATTATCATGAAGATTTATTCTTTAATCTGCTTTGGTGGATTTTACTCTGGCCTAATTTACAAGATACACAGATAATGACAAAACAACTGCTTCAACTAGAAAAAAAACTTGGGGAAAAAATAAAAATTACACCTTAATCCCCTATCTTGCTTTTGTAGCTTTAACGCCTTTGACATATCAGAATAAAAATAACTTTGTATTGGTTATGATCTGCATCTATAACGTTCATGCTTCCCTCTTGAAGTTTTCACCCTTTTTATAGATTACATTTTCTTTACTTATACTATTTACAGATTTAATTTCATGTAAGATACACGTAAAAAACGTATAAAAAAAACGTATAAACAGCTTGATGACATTATCCAAGTGTGAATTAGTTACCTGTTCACAGGAGAGCCTGAAGATTCCTTCCACCCCAGTGACCCCAAGAGCAGTCTCAATGTTGTGGGTCATCCGAAAGGGGACTTTCTCAGGTACCCGCAGGCTCTTTCCTATTAGTGTGTACCACCACAGACACATACAGTTATGACAAAGCATACTTTAGTCAACAGAATCAAACAACACAGTAGCTTCTAAGATGAGGCTGTTTCTGTGAGTTTGACACCTACAGATTTTTTAAGTTCTTAGGTAAAACTGACCTTTCTCAAAGCACACATTGTAGTCAATATGAACCACCTCCCCAGTGGTCATGTCAATCAAGACATTGTCAAGGTGACGATCACCAAGGCCAATGATGTAACCCACCATAGACATGACAGCTGTCGACCTGGCATAGGACTGCAGCACAACACAACAAAATAATATGAACAACTGTGTTTCTGAAAATGCCTGATTAATGAAAAATGAAAAGGTGAATTTGACAAAGAAAAAAAAAACAACTAACAAAATCACAAGTATTTTAAAAATCCTATGGACATACCTGAGTGACCCTCCACCACTCACTGGGTGTGGTGCACGAACACCAAAGCTCCTTGGCCAGCAAGTTGGAGGGTGTGGCCTCCATTAATTCTTTCAGTACTTCCTTCATGACACTAAGAGGCCAATCTCGTCTGGTCACATCCAGACTCAGCCCAACTGCCTTTAGTGCTGGCCCAATTCGACTATAATACAGCTCACTGGGGCGAGGTACTGGAAGAACTGCTTGCTGCTGGAATGAATCCTGAGCCTGGTTAAGCAAAGAGGAAATACATTACAAGTAATACAACCCTGATGAAAAAGATTAATGGACCAAAATGTCATTTCACTGTAACATAGCACACACAAAAAATTACCTTCTGAGCCTGCAGTATAGCCTCTCTCTGCTGCCAGCGCTTGTATAGGCCAAAGAGCGGCGTGGCTCCATCCACCCATTGTATTAATCCTGATCGCGTCCCAAGGGGGGTGACAGAGTAGTGGCAAGCATGGAAATGCGGCTGTTCCTGCTGGTTGATTTTGGTGAACATGGTGTTAACGATCGACAAGAACTGCATAATGCGCTCATCCAGATGCAAGTCTTCAAGACCTGAGGGATAACAACGTGTCATTAGTAATTTAAAGGTTGCAACAACAAAAAAAGTTTCCATCTCAAACACGAGCTAAAGAAGAAATTAAGGAAGGCTAAGAAAGACTACAAAAATTTTAGTTTTTTTCCACTTTTAGGACTTTTGCAGTTTTCTATATAGTTGGTTATGTCTTGAAATGACTTCATTATAATAAATTGGAGGTTTTGTTTGTGTAAACATTATCAAACCCTAACCATTAAACATCTGCATAAAGATTGTTCATGTTTTACCAAACTACAGCAGTATGGGCCATTTCACACTACAGTTTGTTGGGAATGCAGCACATTGTAAAGTAAAAGGATGCAATTTCAGCTGGGCAAACAGGTTAAAAAAAATGTTTGTTCAGTATTTAGAATAAGGTTTGACTCACTGGAGGTGGTGATGACATGTGCACAAAATAAAATGTAATGCAACAATCCTTAACACAGCACAAGACTGAGCAATACAGCAAGCACCTACTTATCTACAAAGCCACCTGAATTTCCCTTCAGGGGTTGTTTTAACTATATAACATTATATACAACATTGTTATTAGACTACATTGTTCTGTAGTACATTAGTTGCCAATGATACAAAGTTGTTTTATTAAAACGAACTGTTTTATTGATTTTATACTTCATTTTATACACAAAAGGTATACAAAATGGCTATGTACTGTATGTGTTTTTATGTTTCACTTAGGGGGAAATTAGGTATCGAGTTGGTCTGTTGATCATATTTATTCCTAAGAATCATCTAAAATTTAGTTATATAAAGGTTACTGTACTACCCTTTTTGAGAATACAAAGTATTTTCATATTTGAGGGAATTGACAGAATCAATCGTAAAAGCCCCTGGATCGTCATTGCTTTGAGCAAAAATCCTACCTTTAAAAAGGTATGGGTAGTTGCGACCGTCTGAACCGAGGAAAAAGAGCTTCTTTGGCTTTGTCTTGGTAGGCAGGATGGTGATGGTGTTGCCTACATTTTGGATTGTAACAGTGTCCGTTGCAGACACTTCACCTGGCAAGGCCATCTCTGTTTTGGTCATAGATGCTAGACGGGGACTGATCTCATCCAAATGAAGCAGGTAGCTGGCTCGCTTCTGAGCACGTTGCTGCAGGTTTATCATGATCTGACCAACAGAGCAATTACGCAAAGTACAGTTACAAAGAGTGCGTATTTTAATTATTTCTATATACGTGTGTATAGAAATATTAGTTATCCCATGCGTATGTTCATACAAAAACATTTAAACCTGTTTAAAAGGCTGCCAGCTGCTGGCAGGATTGGCAGGGTTGGTGGGGTTTCTCAGGCGTTCCAAGGCAGAAGTGATGGCATCACCATAGGTTTGCTGGAACCAGGTCTCATGTGGTGTCTCTGCTGAAGCTGATGTGATACTGCAGACGTGATCCAAGGAAAAAACCACAGGACGCATCAAAGCAGAGTGCTTCTCGCGCATAATGGCTAGTTTTTCATCTCTGCAGGATCAATACAGGAAATAATTTTACCACAGTTACATTTGAATTAATACAACAATAATTTAGAATTGACTAGAATAATTTCCAGTCTTGGAATAATCTCTGCTGATAAAGAATAAATCTCACCTGCGCAGTGTATTGTTGTTCTGAACTCTTTTCACCTCGTCCTCCAGTTGTTGGACCCTACGCAGGACATGCATGTGTTGCTGTTGTAACACGCCCAGCCACAGTTCATCCCACAGTAAGGTTACTCTGCGCAGCTCACCCACAAGCTGCTGGACCTAGCCAGCAGACAGGACTGATTAGCAGCAGTGTAAGACAAGTAAATCAGATGTGTCAATACTTATACCGATTAGGCCTTTCTGTAGGACTGTAGCTTTACACACACTGTGTAAACACTAACAAGCCTCCTTAGCCCCTGCTTGAAGACGTAGACACAAACTAACTTTGGTGAAAAGCAAGCAGGTTGGTCCTTCATTAAAATGCAAGCATGTGAATAAGTAGGTGCTTGGTGGACCAAAACCTCTATGAATGGTCTAAAGTAGTTTTAGATTTTAAAATATCAGTTTTAGTATTTGTCCATGTTCAAAACTCACAGCACAAATAAAATGTGACATTTTTAATACCTTATTTTAAAGCTCTTAAAAATTCCAACAGACACTGGCCTCATGAGCTGCTACCCCTTTTTATAAAATATAAAGATCAAGCTGTCTTGTCCTGCATAGACATTTAATTTGTAGGCTACATAGCTAATTAGCTACACGAGTGCTACATTAAAAACATATCCATCAAGCAAAAAAACAACTGACAAAATTCTGTAGAAGTTGAACTGTGTGCACACTCCTACCTGTAGTACCATGATGGGGTTAGCTAAGGACAGCTTCTCTACAATTTTGCTGTAACAGTCCTGCATCATGGCTTGATCTAGACTGGAACAAAAAGATGCCAACTCCTCTGAACCACCTCCATGTCCACCACTTTGTGACTGCTCCTCCTCTGCACCAAGGCCATCTCCCTGCATACTGCCCAAGAAGGTAGGTAGAGCTGGTGGCAATTTGCTTCCTGTCAACAGATCAACACTTCCACTGTATTTACATTTGAATTCCTTCCACTGTCAATGAGGCCCCAACATAACTTCATTTTGTGTGTGTAAGACCAGTAGTTTTCATCTGTTACACTATTAAATTATTTAAGTGCTTTGATCATCGAGGTTTCAATCAGTATAGATGAGTCAGCCAACAGCCTTAAAACCAAATCCAAAAAGCATTTTCAAAACATGCACTGTAGGTAATTCTAGGCTCTGAAGAGCTGCATATATACCTGCATTCTGTGCCTCTCCTCCCAAAGAAAGTGAACCCACAATAGATGGGTACAGGATCAGATGTGGCGAGTCCTGGGCCACTCGACATAGTAGGCTGCATATGCTTTGTCGGATGTATGCCTCTGGGTGGTTGAGTCGGGAAAAGAGCTGGGGGATGATACCTGAGGAGTGTGCATTAGATCAAAGGCTGTGGTAAGATTTGGATTATGCTACAACAAATTTAGCAATTTCTGAAAAGGAAAAAGAAAGTATATTTGATCTGCTCTGAAACACATTTGACTGCATATAGAATGTGTCTGTCTGTACATTCTTTTTTTTACTTTCTTGGAAACATGAAGTGACAAAAACAAATATATAAATTCAATGTATCAGACAAGCAAATGCTCAAATACACCATCTCCCACCGAAATGTTTAGACCAGAGAAACGTTTTGGCCTGATCAATCTTTTCGTGTGAAGAATTGCTATTTGTAACACAACATACCCCTCCAGGGGGCTGTAGGAGTTGAAGCTAAGCCAAGCTCAAGCCCTTCTCTCAGTTCTCCAGCATGCTTCACTAGCAGACGAAGGAGACGCAGGGTTGCCATGACGATCATATCGTCATTGCTCTGTTTGGTGTTTTGACAAGACAGCAGGAGTTTAGGGTCATCCTCATCTATAGGAACCTAAAAGACAAGAGACTCTTACTTACATAATTTAAAAAGAAAAAAGCATATGTCTGTCCTACAACAACTGCTTCAGTCATTGAGTTCTTGCACTGTAGCCCCTTACAGTCCATAAGACTAACCTGACCAGCATTGAGCTTGAGGAAGGTGAAATATGCTTGGCAGGAGACCCGGTAGAGACCAAATATGCGGTCCACCACACATCTCCAAACCCGGATCAGACCATCTGAGACAGGCTGGTCCACCTCCCCGAGCCAGGGACATGAACTAATAAGCTGCCGCCAGATAACGTCTACCATGTCGTCTGCATTATCTTCCTGCTGCAGAGCCATGTCCTCATCCTGACACACAACAGAAGAAACAGAACTGAGACATTACTTCATTCTGCATGCGTTACAATGTTTACAGGTAAATTCATGGATATTTTAATTAGAACTCTGTTTGTAGAAAAGCTGAAGCTAGAAATGATGAACTGATACACACACACACACTTACTTGAATTCTCGCATAACTCTAACCTAGCCACTGTCAGTATTAAATTAAAAAATATGCAAATACTACTATAATAACCTTGAAAAAAAAAGAAAACTTTCTAAAGTTTCTAAAACATTCTAAAGTTCTCCCTAAAATCTCATCTTAGTCCTCACACTGAAATTGGAAGTCGTGAGGACTAGCCAAAATGTGCCCACTTCGACAGGATTTTTTTTGTTCTCACTCTGTAACAAGTACAAGAACACAGACACAAGTCAACCTGGAGTAAACAATTTCTGGAGTCTATTTTTCCCTACAAGTCACACTGGTCAAGTTAACTTGTCAAGTACTGTGTACCTGTATGCCAGCAGGTCGACACATGGCCTGTCCAAGAATGCTGAAAATGGTTTCCTTGTCTTCTTCACTGGTGGTTGCTGGCAGAAGTTCCTCTATTTCTTTTTTTTCCCCAGGAAGAAGAGGCAATCCCTCACCTTGGCTGAGGAGAAAATAAAAAAACAACAACTACAATCTAACCATCTAATGCATATATAATTGTAGAATTTAGCTGTTATAATCATACTACATATTACTATGCGTGTATATGACTGGGTACACTGACCTGGCATTATCCACCACCTTCCTGCCCCAGCGGTAAGTCCAACTGGCCAAGGCAGCCCAGGACTTGGCAACCTCTGGAGCCAGGTTGGCAGAAAGCTGATAGAGTTGTCCTAACACAAACTCTGGCTCCCCAACACCCACACTAACTACACAAAAAAGGACAACCAAGATTATATTTGAGTAAGAATCAAATCGACAAGTCTACTGTACTTACTGTGTAAGTGGGTGAGGTCTAATATATCATGTGTGATAAACGACATATGTAAAAATTATATATATATTTTGCTTTATCAGAACTGATGGGGTTTTTATAAAGCACTTTAATGTGTGATTAATGAATGTTCTCACAAAGTAATAGAAAGTAATTAAAAAACAAGTGTTTTTTTTTTTTATTATCTGGATTCTTACTCATAACCACTATCTAGGGTTGATGATTTTTGCAACAAAGATTTCAGTTGCTGTTCTACATTATTACAAATGACATTTCTTAAAATCTGATGTGTTGACATCCACCTGTGAAGCTGTGTAGAAATATGCTACACTGTTACTGTGACTTTTTACCTGAGGTCTCAGTTGTGATGTGGGGGGTGCACTGGTCTTCAAAGGGAATCTCTAGCAAAGCCGCAATATTCTGGCTCAGCAGTGACATAGTACCTGCAGCACTGGATGAGTTCACTGCTCCTGACTTCTTTACCACCTGGACCAAAATGTTTTTTCTTAGTATTAAAACGTTTTGCATAAAGTAAGGTCACAATAATATCATGGTTTCATTTTAACATGTTAAGGCCAAAGTCATGGTGGACTTTCTCTGATAAGCTAACATACCTGTTTAAGCTGAGGTGTCATATCTTTCCAGTCAGCCAACAGCCATTTGCAAAGTGTCAACAGTGAGCGACAAGCAGCACTTTCATTTTTGCCGACATTGCAGTAAGACAGCGCAGCCCTGCTAAGCATCTCCATGGCAGTCATGGACTGACCTGTGGACAGAAACAATTCTTATAGGACACTGAAATTTGCGAGCAAAGTGTTTCTGACAGCAAAGAAAACGTAATAAACAATTTGAGAATTTCTATTTCCTCACCTGCAGCTCTCAGGACTTTGGCTTTTTCCATCTGCAACTCTGGTCCCCATTTTTCCTCCAGAGTCCCTTCAAGTGTAAGATGCCTGAAGGTTTGACTCAGATCATCCTGCTGTTTCTCCTCCTGTGTATTATCCCTACAATGGTTTAAGAGGCGCGATGCCAGTACAATGTTGCCTTTTTTTCGGGCAAATTTGACAGAGGTCAGACAAAGCTCCATTATATGGCTGTCAATGGTGGAGGAGCAACCTTACAAAAAGAACAATGAGAAATGTCAGAGACGCAAGAATATAAGGGCTACTTCTCTGACCCTATAACTTACTACTTGGTACATGCTTTTAGCCATATAGGGTTAACGTCTCCTGCCACTAGTATTTAAATGTTCATATACATTCTACTAATGTTACCAATGCATTTCTTTGACTGGTATGTATGTATGTATGTGTGTGTGTGTATATATTTATATAAATAAATATATATACATATAAGCATAGTATACTTTCAAAAAAGGAAGTGTTAAACATTTATTTTCATAAATGTACAAAATGCAGTGAACGAACAACAGAGAAATCTAAATCAAATCAATATTTGGTGTGACCACCCTTTGCCTTTAAAACAGCAGCAATTCTTCTTCTTTTGAAGGAACTCTGTTGGTAGGTTGTTCCAAACTTCTCGGAGAACTAACCACAGATTTTCTGTGGATGCAGGGTTTCTCACATCCTTCTGTCTCATGTAATCCCAGACACACTCCATGATGTTGAGATCAGGGCTCTGTCTGGCCTTGCCATACTTACAGTACTGACGTAGTGACACCAAATATTGATTTGATTTACATTTTTCTTTTGTTTGCTAACTTTTTGTTAGCATTTTGTAAATTGACAAATATAAACAATCATTTCTGAAAGCATTCTTTGTTTACAGCATTTTCACACCTGCCTAAAACCTTTGCACAATACTGTATATACTTAGACTCTCTTACGTACAGCCAGTGTGATTATTTTGTTGAATTCAACAAATTTGAATATAAAACATAAAATAAATCTCGGCATTTTCAGCTAGAAGAACAATATGAACAGAATATGAAAGTTCTTTAACACAAAGATCCTGACCACAGACCGTCAATACTGCCAACCAACCCTCACTAATCAACCATAAATACCTTTCAGTTTGTTGAGGAATTGTCTCTGGAATGTTGTGTATCTGAGGGCCTGAAGGAAAGGTCGAATATCCTGTTGCTTACAGGAGCTCAGAGCATCACTGTACAGAGGAATAACAGAGTCCTGAAAAGAATACAGTACAGTTTAAATTAACAGTGTAAAGGTAACCATGGGTTGTGTAAGAAATTTGATATTGACTGGACTCTGATACATTTCATTTACATTTCCTTGTGTCTACAATTTAGGAAAATAAAGCAGTGTAACTAAGTTACGTGCCTCTTGTCCACCTACTGCACTTTCCAGGCTGGCAGCACAGTGGAGCTGCAGTGTGGGTACAGTGGGCAGGGCATCAGAAAGAGTAAGGGTAGACAAGCGAAGCGGACCCAAGCAGATTCGTCCAGTCTGTTTCAGACAACGCACCAAAGTACTGCAACATACACATTTAAAAACAAATAATCATAATATTTATCAGGTAAAATTCAAAGACAAATAAGTGCCTTTATGGTTTCAGTGAGAATAGCTGTCATTCTGACATGTTTTAATTGATGGTCTCATCCTGTAAACAGTAAGAAAATAAGAACTTAATTTCATTCAGAAACACATGTATGCTTCAGGATCTGAGCGTGGTTTCAAACTTAATTACACTCACTCTGGATTGGCAGTGGTCCTCTGTTCCTGCTGCTGATTTGCTTTTACCATGGCGCTAACAGCACTTCGAAGAAGCTGCACTTCAATGGCTCTCTGCAGTTCAGTGGGATCTGGACTTGTGGAGGGCAGAAGCCTCTTGAGATCTGAAATACAAAGAAAAAAGTCCTACACTCCATTTATCAAGTATGTTCAATTGTTGACATTGTCAGAGATCCAGTTAGTGAGACATGTCATTTAATTTATACGTCATTAACATTTTAACTTTAAAGATAATAATACTGAATAGTTTTCCTTGGTAAATACACCATTACCAATTACAGAGCAAAGACTGAGCATCAACATTTTAAAGATGTGTCTGCCTAACTTACCCAATTTATCCTTGCTGCCGGATAGGGAGCTATAGTCCTCTCCAGGCAGCAGCTCTAGCTGAGCCCCACATTCAGCCAAATCTCCATCCTCAAAGCGACTCAGAGCCTGGATGTAGTTGAAATCTGTCCTAAGGTTGATGGTGACAGGATTTTTGGAGTTCTGTTTGAGAGCATGGACAGTGGCCTGCCACTCTGTAACAGAGGCCCAATCGCACAGCGACACGTAACACTGACATGCTTTGTTAGCCAGGAAGTTTATCACCTCAGGAGAGCACTCACTGGATTTCAAAAGCACAGTCTTCCTGTTTTCACCTATTTAAAAGGGGACAAGGAATGGCATGATTGTAAAAAATAATAATTGTGTACTAATAGTAGTACTACACTGGTTATCAGTTATACATCAAAATGAAGACAGGGTTACCATGTAAAACCACACATTGTGTAGTGCAAATGCAATACCAATGCCCTACCGCATTAAACATGGATATTTACCACTGCTGGTGTGCTTTGGGCTGCTTGTGTTACTTGACACTTTGATCAAACCACATTCAGAATTTTTGATGCTGCAGTCCATCCCTGTTACAGCAGACAGCTGATCTTGAAACTCAAGAGCAGCCTTCTCAAACCTGCACACACATGCACACTTTACTGAGAAGAGCATAACCAAAAAAAATGGACCAAACATATGGATGTGGAGGGCTTAGCTTGGCTAAGCTGTAAGACTGTCTGGTTAGGATGGCACTACTTACCGTCCTTCAGCCTGCAGGGCAACTGATGACAACCAGCTCAGACTTTTGCCCAGGGTTAAGAGGCTCCAGGTTGCCAGCCCCTGTATGGCTTCAGGACAACACAGCTCACACAGAGCCTCCACAAGCAACATCAAAAGAACTTCAAGCTCTGGACCCTGATGAGAACACCAAAAAGTGGTGATGTTCATGCTCACAAAACTGTCACTCCTACAGAAAATAACATCATGTACTGATCATCATGACTGCTGTTCACTGTGTACTATTTCTGCTGACCTGAGTGCTGGTATTCTTAATTTCTGCCAGAAGGTCAAAGCCATGACGAATGGTAACTGCTGGTTGTCCAGACAGAAGGCCAACCCTCATTATTGCGAGACGGATCCTTGTAAGCCAGTCTTGGCAGGTTTGACGGTTGGTGTAGAAGAATGTCCTGATTCCCTAAAAGAAAAAAAGTGACTTACATATATGTATTGTAACCAACAGCTGACGTCTTAATGGTCAGTAACTTGCTCAAGGACACTCTGCTGCCACTACTACTCCAAACTGATGGTGTTACCATTGTAAAGCTATATTAATGACTGCTATTCAGATTTTTGCTCTACCTTTCAGGTGTCCCAATTTTAAACTTTTAGGTCTGATGTTTTTTTATTTGCACACCTTTGGTGGGGCAGTGAGGGCATTGGCACAGCCCTCATATGCATTGTACATGAGCTTCTCCAGGTTTTCCAGGTACTGAAGCAACAGAGCGAGGCGGAGCTGGTTGGAGTGGTGGCCATCCCCATCACCTCCAGCACCAGCCCATGCGCCAACATCCTGATCTGGGTTGAGGCTGTGGGCAGCCAGGTTACGGATTATACCTGTAACAGGTAAACAGATTTTCAGCGCAGGTGAACACAAAACACAACTCACTCTAAGAGTGCGTATTTTTGATTTTCTCAGAGGTGCAAAACGACTCCACCAATGAGGTTCAAGTCAGGAACAAATTTTTTTGTCCCTTTACCTTCAATGGTCTGGAATGTGTCCTGAGCACGGCCCAGTGGTGTTCTGAGTTTTGACAATACAGTGAACTGTGCAGCCTCCCACACTGCCCACTGCCACAGGACAACCTCAGTCTTTAACAGCGCCCGTGGCACTGCATCTGGACAGCTGCCAGTGACCCCTCCTCGACCATCCCGTTTCTCGAGCCGCTGACAGCTGTAGTACAGACGCTCCAACCAGGGGTCCTTTCTGTGGATGCAAAAAATCAGCGTCACTCCGTGATTCTAAGCACCCAGTCATCATGAGCCGTTAAAAAAAAAAGAGTCATGCTCCAATGCATTTCTGCCAAGGCATGGCATATGTTCGGCGTAAATGACCTATAGGTGGCCAATCGGCTGCCTGGTTCTGCAAACAACAGTAGGATTTCTATTAATTATTTAGTTATCAGATGTTATGATATAAACCTGTTATGATCAATTAAACTAGTAGGGATCACTAAAATAGGAATTTATACTGGAAAATCTCATTCTTCATATACTCAGACTAGTCCACATGTGTGGCTTCTCTCAGCATGTCTTGCATAGTGTAGTGGTTAGTGCTTGCGCTTCCCATCTTGGCAACCTGAGTTCAAGACTTAGTGACTATGTGTTTCACATTGTAATTTCTGCAATCTCATAATTATATTAAATTCTGAACAAACTTATGAATGAGCATTTGAAAGACATATTCGTCTACATACTGTGTTGTTTACATTGTCTTCTGCATGTGACCTGAAGTGTGCTACTGCAGCCTAGCACCCACACACATACAGAACTCAAATTCAAACTGCACTTTCAGTCATCTTTTAATCCTACAGTACAGGAGCGATCATGTGATGTGTCCAGCAGAGACAGAACCTGACCAATAAACAAAAGTGTGTGTGTATTAAAAGACGCCTCAGACTATTCTATTTGACAAAAACGTAGCGTTGGGACACATTAGACAAGATATGCGTGTTATTGTTTAGTTCATGATATGGGGACGTCTTTATCGATCTTACTGTTGAAATGTAAACCTATTGCAAAATGAAGGGTGATTCAAACGGGAATTTATGTAGGAGAATATTTCTTCTCTTTTGGACATCATGAATTCAGTTTGTTGGTTACATACAGACACACCTTAAATAAATAAAGTCCACGCAACCACCCGCTTTACTTTCAACTGTACCACACACACACACGTGTAAAAATTGGCAAATGTTATACATTAAGCTTCCTTGTTAAAGCAGCATCTACTCCCCGTGTCAGGCAGTCCTGTTTCTCGTTACGTTCATTCTGATCCTCGCTAGTTTTAAATCCTGTGTTTGCCTTTTAAAATGTTAAACTTCCACATATTTCTGTGGCTATGGGTTGCGATTAAATTAATATTTTATACTTTTCCAGTTTTCCAAAATGTGATTAAAACTAAACTGGTAAAAATTTCTGTTGGTTAGTGAACACTGTCCTATTGTTGGATTGCATCCTAAAAGGAATAAATTACACTTCATATAAAGACAAAAACCATAAAAAGAATTTTTAATTAAAATTTCAAATAAATTTATGCATCACTGCTGTTTAGTTTCAGTAAGTGAAAGCAACTACAGCGACTGACTGGAGACTTTTCTCCTCTAAACAAAGAAGTCCAGCTTCTCTCTGTGACAACTTTCAGACAACCTCATCTAAATCACAGAATCTCCACAAACATGGTCCTACATAAACTCTTGTTTTAATGAGCCTTATTATTTGAATAAGTCTACGTTATAACATTAAAACAACAAAAACGCCCAATATCCTCCTTATCTTCATCCTGTTACGCATTAGTTGTGTAATTGTAGGTTACAGTTCAGCAGATACTATATAATAAAATATGTTTGGTGTATCAGCCACTGCAGTAACAGGCCTCTGTGAACTGGAGATATGTAAACAACACCGGGTGGTTGAATAGAGACTAGCACCAAGAATTATTTTTGCCCACAGCAAGAATTAAAATATTTAGTCGGCCATGTCCCACAGACGTAGTGGCAACGCAAACATACTGCAGTGAAAACTGATGTCATTTTGAATTGCTACCACTGTAAAGTCTCTACAGCATAAGGGAGCACCTTACTAAAGAAGTGGTTGCACTGTATGCCCTTGTGGCATCCTCAGTTCAAGTCTGGCTGGGGTACATATGTTGCACCCTACTCTCGTCTTAGGTACCTACTTCTCTTTAATCGTACCAAATACATTTTGACCAAAAAATGTATTAATACATTTACAACTGTAGAACATTATTACAGTGTGCATGAACACATACAAAGCAGCTTTGTGAAAGAGGTGTTGCTCAGATGTACTGAAATCACCTACTCACCTGAAGACCCTCTCTTTCTAAACATAAACTTTTCATAAGGCAATTTTTCTTCTCAACACAATGTTGTAGGTTACATTTCAGAATAAATATTGATGGACAGAATGAACTTTCTGTCCATCAATATTTATTCTGGCCATTTTAACTTCAGCAATATTTAATTAAGCCTCACAGCTAGGAATCATATCAGTCGTAACAAATAAATGAGATCAAAATAAATAAGAGTAAACATGAGCTCGGTTCCCTTAATGCAGCAGGACACTCCCTTATTGCAAAAGCAGACTTGCAACTCAAGTGTGTACAAAAAACATTAAGTACAGATCTATAGTGTTATGAAACATTACAGTTTAAAGCAATAATAGTAGCCTAATAACCAAAACATAATTGGCTAATGGACTTACAGTAGGTAGAATTTATCTACAAAGTATGATCTATTACTAATTATGTTAAAGGGGCATGCACGTACCCTCCTCGGTGCAGGACTCCATAAAGGATGAAGCTGATGAGATCACTGAAGTCCTGGGGATGGAAGGTGCTGCTTTGTGCTCTGCTCATGTGGTGGCGGATAGCCAGTGACATCTCCCTCATCTCAGGGTGGCTGTGGTTACTATGGAAAACAAGCATCCATACAACTATAACTGATAAAAAACAAATTGTGTTATGCATTATCAAAGTATAATTTAGAGAAGAAAGGTAACTGGCAGCTGCTCTGTGACTCAAATCACATTTCTCCTACATTAGCTTCTCTGCCTTGGCTCCCTGTCAAATATAGGATAGAATAAAAATTCTTCTCCTCACCTATTCCTCCTACCATTTTGAATAGCTTTATTCATAATTCACATTAAAGCTCCATCTTATCTTAAAGACCTACGGCTCCTTATGCTCCCTTCACAACGCTTCGTTCTCAGAGCGCTGGTCTACTCGTAGTTCCTAGAGTTTCTAAATGTGGAACGGGAGGCAGAGCTTTTAGCTACCAAACTCCTCTCCTGTGGAACCAGCTTCCAGTTCAGGTTCGAGAAGTAGACACCCTCTCTAGTTTTAAAACCTCTCTTTTTGACAAAGCGTATAGTTAGAGATGGTTCTGGTCTGTCGGAGCCATCTCTTAGTTAAGCTGCTATAGACTGTTCTGTCTCTCTCTATTCTCATCTACAGGTATCGTCAGAGTCAGAGCCGTGTCTCTCCAGTGTTCAGTTGCTGGTCCAACCATCCTGCCTGTGTCTGTTGCTGCTTGTTTTGTTGTGGTTGTGTTCTTATCCCCTCACCCCAACCGGTCAAGGCAGATAGCAGCCCACACTGAGCCTGGGTCTGCTTGAGGTTTCTTCCTCTCTAGAGAGGGAGTTTTTCCTCTCCACTGTTGCTATTAAAATGCTGTACAAATGTACAATTTATTGATTGGCTACATTTAAAAGCTTGCTCTATGTGGGATTTGTTAGGTTTAGTTGTGTAAGGTCTTAAACCTTACTTGTAAAGTGCCTTGAGATAACTGATGTTGTGAATTGGCGCTATATAAACAAAGTTGAATTGATGATGCAGTTGAGGTTGCGCTGTGTGTGTCTGGCATGTGTAGCTCCCATGAAAATTTAGTGACAAATATAATGGCCATCTGAATGCATGCCAAGGTGTCATCATCACGTCGTCACATTATGGCTGTCCTTAAAGGCCAGAAATAAACTTTGGACCAGTAATTGTTACCTGTAGAAACCTGTAATGCCATTTTAAAATATGTCAATACAGCAGCTTTCAAAATTGTCATCATTTGGTCATATTTCCCATTGATTCTGGTTGCTTCATTTAAAAAGCAATGTCAAGTACATTTGTACATTATATTATGGCTTACCTTAAAGCTACATCAAGAGGGATTGACCTGAGCAGCTTTCCATAGGCCTGTCTCACCCTCACTGCTGAGTGAACCAAATGGACTCTGCACACATCCACACACCTAATGGACAACCCCCAAACATGAGTTTAAGGATTTTTTTTTCGGTTATGCGTATGTAGGTTTGATGTTTACCTCTGCAGCAGCTCAGTGGACAAAGATGAGGAGAGAACCTGTAAACTGTGGCAGGTCTGCAGGCAAATACTTTGATCTTCATTCAGAGCTATCCAGAAAAAAAACAAAAAAGAACATCATTCACTAATGTTACTGATATATATATATCCTTTGAAAACAAAAAAATGTGTTTTTTTTTTATTTGCTTGGACTCACCATTAAACAGCAGGCCCTTGGAGAACTTTGTGAAGGAGGGAAGAGAAAAGAGAGGGCTATAGGTATCTGATTTCTTCATCAGTACAGAGATTTCCTGAGACCAGGTTAGCAGCAGCTTCCTAACATAAAGGGCAAGAGCAAACACATGCAATGAAGCTTTAGGTTTATACGTTACGTACATGTTGTCATTCACCAACTGTACATCTGGAGATATGCTGGCTAGTGTTACCCAAGTAAAGATTAGTTGTAAAGCTATACATGTGCAAAATAGAATAGAAATTAATAATGAATAATTATTATTTTTAAAAAGTAGAACCTGGCCTCGATGGGGATGTGCTCCTTCACCAACAGACCTCCCAGAAGGCTTAGTAGTGTGCTGAAATGCTTCTTTGTTGCTGTGGTTACTGTACTGATGACAGCACCATCAAACAGGGAGGGAGAGGATGATGACAGGCTAGATGAAATGAAATGATCATGTCTGCAGAAACAAAAGAAAAACAACAGACAAGCCCAGTTAGAAAGTTTTCCACAAAAGAAGGTTTGTGTGATTCCAAACGTACATTGTTTTACCTGTCAATGTTACTGCAAATACTGTAATAAACTGTATTACTACAGGTTGAAATAAAAAGATGACAAACATTTACATTGCAGAATGTCTCAACGACCATTTCTTTTATTGCTCCGTGGTCTAGTTTTAATGTGCACATGCCATTGTTTGTGCTTTTGGCAGCCCAGCACGAGCCCATGTAGTTTCGACGCACTCTCAATTTCCTCTCAACACTAAGATTTACTTCAGGAAGTTGTGCTACAGTTTCTCATCTTTGCTCCTCGAGTTCATGAAAGACCATTTTTGATTGATAGTGACCACTGCAGACGGGGCAAACTTTACAAGAGCTGCAGATCTGTACATATTCTGACACAGTTGCTGGCCAATGTCCTGTTTCTAACTCATCAGCTTTTAGGACAAAACACTATCACGCTGACTCTTACATCCCACCCAGTAACAGGTTGCATGATATGGAGACACAAAAATTGTATACAAATATGAGTCATCCTAGTAAGTGAAAGTTTTAAATGCACATACAAGAAAATAAAAAAAGACAGGACTACAAAAGTACATTTCCTGGTAAGAGGAGTGTGTGTGTGTGTGTGTGTATATATATGTGTATATTACCTGGTACAGTGGGAGTACAAGGTGTAGAGTACAGCATATTGAACAGCAGGGTAGTAAACAGCCAACTCAGAGTGAACCAACATCAGATTGTGGCTGAGAAGAGCAAAGACTGTCGGAGACAAAGCCCACATCTAAAAAGACAAAAGATCTTAACATGAATGTTCATGACCACAAAAGAAACTGTTCATGTTTGTCAGTTTGACCCCTACACATTATGGTGCTTTACAGTTAAATCTTTCACCAACTGCTGAAAAGAAAATTGTAGCGACTCACCCCAATGAGAGAATTCTTGGTGTTGCCGATGGTGGTGAGGGTGCCAATGTTGAAGATAAGGGTGAACTGGGCCTTCTCCAGTGGAAGAGTAAGTGAAGCAAATGCAGGGTGCTGAATGTTGTGGCAGATATCATCAGCCAATGGGGCCCTACCACTGGGCTCCAGGGTTAAAGTCAGGCTGGAAAGGGCACATGCCATCTCACCCAGTACCATCTTATAAACTGCCTCGAGAGTTGGAATGTTTTTCAAGCTCAGCAGTGCCTGGTACACACCATGAACGGCGGATATGACCTAAAGAGTGGAAAGACACACATTGTAATAAATTTTTCTAAGATAACATAATTCTTTATTGATCCCACAGTGGGAGCTCCTTCCTACACTGGGGGTGGCTCAGTCTCCACAGAAGGAGCTGCACAGAGCCTCCACTGTCTGATGCAGCGGGTTTGAGGACATTACCCAACTAACCGCAGCTCTACTGTAACCAAACGCAAGTTTACGTCCTTATCTTGTGTTTTTACATAATTCAGTCTAATGGCTCTTTTGTTACTAATTAGGAACCCTTTGGTACTTGGGTAAATCATCTGGGTAAAGGCAAATCACTGATTTGTTTGATTAGAACAATTACTTAAATTTTATAGTACTAAATAGTACAATTTGTTATGTAATATTGTAAGTAATTTTGTCATATAGTCCTGCATAAGATTGCAGGACTGGTCCCATGCAGGACTCTGGTCTGCATTAACCTTGTATGCAAATTTTTGCATGTTACAACAAGACAGAAAAGAGAATTTAACTTGGAACTTATTAAAAATAAAACTCAGTGGGTATGACACAAATGCATTGTTATTATCTAAAAACAACTGTTGCTCTTTAAGTACGTTTATTTCTTATCCTATTACTAGATTAATAAATGGAGTAATTGATTTTTTTTTAAATAATTTATTGTCATTCAAATTAGGGCTCAGTGGTTAAATGCTTCACACACCTCTTTCTCTTGATGGAAGCGCAATTTCAAAAGCTGGGAGTCTGGCACCAACAATTTCTCAACAAAGAGCACAGGCAGCTTTGTGTTGATCCGGTCCACAATCTAAAAATTAAGTCAGAAAGGCATAAAGGTTACTATGACAAAATGTCAAAAAGGTCTGTTTATATTTTTTATGAGCTTCTCAACTACCAGACTACTACTTAGACTCAAATTATAAAAGTGACTGTACTAGAGTCAGAAGGCTCAGCACTGCTAGACTGTAGTCTGTGCCACAGGACTGGCAGCACTGCAGCTGATCCAGACCATAGGCTAGGACAGCCTCCATCAGTTGACCGCAGGGCTCCACACTAGCCAGCAACACGCCTACACATTCATTCCCCGCTGTGAGAACTGCCTCTGAGAACTGGACCTGCTTAGCTGTAGACACGCAAGCCAGAACACGGTTTAAAACCTAAGAAAAGAAACAAAGATGATATGATGAACAAAAAAGGATGATATGGCAAAAAAACATATCATTTTCTACAAGTTTTAGGCTAAACTTCAGCATAAACAAGCATAGTCTTTTGTGAACAGCCAAGTTCTACAACAATCTAGACAATGACGCACTGTCAGATTCTAAAAGAGCAGTTCATCAGTAAAAGACTGATGCACCCATAAAGCAATTATGTACATCTTTAGTTACTGCAAAGATTTACAGAGTAGGGGGAAGCACATATTATTAGACAGTGCAATCCAAACTATATACTACTTTTCTATTGTCTTTTTCTATTTTGTCCAATGAGTTGACAAAATCTATGCAATATACTATGTCAAGTTCATTATACACCAAGTCAAGTTTTTTTTAGATATGCCTCTTACATCTGTGACATAGACTTCAGTGATTGGTGGTCCTCTAAATGGACTGAATCGTTCTCCAATACTGCGGACCACTGTACTGAAAACCCTCAGCAGAGCCGCCAGCTTAGGCAGTGATACGGAGGGAGGGGGGATATCTTCATCCAGGACATCACCTGACACCACATGGCTCAGATCCTGGAGAAAGGAATTAAGGAGTACGTTTTTGACATGACAAAGACATGCATACTTGCATACAAAGCTTTTAAATATAGACTGGTGTAGCTAAATTCACCTCTGCATAAGCCTCCATATCCTCTAAGAACTGTCCCAACAATGTGGTAGAAAAGGTCAAGTCTGCCACCCAGAACTGCTCCAGACTCTGTAACCATACTAAACACAGACAGGGAGAGTTGAAATGGCAGAGAGATGTAATAGAACTATGCTTTTGTAACCTGTTTATACAGGATGTTCAGTGAGAACAGCACTACTACATAGCAACAGCAGGTTGTATCCAATAAATTAGAATATCATCACAAACTGTATTTCTGTAATAAAGCATGAAGTGCTCTAGATCTTCCTGGTAGGTGATGCACATTGACTGTGGACTTGATAAAAACACAGTGGACAAACACCAGCAGATGGTGTGATTCCCTAAATAGTCACTGACTGGATACTTCACACTGGACCTCAAACTGTTTGGATTCTGTATCTCTCCGTGAGACAGTAGCCCACCACCTGTGTTACACCTATATGTGGTACCACTTGAATTAGCTAGTTATTTTGTTACTTTCACTGCATAAATGTTTTAATTAGCATCAGTCCTTGTATGTATACCATACATATTTTCTATTTCTATCAATAATTTTTATGCTTCACTGACCTATTACATTAACATAATACATTTAATCTTATATCACTTTTTTTTAAAGTATTTTTTCCCCCTCTTTTGGCTTTTGAATCACAGAAATAAATTATGTTTGACATGGTGCTTCCACCTGATGTTGGTAAAAATCCATGCAATCTATACATGCAAGGAAGTCAAACCATAAATTACGTTTTTTTTTCTCAACCATTATAAACTTGTGAAATAATGTGACACAAAATACATGGAAATATATGACACCAGTCAAATTAAATAATTAGAAAGCAATCCTGCACCCTTTCTTCTCAAATTCTCATCAACTAGATCAGACCCAGCTGATGCCGTATATAAAGGTGCGTTACTAGTGCCATAGAAAAAATGTTTCATGATACAACCGCTCAAGACCTTCACAACCTTACAGCAAAACATACAGACTTCATTGGGTACAGAGGGATTTGTACCATTCTTAATGTTCCAGTGAGTATTGTTAAGGTCATAATGTGAAAATGGAAAGAACATCGTTTCACCACAAACCAGACACCATCAGTGCACCTCACATAATTTCTGGCAGAGGAATGAAAAGTATTATCAGAAGAGTAGCCCAAGAGGCAATGACCACTTTAGGAGAGCTCCCGAGGGGACCTGAGGGGTATTAGTAAAATTAAGGATACAAGGATAAGTCAAAAATCCTGGCTTGACTAATAATCTCAGCCTGGCTCATTCTGTTGCACATTTGCCAAACCAAGATAAGAAGGTGTAGCTAAGTAAAGCTAGGTGTAGGAAAAGTACACCATCACCCTAAAATTAAAAATACCCTGTGGATCAATTTACTTAATTTTTTTATATTTGTCAACTTTTTACTTCACTACATAAAAAACATGTTAGAAGAATGTGGGGGAAAAAAATCATGATATGTGAAAATGTATCCTGTTAGCATTAATAATTTTGAATATACAAACAAGCTGAACTTTGTACATCTATAATTAATAATTTTTCAAATGCCAAAGGTGACATTTAGCAGATAAATAGTTTTTAAATTTGAAATCTGAATTTCATGGATTAGATCAAAAACATTCTGAGACATGTCAAAAGGAATTGAGAAAATGACACACTGATTGTTATGCCTTTGTATATAGCAATTTGATATACCAGCATCTTTCTTTCCCTGCATCCTATTATTCATAAAACTACATGTCATTAAATATTTTAACCAAGCCCAATGTCTATAGAAACAAAGGATGAGTCACATGGAAGTGGGGACATACCAAATGTCATATAAGTGAAGACATTTTTGCTAAAAAAGATGATAAAGATGAAATGTGAACTAACATTTCAACAAGACAAGCCACATAGACAAGAAAACTCTACTGGTTTCAAAAAAAGAACATAAAGCTGCTAGAATAGTACAGTTAATCAAATTCATAACCATTCAGAACCAATATATGAAAACTGTATGGAGTAATGGTCCAAAACGCACCTGTCCAATACATGCATTGGATGTGTCATTTCATATTATTACAGATAACATAATTTATGGAAACTAAATATGAACTATGTGTGGTGAATGTATTCAATACTTTACTGCAAATATTTGCCTGCTATAAGCGCTGTAAGACCTTATTCATAGCACTAACCAATAAAATTATTCTAAAGGTAGAAGTTATTACACAGCTGTGCAGCAATATTTAAATCAATCAACTAATCAAGGTGCAAACAGTCAGAAATAAACAGCTTTGCCAGATGGCATGAAATAGAAGGTGTATGTATGTAATCAGACAACTGTTTTTGGTATTCAAAAATATTAAACTAACCTGACACTTGTTCTGTGAGAGACTGCTTCTGTGTGTGGTCAATGTGCCAGCCCACCAGGATGTCTACTGTGTCCTGTGGAAGATGCATACATTAAAAAGTAAAAAAAAAAAAAAAGAACAGTTCAGATGCAAGTGTTTACTGTAACATACAGGTCAAAAGTTACAAACCTGATCATTAAGAGATGAACCTGCAAATTCTAGCTGGTGGGCTGCATAATACTATATGCTTAATGTCCCAAAGAGTTCTGTTTTATCTAAACCTAATCAAATCAAAACTTTTTACTTAATATTGATACTTAAAACCCTAACAACAATTTTATTTCAAATCGCAAAAAAAAATGCTACTGTCCAATTACTTGGATACATTTTGGCCATTAAACAACAACACCGGTCATTCTTCATATACTCACCCTGAAGTTAGTGCTGAAGACATGTGGGTAGCAACGAGCCACCTGAAGAATACACTTTACACTTTGACAAAGCAGGTCTGGTGTGTCCACATTCTCCAAGATGGACTGTAGGTTGCTCATCACCAACTGAAACAAAAACTAGGATTAGAATATCACATAATCACAGGACCTTTAACAACTACATGAATATGGCTCTCAGAAGTTGATACTTATGTGGAACAAGCTTTATACAAAATTCAGAACTTGTTATGTCTATATAGACCAGGGGTATTCAACTAAAATTTAAAGGAGGTCCGGTTACGCACATTTTTTGGAAGCAAAGGTCCAGAAGATTATAATGTCTAACTATTTACTGTGATATAGCCTGCATGTAATCAGTACCTCACTGTCAAATCAAATTAATTCAGTACAATTCAAAAACCTTTTGACAAACTGAAACTCCAACTGAACATATATTTACAATGTAATCTAATTCATGAAATAAAAGCAGGGCTGATTTTCAAAATAAGCAAGAACACAAATGTTCAAATAAGAGCTTAACTTAAAGGAAATAAAGGAAAGGTATAAAAAAATATTTTACAATTTGAATCAAAAGTCTCAACCAATTTAACTGGTAAGAAAAACCTGAACATATCCTAACAACTGAACAGTTTTGGAGGCTCATCTTCTTCCCCTCATATATTTAACCCACGTACAGGACTCAGTGCTGGGAGGTATCGTCTGTCTGCGGCCGTTTGATCCAACCCTTGTGTCTGTTTTTGAGCTTTTGTAGCTTCTATCGTCTGTCTCTCCCTTTGTTGTCGCTAGCTACACGCAACTGTTATCGCCGTATGTGTTTGTTAATTCCTTTGCAACCTCGAACTTTCTTTTAGCTGCAGGTGCTCTTGAGTCGCAAAATTTAGCGCCTGTGATCCACAGAATCGATTGGCTAAGTGAAGTCACGTGGTTAACGCACATTCAATTGGCCTTCACCAAATAACTACCGTAAAGATCACAATAGCCGCGCCGATTAAAAGTAAAGTGCTCCGCTAGATTCTGAATCAAAACGTTCCGTTTGGTCTGTAGCTCCGGGTCTGTATGGGACAGCTTCTGGGTCCGGATCCGGACCGCGGTCCGCCTGTTAGTGACCGCTGATATAGACCATTCTAAGTAACAAATAAGCTAAATTTAAAGTGTCGAACACACACCAATCACACAACAGTACACAACCCCCATTAGGCTTACATAAAAAAAAAAACAAGGGGGCAGGTGTGTTGAAGTGGTGTGTATTGGCCTTAACCCTCAATTTTCATGTATTTTGTCATATAATGCTTTAGTAACAAAATTCAGTGTGGCTGTGTACAGATCTTAACCAAAAACTATATTTACCTGCATGATGTGAGAGAATGCCTTCTTCTCTCCAGCAGTCTCCAAAGCACGCTGCGCTGCCACCAGGTACAACAGCTTCACCTCATCACGACTATTTGTATTGAATTTGGCAAAGAGCCACCTGAAGATGCGCTCAGCCTCATAGCTGAGCACAGTGCAGAGGACACCAAGGCAAGCTGCTGCATCTTGACGCAACTCCCACAATAGCTTACTGCTAAATATGTTAAGAAATCCAAATAGGTGACCCAATTAGATAGTGTAGACATTATGATTTCAAATCAGTATTTGCACTGTAGGTTATTATAGGATAAGCCTCAGTTCCACATCTTCAAAATACTTTAACATATCAAGGAAAGAAGTAACTAACAACTAAGTTTTCCACTTATAGCAATGTCTTAAAACATTTAGCAATTATTTACTGATATGAAATCATTAAAAATAATTATTGATGTTGTTAATGTTGGTGGTGTTTTGTTTTCACTGCCTTGGACAGCTGAGGAGGCTGAATCCCAATAAATGCATAGCAAACAGTTCCAGTCTTACCTTTCATTCAAAATGTCATTTAAAGTGCTGAGGATGGCATCCAACTGTTTGACCAGAGTCTGCACAAGAGAAAATGCATTTTTTCAGTTTGTGGCTTGTACTCAAGCTTTATGTTTTTACATATTTTAGATAAACACTATGATTATTTAAAATTTGCAGCACAAAGCTGTATATTTGAACGTGACAGATTAAAAAATGAGAACTTGAACAACATATTTGACAGACCAATGGAGAATTTTTAAATCAAGACTGCTTAAAGTAAGAGCAACAGAAAGTGTCTATTTTCTCTGACTGTTATTGAACACCACACAGAACGCAAGCACCCTCTTAACAGAACAAGAACCCACTAACCACTTTGCTCTCTCCGTGGCTGATGAATTCCTTTAACTGTTTGAGGGTAGTCAGTCTGCGGTCACGATCGTCCTCCCTGGAGACTCGGCGCAGGAGGTTGGCCAGTCGAGACTCCTCTGAGTGAGCCACCCCTCTGTCTGCAGAACAACACCATAAGTTGCTAATGTGCTGATAAAATGGTCATCATCAGTAGCGTTCAGCAACACACCAAGAAATACTTACACACCTCCTTCTTTAGACATCTGTCAAGTAAAAACCAGACCAGATGCAACACAAGCAGGTTTGGAAAAATAATCATTCCAAGTGAAATAAGTAAATAAGCTTCAAGGCTGAAGTGGTTTAAACTTTAATTTAGCTGCTTGACTTCGTCCGGTTATGTCCTCTCCTCTTACTGAACTGCTGCTTCTTGATTGTTACCATTATTGGAATACTGAAAATTGGTTTGACAGCTTACCCTGTGATTTCCTCATATCCTTTGAAGCTACAGCACGATTTCCATGCTGAAAAGTAGTCCGATTTGTAGTCAAGTCATTGGACCTCAACTCTTGCCCCAGCGACTTCCAACCATGCGTAGCATCACTGACATCTTGACCAGCTTCATATCCACCTTTGGGAGGGAAATGGTGTTGGATCAAGTAGGATTAAGCAAAGATATTTCATATAAATCCTGAGTGAATGCAACGCAACAAAACAAAAAAATTAACTTATGAATGTAGGTTACACAATTCTGCCAAACATGTGATGGCAATCCAACTACAAATACATCCACCGTCTCAACAAACACCCAAGCCATCTACTGTATGCACCAAACTCATGCTAAGAACATAGCGTGCAACTGTTTGTTACATCTCCAACTGATCAAACGATTATTTAAATAATAATAATAATGATAATATTTAGGGTGTTGGTATGGAGACAATGAGAAGATTGTTAACGCTGACTAATGAGAAAGGCACTAGTATTAATTATCCACAGAAGCTTTTTATACAGTGAAACAATCATTGAAGTCAGCATTCGTTTAATAGATCTAAATGTGTGTCAACAAACTGCTTACACGTTACAGATCTGCTAGAATAAAATGTTGCTATACTAGCCATTAGCACCTTCTCTAGAAACTCTTTTACTCTTTAGTACAGATACCAACCAGTAATCTGAAAACCCTACGCAATAAATAAACAAGCCACTGTCTCATTACAGCACTTAATAACAGTTTAAGAAATCAAGACAATTTCTGGATTTCTTTGTCGATTCTTTGCAGGTGTTAAGAAAAAAAAGGGAGAAAAATCTCCAATTTAATTTACACTATATTTAGTATTAGAAAATGCCTAAATACCTCATAACATTTAAAAAAAACATTTTATGAAGATTAAGTTAATGTAATTTAACTTGAACCTGATAAAAAGGATTAAACCAGATGAAAGGCCTAGCAGTGGGACTCACCCTCTTGGTGTGTATAATCAGCAATGTAGGCATCGCTGAGCACTGGTGCCTGTTCAAAACTGCTGGAGGGCAATATGTCATACAGTTCTTCTGAACCAAGCTCTCTGAGGTTCACTCCGTCCTGGCTGGACGACACACTATCACTTCTGAAAACAAAAAGACACACGATAAAAACACATCTTGCAACTTTAGTAACCATATTATGATAATGTTAAAATTATTCTTCACAATTAATATTGTTTACTTAATCATCAAATCCATATTTAAAGGAGCCATTTAATATGAAACATAAAACTTGGTTTCCAAACATATTCATGTCCAGGTCTTTTGCCTGGATGAGAACAATGAACAGAGAAACAGGGCCAGAATTTTACCTTTAACAACACTGGGAATACCTCTTTAACTCTTGATATAGAAAAGGAGCCATTGGGAGGATTTACTACTCTGGTCCTCAAAAATGTGCAGTGTCAGAGCTGTTAAACAACTTTGTTTTACCTTTGTTAATTCGAATATGAAACATTTGTTTGAACATACAAAACAAACAGTTAAACCATGATTATCAGTTTGAATGGAAATATTTGATACAATGTGTGTCCCTATTGACCTCTCAGTGAGTTTATCTATTAACATATTTGTGGCTACAAAATGCACGACACGAGCAATTGCCTGCATGCACACACCAGGAACCTCTGTGTACTCTGGGCAAGTGTTCTTGTCAACAGGTACTGTGGTAAATAAATTGAAAGCTGATCTAAATCCTGATCAAACACACTGACTTAGTTTTTTAGCTAAGAATATGCAATAGGCAGGGTAAGTTGGGTTATTCAGTATATGTTTGCATTAATGTTTTACCTTATTTGAAATGTGTATTTTAGTTTCCTGCTAATAAATCTCTCAATGTCTGTGATATGATGTGCTATGTTACCAGAGCTTAATAAGACATGTTAGACTGATTTCATGTCACATTCTCACTTACATAAACCAGCTTTAAAACATGCAAGGGAATTTAATGCATTCTAAATTAATTTCATTGCAGGATTTTGCACTCAAATAAAAAAATTCTTCAATTCAACGACAGTTAGGGTATGTCAATTTACCATTTTAATTGCCACTGCCACAAAGGGTTTGAGTTCAAACAGGCCTCACAAATTCTGGGCCCTTGGCATAGAAATGGCTTCCAGAGTTTACCGCGTTATAGGGGCCCCAATCCAATGCATCTCCTATTTGGAGTATGAGAGACTTCTCAATTACAACCAAACGTGTTCAGCTATATGTAAAGTGTAGGCAATGGCAATCAAAGTAGAATATTTATTTTATAGTACATTAAAAAAAATATACGGAAGTTATTAAGGAAGGTGATAACCCTACATAAGGGAGGCATCTTCCCTTTGCAAGCCGACCACAGTTAGCAAATGCGAACAGTAATGTAGCTAGTAATGCTAACCAGATATTGCAACGCTACTGTTAAAGACCATAGTCCAATGTTTGGCAATATACACCGTACGACTGAAACGAATCGGCAAAGCAATGCCATAATGATTTTGAGAGCATGCCGTTTACCGTTTTGTCGTCAATTAGTCATTAGCGTTCACTGAGCGGTCAGCAGGTTGGGTTTTCTGAACAAACTGAGCTAACGCCAACTGCAGCGCCGGGTTCACCACTCAGGCTCTTCGATGCTAAACCATTTGATTGGTGTATGCCGTTTGACAAACAATGGCAATACTCTCCTTTAAAAGGCCTAACATTTTTAAATTTGAATATGATTTAGCGTTAAAGAAATAATGTGCAGAAAAACACGAGGTTCCATGTGGCCACAACTTACAGGCCCCAAGAGTCACCGATTATTTTTGCCCTGCCTTCCGTGTAGCCGATTACCAACCTCGTTTGCCAGTCATTCCAGTGTGGCTGCAGTTTATGGGCGCCGCTGAGCCAAGACCCCGAGGATTTATGGCTCATTACCTTTTACAGAGCTGCATGACCCGCTAACAGCGGCAACCGTGTCTCTGCGCAGGATTTTTACGCGTATGTTTTGTAAACTCTCACAAGTCAGTTAGCAAATTGTCGTTAAACCTAGCTTACGGTAGCCTTTCTTCTTCTTTGATAGTTGAGACTGCTACGGTGCAGTTACTGCCACCTTCTGGAATTAGTTACTCCTACAGGGTACACTTTATCATGTTTCTCCAATTTCCCCCTCACCAAGAATGTAAATCATATCATGGGCCTGCCAAAAGTGAAATTTTGGATTAAAGTATCATATATAATGCACGCTGTGTATATGAAACTACAGTACAAACGTGGTGAAGCAGACAAGATTGGCTATTCCTCAATATGTGCATGATTCATTGTGTGATTGCTTTGTAGGAGAATGTTCCTTTTATTAAAAAAAACAAACAAACCACAAGGTTAGTAGATTCATTGTCAGGAGCCAGAACAATTTACTACCTGAGATGAGACCTGTGAGGCTAGAGCGATTAGTGAGTTTCTACTGTGGTTACACAGACATATTTGTAAAACAGTTCTCCAGAGTCAGGGTGGGCTTATCCAAATTACTTAAAGCTACCATTGGAAGATGTGGTGAATAAGAGCCTATAAATAAATAAAACAATGAATGAAGTTCTCTTACATAAATTCCCTTTTTTAATGACCCATATAATTTTAAGAGGCCTACATTAGTTCTACATGCATAGCAGTTGTACGTGTTACAGTACATCCAATACTACATAAAAGAATATGCTTGGTACAATGCCCACATTACGATCTGAAATGAGCCTCAGTTGCAGGAACAGGCAGCAGCAGTGAACTGGAGATACTGTATGTAAAAACGGGCCCAGTGGTTGAAACGAAAATTACACCCTGACTTTTTAAGCCCACTGCTGGATTTGAAATAATTAATTGGCAACACCCTGGCAATGTGGTGGCCCTGCAACTGTACTATGGTGAAAATGGGGGTCATTTAGAAGTGGTACTACAAAAGAAAGAAAACACAAGAAGCAGAGATTAATAGAGATACCTTTTTTGTTTTTTATCTAGCAGCTAAGATAGTGAATGAGTGAAACATCAGCTAAGGTAGAACTCCTCTTGGGCAAAAACAAAACAACACTGATCATGAAATGGAAAGGCAAAAGCAAACGCTTTGAGATACTTGGCATGGATTTACATGACAAGGACAGGACCAAAGTTAAGTGAGTGAAGACAATGTGGCTGACTTGTAATTTGGGAATGTTCTTATGTCTGTGAAGGTGTATGTATACTATGAACCAAAGAGAAAAGCTATTGATTGATTGGTGAAACTGATTAAATAAATCAGTCAAACTAAAAACTAAATGAAGTGAAAATAGGAAATTAGGCTTTCAAAACAACAAATGGGACTGGAATAAAGCCCCTTGTTATATAAGGTAACATTTCTATAACAACCCAGTTACTTAGAAATTACACTTCTCTGCAGCTAAATTGTGTGACAGTTCAACCCTTCAACCTCTGGAGGGCGATGTCTTGTCTAATGTTCTGTGTGCTTGTGATGTCACATCCTGTCCTTTGCTTTCCTGTTAAACCACTATTTAAGCTTCCACGCCACTACATACACTTACCAGTTTGTTAGTTACTATGACCCTGTTTGTTTGAACCTGATGTCTGTCACCCTTGTAGTTTGAATCTTGCTTGACTGAATCTGTACTTGTTTGTTGTGTTTGGTTTGTATCTCGTTTTTTGACTTTACTTCCTGCATTGCTCAGTAACTACATGTTACTCCTTGTATGTCTTGCATGTTGTTGTAACATTAAAACATGTTTATTTATAAGTCGCTGGTCTAGATCGGCCACTTGGGTCTTCCCTCGTTTCTTGGGCCTTAGGCCCTCAGGTGAGAGCAGCCCTTCAATTTGGCTTACCCAGTGCGTAACTTTGGAAGCTTTGGCGCCATCGACTAATGGCAGTGAGTAATTACTAGTAAGTTCTGGAAATACCAGGCCTGCCTTGAGTTTTGTATTTGCCTAAGTTAGTGATTTGTAACAAATTGTAATCACAAGAATGTATTAGTGGTGAATATAATCAGGCGACATTTTTCCCACAACACATCTGTTCATAAAAAGTTGTCCAGAACATTATACACCTCCCATCTGTGTGTGTGTGTGTGTGTGTGTGTGTGTGTGTGTGTGTTTGGGGGGGTGACTTTTTTGCATTGACCAGAAAGCTATATTTCTATTTCTATTTACCCAAGTTAAACATAACCATAGAAATTTCTAATTATATATAAATCCCATCTTTGTTCTGACTTTTCCTCATACTGAGTCAGAGATTAAACACTGACAGCATATTATTCCGCTATCCATTGAAAAACATCATCCTCCCTCCCCTCTACACTATACTCTCTGTGTATCCCTCCCTCTGTGTGCTAATAATACCTCTGTTCAGTCCTGAGTATACAGGCCTTTGTTGGAGCTGGTCAGTCCAAGCTGCTGTGCGTCACCTATGACGTCAGTACATTTAAACACATTGGGGCTCTGTGTGTAGGATAAGCCTGCTGTGAGTGGGTTTGCTGGACCTGCTAGCGTTGCTTGCTAGCATAGTGCCATGGAATGGAAAAGAAAAAACAATAAAAAGTGAATGGAGCATGAAGGATGGAAAGGGAGAAATACAAAGACAAGCTGGAAAGACCACACAACAATGCATCATGTTCTATTTGTGCAGTTTCAGGACCATGTGTATGACTGGAGAACTGGTTACTAGTTCTAGGTCTGTCTGTCAGTCATCTAGAATTTTGTGGAACTGTAAGATGAATACCTGGTGATTTGTGGAATCCCGTCAATAATCACCATCACTTGTTTGATATTACTCTGTGCATCCCCAGCCTGACCAAAGGTCTACCTGCATATGACAACCTTACGGAGGTTTTTGTTCACATAAATGTAAGCATTTAATTGTGTGTTAGAATCCCTAAACTGTTCTGTGTTTGCCCTCGGCTCAGTACATATACCCTGTCTGTGTTGTGCTTCTCCCTTTCTGTCTCTCTCTCTCTCTTTCTATTGTCATCTCCAGGTATCGTCAGACTCAGAGCTGTGTGTCTCCAGTTTTCAGTTGCTGGTCCAACCATCCTGCCTGTGTTCTGTCGCTGCTTGTTTTGTTGTGGTTGTGCTTTTTTCTCGTTTCTCTATCCCCTCACCCCAACCTGTCCCTCTCTAGAGAGGGAGTTTTTCCTCTCCACTGTTGCTATTAAAATGTACAATTGATTGATTGATACAATTAAAAGCTTGCTCGATGTGGGATTTGTTGGGTTTAGTTGTGTATGGTTTTAAATCTTACTTGCAAAGTGCCTTGAGATAACTGATGTTGTGAACTGGCTCTATATAAATCAAGTTGAATTGAATTGATTTGAATTGTCTCTCATCTGTCACTGTTTTTATGGCACATGGTTGAATTGTGTGTGAGTATGAGAGCGACACACAGAGCAGACGAAAAGGCAGTTGCTACGTGAGTATGTGCAGATGAGGTGAAGCGGAGTGAAAGAAATTAAAAGCTCACTGAATCCCAGGTCCAGGGCATATCATGGCCATATATGTCAGTATACAACAAGGCACTTTATAAAGTAAAGTTTAAGGCCTTACAGAACACTAAAATACCACATAGAATTATAAATAGATGGCGCTACAGGCAGCAGCAAGTTACAGCAACTCTGTCCTCTCTCTCACTATTTCTCTTCTTTTCCATTGTTTGTTGGCCTGTTTTATGGGTTTTCTTTATTGTGGTCAAATCCTGTTGCAAGTATGCACAGAGACCACCTTTGTTACTTTTCTGTTTTGCTTTGCTTTTAACCTTTTTACGAGTGTGTTGGGGAAGCCCCTCAGCTCCACACATGGCTCCATTGTCTACTCCAGAGACCAGATGCTAGGTCTGAGCAGCCCTGCACCTCTATACACAGAGAAGCCTGAGGTTCCACCTAAAATATGGAGGAAGAGGAGAGGCTGAGCAGGACGAAAGCTCCAGGAGAGGAGACAAAGGTACAGACCATATGTTCCCTCCTTCATCAAGGAAAACGTCCATTCCCTCTCCAATAAGATGGACGCGCTTACGGCGCTGACCCAGCTGCTGCAGGGGTACAGGGAGTGTAGCCCCATGTATTTCACTGACACTTGGCTGAACGTATCAACCCAGCACTCTGTGATGACCCAGGATGGACTTAAACTAGCTTGGGCGGACAGGAGTTTGGGAGAGAGTGGTAAGAAGAAAGGAGGAGGACTTGCTGTGTTAACGAGACATGGTCAGTTAAGGAACAACTCTGCACTCGAGACGTTGAGATTCTCACTTTTGGCATTCAGCCTTATTACATGCCGAGGGAGTTTCTCCAAGTTATCCTGTTTGATGTGTACATCCCTCCCTCAGCCGATGCAGCGGCGACGTGTAAGCAACTGCACGAAGCAGGGACACGCCTGTAGAAAACAGCACCCACAGGCTCTCCTTCTTATCAGCGGGGACTTTAATCACGCCTCACTCTTTTCCACTCTTCCCAGTTTTACGCAGTATGTGAAGTGCCACACCAATGGAGAACACTGGACTTACTGTATGTAAATGTTAAGGACACATACGACTCAAACACCCTCCCCCCACTTGGTTGCTCTGATCACAACCTGGTGCATCTGCTCCCTGAATACACACCCAGGATGAGAAGAGAGCCTGCACAGAAGAGGTCTATGGAAGTGTGGACTAATGAGGCCAGTGAGAGACCGAGAGACTGTTTCCAGACTACGGACTGGGAGATGTTCTGAAACTGTCATGGAGAAGACATCAACAGCCTGACCCACTGCATCACAGACTACATCAGCTTCTGTGTAGAGAACACAATACCGACACGGAGGGTGCAGTGCTTTTCTAATGACAAGCCCTGGGTGACCCCTGAGCTTAAAGTCCTACTGAAGGGGAAAAGAATGGCTTTTAATTTAGGGGAAAGATAAGACACTGTGTTGTGTGTGAAGTCCGATGTGTAGTGTGTGTGAAGAGGAATGGTGAGAGCATCGTCTCCTGAGGGCCTCAGGGCTGGAAACTACCACTTCAAACATACAGTTGCGTAGCTTCACGTACTGCTGGTGAGGTAGTCAGTTGTCCACTCAGCCAGTTGTCCACCCACTCTTGTCCCTTCCAGCTTCTCTCTCAGAAGTGCTGGCCAAATGGTGTTGAAGGTGCTGGAGAAGTCAAAACACATGGCCCTCACAGCGGTTCAGGCTCTGTGCAGTCTTTCACAAGCCGTTGCTGCATGGGCCTAGCGAGGAATGTACATGTTAAACACGATAACGTGGGAAAACTCCCTTGGGACGTAATATGGCCAAATGCCAACAGCTAGAATCTCAACATCTCGGGTGCAGAGTTATTCCTTAATGGTGATGTGTGCCGGGTTGCACTCGTTAATAAGCACTGCAAGTCGTTCTCTTTTCTTACTAAACTAGTTTGAATCCATTCAGGGAGACCACAGAGTCCGGTGCTGCTGCAGCCACGTCTCAGTGAAATACATGAGGATACACTCCATATACTCCTGCTGCTGCCGGGTCAGCGCTGTGAGCACGCCAATCTTAATGGAGAGGGAACGGATGTTTCCCATAATGGTAGAGGGCACATAAGGTCTGTACCCTTGTCCCCTCTCCTTCAGCTTTCGTCCTGTTCTGCAGCCTCTCCTTGCAGTATCTCCGTATCTCTGGTGGAACCTAGAAACGTGCAGGGCCGCTCAGAGCTCACAGCTGGTCCCTGGAGTAAACAATGCAGTCATTGTGTGAGTGGCAAAGTTTGTAGCAAAGTTATAAAACAGTAAAAAACAAAACAGAAAAGTAATGAAGGTGGTCTTCCTCTGTGCACCCTTGAGACATGATTTGACCACAATAAAGAAAACCTGTAAAAAAGGCCAACAAACAATAGAAAAGAGAGGAAAAGAAAAAAAAGATAGAGTGACGAGCTGCCGTAATTCGCTGCCGGTCTTCCAGCGCCATCTTGGGGGGAAAAAACATTTACATTAATCAGAGAGTTCTTCTCATTAACCATATTTCAAGTGAAAGATTCCACTGTTTTGCATTTCTTGTCATCTTGTCATGCCTAGGAAACATTTTCAATTCAGAAAGCTGGAAGAGGCTATTCTTAGAATCCTGATGTGTTGTGAACTACACAACTATTCCCAGGATTTAGACAGCTGTTTTTGTTTTTTTATGCAAACAGGTTCTGGTATGTTTAACATAGACTCCAGAGTCCAGTGATTATTATCTAAACTGACATACATGACAGACAACTCAACAAGTTGTCTTTGTAAATTCAATTTCTTAGACAATTGCTCTAATATTAGTATCCACTTAGTGAAGTAGATAGTTATATTAACAAACTGCCATCATGCGCACAACTGCACAGTTACTAAGAGACTGATTGCAAAAAGGCAGTGTTTCTATGACAACACTAGTGGCTGACTCATCTTCACTGCAGTGCAAGCTATTATATGAGGGCACATGTGTTTGTCTGTTTTGACTTTTGTGCTAATTTGTTTATTTTCACATAGATTTTATTAAGGTCATTAGAATCTTTAAAATAGGCAACTCTTCTTCCACAGTCACTGTGGGAACAGATCTGTGGGATTAGATGAAACCTCAGCAGCTTCACTCCTAACAGGAGGTTGGTAACTGTGATTATGGAAAGCATCCAAAACCTACAGTGAGAAACCACACTGTACTCTAAACTGCATGCATATTGCACATACCTCTGTCTATCACATACTGATACCGTGGCTGAAATAAATAAAACTACAGTGGATGCAGTGCTTAGGTAAAGTAGATGTGTGGATAAGGACCTATTATTCTACATTATCTATTATTATGGAAAACAACCACTCTACATTGCATCACTGGCAATGTTTCTCTTTTTCCATATATTATTTGTACTATGAAGTTTTACAATGGCTGCTGTGTGGTTGTGCTTTCATGTGTCCATGTATGCTTAGTGTGTGCATCTCTTTGTACTAGAATGAAGTGGGTGGCTGAAAAGACAAGTAAGGTTCTATAAATAGAAAGCTGAAGAAAAAAAGTCAGAAAAGGAGAAAAAGAAAGTCTAAAATAAATGAAAGCCTAAAATTCGCCATTATGTAGAAACTATAACACTCTAAGATTCCTTAATAAAGAAAAACAATTGTTCTCCTTTTTAGTAATATCTCATCTGTAACAGATAATGTTCTTTAACACTAAACAATTTTTCTAGAGATTTATTAAATTGCAGTAAATTATATATTTTATTTTGAAAGGTCTATTATTCTGCCTCATTTGTATTTATACCCTCAGTTTCTGAATCTTCCTTGTTGGATGGAACTCTGTTTTCTGTCCTAAAGAAAAACACCTCAGCACTGCTGAGAGAAAGTCTCATTTTGGTAAAGTTGGATTATCAGATGGATTTGACCAAATGTTTGTTCCCATGGTGCAGTGCGATTAGATCTTAGTCATAACCTGCCTGAATCTGGATAAGAGTGCTGCACTTATGTTTGCGCTGCCTGTCAATGCCCATGCCGTGGAGAAGTTATTTTACCATAACCTCTGAAACCTGTTACATCTGTTCTCACGCTGCTGAAAAAAATGTTGATTTTTGTCTCCCCTTCTCCACGCACTAAATCACTGCATAGTCTTAGTCATAGTATGTACTCAAGTGTCACGAATCAGTAAGTTAATTGATCTGTTTTCTCTTGTAGAGGATGTACTCACTATTCCTTAAACGCAACCGCGCCTACTCCGCACCTTTACTATAAATGAAGCACAGCAGATAACACAGCTTGGTTCTGACAATTTATCTACAAATTTTACATCTGACTTTTTAACTGGTTAAAGAGCCAAACCTGACAACAATTAAACATTAAGCCAGTGCTGAGGAAGACGTTGCTGATTAAAAAACATGAACTTATGTACAAAATCTACTGGAATGGTCTAATTTCATATTTATGAAAAATTAAATCAAATACACTAAGTAAAGTAAGCTATTTTGTAAGGGAGCATTTATACTATGTAGCACAATGTTGAGCTTTTTCATCACTATGAATATATTTTTCAATCCTATTGGTGATTTTTAACTTTTGTTAAAAATGTATTAAAGCTGAATAATTGATTAGGTAATTATGTTTTCGTTTAGATCTGTATACGCAAATTAACTCCTATATTTGCATATAAATTGGGTATGAATTTGTGAGCGTTTAAATACTGAAAGGTACAGCATACAGCACTATCCTTTAGTCTGACATGCTTAAGATGCAACATACATACATGCCTGTTAAGTTTTCCTTAATGTTTAAGTGAGGCAGTCTATAAGACTGGTCTATCAGTCTACAGTATCAGCAGTCTTTATGTATAACATTAGTTAAAAATAGAGTGTTGTCATGATAATCTTAGTATTTAAGATTGTTTGCGCTATGTGGAATTGTAGTGTATTTAGTGATTTGTATAGTTTAGAATTCTGGATGGCTGCACTCAGCCAAACATTGGCCAAAAGCATCATTGTACTTCTGCCAACTTGCCTATTTCACAGAGTGCATTCTGTGTTCAGCACTCACCCACATTTCCACATGATACACAAAATACAGTACATAAAACAAGATATTTGTGAGATCAGGCCACCTTCTTCTGTTGTTCTGTGACCTCATCACAAACTGCCAGACAGAACGGAAAGAGAACGCTGATCAAAGTACAGGTAACTAAATAACTTACTAAATTACTGCCTACATAAAAGAACTAAAAATGCATTAGCAGGCAAAAATGCAAACATACAGGAACAGAAACAGACTGACCCACAGTCTGACAAAGACGAGAAACAAAAGACCAACGTGACAGGATTAAATTACCAAGGAATTATGACCGATTAACAGAATGAGCGAAAGCAACCTGGTGTCAGAGGCACAAGCAACGAAAAAGAACATAAGCAACAAACCTACAAAGACCATGGGGAAAATGTGACCTTAAATACAGAAGCATGGGCACCGGTGAGATGTAATAACAGAAGGTGAAAACAGAATAGAACAAAAGCAAAGGTGCCTCCGGCAGGTCGAACTGTAATACATTGTCCAGCCACCACAAGTTGTTCATGGCCAAACTTGCTCAAATCTTAATGCTTATCATTTTCCTGCTTCTAATTGTAGAACTTGGAAAACTTTTCTTCCTCCCCAATATATGGTATTAAGTAACTGGTGCAATGATTAGGAGAATACAATTTAATCAGTGGTGATTGATTGACTATAGAAAAAGTAAAAATGTGTCTGATCAACATGTTTACTTCTGTCAAGCCATATATTCAGGTTTTTGCTCGATAGGTCGTGCATCTCTCTAGAGGGGTATCACAGGTCATTATGGAGATATACATCCTAAATTCCATTTTTTATTTCATTTTAATAAAATGAAAAATAAGACTTTCAAATTACTAATTGCTACAGGTCTCAAAATAGTTGGGACAGGGGCAATTCGGGTTATGTTAACAGTTACAGTTAGTAGAGAGACTAACTGGACATGTGATTAAGACAGACGGGTTCTGGACCCAAGTGCATGACCCAACAGACAGACGTTACTAGGAAAATATAAAGTTTAATATTTACACATGGAAAAACTAAATACACACAGGTAAGTAATGGAACCAACAGAAATTCATTGCCAACGCTGGAAATAGCTCTCTCTAGCTATGACTGGGCATGAAACTCTAGGAACTAAAAACCTCACTACTCAAACACACCAGGACAGGAGTATGATATACATGGGGCATACAAACTGGAAAGGACTGGAGCAGCCATGGAGGGTACCATGGAGGGTAGCTTAAATACTGAACTAAACAGAAAATTAACAACAGGTGAAATCAGTGATTACTAAGGAGACGCGCAGAGGGAGAATGTGACATCACACGAACCGACAGAAAACACGGGGCCCTCCTGGAATCTGAGGGCTGCACTGTGACATAGTCATTTTTAAAATGCAAAGGTGTATAAAAATATAAATATTCTGCATGGCTACTTAGTGACATAATTGTTTCTAATATTGTACAAATGATGTAAATAGAAAATGTGTCTTACACATTTTTCTGTCATTACTGGTTTTACCAATTAATTAAAAAATACCTGATGTGGTGGTGTGGCCACCTAGAGTACCAAAGGACCAGGCCTATCCTGGATAGCTCATCTGATTATTAATTTGTCCTTGTTTACTATACAACTAACAGTGGTCTGGTGGTTAGCACCGTCGCCTCACAACAGAAGGTCCTGCATTCGATTCCTGGAGGCGACCGAGGGGGCCTTTCTGTGTGGAGTTTGCATGTTCTCCCCGTGTCTGCGTGGGTTTTCTCCGGGGTCTGATTTCTGTGGGGAAGAAAAAAAAAGTGTAAATTGTAAATTGCCCATAGGCGTGAGTGTGTGTATATGCATGTAGACGTTGATGTAGATGTACGATAGACTGGCAATCTGTCCAGGGTGTACCCTCTCGCCCAAAGCCAAAGAGGTGGGCTCAGTGTGGGACCGCCTTGACCAGGTGGGATGAGGGGATAGAGAAGAGAGAGAAAAGAACACAACCACAACAAACAACGGGAACACAGGCAGGATGGTTGAACCACACGTGTGGGTGAGAATAAACAGAGACTACTACAAGAGAAAAAGAGACAAAGTTAGTCACATGTGGACATGTAGGATATGTCAGAATTGTGGCTGCAGCGTTTTGAATTAACTGGAGGGTTTTTAGGAAGAAATTAAACACCAAACTAGATTTGTAGTTTGATAAATGACTGACAACACTGCACAACTTACATATTTAAGGGCAACATAGAGTCCAGTTAACCTAACACATGGCCCAAAATTGGAATGCCTGAAGAAATCCAATGCAAGAAATCGCAAACCACACACAGAAAGTTGACCCCAGGTCTCAAACCAAGGTCCTTGTTGTTGTAAGGGGACCAAACCACTATTCCCCTGTAGCGCCCAACTGTCGAATAAATTGTTACGAACATTGATAGTCTGAGCATCAGACATACTGTAGCTCAAGTGTGTGTGTCTGTTGTATCAAAGTAATTAACAAGGAGAGTCAAGAATGAAATGGTCAACGTGAATTTGCCAACCCCCCCAACACACACACACACACACACACACACACACACACACACACACACACACACACACACACACACACACCAGAAGCTGCTGCTCCTGTTACATAAGAGGCAGACACGGCAACTGTGTGTAGCCACGCTCCAGCTGCTCTCGCTATCCCTTTAAATGAGAAGACGCTGCGGCGCTTTGCGTGTGCGCGTGTGTGGAGGAGAAATTACGAAGCTGCGAGGGCCACTGTGTTGTGGAGGAGGACCAGCGAAAGCATAACACGGCAGCGCTTTTTATCACATTTGAACTGCTTTCCACGGGAGGCGATGTATCGGTTCTCTCCAAGGGACGACTGATTTAGATTTTGTTCCTCTTGTATCTATGGACACATAGGCGCACCTCTCACGCCCAGATAAAACATACCGCGCAGGGCAGCTTCATAATAATTATTTATTTCGCCATTTCGGTTACGCGACGTTGAGGACAACGTAATCGAGAGGCAGCATCGACTACAGCGCGCGGACCATGGATTAATACCCGAGTGAATTTTCATCCAAGAGGTAAGGAATACTGCGGAAAAAAGGCCCGACGTCAAGGATGTGTTCACGGGTGCAACGTGTGTGTGTGTGTGTGTGTTTGTGTGGCATGCATGTTCTTGTGATGGATGACTGGATGCATGGTTGTGGCAGCAGCATCCACACTGCGGCTCCTAAGACAAGGCAGAGGATACTGCAAAGGGATTGGGGCAATGTGGGTCAATGGCGCTGGGTGTTCCAGCCCTTTGTGTATGGTGGGGCCTTTGGGAGACGGAGCTGATCAGCCGCATCAAGCTGCGTATTATTAACAAACACGATGACGTCAGCGTTTGTCAGTGACGAAACCTCTTTAGTTCTAGCTTATGCAGCGTTGTTGTTTCATTATTTTGGGATATTTTATGATACAGCACATTTTTTGTTCCTTAGATTATCTACAACCTTTTCCTGTCTCTTTGGGCACCATGGCAGAGATTAACAGACTTAACATTTCCCCTGCATATTCAACGTTGAAAGAACTAAGATAGTGTGTTTGAAAAGTTTGCATTTGTTGTGAAAGCAAATGTGTGGAATTAGCTTACTTGAGTGGGTAATGGGGGGGCCCAAATGATAACTGATAATAAGGAGCAACAGTGATATCATTTAGGTTTGTTTTGCTACAAACTAACAAACTGAAGGAAGTCAGTTCAAAATGGTGAATGTGGCTTTTAAACCAAGAATCTTCACAGCTTTGTTAAGGTTTGAATGTTCTGCATATAGTAAACTAGCACACCTTCAATGAAAAGTAAGCTTTATGTTAACCTTAGGTAGCCAACCCAACAAACACATGCATGGCATAGCTAGGTAAGTAGTGAAATGCTCGAAATGAAACAACACTGTTAATAATAGGGCTATTAGTACGCATATGCTACATCTAAGAGTTTGAGAATGTCTTTATGTGCACGGTAGTAGTCGATACTTCAAACTGGAAGACATTATTGCAACAACATGGATGCCATTGCCTTACCTTAGATTAGGAGCAAGTATAAAACGTATGTCAAAATAAAAGATGACAGTGCACATTAAGGATGACCTCACAGACTCTGGAAAGCTGAAATTAATATCATGATCTTGTAAGTGATGGAATATGCCAGAAAGGAAAGAAAGGTGATGCATATTAGCAAGAATAAGGCTGTCTCCATGAACAACGATCTCCAGACTTTTTAAAGTCTTTAGTAGACATCCAAATGTATATATCATATTCCTGTAAAAATGTAATAATGATGGAACAATTTGGAGGTATGAAGTTTGTTTTTCTCATGCCACACATCGGGTTAAAGTTGAAAAATGTACTCGGTTTACTTTGGTTTCGACTTCATGCCTGTAAAGAATTGACTCATTAGGTGTATTCTCTGTCCAATTGTTGTTTTGAAACAAGTGTCTTTTAAATGGATATACACTGCTGATACTGGAACTGAGGCATTGTTCCTTTTTGTGCGATTTTGTTTGTCCAATATATGTTTTAGTGTCCGATACTTTGGGTGGACAAATATCTGTCTCAGTGTATTAGTGGGTTTGAAGTGGACAGATATATGATTAAACTCAACTCAAGTGTTACAGGCCTGCTCATCATGGTTATAGGGACAAACACATGGTTATCGTTGTTCAATGGTCCAAGGTCATAAACTAACTACATTTGACGCTCAACACATACTGTAACTTAAATCTAATTTAAGTTAATTTTATAACCCAATTATCACGCATCTAACCTTCTCCCATCACTTAACTCAAACGTAACTGTAATTACTACTGTATTACAGTTAAAGATTTCTAATTGCAATATGTTGGTCCTAATAATTTGTTTCATTAAATGACGTACTGTATGGGAACATACTTGCAGTCTTTTACACCTGGTACAAATACATATTTACAGTTTACTGATGTTGCTTACTGTGAAATCTCAAATGTAGTTAAAACATCTATTCTGAATTTCCTCCCATGTAAATAAAATCTTGCAAATGTTCAATTGAAGAGGCTGTTTTCTCAAAACGTGTGGTTGCTTGAGTAGCAAATCCATCCTGTCATTAATCAATCCTGTAAATCCATATCTTTCTTTATCTTCATTCATTTTATTTATTCATTCTTAACAGTTTACAAACATATACCTCTGATGAAGAGCAGTCGTCACAGTCAGAGCTCTGTAGTCAAAGTGTTATCTTACTGTTCAGTTGACAATGTGATGATGCAAGGAGGGATCTTGGACAATGACAGTAAAGGACCGTGTGAGAGTGTGACTTGTTTAAGATCAAACAGGCCTGCTTCCACAGATTAATATTTCTTTCACAGATGAACCCATAAAAATCAGTCAGTACTAATCATTAGACTTACAATAAATGTTTGAAACTAATGCAGCTGTAGCCTCCACGAAGCAGGACAAGCAGGTAACTAACTGCCATTTAGGTCCAAACAATCTCTGGAGAAGGCTGCAATTAGTAACGAGACATTTGAGTCAACAAATATAATTTTTTGGCCTTCTGTCATAAACACCATTAAACCAGCAAAAAGGACTTCAATTGCAAATGTGGCATTATTTTTTCTGTAGCTGTGCATAAGCTTGTCATATTGAATAAACTGTGTGAAACATTATATCACAATTTGGAAACACAGTTGATGTACTGTTGGAGTTACTTTCTGGCTCCGGTATTTAGATCAGAGTTGTTTAGCTGAAACTTAGCCTTAGTTTAGTCAGGCCTTGCAAGAAGAGGGAAACACAAAGACAGAAAAACAGAACAGAACACATAATACAACCAACAGTGAGAAAAAAACATCAATAAAACCACATTAATTTAGAATAATTAGGTAATGGATAATAGTGATATTGACAATGGTGCTAATAATAATAATACATTCATACATACTGGTTTTGATGTAGTACATCTCATTATCCCGTTAAACAACAAAACTATATAATTCATTGATGTGGTGACACAAGCATTGGTGCATGCACAGTGCCACTTGTAGAAACTAAGCTGATGGGGCAAGGTGATGAGTGGGACCTTACCACCATATCCGGTTTAACAGCTGGCAAGAAAAGATCCAAGCCAACACTCCCCCTGATCAAAATGCTCTGGTTGAGGCCACCATTAAGAGCCAGCCTTTTGCTTTTGCAAACTCATGAAACGCACATCCTCTGGCCCCAAAGTACTAATTTCACCACCACATGAATACAGAGGGGCCCGTGTGGCCATCCCATAGCCCAGCTTCAGGCTCCCCAATGCCAGACACAGTACAGCGCCATGAGGTGGAATGTTACTTATTTTGTGAGCAATTGTCTTATTACTGATTCAGATATGAAAGCAAACCTGGAATCTACTGTACACGGCAGCAATTATTGTTCTAGAGTGATTCAGCACTGTGTCTAAATTCTACAGCCAGCTGGGATTTTCTGGTCTGGATAGCTCTGATCATTACAGACAAATTTTACAGGATGGGGTAAGGCAATTAAAAAGAGGGAAGGGCAATAAGCAACAACAACAGCAGGGTGCCCACACTTTTTCAGCATGTGATCTACTTATAAAATGACCATGTCAAAATGATCTACCTATAATAAAAATTCAAAATATATTTATTTATAAATATATTCTAAATGTATTCTTTATTTGTACAGTATACGTTGATGTATCTTGCATTACTGCATGAACGCATATTGTGCAATACAACCCTGTACATTTTCTGTCATTACCTAACTCTGATGACTTGTACTGAATGGAATCAGCCAGGGATGCATAGTCTGGACAGTAGCTGCTGATAGCCAGCCTCAATTTGGACTTAATAATCTTCATGTGGGAAAAGGCTGACTCACATAAATAAGTGGAGCCGAATAATGCGGCCAATGAGGTACCACATTTCCTCATGTTGGGGTACTCTTCCTCTGTGAGTAACTTCCAGAACTGTCCACGAGCCCTGGACTTCAGCTCAATGTCAGCTTGTAGTGTCAAAATCTCATCCTTCACCCCACCAGAAAAGTTCAGGTGAAACAGTGTTTCAATTTTTAAAGCCAGTGAATCAACCTTAGCATCATCCCGAAAAGGGTAGCACATGAACATAGCGACTGGCTCCAGTAAAGCAAAGTCCTGAAAGCGTCAAACTCTGATAGACAGTTCTCAATCTGCTCTGTGCAGTGCAGAATGTCAAGCTGCGCACATGTCTTCCGTTGCGTCTCCAGCTCTGACGCAAGGTTTTGGAAGTTGCCCAAATCATGGCGCTGCAGCTTTGAGGAGAGATGCTGCATTTTTCGTTTTAAAGAATTAACTGAGCTGATCATATTGATCACGTTTTTGTCTTTCCCTTGCAGCTCTAGTGAGCTAATACGTTTGGCAATATAGTGTATCTTAAAGAGTGTTTCATCCAGGACTTTGATTAATTGTTATGTAGCAAATGGTTTCGTAGATAAATATAAATGGCTGTCTTCTGCATAGCAAAGAAAAATTGTGTGTTTCCTGATAATATTGAGGACACATGTAGAGAGTTAAATGTGTTGGACCAGGCTCAGAACCCTATGGAACTCCAAAGTTGTGTGTGTATGAAAGAATAATTGTTAACATCAAAACATTTTCATCTGCAAGTGTTTTGGTAGTCTATGTAAAAGGATGTTTTAATCCATAGCATCAGAAGTAGCTCTAGAATCTTGCAGGATGAGCATAGAAACAGTTGCAAATGCACTGATGGACAGACTTAGAACTCAGGTGCAGGGTAAGAGCAGAACACAGAATCTTGCAACATAAATACTGGTACTCTTTATTTAACAACAGAAAATCACAGCAGAGCTGAAGAAATGCACGAACACTAAATTTGAACTGAGAGAAAACAAAACACAGCATGAAGCAGGATCTAATCGATTGGATTCTAATAAAGAAACCCAAGCTGACTTACTAAGAAACACAAAATCGCTGCTCAAAGGCAGGATGAAAAACTACCAAGTTAGGAATCTTCTGCAAAAAGCAGAAACTACAAAATCAACTATCATAACGCTGACTGACAGACTGAATACTCACTTAACAGGATTAACAAGACCTAGAGGTCAGGGTAGTGAAAGCAGTACAAAATAACATGACAGAGCGGGAGTGACTCATTAGCATTGAGCGGTAATGAGTGACGGAACTAAATATAAGTGACGATGATTACTAATGACAAACAGGTGAGTGCAAACAAAAACAGTGAATTAAAAACATAGAAGAAGAACTGAACTCAATACCGCCGCCTGGCTGCAGGAAGACTGGTTTGCCAGAGAAACTAGACCTGTGTGAAGGTATGAGAAGATTGTCAGTGACCAGCGCAATTTCTGAATCTAAATCCTGACAGGAATTCTTCATACAGATTATTCCTGGGTGATAATTGTCTTGGTGTCTAAAATTTCTGCATCAAGAGTATTTTTATTTCAGTAAAGGTTTGAGTACAGCAACTTAAAAAGCCAGTGGTATGTTAATAGAGAAAAAGTGATTTAAGAGAAATGTTGATGGTTTGGATGAGTAAGCTCCTGAACAAATCTGAAACTGTTGAACGTGCCCATTTATTGATGTCGTTTGCAGGAAGAGTCTGATCAATTATTTCTCTAATGGTAAGACGTTAGATGTAAATGTATAGAAATCCATGATGTCATGATGAGATTAATATGGATACTAGGCTCAACGAAACTATTGAAGTCAGCCTGGCTACAGTGCTGAAAAGAAACCTGGGGTTGTGCTTATGGTCCTGAATTAATATTAATAGATATTATATCTGCATCATCAAAAGTGCTATGGATGCCAAGTCGTCTAATCAGTCCAGTTTCCCCCTCAAATATCAATTGCTGAACACCACCTAGATAACCAGGGGTGATAACATGTGTCAACATCAGAGTTATGGTTTAATACACTGTATGTTAGTAATTCCGGGGAACAGGGGAATGTGTTTTTGGGTGCATCGCAGACAGGTGTCTAATAAGCCATGCAGCTAGTTTTTGTTCAATGTCAGTTTTTATTTAGATTTTTGACAGTATAGTAATACTGCGACAGACTTGAGGAGTGATCAGAGAAACCTATGCTCAATGTTGTTTTTGCAAATTTACACATCAACTCTACATTTGTTTTAGTAACTTCTGATTAATATGGGTGGGAGTCATTAACTCATGCATGTATTATTAAGACCGACCAGCAGCAACAACAGGAACAGAAACCTCAGTAAGTGGCATAATACACCTATGGTAGGAGGAACGTTAAAATAGTTTATTGGTCCCATGAAGTAATTGTTGGAGGGCAGCTGCTGGTCATACACCAACCCCTCCAAAGACAAACTGACATGTGGTCATCATGAGAGCTGATAAATGTCTTCTTTTTGATTCCATTTATGTGACAGACAACTAAATCAACATCTGAGGTGGATAAATCATTACTTTATCACAAAAAAAGCTAGTGATCGTTGGTGTCAAAGATAATATAAACATAGTTAACAAATAGTTGTCTTAGTTACTTACAACAGATGGTGATGGGACAGCTACACACAATCTCCTGACCTGAGCTGAATTTAATATTTACATATTTTTGCACATTAACTATAATTTGAGATTGTAATTTTAAAATGTACAACTTCATTATAAAGAGTTGGATGTCAATAGAGAAATGGCAAATATAGACATAGACGTAGCTGTGCACACATTAACTAATGTTAAACTTGCAACACTTAATTCTAGTCTGGCCTGTGATTTCTGAGTGACTATATTTTTCATTTATTTTCTCCTCTTCGGCATGTCCTGCCCTTTTTGAGATATTTCTGAATACATGCTGTAGCTGGCTTGGTTTATAACATTGCTGTATTATGTAATAAATGAGCAGTAAAGGAAGAGTCAGGTCACATATGTTAAAACGTATAACAACAAATACAACACATACTCAAATGAGAAGCTGTAAATAGTAATTGCAGTCTAGAAAGGTGTTGACAGGATGTACATACAGTATATGCATGGTTACATGGATGAAGCATATGTTGATAATGCAGCTGGTTGTGTTCAGTAGAGTGGGACAAAGAGATGCTGTTGTGTGTGAAGCCCTATAGTCAGCATGTTACATAACTAAGCGAGTTGAGCTGTGAACTGTCCTCCTGCTGCTGATACAGTGAGATCATAGAGAACAGGCTAGTAGGGGCCATGGGACACAGCCATAATGTACACTGTGATGTGTTTTCACCACTAGCTCCTCCAGCTCTGTTGAATGCAAACAAGCAGCTAAACAATATGGTAATGATGGTTTCAAAAGTTACAGCATCAGCCATGCTGTTAGCAATCATACTGCAGTTAAGCGCATTTAATCAGGGATACTCTGATTATTTTCTTGACAACAAAGCCTTAATTGAGCTTGTTGATTTGTAGTTCATATTTTATTCCCAAACCCTACATGCAAGCGGTTCCGAACCAGCAAAATTCTACTGAGGAACTAGTTTTTCTGCCCAGGTTAAATTTTTATGGATATTGAAATACAATGAACTGCTTAGTTCGTTTTGGACAAGCAGTAGCTGTACATTAAAGTTTGATGAACATAATACTGCTTTGCCCACCCATTGAGATAAAAAGAGTTTTTCAGTGGACCTCCAGTCAGTGTTGCCAGATATATAATACGTATCATAAAGGTAATTTTGGGACCTACATGATATACGACACTGTAGTCAAATATACAAAAGTTCTGGCATTAGTTCTGTACATCCAAAAGGATTGATGTGAACACCCAAACATCAATTCAATTCAATTCAACTTTATTTATATAGCGCCAATTCACAACATCAGTTATCTCAAGGCACTTTTCAAGTAAGGTTTTAAGACCTTACACAACTAAACCCAACAATTCCCACATAGAGCAAGCTTTTAATTGTAGCCAATCGATAAATTGTACATTTAAATAGCAAGAGTGGAGAGGAAAAACTCCCTCTCTAACGAGGAAGAAACCTCCAGCAGACCCAGGCTCAGTGTGGGCGGTCATCTGCCTTGACCGGTTGGGGTGAGTGGATAGAGAAGAGAGAAAAGAACACAACCACAACAACAAAACAAGCAGCAACATAACACAGGCGGGATGGTTGGACCAGCAACTGAACACTGGAGACACACGACTCTGAGTCTGATGATACCTGTAGATGAGGATAGAGAGAGACAGAAGGGGAGAAGCACAACTAGGAGAGAAAAGGGACAAAGTTAGTCACATGTGGAAATGGAGGCATGTTGGCGGATAGAAGAAAAAGAGAAAAAAAGAGCTCAGTAAATGAAGGACGTCCCCCAGCAGTTTAAGTCTATAGCAGCTTAACTAAGAGATGGTTCAGGGTGACCAGAACCATCTCTAACTATACGCTTTGTCAAAAAGAAAGGTTTTAAGCCTAGTTTTAAAACTAGAGAGGGTGTCTGGTAGCTAAATGCTCTGCCTCCCATTCTACATTTAGAAACTCTAGGAACCACAAGCAGACCAGCGCTCTGAGAACGAAGCGTTCTGTTGGGAGCATAAGGAGCCATGAGGTCTTTAAGATAAGATGGAGCTTTGTAGGTGAGGAGAAGAATTTTGAATTCTATCCTAGATTTGACAGGGAGCCAATGCAGAGAAGCTAATGTTGGAGAAATGTGATCTCTCTTCCTAAGTCCAGTCAGAACTCTGGCTGCAGCATTTTGAATTAACTGGAGGATTTTCAAAGAGTTATTAGGACAACCTATGAGTAGCGAGTTACAGTAGTCAAGCCTAGAGGTAACAAATGCATGGATTAATTTTTCAGCATCACTCTGTGAGAGGATGCTCCTAATTTTAGCAATATTCCTCAGGTGGAAGTAGGCGGTTCTAGAAATTTCTTTAATATATGGTGTAAAGAACAGATCTTGGTCAACAATGACACCAAGGTTCCTCACAGTAGAACTTGAAGCTAACGTTATGTCATCCAGAGTAACAATCTGATTCAATAATGAGTCTCTGTGGTTTTTAGCACCAATTATAATAACCTCAAAGTTATGGGACATCCAGGATTTGATATCATTTAAACAAGTTTGAAGTTTGACTAATTGGTTTGTTTCCTCTGGTTTCATGGACAAATATAACTGGGTATCATCTGCATAGCAGTGGAAATTTATAGAATGTTTTCTAATAATATTACCAAGGGGAGACATGTAGAGACCGAAAAGTATTGGACCAAGCACAGAACCCTGTGGAACTCCAAAGCTAATTCCTGTGCGGATGGAAGATTGATCATGAACATGGACAAATTGGAATCTGTTCAACAGATAAGACTTAAACCATCCCAGTGCTTTTCCTTTAATCCCAATGCTATGTTCCAGTCTCTGCAATAGAATCTGGTGATCTATCGTATCAAATGCTGCACTAAAATCTAACAGGACAAGTACAGAAACTAGACCATTGTCTGAAGCTGTGAGAAGATCATTAGTGACTCTAATCAGAGCTGTTTCTGTGCTATGATGTAATCTGAATCCTGACTGGAAATCTTCATATAGGTTATTTCTACGCTGGTGGTCACATAATTGTTTAGCTACGGTTTTTTCAAGAACTTTAGAAATAAAGGGCAGATTGGATATAGGCCTATAATTTGCAAGTTCTCTAGGGTTTTTTCAATAAAGGTTTGACCACAGCAACCTTAAAAGCCTGTGGTACGTAGCCTGTAACCAGAGATTGGTTGATTTGATTTTATATGGACGTGCTGATTAATGGAAGAATTTCTTTGAGTAATCTAGTTGGGATTGGGTTTAAGAGACAAGTAGCTGATTTAGCAGAGTTAATTATTGAAGTTAACTCAGTATGATCTATGGGGGGAAAACAGTTTAAGTAAGACATAGGTCTAACCAGCAGATTTAAGGCTGTTGGATCTGCAGATCGGTTTATGACTTTTGTTGACAGATTCTGATAAATCTGATAAACATCACTAGCCTGCTTATACCTGATCAGCTCACACCTAATTGGCTCCTCCTCACTGCCAATCACATCAGTAGCACTTCGCGTATGGTTGGTATAACTCAAAGAAAACTACTACTACTTAAAGTCTTTAATATATATATATATATATATATATATATATATATATATATATATATATATATATATATATATATATATATATATATATATATATATATATATATATATAGTGTAAGCCATTAATGTCTAAACCCCTGGCAACAAAGGTGAGTACACCCCTAAGTAAGAAATGTCCAAATTGGGCCCAATTATCCATTTTCCCTCCCTTGTGTTATGTGACTTGTTAACGTTACAAGGTCTCAGGTGTGAATCGGGAGCCGGTGTGTTAAATTTGTTTTTTATGGTTCTCACTCTCTCATACTGGTCGCTGGAAGTTCAACATGGCACCTCATGGCAAAAAAACTCTCAGAGGATCTAAAAAAAAGAATTGTTGCTCTATATAAAGATGGCCTAAGCTGTAAGAAGATTGCCAAGACCCTGAAACTGAGCTTGAGCACAGTGGCCAAGACCATACAGCAGTTTAAAAGCACGTGCACGTGCTCAGTGTCATATCCAGAGGTTGTCTTTGGGGAACAGACGTATGAGCGCTGCCAGCATTGCACCAATGTTAAGAGAGGTTAAAGGGGTGGGGGGAGTCAGTGCATACACAGCATCAAATTGGTCTGTAGGGCTGTTGTCCCAGAAGGAAGCCTCTTTTAAAGATGATGCACAAAAAAGCCCGCAAACAGTTTGCTGAAGACAAGCAGACCAAGGACATGGATTCCTGGAACCATGTCCTGTGGTCTGATGAAACGAGGATAAATTTATTTGGTTCAGATGTTGTCAGGCGTGTGTGGCGGAAACCAGGTGAGGAGTACAAAGAAAAGTGTGTCTTGCCTACAGTCAAACATGGTCATGGTTTGGGGCTGCATGAGTGCTGCTGACACTGGGCAGCTACAAGTCATTGAGGGAACCATGAATGCCAACATGTACTGTTTGTTTGTACTACGTGTACATACTGAAGCAGAACATGATCCCCTTCCGTCGAAGACTGGGCCTCAGGGCAGTATTCCAACATGATAACGACTCCAAACACACCTCAAAGACCACCACTGGTCTGCTATTGAGCATTTGTGGGGCCTCCTCACACGAAGGGTGGAGGAGTACAAGGTCTCTAACATCCACCAGCTCCGTGATGTTGTCATGGAGGAGTGGAAAAGGATTCCAGTGGCAACCTGTGAAGCTCTGGTGAACTCCATGCCCAAGAGGGTTAAGGTGGTGCTGGAAAGTAATGGTGGCCACACAAAATATTGACACTTTGGGCCCAATTTGGACATTTGACTTAGGGATAGACATTAATAGCTGTGTTTGGAGTTTTTTTGAGGGCACAGCAAATTTACACTGTTATACAAACTGTACACCCACTACTTTACATTATAGCAAAGTGTAATTTCTTTAATGTTGTCACATGAAAAGATATATTAAATATTTACAAGAAATGTGAGGGTGTACTCACTTCTTTGACATACTGTAACTATATCAGGTTCAGCACTTGATTATCATGCCAGCAAAGTGCCTGATATTCCTGCTGTGTGCGTTTCAAATTTTAATATGAAAAAAGATAGTCTGTTTCTGTTTAGAAAGTTGTGCGGTCAAGTTTATCACGTGCTGCCGAGCCAACATCCTCTTCATTAGCATTAATATTATTTAAATAAAAACATTAAAAGTAAAAGTCTTGGTTCCGCATGTTCTTTCTTTCTTTCTCCAGGTCCCAATGTTGAACATGTCCAGCCCCAGTGAGCTGAAGTCTCCTTGTGTGACTCGCAACGGTATGGTGAAGTTGCCCTCCAGTCAGCCCAATGGTTTGGGCAGTGCCAGTATCACCAAAGGGACTCCTGCTGCCAAGAATCGCCTCTGCCAGTCCGCCTCAGTACCCTCCATTCTTCCTCCTCCGTCCTCACTTCCCTACCACCACCACCACAACCACCACCACCTGCTGGATGGCCCAGGCATGCCCCACTCAGCAGCTTCTCTCTTAGGTTCTGATGTGGATTCTGGAAAACCTCTAGTGGGCTTGAAACCAACTCTTCGTCAGCTTCCTCCTCTTACTCTGCCCAAACCCATTCTCCTGGAGCGGCAGCTTGTCCTTGATGAGAAGGTGCTTAATCGACTGCTTTGGTACTTCACCACAGCAGAAAAATGTGTGCTGGCACAGGTATGCAAAACATGGCGTAAGGTGCTGTACCAGCCCAAATTCTGGGAAGGTGTGACACCCATTTTGCATGCCAAGGAGCTATACACTATGCTACCCAATGGAGAGAAGGAGTTTGTGAGTCTGCAGGCATTTGCTCTGCGTGGTTTCCAGTCTTTCTGTTTAGTGGGGGTTTCAGACTTGGACATTTGTGAGTTCATTGACAACTACCCACTGTCAAAGAAGGGAGTTCGTTCAGTCAGCCTCAAGAGGTCCACCATCACAGATGCTGGTTTGGAGGTACGTTGTTACGGTTACATATCTTCACATATACTTGCAGTGGGTTGGGACATATATTTGTAGCTGATTTTCAACATCGTTCACATTGTTCTTTTGAGGTTATGACACAAACTTTTATCTTTTATTCTGTTGTTACCTGTATGCTTGTGTCTGTGTGCATGTGCAGAACACGTCTGCCGACTTAATAAATATTTATGAATTAGTGTGAGAAAGATGGGGGAGGGGGTGTTAGTGGGTGAGAGAGGTGGGACCTTGCGTTGAGGGAGGTAGATACAGGGAGATGGGGCCCAGCAGGAAAAGAATTCAGCCTCCTCACAGCCTGATGGAGGACCAGTCTGCTGGTCCTGGCTGAAGAAGCGTGAGGGGTGGATAACATCTGGATGTTAGAGTTCAAGGAGGGAGGGGAAAGGGCCCCCAAATGGGACACATTTGGGGGCCCTGAACTCACCACTAGCTGTATAATGGTGAGCATAGTAGATTGTCTACAAAGATTGAAGAGAGAGGAAATCTGCTCTGTCTGGTTATAATTATTTAACCTACAGCCCTGGCTGCTGTAGGTACTACCACAGTAGTAAGACAACTGCACAGATGTTACCCAGCATGTGCAAAAATGCAGAGACACGTTTAACACCAACCATGGCCTGACGACCACGGCCGGACAAAAACTAACTGACCATGGTGTGTGCATCACAGCCGAGATGATATTCAGTACAGGAGCTCTCCCTGCCCTGTGTTATATTAGATTTGACAGTTAAAAACTATAATAAAACTATGAAATTAAGTTTTACCGTATCAATTAGTGCTTCCACCAAGCATATCTAATGATGTGTTCACTTACATTTATGGCAGAATAAAATTCCAAGTTCAGAACCATGATATCACAAGCACTGGCATTATTAGCTTTTTAACAGTTTTTATAGTGATGGGTCTTTTAAAGATGCAAGTATAACCTTGTTTCTAATGCCAATTTTAATCAAAGTAAACATTGGAGTTGGCAGTTTAAAATTCCCCAGTCATAATTATTCAAGTTGCCACAGGTCATGAAGGCAATCTGACCATAAAACAATTTTGATAGGTCCTCCATGTGAATTCCTCATCCTCCAGAATGGGGCCAAAAGTCTGCAACTGAAAAATTTAAATCTGAAAGTGGAAAAAAAAAATAAAATGTAACTTTAATGTAGCTTGCATAAATGCGCATAATGCATAAAATGTGAATACACAACAAATTAAAGCATAGGAGAAGAAGTAGACATTTTTAATGTAACTTTTATTTTAATAGTTTTAGAAAACTAGTTTCTGAAAAATCTTGTGAAAGATAAAAATTCACTTGTTTTAAGCTTAAATGATAACAAACAGTTATGCATTACTATACTATTACTCAGGTTTGTAAAATGATCATGTGGCATAAATAATTACCAAATTTAAACTTAATTTAAGGTATTCCATACATTTCTTCAGTATTACCTTACTCTCCAGATATGTGTGAAGAGCAAAATTGTATTTTTATGGTTCACGTCTGCTTGTTGTCTGGATGCACGGATGGTCCTTGTTTAGCTCTGGACAAGCTTTCCTATTAAATATGGTTACTGTTATAGTACTGTTGCTATTGTTAATATTATTATGATTATTATTTGTTGTTACTGTTATGATGGTAGTGTATTGAACTTTTTTGATACTAGCTCTTTTCTCTTACTCTGTGTCCCTCTTTATCCCCCTGCTCTCCATTTACTCTCTTTGACCCCTTTATTTCACCCATCCTATCCTGAGGCTGTTACACTGGAATAAATCCTAGACCATGTTAAAAATAAACACAATTTTGCAGGCTACTGCAGTTCAACTAAGATGCTAAGTACAATGTTGTTTTGAGTGTTTCTCAGATGACTGTTCATACTTGCTACGCTGCTATTCTGAAATGAGTGGATGGTTGCCATGGAGAAAGATGGAAATGTTGGCTGCATGATCTATATATGGATTTGGATCACTATTTAAGTGTGCCTCAAAACTAAATAGAAAATAATCCCATTTATTTTTTGTTTTTAATTTCAGAATGTGATGCTGATTGTGTATCCAATGTTAACTACTCTTTATTTCAGCTTGAACACAACTCAGCACTTACGTCTGTAATGGTATCTGGTGACCTTTATATTTTAGGTCATGTTGGAGCAAATGCAAGGCCTGATGCACCTTGAACTGTCAGGCTGCAATGACTTCACAGAGGCCGGCCTGTGGTCCAGTCTGAATGCTCGGTTAACTTCCCTTAGTGTCAGTGACTGCATCAATGTGGCAGATGATGCAATAGCTGCAATCTCACAGCTCCTGCCTAATCTGTCAGAGTTGAGCCTGCAGGCCTACCATGTCACTGACACAGCCATGGCCTACTTCACAGCCAAACAGGTGGGGGAAAAATAACTTCCAACATATCATTAAAGCAGCACTTGTCAGTACTTTTATTTTAGAATTGGGTAAGTGCCAATCTGCATTTATTTTTCCTGCAGTTTTTGTCAGCAAATAAATTAATATAAATTAAAATGAAGTGTTAGGTTTCTGAGCTTGAAAGTAAGTTTAGTCAGATTTTTAAAAAGAGGTGAAGGTGGCTGTTGAGTGGTTAGTGAAAGAAAACCAAAAATATTAAAGGTTAGTGCTAAAACAGTACAGCTTGTCAGTCAGCTTTAGGGCTGTGACACATCAAGCCAATATTTGAACATCTATGCTGAACGTTCCCTTGCTTAACATGGACGTCAGTTGGCCCTAGCATTTATGTATTACTTTTTGTGCTGCTAGTGTTAGATATTGGCTTAGTGTACTACAGCTATTACTATTAACAGTGGTGAAACAACCTGGTGTTGTCAGTGTCCTTGTATTTTCCTACATAACCTTAGTTTAATTAGCTAATTTGTTATTTTGTTTTTCATTCACAGGGCTACACCACTCACACTCTGCGGCTTCATTCCTGTTGGGAGATTACCAATCACGGTGTGGTCAACATGGTGCATAGCCTACCCAACCTGACTGCCCTGAGCCTCTCTGGCTGTTCCAAGATCACCGACGATGGTGTGGAGCTGGTTGCTGAAAACCTGCGTAAGCTCCGTAGCCTGGACCTGTCCTGGTGCCCTCGAATTACTGACATGGCCCTAGAGTACATTGCCTGTGATCTGCACAAACTGGAAGAACTTGTGCTAGACAGGTCAGTGTATTTGCAGTCCTTTCATCCTTGTTAATACTGACCTTGTTAATAGACTGATATTATGTGAGATTAACTGATATGTGCAAAATGCAAAAGAACATGAGGGACCCAATAACTGTCATTCTGTACTTAATCCACACATTCAAATGATCCAGATATTGTATTAGACCTGTGGGGATTCTACTGTACTAAACTCTATTTCTGGACCTTCCTCAGTTTTGCAATTTTCCCTCTGCTCATGTTCAGTCACTTTCTCTTGGCTGTAACCCTGCTCCCTGATCATACGTTCACTCACATCATACATGTAACCAGCACATGCTCCTCACACATGCCCATGCAAAAATGTGTAGGCACACCCACCCACACACACACACACTCACACTGATCTGTTGTCTGAGAAGACTGTCATTATTCCAGGTCATGTTCATTCAAAAGGTTCTGTACAGTAGCAGTTGGACGTTTTAATTCTTGAAGACCTTTCACCTTCCAAAGCTCAGTTCTGACTGGGCTGAGGACCACCTGGGTAGTTATGAAGTAACTGCATTGTAAGTGGGAGATATTCAGCACTCCACCCACATCTGAAAGTGAAGGGACTTTAATGTTTATGTCCTGGGCAGTAAAGACTGTATTACTGTAGTTCAATCGAGGAGCCAGGGAAACCTCCCAACAGAGGAGGAGGATTAAGGGACAAATATCCCACTTAAAATTAATTAGGGGATACAACCCTTTGATTGTAAAAAGAAATATCTTCCAGTCATCTCCTTCAGCTTCTTGTTATCTGGGTATTTGGTCTACTGCTTGTCTCTTTTGCATTGCCATCTTGTGTTGTCACTCCATGCTTCTACCGAAGGCATTTTAGTCCTCCTTGATAATTCTCCTCAACTGATCCAAACTCCTATGTGCTTGTATACTCCCTGTCGCCATCATCCAGTATACATTCAATTCAATTCAACTTTATTTATATAGCGCCAATTCACAACATCAGTTATCTCAAGGCACTTTACAAGTAAGGTTTTAAAACCTTACACAACTAAACCCAACAATTCCCACATAGAGCAAGCTTTTAATTGTAGTCAATTGATAAATTGTACATTTAAATAGCAAGAGTGGAGAGGAAAAACTCCCTCTCTAACGAGGAAGAAACCTCCAGCAGACCCAGGCTCAGTGTTTGCGGCCATCTGCCTCGACCGATTGTGTTGAGGGGATAGAGAAGAGAGAAAAGGACACAACCACAACAAAACAAGCAGCAACAGAACACAGACAGGATGGTTGGACCAGCAACTGAACACTGGAGACACACGGCTCTGAGTCTGATGATACCTGTAGATGAGAATAGAGAAAGAGACAGAAGGGGAGAAGCACAACTATGAGAGAAAAACAGACAACGTTAGTCACATGTGGAAATGGAGGCTGCTTCTCGAACCTGGACTGGAAGCTGGTTCCATAGCAGAGGAGCTTGGTAGCTAAAGGCTCTGCCTCCTATTCTACATTTAGAAACTCTAGGAACCACAAGCAGACCAGTTCTCTGTGAACGAAGCGTTCTGTTGGGACCATAAGGAGAAATGAGGTCTTTAAGATAAGATGGAGCTTTATTATGAAGAGCTTTGTAGGTGAGGAGAAGAATTTTGAATTCTATCCTAGTTTTGACAGGGAGCCAATGCAGAGAAGCTTGGAGAAATGTGATCTCTCTTCCTAAGTCCAGTCAGAACTCTGGCTGCAGCATTTTGAATTAACTGGAGGATTTTCAAAGAGTTATTAGGACAACCTATGAGTAGCGAGTTACAGTAGTCAAGCCTAGAGGTAACAAATGCATGGATTAATTTTTCAGCATCACTCTGTGAGAGGATGCTCCTAATTTTAGCAATATTCCTCAGGTGGAAGTAGGCGGTTCTAGAGACTTCTTTAATATATGGTGTAAAGGACAGATCTTGGTCAACAATGACACCAAGGTTCCTCACAGTAGAACTTGAAGCTAACATTATGTCATCCAATCTGATTCAATAATGAGTCTCTGTGGTTTTTAGCACCAATTATAATAACCTCAGTTTTATCTGAATTCAGTTGTAGAAAGTTATGTGACATCCAGGATTTGATATCATTTAAACAAGTTTGACTAATTTGTTTGTTTCCTCTGGTTTCATGGACAAATATAACTGAGTATCATCTGCATAGCAGTGAAAATTTATAGAATGTTTTTTAATAATATTACCAAGGGGAGACATATAAAGACTGAAAAGTATTGGACCAAGCACAGAACCCTGTGGAACTCCAAAGCTAATTTTTGTGTGGATGGAAGATTGATCGTGAACAAATTGGAATCTGTTCAACAGATAAGACTTAAACCATCCCAGTGCTTTTCCTTTAATCCCATGCTATGTTCCAATCTCTGGAATAGAAACTTGTGATCTATCGTATCAAATGTTGCACTAAGATCTAACAGGACAAGTTATACAGTTCTGTTTGTTAGCTGCTGTAGTTATTTTGGTTGAAAATCCCAGCCACAATCTCTCAGTACTACATCTTTTTATGTCTGTTTAAATGCTGAAATTCAGTCCTGTTCTCTGTCATTTTCTTTGAGCAGATTGAGTTTACGTTTCCCAGTTCTTTACAAGATGTTAGGTTAGCTGTTATCTTTAGAGTAGACCCAGAAATAGTCCAGAACCAAGCAGGCAAACTAAAATAACCTAAAAGGTTCACAACAACTAAAAAAGAGTGGATCAGGCGAGTAAAATGGCATAGGAGAAGGAACCTGGCATGGATGCATGAAATTACAGATGTGTCTGGGGTCTATGGTGAGAAACTATAGCGCTGAGGCCCAGTGAGAACAGATGGAAGTTATTGTTCTGATGCAGGGGAAAAAACAAGAAAAGGGGATGTGGAACTGGCGTAGGGGGCATGGGGCAAGGGAACAGACCACAAGATGCTAAATAGATTTAGCCCCAAAGCTTACAAGTAATGAGTAGTCTGTGAAATTAGGGATTCATAGAGTGCAGTGAGCTTCTTAAGCCAGTACCCATGTATCATGTCAGGCCCTGGTGCTGTCCAGTTTGCCATACCTGACACTCTTTCTTGGATGTCTGCCACTGTGATGGTAACTGGAGCCTGTTCTGGGACGTTGCTATGGTCTGCCCTTAGGTGTGCTAGCCCCTGTGCATTGCTGTTGTGTGATGCTTCCTTCTCCCATATGCCTTTCCAGTATTGTTCAGTCTCCAGCCTTGGTGGGTCTGCTCTGGTGTTATTACCCTGCCACTGAGAGTATGCTCTAGCCGGTCGTGTTGAGAACAGCCGGTTTATTCTCCTTGCTTCAATTTCCCTTGTGTATCTCTTGCGGCAGCTGGCCAAGGCTTGGAGCCTTTGTTTGGCAGTCTCCAATGCTTCAGGTATGGGCATCTGTCTGTACCACTTGGGCACTTGCTCTTTCATTGCACCTTTCTGGAGCTCTGACAGTTGGCTCACGTCTCTCCGTGTTGCCTTGATTTTGGCCGCTAACCTTCTCTTCCGCGGTGGGACTTGCTCTGTCTGATTGCCCTGTGACTTATATCCCAGCATCTCAAGGATCACGGTTGCTGAAGTGTATATCAGCTCATTGGTTTTAGTGATGCTGAATACACACACACACACACACACACACACACACACACACTATGTCACAGAAATGAGTAGGTTAGTACCCCTCACATTTCATCTTTTCATGCGACAACACTGCAAAAATGACACTTTGCTACAATGTAGTAGTAGCGAAAGTAGTGAGGGTACAGTTTGTATTGCGGTGCCCTCAAAAAAACTCCAAACATAGCCATTAATGTCTAAACCCCTGGCAACAAAGGTGAGTACACCCCTAAGTGAAAATGTCCAAATTGGGCCCAATTATCCATTTTCCCTCCATAGTGTCATGTGACTTGTTAGCGTTAGATTGCCAAGACCCTGAAACTGAGCTGCAGCATGGTGGCCAAGACCATACAGCAGTTTAACAGCACAGGTTCTACTCAGAACAGGCCTCACAATGGTCGACCAAAGAAGTGGAAGAAAAAAGCACATGCTCAGCATCATATCCAGAGGTTGTCTTTGGGAAACAGATGTATGAGCGCTTATAGCATCATTGGTCTGCAGGGCTGTCGTCCCGGAAGGAAGCCTCTCCTAAAGATGATGCACAAGAAAGCCCGCAAAGAGTTTGCTGAAGACAAGCAGACCAAGGACATAGAGCCATGTCCTGTGGTCTGGTGAGACTAGGATAAATTTATTTGGTGTCAGGTGTGTGTGGCAGAAACCAGGTGAGGAGTACAAAGAAAAATGTGTCTTGCCTACAGTCACCATGATGCTGGGAGTGTCATGGTTCGGGGCTGCATGAGTCCTGCTGGCACTGGGCAGCTACAGTTCATTGAGGGAACAATGAATGCCAACATGTACTGTGACATACTGGAGCAGAACATGATCCCCTCCCTTCGAAGACTGGGCCTCAGGGCCGTATTCCAACATGATAACGACCCCAAACACACCTCAAAAGACCACCACTGCTCTGCTAAAGGAACTGAGGGTAAAGGTGATGGACTGGCCAAGCATGTCTCCAGACCTAAACCCTATTGAGTAGCCGTGGGGCATCCTCAAATGGAGGGTGGAGGAGCGCAAGGTCTCTAACATCCACCAGCTCTGTGATGTTGTCATGGAGGAGTGGAAAAGGATTCCAGTGGCAACCTGTGAAGCTCTGGTGAACTCCATGCCCAAGAGGGTTAAGGTGGTGCTGGAAAGTAATGGTGGCTACACAAAATTTTGACACTTTGGGCCCAATTTGGACATTTTCACTTAAGGGTGTACTCACTTTTGTTGCCAGGGGTTTAGACATTAATGGCTGTGTTTGGAGTTTTTTTTGAGAGCACAGCTAAATTACACTGTTATACAAACTGTACATTCACTTTGTACATTGTAGGAAAGTGTCACTTCTTCAGTGTTGTCACATAAAAAGATATATTAAATATTTACAAGAAATGTGAGGGGTGTACTCACTTCTGTGACATACTGTGTGTGTGTGTGAGAATGTACGTAAGGGAGGCGTTGTTGCATATGTGTGTGTGTGTGTGTGTGTGTGTGTGTGTGTGGAGTGAATGTATGCATGCAAGTGTTGTGGTGCTGCAGATGGGAAGGGACTGAAAAATAACCTTCAACATGAGGTGTGTCTCATGGTAACAGAAAACACAGTCTTTCTGCTGAGCTTAGTTTTGAACAGTCCACTTGCTCCTTAGCTGTAATTGCAAATGTTGCCTTCTTTAATAACAAATGCTAAAGGGCAAAATAAAATTCATGGACAAACTGAGCTAAGGAATCTTTATCCAAAAGCAGCTGATTCATTTTATTTATCTCTATTTGAGATCAGTTTTTTTCTAGAAAAATAAATTTGTAGTAAGGAATGTATTTTATGGTCAAAGTCCTATTTTACTAATTTTGGTATATTGTTGTGTATTGTCTGCTTCTTAGGTGTGTGCGGATTACAGACACTGGCTTGGGCTACCTGTCAACCATGTCATCATTAAGAGGCTTGTATCTGCGCTGGTGCTGTCAGGTAACATACACATTTTCACAAAAATTACATCACAGGTCATTTGCAAGTTAGTTACACTAAATGATATCACTACTATGCAATAAGAAATCTTTAGACCACGACTGATATTTTCAGTTCAGTTCTGTGTATTTATATACTGTAGCACCAATTCATAACAAAAGTCATACAGAGCACTAAAATACACATAAAGCATGAAAAATTTTATAGAAAACCCAACAAATCGCACTTGAGCAAATAAAACTCCCTTTAAGGGGGGAAATTCTAGTAGCAACAGGTTCATGGGCGATACCCAGCTGCCTTGACCAGCTGGGATAAGGCTATATACACTGTAGGAGAGAGAAAATGACAAACGACAAATGTACCACAATTCATTTTATTGTGGTATTGTCAGTTTAGTTGGATTTAAAAGTAGAGATTTACTTCTATGCTTTGATTCGTTGTCCTGTCCATCCTCTGTGGAGCTTCAATTGGCGGACAGATGGTCTTAAGTTGTCCTGCAAAATATCTAGATAAACTTTGGAACTAATTTGTCTGTCAGTGACAGCAATCCGTCCAGGCCCTGAGGAAGCAAAGCAGGCCCAAATTATGGTGCTTCCTCCACCATGTTTTACAGTGGGGATGAGGTTTTTATGTTGGCGTGCACAGTTTAAATATGTTATAATGTAGATTGATACAAACAATAAGGCTCAAAAAATGGGAGTTTATGTCACGATTAGGAACTAAGACGTGACTGGGAGGAATGGAACAGGCTGAATCAGTTCTTACAGGGGTTACAGTTCTTAATGGAAGGAAACTAAGGGCGAGCCGAACTGGCTGGTAGATTAGGTAAGGCAAGCAACGGTCACGTGACGCATCAGAAGCGTTAGCGACCGGCCTCGGCGGAGAATGTCTCTTAAAGTCCGCCGTCGCGGAGAATGGACAACAGAAGAGAACGGAGGGCGAGGCGAGCCGAACCGGACGGTGAGTTCCAGGAAAAACAAACAACGTTCCAACGGCGCATCTTTCGGAGAAAGCTTATCCTCCGCCTTGTCCTTCGCTCGGTCGAGAGTAGCTTAGCTATCCGAGCTCAGAGTCGAACAATGTTCATGACAAGGCACTCACCGAGCAGATTAGTCAGGGAACTGTGAGCGTCTGAACGAGGACAGAGAGAATCAGACGAGAGACAGAGCACTCACCGTCGTCGTGGTCGAGGAGTGAACCGTGGTCCAACAGTAATCCGTGGTCGGGGTCTGGCGTCCAGAAATGACTATCGACGATCTAACACTGAGGAGACTGAGCAGAGGGTTTAAGAAGGCAAGTAGAGACCCAGGTGCGGATAATCAGACAGGTGCGCGGTGATGACGGAGGTGTGGTGAGAGTCTCCGCCGGAGCCTTTCAAAGTAAGAGCTCCGGCGGACCTGAAGTGTGGATTGTGACAGTTTATGTGGGTCGAATCGCAATTTTTTGCGCTTCATGTGTTGGTTGCAGACAGACGGACTTGTGTTGTGGTAAATGTGTCGATTATTAATATTTAATTTTTATTATTTTATTATTAATGGCGATAAATATTATTTAATTAAAAATCCTTGTCCAACGTCCTCTGCCACCTCCAGAGTTGAGCGGGATTTCTTTGAATCAATAGTTGTCTAACACGTACGAAACCAAGACATCTGGTCCCGTCGATAGTCTACTACCAGTCTACTTTGCCACACAAGCCAGTTCGAGCCCCAGTCGTAGACTTTTTTTTCAAGAAGCTCTGAATTTTGATCTGAAAAACTGCGTTTCTGTCTTACAATTATCTTTCGTTCACTGCAATCGCTGTGTCTTTTTTATGTTTTATGTTGAAAGGCTTTAAAGACAGGAGGCGTCTTCTAAAATATCTAAACACACACAGTATTATGTCTGCTGTGATATAAATATGTCCACATTTCTGTGACCGCATTGTAATTAATATGATACTTTTCTAATTTTTAAAAATGTGCTTATAACTATTCTGTTTGCCAGTCAGTGAACTTCACCTTATTGTTTTTATCTTGTAATCCCACATAGAGCAAGCTTTTAATTGTAGCCAATCAATTGTAGAGCATAGGTGTCAAACTCTGGCCCGCGGGCCAAATTTGGCCCGCAGCATAATTATATTTGGCCCGCGAAGCCATACCAAATTACTATTAGAGCTGGCCCGCCGGTAATTATCATGTACCGCTAATACTACAAATCCCAGAATTCTCTGTTGGCGTTTTGGTGGCATCAATCGCGAGAGGACCCATTAACGCCCACTCCTTCTGTTGACCATAGTCATAGAGAACGTATGCTAATACTGGCACCATGCTACCCTCCCAAAATGGCTAAAAGAGGCGTTAACAGTATTGTTTTCCTAATATTATCACTGTGAACGCTGTGAAGCGAATGTAGACACTTGTCTACTTGCTCACTTTTTACCGGAGCGGCCGCTTCTGGGTCATTGAACCCCTCATTTTTCTGCCTGACTCGCGGAGCAGAAGAGACAGATCAATCGTTTTCAACTCGCTGGGAATTCAAAAATGTTCAGTCTTTGGACATGAAACTCACCCAAGTCGCAGATTAAAGTATCGGCTTTCGGGTGGTTTTTGTGATTCGTGTTACGGTTTTGCTGCAACGAGCCCGTTTAACGGGTTTCACTTTCCTCTGCGAATCGCCACAGCAGGTCACTGACAGGATGTCTGAGTGGCGCGCGGTGACAATCCCAGCTGCTCAGATAGTCCAGCGGTTAGTCTGCTGCACACTACAATGTGAGGCTACCGGTTCAAAACCTCCCCTGGTTGTACCTTTTTAAATGTCATGTTTATTGTCATCACATTGAATCTGAATGTTCTGCTTGTTGTAATAATGCTTTTAAAACTTCAGTAATGTCAGGAAAGTCCTGCAAAATTCTATCAACACGTTTTAGTCGTTTTCTATACTTTTACTGTTTGGATCAACTCAACTGTGTTTTCTTTAATTATTTAATTATAAATACCTATTTAATATTACTTCATTATGCTTTATTTTGAAATTTAAGACTTTTAACTTGTTCTGAACATGTTTATCTCTTTTTTTAACCACTTGGATTTTTCTTAAACTACCTTTAAGAACTTTTTAAACTCTCCAGCTACCGTCAACGGTTCTTGGGAATAAATTCAGCATTACAGCATTCACAGTGCATTTTCTTACGGAAATAGTCTAGTCAAGCTTTGCTTGTTCCATATCCACTTTTTTCCCCCAGTAAATATCAATGTTGGCCCGCGACTTCCAGTTTTCAATTTTGGCCCACTGTGTATTTGAGTTTGACACCGCTGTTGTAGAGAATAAACAATGCTTTTCATATAGAAACAAAAACCATAAAACACTATTTCTGTATGAAGCCTTCTCTATAGTAAATAATAATAAAATCATTGTTGTTTAGATACAGTGAGTGAAAACAGGGAACGTTTGATCACATTGCTTCTCCCACTTTACAACAGATGTATTCATAACCACCAAGTTTTACAGGAGCCTTCTTGGTATGTAAACTGCAGCATTGTGAACACGCACAGTTAATACTTCTCAGTCGTACGTAAACGTATCAAGTTATGCGAAGGCTGATCGGCGACTCAATAACTTATCGGCTTATTCTGACTGTGATGATTTGCGCTTCCTCCAATAATAATCACAAATAAATAATGAAGGGTCTACAGCTGGCCTTTCAGTCCTTTGCTGCTGTAGCCAAGGTGAGAAGTCTCGTTTCCATCTGAATGCAACAGTCTTAACATGGAGGACGGGACGTCTTTGCCTTTAGCTGGATGACGGTGGAGTTTCTCAGTCATCCAGCTGAGGTTGTCTGAAAGTTGAGTCATGGCAGCTGAACTTCTCTCTTTAGAAACCACCACCTATACAGGCAGCTTCTCCAGTCAGTCCTTGTATTTGCTTTCATTCACCGAATCTAAAAAGCAGTGATTAAGTGATTCATTATTATGAAGGAGCCTTCATACAGAAATAAATAGTTTCTATGGTTTTTGTCTCTGCATGAAGCTTAATGTATACTTTTCAGGATACAATCCAACAATAATACAATGTTTACTAGCCAATAGAATTTTTTACCTGTTTAGTTTTAATCACATTTCAGAAATCTGGAAAAGAAAGTATAATAATAATAATAAAAAATAAAAGAAAATATTAATTAAATTGTGACCCATGGCCACAGAAATATGTGGAAGGTTGAGGGTTATGAGAGCAGACTTGTGATATTATTAAATGCCAACATAGGCTTCCAGATTTAATTTTAGAAGGCAAGCACAGAATTTAAAACCAGGCAGCGAGAATCAGAGTGAAACAAACCACAGGACTGTCTGACACGGGGAGTAGATGCTGCATTTGTGACGATTCGGCCTCCGACCCCCGGAGGGCGCTTCTCCCTATCTTCTTTGTTGGTTTTTGTTTTGCGTCCTCTTCCTGTTTTCGGTTCGTCATTGTTTCCACCTGTTGTTAATTTCCTGTTTAGTTAGTATTGAAGTTCCTTCCTTTGTCTTTGTCTTTGCTGGCTGATTATAGGTGTTACTGTGTTCGTGTTTGATGTGCCTGGGATTTGGTCAGTAATGAATGTTACCTGGTTTCCTACACTTGTTACTCATCATTTTGTATTTGGTTTTTGAGGTCCTTTGGAATCTGTGTCTTGTACCCGTTTACTAGCGTTTAATATCTCGATCTTGCTTGTATTTGGGTTTGTTTGGTGTTAAAGTTTGTAGCTTCAGGTTTTTGGTTTTTGTTATTAATAACTGTGAGTCTGAAGTTTAGTGTTAAGGTTTGTAGCGTCGCGTTTATGTTTGGGTATTTAGTTCACAGTCACCCGTGTTTGTGTCTTGTTCATGTTTTGTTTCCTTTCTTTAAATTAAATTATTATTTAATTTTACTCCCTTGTCTGTGGTCGTGCGAGTGGGTTCTCCCCAGTTAGTTCTAGAGAGTTTTGTAGTTTCGAGCCTTGGGATTAGGGGATTAGGCTTAGGTGAAGCTTCGCTGTTTCAGCTAGTTTTGGCGCCATCGTGTGGCATTCTGGAGTCAGTACCAGGGGTTCAGGCCATCCCTGCCCCCGGGATTCCAGTTTTTTTGTTTTGCCCTAAGTACCAGTGTGTAACAGCATTAACAAGGAAACTTAATCACTACATCACCACTTTTACATGTATGTCTGCTACAACGTATATAAAGCAGGTGGTTGTGTGGAGTTTATTTATTTAAGGCGTCTGTATGCAACAAACTCAATGCATGTCGCCTAAAACAGAAGAGAACTGAACCAAGCAACAGCACGTATTTCTCGTTTAGTCAAGGAGTGCATCGTCTGAGGCGTCTTTTAATTATATAAATATAACAGGCAGTTACTGAGTCTCAAACTCGGGTCGCCAAAATGTAAATTGTGCTCTCTAACCACTAAGCTACACAACTCAGGTGGAGTCTGTTTCTATACTAACAGCTGTCTCAGCTCTGTTCCCCAGACTTGGAGGTCTTCACCATCACATGAAGCTGAGGTCAGAGAAAGAGGCTACGTTCAGGAGAGGGGACTAGACAAATACAGAGAAGTTAAATACAAATTTAGAAAGGAGGTAGAGCTAGATTAGCCCATGGTGAGAGAATAGAACAGTAATTATCAGCCAACGACACTGCCCTTGTCTGGAAACTGCTCAAGTCGATAAGCAACTATTAGTTGAGATTCGCGGGGCGGCACAGTGGTGTGTATCTATCTATCTATCTATCTATCTATCTATCTATCTATCTATCGATCGTATTCAGGAACTGATGAGAGGGTTGCTGCAGCCGCATTGCATTTAGGGACCGTAAGAGAGCTCTTTGTAGCAGTGCTGGAAGCTGGAACAAACAGAGCCAGTGCGTACACCAACGCACTGGGGTCAGGGACAGGCAGAAGGGTTCTCCATCTTGCTGGAGACAGGACAGGACAAAACCAGTGCAGATGCATTGGCTTCGTCCACTGAAAGGTCCAGAGCCTCGGGCAAAATCAAACCCGACTTTAATAATTTCAAGTTCTTCTGAACAGAGCTGAACTCTGACCACCTTCGATATAATGTCTACAGTTGAAAGTCGATCCATTTCCTTAACCCACTATACATACTGATGTTTTCCACAACAAATATGCATGGGTTTGGGAAAAAAGGAATAATTGTGTGGATTAATTTCTCAGCATAATTTTGAGAATGCTCCTCAAATTTATGAAGGTGGAAGGAGGCATTTCTAGAGTTTTCAGTTCTAGAGTTTTCTTCTATATTTGAGGAAACAAGACCACTCAGCCTTGACAAGAGACATATAAAGTATGATGTATTATAAGCGCCTTAGGGAGACAGACTTTGACTGTTGCTCAATTAATTCCTTTGGATACTGGAAATGATCTGATAAATCTAGATGCTAGCTTAGGTTGCCTTTGTTACAAACTACTACTTCTACTAGGACTTAAAAACACTGACAGAAGCACAAGGCTCTTCCCTGCAGGCATTTTACTAAGCCACTAGATGGCAGCAGAGAACCCTCCACTAATTCCCTCACTGGGGATACCTAACTAAGAGGCCGCTCTCTCTCTCTCTCTCTGAGCCTAGACAGATAGATGTTTGGACCTAAGGGGGCAAAACAAAACAAACAGGAAAGGACAGACACAGACCGGATAGATTGATGTGACACACTCAGGCCGACATGATAACAGGACTGACAGAACCTATAACATACGTATATAGGATATATAGAATAACATGACAGATGGACTCCATAACCACATTCTGAAGCAGAATAGAACTCGCAGCTGCCAAGTCGTATTCAGGAACTGATGAGAGGGTTGCTGCAGCCGCACTGCATTTAGGTACCGTAAGAGAGCTCCTTGTAGCAGTGCTGGAAGCTGGAACAAACAGAGCCAGTGCGTACACCAACGCACTGGGGTCAGGGACAGGCAGGAGGGTTCTCCATCTTGCTGGAGACAGGACAGGACAAAACCAGTGCAGATGCATTGGCTTCATCCACTAAAAAGTCCAGAGCCTCGGGCAAAATCAAACCCAACTTTAATAATTTCAAGTTCTTCTGAACAGAGCTGAACTCTGACCACCTTCGATATAATGTCTACAGTTGAAAGCCATACTTTATTTTCTGGTGAGTACTTGGGTCCAGGTTTTTTTGCTGGCCTGGAAATCATACTGTAGCTGCAGACCGACTGTAACAGGGCCTGCCTTACTTTCTTCCAGGCATGGTGGCATCTGTGAGACAAAAATGAGGAGGCCTGAAGCCATACATGACCTGAAACTGAGACAATCTTGTAGATAAGGCTTGTAAAGAATTATGTGCATATTCCACCCATGTAAGATTATCAGCCTCACGATGATTCTTTAGAAAACAGGATTCTCTCACTGGTCTGGAGCTTCTTCTTTAAACACTTGTTCTGATCATTTAACTGAGGATGGAATCTAGAAAATGAGCTCACTGTGATGCCCAGATTTTTGCTAAGGCTGTCTAAAACTTGGCCATGAACTGAGGGCTCCTGTCTGACACAATGTCTGATGGTATACCATGGAGACAAACCTGGCCACATAATTGTATATACATATGTGACCAGGTGTAGAATAACCAGACACAGGCAGCTCTAAAATGTATGGGCCTTTAATTTCCTGACTGTTCACTTATAGAGAACAGCATTTATTTAGTTGGGACAGCCTCAAGTGATAATGATCAAGACATCTCTCTCAGATATTGGCTTTGAATAAACAAAAAGGCTCTTCCTGAACATACAACATGAGCAACATGAACAAAGTTAACAGTAAGGAAGACAACAGTAGTGGTCTATTCCTAAAATTCAACTTTATTTATATAGCGCCAATTCACAACATCAGTTATCTCAAGGCACTTTACAAGTAAGGTTTAAGACCTTCACAGCTAAACCCAACAAATCCCACATAGAGCAAGCTTTTAATTGTAGCCAATCAATAAATTGTACATTTTAATAGCAACAGTGGAGAGGAAAAAATCCCTCTCTGGAGAGGAAGAAACCTCCAGCTGACCCAGGCTCAGTGTGGGCGGCCATCTGCCCTGACCGGTTGGGGTGAGGAGTTAGAGGAGATAGAGAAGAGAGAAAAGAACACAACCACAACAAAACAAGCAGCAACTGAACACAGGCAGGATGGTTGGACCAGCAACTGAACACTTGAGACACACAGCTCTGAGTCTGACGATACCTGTAGATGAGAATAGAGAGAGAGGGAAAAGAGACAGTTAGTCACATGTGGACATGGAGGCATGTTAGTGGATAGAAGAAACCAAAAAAAACTCAGTGAATGAAGGAGGTCCCCCAGCAGTCTAAGTCTATAGCAGCTTAACTAAGAGATGGTTCAGAGTGACCAGAACCATCTCTAACTATACGCTTTGTCAAAAAGAAAGGCTTTAAGCCTAGTTTTAAATCTAGAGAGGGTGTCTGCTTCTCGACCCTAACCTGGAAGCTGGTTCCACAGGAGAGGAGCTTGGTAGCTAAAGGCTCTGCCTCCCGTTTTACATTTAGAAACTCTCGGAACCACAAGTAGACTAGCACTCTGAGAACGAAGCGTTCTGTTGGGAGCATAAGGAGCCATGAGGTCTTTAAGATAAGATGGAGCTTTATTATGAAGAGCTTTGTAGGTGAGAAGAATTTTGAATTCTATCCTAGATTTGACAGGGAGCCAATGCAGAGAAACTAGGAGAAATGTGATCTCTCTTCCTATGTCCAGTCAGACTCTGGCTGCAGCATTTTGAATTAACTGGAGGCTTTTCAAAGAGTTATTGGGACAACCTATGAGTAGGGAGTCATAGTAGTCCAGCCTAGAGGTAACAAATTTAATTAATTAATTTTTCAGCATCACTCTGTGAGAGGATGTTTCTAATTCTAGCAATATTTCTAAGGTCAAAGTAGGCGTTTCCAGGGATTTCTTTTATTTATTTGGTGCATGCTCTTAGTGAGGCTCGCAGTTCAGAAGATACTTCGACTAATCTAGCCTCTGGACAAGCCATATGTGCAAAGTAAGAAAACTCATCTCAACTTATTATAGTTTTTCCATTTTCCAATTTACACAAACCATCGCTGTACAGCAAAACGATCACACGGCAACCTCCATTTATGCCTACCTAACAGTTCTATAAAGTTCTGTCACTGTCCATTTCTGACAAGGAGACAACGTTGTCATTGACTGTGATATCATCAGTGAGTGAATTTGAATTCTGGCAGGTACTGCCATTATACATAGAGTTTTACTTGCTGGATAATGCAAGTCACTACTCTTGCCAAAGAGAAGTATAACCTCTTCATTTAGAATGAATACCATTTTCTTTCTATTTCTTATTTTTTCTGACTAGGCTACAGTCTCCCCTACCCCAAAGTCAATGTCTCTGTGACTTCTTAAACATCAACATTAGCCTGGAGCTTCGAAGTGTAAAAAACCACATGCGCCTAGGACAAGACCTCGGACAGTACCTCTGGCGTCAAAGATTATTACATTAGTAGTACAGTGTTACACGCGCACGTTTAGGCAAGCTAAACGGGTATCTCTTGTTCTAACGCTTCTACATGGGGACTGCCTTGGGGGAGTAGCCTGTGGAAGAGCGTGGAGTAGCATTGTATGCATAAACCAGTTCTGCAAAGTGCTCAGACGGGTGCAATTTTTTCTCAGTGGGCAGTGTTCTTAAGAGATCATGGAGGGTCCTATCAAACTTCTCACACTGGGGGTTTCCTTGAGGGTGATGGGATGTGATGCAAGTTTTTCTTTTCCCTATACATCCTGCACAGCTGAGCAATCACAGAGCTTTCAAAGTTTTTCTACCCTGTTTCTTGTAAACACTGGCACCCCATATTTCACAAACAACTTCTTCAAAATAACTTTAGCTGTAGTGTCCGCCTCCTGGCTTCATGTAGGGAATGCCAGGGAAATTTTGTGAAACGTCAGTGAGTAAAAGTACATTCTCACAACCATCATTTGCATGCTCAAGCGCTGTGTAATGAGCAGTCACCATTTACAGAGAACAGGTAGAAATGGGGGGTTTATGGATGCATGGATTTTGTGCTGTGGCAGTTTACTTAACACACACCTTTGGAACTTTTGGCCACACATCTTCATACCTCCCCAGAAACATCTTTGTTTTAATAGACCTAGTGTCCTTTCAATGCCTTGGTGGCCCATTTGGCTCTTTCTTTGAGACATGCAGCATGTAACAACAGCATATTTTTCACAGATACTGGTCGACTACAAGACTGTACCGGTTTAGGCAGACTTTGCATCTCCTGAAATGAGACCTTTTGCCTCCTATCCTAAAACTCACTTCAAGTGTTGGGTCAGGCACTTGTGGAGTTCACTTTTAGAGTAGCTCGGAAACATAGGGGTACTTGCTGATATTGAGCAACTGAAAATGAATATTGAATACTACAAAGATTAGAACAATCAGGAAAGAATAAGAGTTGGGGCTCTCTTGAATCACTCCTTTTCTCAGCATTTCAGAAATGTGATATTTGTGCTGGTTTGGTGGGCCTCATCATGTACTGCACAAAATCTGCATATTTCTGCAACAGCACTTTCTGCTGCTTATGTGTGCCCCCTAGCTGCAGCCTGTTTAGTAGGGCCTGCATGTCCTTGTCCGGTAGCCCTTCTGACTCATGGTAACTTTCTCATGGTTAGCTGAGAGCCACTGAAATTTTACTTTATATGGGTCACCCACCATATTATGGTTCTAGCAGGGAGCGTGACATCTTGTAAAGAGATAATGACTTTGACTGTGAAAATGTGACTATTGCTAGATACTGTAGTGGTCATAACCATCACTCTACCAGGCAGTGTTGTATTATCAGGTTCTAGCAGCAGACAGTAGTTATCATTGCCACATCTCTTAGGTCCCCTCATATAAACTGTGGAGACTGACCAAGCTGGCAAGTTACATTTGTCTTTTTGTGCTATGTGGTATTTTGTCCACTAGCTCCGCCTCCTTTACATGCCAACTATCCTCCCTCCAATCTGAATTCAGCTCTCTGGCTAGAGCTGCATGAAACTCAGTGAGTATCAACTCTCTGCATTGTCATTCTAATGATACTAGGTGGAGATTATAAAAATTATAAAAAAAAACCCCCACATTTCAGCATGGTGATTCCCATCACTTGGATATCCAGTTCAACATAGCCTAAGTAGAGTAATGGGAATTTGTTAGCTGCAAGATGTCTTGGTCTTCCCCATGGAGGTGGTCTCCGGAAAAAAGAAAAAATCTGTTATTTCCTGAGTCTAAAAGGCAATTCAGGGAATTGTGTTTGATTTCAATGTCTACTACAGGACATCTGCCCACAGCCCAGAAAACATTCTTTGCTCAGAGTCTGCCCCTTAATATCCCTCCAATTGCCCGGCTCATGACAACCATGGACCTGTAGTGGTAAGAGATGTCCCAACTCAGAAGAATTCAAAGAGAGAAAGAGAGGCAGAGTTTGTCACCTGAAAAACACAGTTTTCAACTGTGGCCACACGTGACGTCGTCTGCGTCCAGGCACCAGCCAGAAGAACGCTGTCCTCAATTTGGCTTCTATTTTTGTTCTGTTTATGACGCCAAGAATCTCTGTAGTGGTCAGAGATGTCCCAACTCAGAAGAATTCAAGCCGAGGCAGCATTAGGTTCAAATAATCAAACATGAATTTATTTTCAGTGGTGAAATGAGAAATATGCAAAGACAGGAAAACAAAGTCACCTCTCTCTCCTGCGGGAGATGCTCACAGGCCCGTGGGGAAGGACACAGCTCACATCTCCCTCGTCACATTCTAGGGAGTTGGTTTTTAAACCCAGAACAAGGGTCAGAATGTGAAGATTTCAAGAATTGTTTGTCCAAAAACAGACTGTTTTGTCTAAAGGCCAGATTGTCCTCAGACCCATGGCAAGCAAGCCTGCACAGCCTAGACTGTTCTACTCTATTCTAAACCCTTTAGCTGAGCTATTATTTTGATTACTTCCTGGAGAGTCATGATCAGGTCATTGAATAGGCTATCAGGTGGATCTGCACTTAGCAAGTGTTGATCTGAGCTGTGTTGTGGATTTTTATCAAAAAGAGTCTTAGTTGTCTTTCTACATTTATTAAGGTCTGAAGGTACAGATTCATACAGAGTATGTAAACATACTTTTCTCCCTAACAATAGTTAACAACGTCTGCAGTATGATGATGTTTTTTCCCTTGTGGTCAAAATGTATAGCATAAAAACAGGAAACATCTGCTGCTCTTAGCTGGTAGTTTTAACAATAGAAGGTGTTGCCTTCTAAAGAAGTAAAGAATCATGATATTTTACCTATTCTGCTGAGCTCAGAATAATAATAATAAAACAAGTGACAATAATAATTTCTACTCAGGATGTACAATAGAAAATTCCCTTACAGCTGGTGTCCAGAAGGTTTCTTCTCCTTGCCACATTGAGACTATGGGGTTGGCTCTCGAGGCTCCACACATTGCTTCTTCCCAGACATCAAACAGGTTAGACTGGGGCTTTTCTGTAATCAGCCAGGGCAACTCATGACAGAGCACCCTCTGTCCTGCACACCTTCAATGAACTAATCTCAAATCACCTGTTGGAGGTCAGCAACTACGCTAGGAGAAAGCTTCATCTAAAGCTTCATCTTTGCTTGGGTCACCAGTGAAGGGTGTGATCTGTTTCAGTGCAGCTGTAGGATCATCGGCTGCATAGCTGGGCCTGGGACCTTCCTCCTGTGGAGGCAAAAACCTGTCAGGCACCTGGTGAATGAATCAAAAACCAATCAAAGTTTTCTTTCTGTTGTCTTTAATTTTTGCAAGAGAAGAGAAGTACACAGAGTCAGTGCAAAACTGTCCTGCCTGAGTGTAGTTCTAAAATCTCGTCTGTGCCTACCTAAATACCTCCTCCGTTGCTAGGGAGTAAAGATGTGTCTTGTCGTTATCTCAATCTTAACGAAAGACAGTCCACAAGGGACTTATCAGGTCACAACTCAGGGTCAGTCACTACCTTGCACCAACGTGGAAAATGTAACAGAAACAAAGTAAATAAAAGTTCTGCTGCCATGCTCTCACCATGGCCCCATGTCGTAAACCAATTTTAACTAGACAGTGTCTCTCCACCTAGTTCGAAAGCTTACCTCCCTTTCTCAAGGCAGAAGAGAAGGCTCATTGTTCTAAAACATTTCTGTAAGCAGGTATAACACATTCTATGATTACTTCACTTAGTATAGATAAAAGCAAATACATATGAGGGTATATCAAGTAATATGAATCAGAGTTCTGTCACAAGGGAAAATACCCATATAGTAAAAATTCCATTACAATCCCTCCCTTTTGATTATTAATTCATCAACACACAAAGTGAACAAAGAAACATCAATATAGCTAAATTCACGAAAGCTTTGTTTAGCTACCATCATATTATATTATAACTAATCCCGACTGAGTTCTCTGTTGTTGTGTTAGTGCTTGGTCCCAGCCGATCCAACCAAGATGCTGATGTTATGGGCGTTGTCCTGTCCTGGTCCATGATGCCAGTGCAATAGCCAACCAGTTTGTATGGAGTTCACAAGAGCAACTGGTCTTTGTAGTGTCGTAGGGAGTTGTTGTCACTGTTAGGTTTCCCTCCCCTTTGTCACTAGAGACACTACTGCACTGTACAGATGTGTAGCGTTGAAATCCCTCGTAGGTGGTACCACTGTGTATTTGTTTTCTCGGTGTGTGCAGTATGTGCTATGCTAAAGTGTATTCACCGGTGCAGTGGAGAAACACTCAACGTGTCTCTCCCACTGTGCTGGTCAACGCCGCCCCTCGTAGAACAAGGGTGTTACTGCTGATCAGAGCCCTCGTGCTGGTGGACAGCTGGTGAGAAGTCATCTACTGGCTCCTTCCTGCAGTGGCTCGCATGGATCCACGTCGCCCTCTCTGCGACCTTCACTGCCATATGCGTAGTCAGTAGCACCTGGAAGGGTCCAACCCACTTGCGTGCCTTCCAGTGTTTAGGGCGATGTTCTCGTACCACAATCCAGTCGCCTGGTTCCAGAGAGTGTAGTGGCCCTTGTGCTGGAACTGGTAAAGCTGCTGTCACCTGCTGAGAGATCTGAGAGAGAACGGCAGCCAAAGACTTACAGTACTGTAACATGTCATCTTCACAAAGTGAAGTGGATGGTAACGGCCTCTCAGTGGGATGTGTTCCCATGTGTGGCACAGATCAGAGAAATGCCCAGTCTGATCATTAGATCTCTCCCTAGCAAATTTATCGGGCACAAATCAGAAAACATGAAAGCATGCTTGAATGTGGTACCATCTGGAGTAAGACATGTCAAAGGTTTGGTTAAATATTCTTTTACTGTTACCCCCGAAGCCCCAACACTATAAACATAATTCCCTCTCATTCTTGGTGGAGTTTTAAGGACTGAGGGCGTCATCACAGAGCGTGTAGCTCCACTGTCTACAAGAAAAGTGATTTGCTCCATTTATTGTTAAAACCATTTCAGGAAATTGCATGTGTGGTTCAGTCAGGTGCACATAGGTGCCTTGTGGTGTTTTCATTCTACTTTCTAAATTCATCAAACACTGTAAAATCATTTCTGAATCTATGCAAGGTAAGCCTTCATTGCAGTTAGTAGAAGCATTTGAGGTTAGGCATAGCAAGCGTTCCTAATTGCAATGGCCAGCAATAGCATCATCAGTGGATGTTTGTGTAAGCGTGTCTTCATTGCGGTGTGTGTGTGTCAGTGCCATCACCTCCCTCCTCAGCCTCAGCTACACCATCACTGGGCCCAGGCCGTCTCCTCACCCGTCAGTCCGCCCCCGTTGCAGTGGTTGTAAGACAGACGGGTCTGGTTGTTTTTGCTGTTGTTGTTGTGGTTGCAGTTGCAGGACAGACCAGGTCCGGGACCAGCTTCAATGCAGTGATCTGCGGATAAAGAGAAGACGCACTGGGACAGTATGGTGGTGGCTGTTTGCAGGGTGCAGAATTATTTTCTGTTCTACTTTCAACTGTAGTCATCTCCTTTTATAGTTTTCTCTCTCTAGTTTCAGCTTCATTTTTCCATTGTTGCCAGCATTTTCTATGCTTTTCCACATTATCTAAATCTTTTGACTTCAAATTCTTTAGATAATCTTCACAGTCTTTTCCTCAACTTTTGTTCATCTTCTTTCAATTGTTTTTTTTTTCCTTTTCCTGTTCTTCCCCTAAATGTCGATTTGATTAATTTTTAATGAACCACCCTCTGGGAACCCATATTGTTTTGTCCACACAGAAAGACAACTGATACTATCGTCTCCATATTTCTTCCTCATGATATCCACACTGGGACCCTGTGGCTCCAAGCCAACTTTACCATAACTGCTCCCCATGGTGCAGGACTACGCGTAGTTGTACAGTCACAGACGTCTCTGTGAAAGTTCGATGCCAAATTAACGTGTTCACCGACTAACACTCATATCAGCGTCATATTATAAAGTGTTCACTGATTAACACTTTCCCCAGGACACATGAGAAGCAAATATGTCAACGACTCACCAGGTTTACCCGTTTGAGTAATTTTGAGTTCATAGGATCCGTCCGATGGAGCACAGAGGTGATGATCTCCCTCTGTTTTTGTAGAGGAGGTTGAGGCTGAGCTGCGCTCAGGGCAACACCTTTTCCGCCGTCAGCGACCCCTCCGACAACCACCAGCGGATCCCACTTCTGACACTAAATTGTGGAGGCAAAAACCTGTTAGGAACCTGGTGAATGAATCAAGCGTCCGACATCCCAAAATATCTCTCTTGGAGTCATATAGTCTGTTGGGGCAAAACTTTTTGCTGTCCTTTAGCAACCAGTTTTTCTTGGGGTCGTTGTGCAGCAACCCTTTACCCCTGGGCAGCAGCCTTTGGTTCTGAAGTCTGATGTCCTCACTCGACCCTTCAGAGGTTCAACGCCGTTGTTATCAAAGTGAACTCCTCTTCACCACTACTGTTGTCTTAAATCTTGAACCTACTGCCTATATATATATATAAGAGCTAAAAGAGGCTGGGAGTGTGTGGCCAGCTGTAGAATAAAAAAGACTAGACACAGGCAGCTCTAAAATTTATAGGCCCTTTATTGTTCATGTATAGAGCATTAATTTAGTTCAAATTGGATTTTCAAGTATGTGTGGGCAAGGGCATCCAGTGATAATGATTCAAAACAAAAACACTCATGTCTCTCCCATATTTGGAAAAAAATAAATGAATATAATATATATATGTAATCATAATATAATATAATCATGTCTGGTTACAGAGTAGTTGCTTGCCCTGTGAGAATGCCATCAAGATAAACGAAGACCAAGTTATTTAGCAACGTCAACCCAGAAATCTAAAGTGCCCCAACTCAGAAAGAAAACCTATTCCTGGTGGGTAAATCTGTCACTGAGTGCGCTGACTTGTAGTAGCTAAGGTAATTTTTCAGTGACCTAATGGAGCCTCGAGTTTAGGCCCTGAGTTGGCATTTGCCCCTCAGTCTATGAGTACGTGGACAGTTACTTGGTCACAGACAGATCAAAATCTGTTCTCATTGGTGAGGAACAGAGAAACATAATCTTTAAATTAATCTAACTCAGTAGCGTGCTCACCCTTCGTAATGAGCCCTCTCTTACAGCCTTTTGAAGCCTTTTTCATAATTAATACTACATCACTGCTGTTTAGATGCAGTATGTGACATAAAGGACCTAGGGGGAACAGTTGAACTGTGTGAATGAGTCATTTCACATCCCCACAGATGCAATCATATGTTAATGTTTATGTTCTCACCTGGCAGCAGTGACTGTTCAGAATAGCAACTAAAAAAACACAATCACTCCAATCTCAACCAGTGAATTAGTCACTGTGCTATTGTATCTAAATAAACTACAGCTCAACTGCCTAAATGTTGAACAACCATTCATTTACTTAGAATTTCAGGACAAGGATATTTATTTAACAAAGGAAGCTTCATATTAAACAATACATGATTGTGCCTGTTTTAGTGACCCTTCTTAAAAACTGCATTGACATTCCATTTTTTTATTTAAATAAACTACATTTAAAGTTTAGCACATGCATATAAATAACTGTAACATGTAACTAAATATAAATGTAAAAAAATTGCAAAAAAAATTCACAAAATTGAATTGTTAGATTCAGTTTAATCACGTTATTCTGAAATCACTTGAAGAGGAGAAGCATTTGGTACCATTATTTTTATACCATATTTTTTCTATGTGTTTTATTCAATGAACTATACTGTATGAGGTGTTAAATCACTGTGTTTCTATAAGAACCATAGATATTCCTCTAGCAGAAGTAGCCACAGTAGCAATTCAAATGTTTTAAACCACTGGACCGTTTTCTGAATCAACTGCATCAGCTGAATCAAAGTTTCAGAAAGCTTAAATTCTGTCATCACTATTATAATGTATATATAACATGGTTGTTTAACACAAGTTTAGAACCATTACCATTTGCTGTTAAATGTACTGTAGCGTGATTGATGAATGTGAGACAATAGCCTGAATAGATTGTGAAATTATAAAATGCTTGGACTTAGTTACCTAGCCACAGACAGGAGGCTTGCCTACGCAAATGTGAACAACAGCTTACTTGATCCCAGACCTCAGCCTGATTTCTCAGAGGTAGGTAATAGGTAATACAGCTAAAATGAAAGAAGGCACTGAAAAAAACACAGCAACTGAAAAAAACACAAGTACACCAAGAAACAATTAGGCAATTGTCATTGAAAACAAAGTATTTAAATTGGAAACAAATGAAGGAAGTTCATGTGCTTGTACAGTAAATAACAAATTTCAACAACAAACAGTTATTCACATTATTCAACATGAATATTTCTTTGTTCAATTGATTATGTTTACAATGTTTGTAAACAAAGAATGGTTATTTTTGGTCAATTTACAAAAACTGTAAATCAACTCAAATTTTGTGTTTTCACGTCAGGAAAGTGATGGCATGGCCTAGAAGAATTGCTGCTGTTTTGAAGGCAAAGGGCGGTCACACCAAATGTTGATTTGATTTAGATTTCTCGTTTGGTTACTCACTGCATTTTGTTCATCTATGAAAATAAATGTTTAACACGTCCACTTTTGAAAGCATTCTTTGTTTATAGCTTATATATATATATATATATATATATATATATATATATATCTAAATGGCAAATAAATTGTGGTTCAGATTTTTTGAAAGTTATCCATGTGTGTGTGATTGCAGGTGCAAGATTTTGGACTGCAGCATTTGTTTAGTATGAGGAGTCTTCGTCTACTGTCTCTTGCAGGTGGGATTCTTGCTCCTTTTTTCACTTGAACCACACCGAGATGTTTTGATATATTATATAACTCATGAAGGATTTATGCATGATATAGTAGAATTGAAATGTTTTCATGGAAATGCATTATGACTCAGATCAGTCACTTTCTCACTGTTTATATAGACTGACCAACTGAAACATGTTATACTGCATTTAGTGGTTTATATAGTTGTTGCTTACATGTGCTCTGTTGTGGAATCCTATAGTGCCATCTACTGCTAACTAGAGTGAAAGGGTCCGTGATGGACTGTTTCCAAATTGATAAATTAATATTTTTTGCTGTGAATTGTTGTACAAAAACAATTAAAATCACTTAAAGTGTGTGAAAAAACAGAGTTCTGTGAAATTGATTGATTGATTAAATATTTTAATTCTGTAGTTGGTTAACTCCATAGGAGAACACAGTTAGAGTTCAAAATTTGACTAAATATACATCTTTAGTGATCCAGTCCAGTTGCCATGACTCTGTTTCCAAGTCCACAGTTGTATATGACCATGCTTGGTGCCAGTGACCTCAGTGTTGTTCTTTTTCCTGTGTCACCTACAGGCTGCCCCCTGCTGACCACTACTGGTCTGTCAGGCTTAATTCAGCTGCAGGAGCTGGAAGAACTGGAGCTGACCAACTGCCCCGGAGCCACTGCTGAGCTCTTCAAATACTATTCCCAGCATCTGCCTCACTGCATGGTCATCGAGTAAGATCACAGACCCATCCTGTCAACAAAACGACCGCCACACTTCAATCTTCCATCTTTTTAGTCGTCCTCAGTCATTTCCCAAATGCTAACCAGGAGGCTAAACTGCTTCTTCTCTATTACACTGATCCCACTTACCTGTTCTTACCCTTCTTAATCTTCCTTCACACCCCACTGATTATACTGATCCACAGGCGGACATAAAGGCAGGATGTCGGGTGATGGTACATGCCAGACCCCAGGTTGATGGGATAGTGCTTGAGCCTCATTTAAGAAGATGCTGGAGTGAAGAGCTTGGTGTGACGTCTTGTCTGACAGCAAGATATTTTTTCAAAACAAACACAGTTTTTTGTTTACAGCGAGAGCTTCTCTGAGGAAGCTGAACGATTTGTTTTTGTTATTTAAGAGGATCCTGAACGAAGTGACATGCACAGGTACATATGAAGCGCAGAAAAGATAGCAAAAGGGAATCAGAGACTTGTGTCTGAGCTAATACGATGGAACTTTCACATGTGCTCATACACTGTAAAACACACTCACACATACTGTCTATGATAAGTGAAACAAATGTTAGCCCTCAAGACCATGAGTGCTGACGGTTTTATTCCATCACTCTGTATATAACTGCTGTTTCCCTTTTATTCCAAGAAGGTATCAAAGGTTTCAAAAGAGACACCCATCAATCATACAGATGGGACAACACTCTTTCTTCCTTCCTGTGTGTGTGACATAGACTCACAGGTTTCCGTCTTTTAGGGATACCAACACCTGTTCTCCATTTCTGTGTCTTATCAGAAATCAAAAATAATCAAACAAAATAGAAAATGAAATTTTGAAAAACAACTGTTTACATTGTTATTTTGTGTTGAGTTGCACGCTTAATTGACTCATTGTGTCAATTCTCCTCTGCGCTCTTCATTATTTGTACAAAGTATAATTTGATTTACAGCTCAGAAGAGGAACTTGTTGTCAACTGTGAATGTTGTAATTTTTGAGTGGAAAATGCATCACTGATGCAGCACTACATGAAGAAGCAGTCCAGAGGAAACCAGAACTGTGCATGATGCATTTGATTTATATGCTGGAGGGTTGTTGTTTTTTTTTGCTGGTGATAAAATGCTTTTTTCTCAAACTAAAAATAGAAGAGAGTTATGATGGTAATGACTTGTGGTAATGATGGTAATAATTAACAGTTGTTATCAGAGGGAAATTTGCAGCCCATCCTTTAGTTTAAGACATCTAATTTGTAGGATTGCTGCACAAATTTAAAGGTTTTAAACCTTTGCTGACTCCCTGGTTAAAATTATGTTCTCACAGTGTCCACAACAGGAAATGCTCAGAAATAAACAAGTGCTTAGAGCACTTGTGTGAAAACTTTCAAAAGATTATTCAGTTATTTTTTTCATCACAAACCCAGATACAGATAAACATACTCTTAAATACTGGGATTATGTTGAAGAAATAAGTTTAACTTAGTTTATCTCAATTATTTGATGATACTGGGATAATATGACAGCTGCTTTTAAAAACATAGCTGCATTTGTCTAGTTGTGTTTTCTCTCTATAGCTCACAGCATTTGCATTAGCCTTAAAAGGTACGTATTGAAACACCACGCTGCAAACTACAATTTGAAATCTTAAATTGTCAGGAAGGATGACTGTAAAGATTCCCAGTCAGACACGTCATGTTTGTCCCAAAGATGCATCTCAGTGGTAACAGGACTTTTAACTAGAGTTTTTGCTGAAATTTCATTCAAAAGGCTCATCAGGTTTGAGCACAGAGTAGTGATCAGAGAGGTAATTTAACCCACAATTAGTCATATTTATTTGGTAGAGAAGGTGCAGGGAAATTTGGACAATTTTCAAACTTCCAAAATTTCCATTTTAGAAAATTTTGAAAAAAAAGAATAATTTTCAATTTGGAATTCTCAGCATCTAAGGTACGATATGTCTTCGATTTTCATACAGTCTGAGCAAGGCTGGTTACGCTTTGCATACATAATGCCTTTGTACTGCTAAACTCATACAAACCAGTGCCTGTATTTCTGTCTCTGGGTTGGAAAAATTATTTATTCATTAATGTATATTGATGCTACGAAGGAAACACCTTTAAGGTAGTCAGGTCCCCCAACTCCAACTCCGCTATCATCCGTTATTAAAAGGAAATGGGTGTGATACTGTGCTGCTTTTTGCCTCTCGTGTGACCTGAGATGTGCAAACTGCCAACTTAATGGATTGATGTCAGTGTCAGCCAGTATTACATTGTGCCAAATACCTCTGCAGCAGCACATAAAATGTGTCTGGTTGCCTGTAATTGAACACTGACTACACTGAAATGGGCTGAGAGTGTAGTCTACAGATATGGCAGCCAATGCAAGGTTTTTGTTGGTCTATATTTCTGTTTCAGGGAGGATTGTTTTAGGAATTGTTCTGCATCTATTCATTGTACAGAGGTATATTTATTTATTTATTTATTTAAATTACGTTCTTATTTATTTATGTGATTTATTTATGAAAGAAACATTTTCAATGACTTTAGTTTTATGTGATTTGTTTCAAAATTTAGCCTGAATAGGGTTTTGTCTTAATTGCTGATTTATTAAAATTTACATTCTTTTTTGAAACCTGGACCCATATGTGAAATAATACTAGTTACACATTAAACATACACTCTTTTAGACACGGCTGACCATTGTTAGCACTGATTTAAAGTCTTCATAGTGTGCAAGAGTGTATTTCTTCTGTACAAATGTGTATTAACTTTGTATCACTGTTTGGTTCATTACTAAGGATAAAAGAGGCAGACACTGGACAAGTCATTGTCCTGAACATGGCAGCAAAATGATGTAACACCTGTATGAGAAATTGAGGTCTATCATGCAATGTTTACACTGTCTAATGGCAAATGGCAACATCTGTCATTTGATGATGCAGAAGATGAAGATTCTTTGGAAGCCTATTCCTAGTAAATGTCTACACGTTACTTATCAACTGTATTTTTCTACTCTAATGAAGAACATCATATATATAAGCAACATTTACTACAGGTGCTTGTGCCCTGTAGCCCAGAATTCAGCCATATCACATAATCATCATTAATTGGCTGGCAATGATAAAGTTATAATTGTTTTCTCCCCCTACAAATTGTTTTCACTGACCAACTTAATTGTATTTTGTAAATAGAAGCAAATTTTGAGTTTGACTGACACAACCAAAAAAGTAGGGATAGAGTGACAAAGGACAAAAAAGCACGGCTACTTAATGCTATGTTTTTTTTTCATAACATCAAATCACATGCCATCTTTACATAGTCAGACTAAGACCTTAAAGAGTTATTGTAGAAAACCCAAAACATTCATATTAAGAATGGCAATCTGCCTGGACAGTTTGAGAAGAGTGGAAAGAGGGGAAGAGAGCAGCATACAGTAAGTGAGAATTTCATAACTGGGTAATATACAAAAGGTGAATCAGTTTAATATTAATAATTTAAAAAAGCTAGGTCACGACTGACCACAATGTGCCTAACTTTGTTGTGTCAATGTCAATCAATACAAAATGTACTTATTATGCTCACTTTTTTGATGAATTCAGAATTGGGTTCTTCTCATTCAAAATGCCACTTGAAATCTCATAATGCAAGGCAAAAAGCCCTACAGTAAACCAAAACAACAACAAACAGTATCCTCACTAGCAAAACAATACGAAATTCGATTAAAAGAAAAGGTAATACCTATAGTATGCAAACATGCTCCTGTTCGAGTAATTTTAATGTGTTGCAGCATCAAACTCAAAATTTTCTTATATTTAATTAATCTAATTGATTTGATCAATGTTTTTTTTCTTTGTGCTTTTCTCAAATAAATAAAAGTTGAAGTGAATTAAAAATCACAGATTTAAAGTGTTTGTATTTTAGAGAAGTAGTACAAGTTGTACAAGGGGGTGTGTTAAACCAACACTGACATTTTTCATGTGCTAAAATCTACATTTACATCATACATTTGACAATATTGTTTTTTTCTGTTCCAGCACATCTGCTCATACTGTCTTTGAGTTCTCTGACCCTGATTCACAGTTTTATTACTGATTAACACAAACGTCTTTTCATTTTTTTTGTCTTTTTAACCTTTAATAAGCTTCAAATGAGTAAGTTTATAAATCACAAACCTATGACAGACACAAACATTTGCTGAAGTAAACATTTTTCACTTCTACAAATACCAACAGTCTTCAGTCTACAACTTTAAATAAGTTGCAAAATAAATACTGGCAATTTACTCCTTTAGTGTATTTAGCTCACTGCTACTTGTACTGCTCTCACATTGAAGGAAACCTATCTTGCACTGATGACCAGCAGCTTTCATGCTATAGTAACTGGAAATGTTTTGGACAAATTCATGGACTCATAGTGTCAGCACCAGATGTGGTCAACAAGTAGTTTTGATTTAATTCAGTTTTGATATAATTCAATCTAATTCAGAAATTAACTGATTGTAGATAAAGCTGTGATGCTCACACAAGTATACTGCATGTCAAGAATTTCAATCACATGGTAACATATTGCACAGACGATCTCTAAATGGAAAATTGATTTGGGTATCACCACTGACGTTCGTTAATACAATATATATAACATTCTTCATATAACACATTACACAAGATAAAGAATGTTCCAAATGGGTCTCACAAAGTCTTGTCCACATTGCACAGATAATACAACAGATACTTACTGTACATGCATTCTGGTCATGTCCATCTGTGCCACAATTGTGCGAACACCTATCAACCTGCTTAAGGTATCCAATCCCAGTAACACCTGCACTATGTGTTTTAGAAGATCTAAGTGGGATTGACCTAAACACAAACACGTCACAACTACTGCTCACTGCTCTCTGTCGCAAAGAAAATCATCCTAATAAATTGGACAACTAAAAAGAAATTAAGCGTTACTAATTATTTGAACAATATGTCAGATTATACAACTTTAGAAACACTTCTTCTTATTCTTATTCTTAGTCTTATTGCTTAAATCATTGTCTGGAACTCCACTCTCATTGGTGGTGATGCATTTGGCCGAGGTACTGTGCTGTGTCTGGCAGTGAAGTGTGGGAGGGGTACCTAGAGCTGGACACACATACACTCACCGGCACCTTATTAGTTACATTTGTCCAACTGCTCGTTAACGCTAATTTCTAATCAGCCAATCACATGGCAGCAACTCAATGCATTTAGGCATGTAGACATGGTCAAGACGATCTGCTGCAGTTCAAACCGAGCATCAGAATGGGGAAGAAAGGTGATTTAAGTGACTTTAAACGTGGCATGGTTGTTGGTGCCAGACAGGCTGATCTGAGTATTTTAGAAACTGCTGATCTACTGCAATTTTCACGCACAACCTTCTCTACGGTTTACAGAGAATGGTCCGAAAAAGATGAAATAACCAGTGAGCGGCAGATCTGTGGTCGCAAATGCCTTGTTGATGCCAGAGGTCAGAGGAGAATGGCCAGTACAGTTCACTGAACCCAAATGGCCTCCACAGTCACCAGCTCTCAATCCAATAAAGCACCTTTGGGATGTGGTGGAACGGAAGATTTGCATCGTGGATGTGCAGCCGACAAATCTGCAGCAACTGCGTGATGCTATCATGTCAATATGGACCAAAACATCTGAGGAATGTTTCCAGTACCTTGTTGAATCACGAAGCATTAAGGCGGTTCTGAAGGTAAAAGAGGGTCAAACAAGCAAATTTTGAGTATCACGGCCTTAGGAAGGTGTACCTAATAAAGTGGCCAGTGAGTGTATATTTACGGGCCGGGGGGGGGTGGTCTCTTACTGGGGTCCAGAAGACAAGGCTGTGCAGCTCTGCCTGGGGGGTGGGCACTTCAGTTCATGACATCTGCCCTCCTGAACCTGGGGTGTGTGGGTGCCCCAGTTACTGGGTCTTTTCTCACCACCTCGATGAATGATGTAGTTTTGCTGTTTTACTAACGGGATTATGGGATGTACTACATTGGAATCGGTAGGCATGTGTGTCAAGCTTAGCTGTAAGTTCTGATGTCATTCTTTATTATTACTTTCAATAATAATGTTATGGTGTTTGTGGTCCATTATAAGTATCTATACATGTTGTATGCATGCATGTATTCATTCTTCTTATTATTTGTATTATTACCATTATTCATATTATAATTAATAACATTTTATTATTTATTATTATTTATTACTCATTACCTAATTATTCTCAATTAATGTAGTTGTATTTATGTTGTTTTTTTGTCAATGTTGGTTGTATTCTGTGTTCTGTTCCGTTCAGAATCTATCTCTAAGGGCCGGATTGTAACAGAGCCCGCCATTGCAATGCTGGATTCCAGTCGGCCTGTATACCTGGACCACACAGCCCAGGCAGCTGGAGGGAAGGCAGACAGGACCAGACCAGACAGACTAGGACAGGGGAACCATGACAGACAAGAACTAGACTACTATGACAACTATGAGACAGTCTTGGACTTGACATGACAGGGGACACAAGACGTGACAGACAAAAATAACTTAAAATGTCCAACGTTTATAAATGGTCACATGTCGCTTCATGGTGGTCTTAACAAAAACAAAAGTAGTTTTCACCAGCTGATGCTGGGCCAAAACAAAAGAGGCAGACTCCAGGGGCCATGAGAGCCCCCTCCCCCAGACTGTAGTGGACTCTGATTGGCTGCTGGTGGTTGTTACTCTCATTGGTTAGGATTGTTTAAATAATCAAAACGAAGTGATAACAGACGCAACTGGGGACTCGCCTTGACGAGAATACTGACAGTTTGCATTTTCATTTGAATTTTGACACCCACAGAGCTTGGAATAGTCACTTTCGATATTGAACTGCCAATTGTAAAAATAATTTTTAAATTACATGACCAGATAGCAAATTAAGTTGCCAATTGACAAGTGAATTGCCATTTGAATTATGGGTCTGATAAACTTCCATATAAATATGGTCAACACAGTGAATATATCAAAATTAACACAACATTAAAAACAAAGCCATTCTGTGTGGAAGGAATTGCAGTAACTTAAGGAGAAAACACAGAGGCTCCGTCATTTGAATAAAAAATTGCTGTTAGAGTAACACTGTTAGAGTTAAATATGCCCACCCAGTCAATTGCACCTCTTTGCATAACCTCTGTCTCCGTAAAAGTACCGGAAGTACGCACTGCATGCGGAACAGCCTGAACGTCAAGATTCAATTCGTATCACATAATTATTATCGCAGAAGTCCAGTATTTGAGTATATACCAATTGATCAGAGCTCCTTTAATTGCCGGTTTCCCCCTTGGATTCACTGTCTGCCCTGTGTATGTTTCGGCACATGAAGTAGAAGGTCCAGCTGTGTCTGTGCTGCTGGACTCTTTCCATTAAATATCTATTTTACCTTTCTTGGTTTAGCGTTACTCATGTTGATCTATGTTTTAAGGCTGTTGTGGTTCCAGACATGATGTGATTGCACGTGAGGAAAAGTAAACCAGGTATGAGCTGATCGGGTATGAACCATCTGTCTCTGTCAAAAACGTCATTTTCTTTTTGGGTGCATGGAAATGCCCAAACTAAATAGGTAGTTAATGCACAAACTCTGTTGTATGAAAAAAACAATTATCATATATCTGGCAACACTGGTCAGAGGACAAGAAAAAATAAGTCTGTCTGAGGAGATTTTCCAGGTGTTCCATGCGGCTCCGTCTCCGCCTACCTCCATACCTCCGGGGTCTATGCAGTCAGCCCAGTAAGGAGGGGTTAAACCTACACGGCGATGGTCCTGCTGATCACTCGTGCAGTGCGAGGCCACACATCCGCTGACAAATACATACACCGCGCTGCCCACACACTGCGGACTACTTGTCGTGGATTGTCGCTCTCAAGTTTCTAAAAGTTTTCCCGAAAGTGAACTTTATTGTTTATCTGAGTTGCAGCAGCAGCAGCAGCAGCAGCGCGGAGCTAAGTTTACTCAGACAGGATGTCGAAACTTTCCGTGAATGACCACCTGGAAGGGATTTTATCCGATTTTGAAGGTATGTCATATTAAATCAAAACTTTACTATATTTCTTTTACCAAAACTGAATGTTACGTTGTATATTCCCTGCCTCAGAAGAGCATTTATGCGTGAGCCCTGGATCGGTATTGTCTTGTTAAGTAGTTTTTCCATGAAGAGCCACTGGATAGCGTTACGCCAAACATAATGCAATATTCATCTGATTGTTCGGTTGTTGTTTGTTGAAACATTATTTGTTAAAAATTTTATTTTTTTACAAGTCAGTCTGGCGCTGTTTGTTAGTGAAAGTAACGTGAACACGTCTTAGTGTCTGATGAAATGACACGGACATTTCCATAGAGCAAACAAACTTTTAGTTGACTTTCATTTAAATTGATAAATAAAATTAGTGATGGCAAGTCTTGCAGTCTGTGCTTATCAATGACATCTTGTCATTTAATTTCCATTTAAAATGTAACATTGCAAAATTATTGTTCAAATATACTCGGGTGTGCATAGCCCTGCAGTGAATTCACAAAAAGTACATGTAGATTAAAATTATTAGATTAAATTCAGTTCAGTTAGATTCTTCTTCACTAATGGTGTAATGCATAAAGGGAATGCTTTCCAGTATATTTCTATAATATTGCAGTTACAATGACCTCAGCACTAATATGTTTTTAAAATGGTGTGTATTCATACAATACAGTCAATATTTAGATAAAATAAACGAATGATGCCTAAACATACCCACAACAACATAATAACAACATCCCCCCGGAATATTGTGTCATATTGACTTTGGTAAATAAGAGTAGTTGCTCAGTCGCTTTCTACAATTTTCCTATCCGTGGGTCATGAGTATACTGAAGCCTATCCCATGGGAAAGTTGGTTTATGCTCAATAAGCCTAACTGTATGTCTTGGGAGCAAAGGAGTCAGGGTTTTCATAGTCAACTTAGAGCCTCAATTTTTTTTCATATGCTTAGAGTTTATAATTTGCAGTAGGTCTGTGCCTTTTGTATGACGTTATTTCTGTTGTACAAGTTCAGATTAATTTAACAGTCTTCTTTTGAAGCTTTCCAACCTTCTCTTTGCCTATGTAAAGTTGTCTGAGAGATCCAACCTATCACATCGCAATGGCAACTCTACTTGTTTTTGTATGTCTATTCAAAACTCTGTGGACCATCTTTATTATCTAGACCCTGAATTATCTCATTGACAATGTCTGACTCCACCTCCCAAAAGACGTAGGGGTTCTGAAAGCTTAGTGTTCTCATTCAGATTTATGTACATGCAGGTGACATCTGTGACACTGGACGATGATACTGGGCCTTGTAAAGCCTAAGCAAACCTCCTTTCTATGGCTACCAAAGCTTTGCTTACTCACTGAACCTTTCCACATAATACTCTCCCCCCATTAACACATAACACATAATTCTGAATCACTTGCGCCCTCTGGCTGCAAGTTGCAATTTCTTCAACCTTAACTCCTCTTGAATGTTTTAACCCGGGATATTGATTACTGATTGTAGTGTACACCATCTATCTCAATCCATTGCTGTGTATTCCACGCATATTCCAATATGACCATAATAGTCTTAAGTTGTGTGAAGATGCATTGTCTCTTTCTTAATCACAGGTAACCTTAGAGACTTTAACACATTCTCATGAATTAAGCTTCTCTGGCTGCCTCCAACTAACAGACAGCGCACAATTTTTCTCTGTCCCTGCCTTGACTGTCGGGAGCCGTAATGCGTTTTTGGCATTGACAATAAATTTCACTGTGCTGGATACAGAAGACACCACAGTACAGTTGCAAGAAAAAGTATGTGACCCATTTAGGATTACGTACATGGATTTCTGCATAAATTTATCATAAATTGTGTTTTGATCTTCATCTAAGTCACATTAATAGAAAAACACAGTCTTAAGGCTTAATCTAATAAACATATCATAAACATTATATGTTTTCATGTTTTTATTGAACATAACATGTAAACATCACAGAGCAGGCTGGAACAAGTATGTAAATCTTTGGACTTAATAATTGGTTGACCCTCCTTTGGCAGCCATAACCTCAACCAAACTTTTCCTGTAGTTGCAGATGAGACCTGCACAATACTAGAATGAATTTTGGACCATTCCTCATTACAGAACTGTTTCAGTGCAGCAATATTCTTGTCAGTGTCTGGTGTGAATTGTTCTCTTGAGGTCATGCCACAGCATTGGGTTGAGGTCAGGACTGGCCACTCCAGGAGGCGTATTTTTTTCTGTTCAAGCCATTCTGTTGCTTTTATGCTATACTTCTATCCTGTTGCATCACTCATCCTCTGTGGAGCTTCAGTTGGCAGACAGATGGTCTTTAGTTTTCTGGTACAATGTCTTGATAACTTTGGAATACATTTTTCCGTCAATGACAGCCACCCGTCCAGGCCCTGAGGCAGCAAAGTCCCAAACCATGATGCCCCCTCCACCATGTTTGACAGTGGGAATAGGAGGTGTTGATGTTGGTGTGCTATACCTTTTTCTCTCTACATATAGCGTTGTGTGTGTCTTCTGTCCAAACAATTCAATTGGTTTCATCTGTCCACAGAATATTTTGCCAGTAGATGTGTAGAACATTCAGGTGCTCATTGGCAAACTTCAAACATGCTGCAATTTTTTGGGGGGATAAAGTTCATCCACACCAGACTCTGTCATCCATGTCTTTATGAAAGTGATTGGAACACCTCCTATTATTTGGATGGGTGAGCGAATACTTGGCTTGAATGGAAGATATGAATGTGATTGGAGAAATAAGGTCATTGGGCGTTTTAGAGTGACAAGGGAGATTAGTGGATGTCAGGGGGACCTGGGAGCTGCTTCTCACAGTCCTTTCACATCCTGGTACTGCGTGCTAATAGAGTGTAAGCCTACAAACATCAGAGAGGGTCCCATGATTTATTGACCTACTGACCACACACACGAGGTCTGTGTGACTCATGGTTCTTCTCTGACATTCCATTTAGCATTAATGATTAGGGCAGTGCAATACAAAAGCCCCAAGATACACAGACAGCAAGTGTTTTCTGATAATAATATGGTTGCATACACATTGACACACGTTGATTTGACCTCAAGAACAAGTTTTTCCTGTTAGTCGGCCCTTTCTCTGTTCTGAGAGAAACTCAAACATACATGTGTGCGAATCGATTCTGGCTGCAAAATCATTCTTGCATAATCTGCTAAAGTTTGGCAAGGCATCAATGCAGCCAATGTAATAATAATAGATTATTTCTTTGGTAACATGGCTGAATTGGCATAATTGTACAAGTAAATAAAGTGTAAAAAATTATTTAAATGTAATTAAAATGTTCTACAAGCAATCATCATACAATGGAGAAAAAAAGTATTTAGTCAGCCACCAATTGTGCAAGTTCTCCCACTTAAAATGATGGCAGAGGTCTGTAATTTCCATCATATGTACACTTCAACTATGAGAAACAGAATGTGAAAAAAAAAATAAAGGAAATCACATTGTAGGATTTTTAAAGAATTTTTTTTATAAATTCCTGAGTAAAATAAGTATTTGGTCACCTACAAAGAAGCAAGATTTCTGGCTCTCACAAACCTGTAACTTCATCTTTAAGAAGCTCTTCTGTCCTCCACTTGTTACCTGTATTAATGGCACCTTTTTAAACTCGTTATCTGTATAAAAGACAACTGACTACAGCCTCATTGGTCAGATTCCAAACACCACCATGGCCAAGACCAAAGAGCTGTCGAAGGACACCAGGAGCAAAATTGTAGACCTGCACATGGCTGGGAAGAGTGAATCTACAATAGGCAAGCAGCTTGGTGTGAACAAATCAATAGAGCAATTATTAGAAAATGGAAGACATACAAGTTCATTGATAATCTTCCTCAGTCTGGGGCTCTACGCAAGATCTCATCCCGTGGGGTCAAACTGATCATGAGAACTGTGAGCAAAAATCCCAGAACTACACAGGGTGACCTGGTGAATGACCTGCAGAGAGCTGGGACCAAAGTAACAAAGGTTACCATCAGTAACACACTACGCCGACAGGGAATCAGATCCTACAGTGCCAGATGTGTCCCCCTGCTTAAGACAGCACATGTCCAGGCCCGTCTAAAGTTTGCCTGTGACCATGTGGATGGTCCAGAGGAGCATTGGGAAAACGTCATGTGGTCAGATGAGACCAAAATAGAAATATTTGGTAAAAACTTAACTCATTGTGTTTGGAGGAAGAGGAATGCTGAGTTGCATCCCAAGAACACCATACCCACTGTTAAGCATGGGGGTGGAAACATCATGCTTTGGGGCTGTTTTTCTGCAAAGGGGACAGGACAACTGATCCGTGTTAAGGAAAGAATGAACGGGGCCATGTGAGATCGTGAGATTTTGAGCAAAAACCTTCTTCCATCAGCGAGAGCAATGAAGATGAGACGTGGCTGGGTCTTCCAGCATGACAATGATCCCAAACACACCGCCCGGGCAACAAAGGAGTGGCTCCGTAAGAAACATTTCAAGGTCCTGGAGTGGCCTAACCAGTCTCCAGACCTCAACCCTGTAGAAAATCTGTGCAGGGAGTTGAAAGCCTGTGTTTCCCAGTGACAGCCCCAAAACATCACTGCTCTACAGGAGATCTACATGGAAGAATGGGTCAAAATACCAGTTACAGTGTGTGCAAACCTACAGACCTACAGGAAACGTTTGACCTCTGTCATTGTCAACAGAGGTTAAATTACAAGGTACTGAGTTGAACTTTTGTTATTGACCAAATACTTATTTTACGCAGGAATTTATAAATAAATTCTTTAAAAGTCCTACAATGTGATTTCCTGGATTCTTTTTCGAGGGCAATTACCTTTTCTAGTATTATTATTATTATCCGCTCCTTTTTGGTTAGCTAAAACCTTCCTGACCGTTTGTCATGGAAATTGAACTTTTCAAAATGGTGTGCTATCGACAGTGTGTGCTTTTCAACTTTGATCATTATTCTACTTTTTTTGTTGTTGGAAATTATTGTTCAACTTTTCTTCAGAATCTAGCATCTTCATACTTTGGCATAGAAACATCATTTAAAAGTGTCTACATCCGTTCAACTTTATTTGTTTAGATCAGCTTCTTTGTATCTTTTATCTTTTTCAACTGGTGACACTTTTAATTTTGCATAGTTTTTTTTTATGATGATATTTGAGCTTTTCCATTAGTGTGTATTGCGTGAGGTAGAGTGGGTGATGTCACAGCAAGAGTTTGAGGGGCTTGATTTTTTTGTCTTTTAACTTAATGTTTCACTACAATGTAGCCAAGACAAATGTCTTCTTTCTAATGATTTGTACGGTCAAACCAACAGACGTACACATTTCTCTCGATCTTTTGTACAATTGGACACGCAACCGCTTCCCATCATTCTATATTCTCTCAGCTGAAACAGCTTAACTTTTTCTTTAACCTTAATATATAATTATTTGCATCAATTATTTATATTATTTGGGAAATAAAATATGCATTACAGCATTGACAGTGCTTCATCTAGTTCTAAGTAGCAGCATTTTCCGTGATTTTACCTTTTGTGTATTCTCATCTGTGACCTTTTTTTTCTGTTGTGTTTCACCTCTTTTCTTTCCTCTTTCATCTTTGTCATTGTTTCATCTTGGTCAACTTTTAAATCTTTGTCATCGTTTGCTTGCAGTCAATGTTTTGTTCCATGTTTAGGCCCTTTAATCGCCTTTTATTGGTCAGCTCATAAACGGTCAGAACAGCTGTCCTATGTAATTTCTCAGGAAATTATCTATTCTATCTATTGTCTGTTGTTTACAGAGGACAGTTAGAGTTCTCACAGGATGTCCTATGATTTTAAAGCAGATCTTTGTTATACCATTTAGGTGTGCCATAATTTGCTGGCTGATGGAATTAAACCAAGAGATGAATAAGAAAGTAAGTGAACTTTCATTGAAAGTGAATCCTTATAAGTCCCCACAATGGGGAAATTTGTCCTCTGCATTTAACCCATCCTTAAGTGAATACACACAGCAGTGAAACACACACACTGTGAACAAACACCTGGAGCAGTGGGCAACCAACGCTGCGGCGTCCGGGGAGCAGTTGGGGGTTCGGTGCCTTGCCCAAGGGTCAACTCAAGTCAGACCTGCCGAACCTGGGGCTTGAACCTGCGACCCTAGAGCTACAGCCTCCCTATCCATTAGGCCACGACTGCCAAAAATCATGAACACCATGAACCATGAGCCTAAACCGCTAAACCACAAGAGCATCAGAAAGAGTGGTAAATAGTGAGGATGTCTATGTTAACATTGAATGATCTTAACTGATATTGGTGATGCTGGTGACAGTGTGAAGACCTCCTCAGTGATGGAGGAAAACTTGAAGTTGCCAAACTCTGTACCCAAGTACCTATAGTCTTCTATTACCTCCAGTCTCTCAATATGAATTATGTTAACATCGCCTGCTAGCTGTATCAGCTTACTATAGAAAGGAACAGTGAGCTCTTTTGTCCTGTTCACATTCAAATCTAGACATGAGTGATCACACCAGGTGATAAACTCCTGCAGTGTAGAGTTGTGATGTAATGAAGGAGTCATTGGCAAACTTGACCAGATGACAGTTGGGCTGAGTGCAACTACAGTCATCCGTATAAAGAATGTAAAGCAGAGGTGATTAAATATGTAAGACCTGTTTCTGAATGGTAAGAAAGTCAACAATCCATAAAATGAGCTGATGATCCAGATGAAAGTGAGCTGTTAACTTCTCAGCAAAGTTATGTATGGTTCTAAATACTGAAGAGAAGTCGACAACAGGAGCCTGTCAATGTTGTTCGGGGGCTCCAGGCGTTTGTGAATAATGTTGATGATAAACGTCGACTCCCCTGCCTGCCCTGTAACCCTAACCCTAAATTGGAAATACTCTATTTTAGAATCAACATTCTAAAATATGGTAATAAGGTTTTTAACAGTTTTCTACAAGTCCTACTTCGGCGATGAGCTAAGAGCTACAGGTCTCAAGTCGTTCAGAACCTTCGTAAGGGCCCTTTTTCTGTATTGAGATCATAGCTGAATATTTCCACTTCTAATGTAGTTTGTAGATATTTGAAACCGCTGCTGAAAGACACCCCCCAGCTGCTCAGTGCAATGTCTTAGGGTCTGCCCAAAGATGTTTTAAGGTCCAGAGGTTGAGTGTGGTCTGATGAAGGGTGTGCACAACCTCCGTGTTGCTCATGGAGAAGGTTGATTCAACAGGAAGAGGAGAGGAAAGAACAGCCTCCAACTCAACACTATTGTATATCACTACTATCTCAACTCTGTTAATATTAAGTATTTAGATCATTAGAAAGTAACTAGTGACTAGCTTGGCATTCCTTATGGCATGTTTGACCTCTCAACTGACCTCCTCTTTTTCCATTTGAGTACTAGTAAATAACTCTTGTTGTGCAAAGTTTGTTCTTTCGAAATATTTTTGAAAGAGGTTTAGACTGACACAGTTTCTACCTGCTCATTGACATTAGTAGAGGGTTGTAGGCAATGCCAGTCAGATGTTTCAAAACACCCCTGTAGTTTGTCAGTGCTTTTTGGAGTCCATTGCTTGCAGTTTTTCATTCATTTTTTCTGACTACAAGTGAATAAGTGGGAGCAAGCAGAATGCTATGTTGATCAGCGGAACCTATGGGAAGAAGGGAAACAGCTCTGTACTTGGAATAGAACCATAGCACTTATCGAGTGTTTTTCCAGGTCTTGTGGTAGATATTGTGTTTTAGATTGTGGATGTATTGATCATGTGCTTGCAAAAATGTATCAGGTAAACAGTGATTGAAATCACCCATGATTAATTTGGGTTTATTTACTGTTTCCTTTATATGTAAATGGTCTGCATTTGTATAGCGCTTTTCTACATATCGGTACTCAATGCACTTTGACCCATTCACACACACACCGGTGGCAGAGCTGCTATGCAGCTTAGGCTGACACACCGGGGGCAACTTGGGGTTCAGTGTCTTGCCCAGGGACACTACGGCACATGACAGGGGAAGCCAGGAATCGAATCACCGATCCTACGATTGGTGGGCGACAGCTCTACCTCTGAGCCACTGCCGCCCAAATGTGTCCAATTGCAACAGGTGCTTTTGCTTCACGGTGAATATAAACCAGGATAATAATTAATTGTGGGAATTGAGAGATAAAATGGACGCAGAGAAACAGCCAACAGTTCAATATCAGAGATCCATAACAAGAACAGTTTTACACCTGTGTGTATTGACAAAGTGTTTACGTTTTGTCACCTCTGGAAACTGCTTTGTGAAGACAACTTGATGGGAGTGCAGCCACAGCTGCATCAGCAGGTCACTGGAATAATCCATTGTGCATCTGAAATGCTATATCCATGTATTAGACAAAAGAAAATACACTTGCAATAGTATAAGTACTATCCTGTGCTGTCCTGTTGAATGCTGTTGCTACCACTAACTAGCGTTAATACTACTCCTCCTCCCCTTCCTGTGAGATGAGCTGTGTGTCAGTAAACAGAACACAGACCCAACTGTGCTTGAAGATGGTTTGAGTAGGGCGAGTAGGAAAACAGAAAGTACAGGTATATATAAATAAACATAAAGGCATAAAAATAAACATAAGCACAAAGCTACTCATTGTACCACCGGTAAACACATGAGCAGTGACCCGGAAGTAAACGTTGCTTTGCTCAGTGTGTGTGTGCTTGCTTGCTTGTTAGTACTTTGCGAATGAGTGGAATGCGACTTCCAGATGTGATTTAAGCCAGTGGAGTGTGTGCGTGTGTGCCAGAAAAATTTGTGGAATGTGTCAGCTGAGAGGTTGGGCCAGTCAACATAGACATGTCCAAACTCAACATCCCCCTTGCACTGTGTGACCATAGGTATATTATTATATAAACACCACCTTCTGTGCTGTCCTCATCAGAAATCATGATCCTAAACATATTTGTGTATGTAATTATTTTCCATATTCTTTTCTCGTGGTGTTAAATTATACATCCATTCAGTTTAGCTGCTTCCAGCATTGTAAGTTCGGGTTAGAGTTTTTATCCAGAATTCAGCTTTAGCTGTGTTTCTGTATTGAATTGTATCAAATTTGACTTTTCTTTTCTGTCTTTTTGTGTTGTTCTATTGCAAACAAAATATGTTAGTACCAAAACATTTGCAGCTGCAATAATTTTGGGTTGAGAACGGACGGTACAGGCACACAACCAGAAAAATTAGCTAGAAACTAGCAAACTAAACAGTTGTCAGAAGCATTTCATTATCTTGAGCAAAGCAGCATGCAGAGTTGCTAACACAGCATCATAACTTTAGGCCTCCAAAAACTATAAAAACTGTTTTGCTACAATGCACAAATGGCTGACACACATGGCTCCCACTGAACAAGTAATATCTTTTACATCGAGGACAAAAAAAGCACATTTGACTTCTCAGCTTTCTTTGGTTAGTATATCATTGTTATTTAAAAAGGCTGTGTTTCTCAGATTGTTGAATGTAGTTAATTTTAATTTCATATAGCGCTATTGCACCACTACATTAATTTACGAAATGTTGGTGTTGTTTTTGTTTAATAAATATACAAATGTATATATGTATGTATCTAAAATTCTATGATTACTTCAGATGACCTCTGTTTCAGTTTGGTACAACAATTGTGTACCACAAAAGAAATTCTTGTGTACGTGTCCAATTGTGATACTGTTCTCATACAATGGCAAGGGGCTAAGATAAGAGCCAGACCAGAAATGGGAGACATTTTATATGATCTATATATGAACTTACACCTCAACAGTGTCTTCACCCAACCTGTATTTATATCTTATTACAAACCCCATATTAGAAATGCTGAATGTTCTTTGATATACAGTACTGTGCAAATGTTTTAGTATGTCATGTGTGATGGCATGGCCCCCACAGAGCCCAGATCTCTGTTGTTTGTTGTTTACAGCATTTTTTCATTTGCACAGTACTGTACATGTATACAGTAACCCCCCCCATGACATGACACTAACCTAATCTAATTTTTTGGCTAGAAATCACATCAATTGCCATATGAACGCACAATACTAACCAAAATAATATCAAATATGGGGACATTATTACACTAAAGCTGTAGCCATACATGAAAGAAAACCACGTCACGTGCCACCTCAAGTTGCACAACACAAGTCAGTCAAACAGTCACATGATCAGACTGATTAGAAGTAACTGTGTGTAAATAAAATGGAAGCACTGATAAAGTGCGACATGTTGAAGTAGCAGCAGTTGAACAGAACAGAAGTAATTAACAATTAATTTGAGTTATATTTTTTTTATTCATTTCATTTCATTACAGCATTGAAGAGATCATTCGAAATTGAAGATGTGGACGACATTCCATCCTTCTCGGTTACCCCAATCTCCAATAAGGCCAATGAAGGTTGTGATGGAGGTGATCAGTCCTCTTCGTTAGCTTTTAACAACAGTGGCTTGGGCTCTACAGCCCATTACTCTTGCATAAGCCTGAATTCCAATTCCAGCCCTGTCATCAAAACTCGTACTGTTGTCAGCAGCATATCCTTTAACCGAGGAACCACGGACAAGCCAACCATCCATAGAAACGGCACCTCTGTGACTAGAACCACATCCTTTCAGAGCAGGTTAAATCCTAATGGTTATTCCTTGTTTCCTGGACCAGGCAGTGATAATGACAGCCCTCACAGCTCCACATCACCTTTAGAGTACTCTGGGGGGGGTGTAGGTGTCCCACATCATAAAAATCTGGTGTCCTACTCCTGCCCTCCGTCTCAAGGAGAAGGTGGTATTAACTTGGAAAGCACACCTGACCTAAGGAAATGCGCGTCCCATGGCAGTGTATTTCACTCAGAGGTGGACAAAGGCTCAAGAAGCATGCCAGGTGCTCCAGGTGATGGGGGAGGAGAAATTGTGGGTAGAGGCAAAGGAAGGATGTCTCCAGAATTGCAGTGTTCCAGTACTGATGCCAACTGGATAGATCATCTTCAGAAAACCACTTTTCTTGGAGATAAGAGCTGCAATGGCTTAGAAAATAATTTCCAGCTGCAAGGGTCCCATGTCATGAATGCTCCCCAGCCGAAAGCCAAAGAGATACGTCTAAACAAGTTTCCCTTGGATCTGGACAGTTTGAGCCCCATGAGCCCCACTCCACTAAAACCTTCTTCAAGGGTCCCAGGTAGGCTTTACCACCACAGCAGCCTACTGCCCACCTCAGCAAGCTCTTCAGCCTCTCCTACCAGCCTGAACAGTTCTTCTAACAACCCGGCCTTCTCCCATTACAATCCCTGTATGCGATTCTCCCCTAATTTTCCAACTCCCTGTAAGGATCTTCCTGTCCCAGAGATGAGTTGCTCCCCAGTGTCCCTTTATCCAGGTCAAAGTGTCCAGCTGGGAACTGTGGGAATCCAAGTTGACCAGTTCCCACAAGCTAGTACCTACAGCCTTTCATGCCCCAGACCCATTCAATCATTTGAGGTTAGCACAGATGATACCAGTGATAGTGTAGACTCAATATTACAGAGGATTGCCTCCTACTGGTCTGGCACCACTGACACCACCCAAGTCACTTTGTCTCAGCCTTCAGTAGTCGAAAGCAAAGCTCAGTCTGCACTTGGGTGTCCTGCTGAGAAAACCTGCATGTCAAAGAAACGACAACAGGAAAAACAAGGTAAGTCACTTTTGAAAAGTGCATAAATTTATATACATACATTATTAAGAAACTGTATTTTAGTTTGTTTTTGACTTTATTGTCCTTTATCTACCCAAGGGCAGCAGTTCAAACAGATGATAACAAAACAGAGATATTCAAAATAATAAATATTCAAAGTTTCCTCAGCTTTAGTGAGGCAGAGAGACTTATACAACGCCTCCAGAGAGGGTAGAGGACAGCCAATTATTGGTATCAGTTGTTGATGATGCTGTGGAGCACTTTCCTGATGCATACCACACACATAGATTCAGTGGAGCAGTGATTAAAAAAACACTAGCAGTTTTGGTTATGGCGTTTATCCATAAAGAAGTAGAGTCTCTGTTGTGCCTTCCTAATTACTTCTGGTATACATCAGGGTGGGTCTTCCTCTATCAGGTTTGCACAGAAACCACATTGTCTCTATTTATGTAAAGTGGTTGAATCTCAGTTTCTTGAATCTTCAGTTCTTTCTGAAGTCAACAATCAGCTTTTTTGTTTTGCATCTGGGGTATGTACATTGCAGGTAATAGTGACAGCAGTGAACTCATGCAGAAGGTGTACAGTGACCAGCTACAGTCTTTGTGTTGCGTCTGTAGTGGTTTTGCTCCTTAGCGTTGCGCGACATAAACATATAACCCCCCCCACTCTGGTGTGCTGGTCGGCCTGCTAGCTCAATAACAATATTCAGAATGAGTCTATTTTAGTGATGAGGGACCTACCTACCCATCTACACTGTAATGCTCTTGTACCATCTTTTGCACTTTAGAACTGCCATGTCATGGAAAAGACAAATACAGTAGCTGATTGTGTCTGTTTTCAATTCAATTCAACTTTATTTAGATAGCGCTGTTGGAGTACATGCGCTCCATGCAGTCTCTCCAGAACAAAGGAATTAAGGCCTTCATGTAACCCTGTAAGCCTAACTCTAATTTACCAAAGGACAAAGGACCATGAGGTTACATGGGGGTGAGGGGAAACCAATTCTTTTCCACTTCCAGGTGTGAAAACATGAGTCACCGGAATCACAAGCAGCGATTGGCTGCAGGCCCCGGTGGGCGAGTCCAAGGTCCAACAACACAGATTTCCCTTTTCAATCGGACCGGACTCCTCGCCCAACCACTAGAAGTCCACTCAAACCCTGGCCGGGTCTCCTAACAGTAAGAGGCATAGAGGCAACTAGCTAAGTCTGAGCAGAGAATTAAGAACTGTGATCAGTTAATGTTTTGTTGATGCTGCATTGTTTCAGTGACTGTACCGCCGCGTACAGTCCCTGCATGTTACTATAGGATCGTGTAATGCTCCTAGATGTGTGAATTCACCCTTGCAGGCCAACGCAAACAACCTTACACCATCTTGCTCTGCGGCCCTGTGGTGAAACATCTGTGTGTTCTGTAGATCCGGGTAATGTTGGTACTTCCTCTCTGGTTCTGAACTTCCATTGTTCTCTGAGCGTCACACACTCCAGGTTCAACCACACACACGTGGATTGAACATAGCCGCCATCTTGGCTAGCACATCTGGGCTACGCCATTTTGATTACCTGAGGCTTTCACTCTCTCGCTCTCTCTCTCTCTCTCTCTTGCGCACACACACACAGGCACACGCATAGACACACATCCACTTAGCCACATACACACACACACACACACACACCCAGGCACACGTATAGACACACATCCACTTAGCCACATACACACACACACACACACACACACACACACACATTAAAATAGCGATCCCTTTTGTTTGTTTTATTAATTATTAGGCTATGATGGATTTCTTGTTTGAATAATTGTAATCATAATCATCATTGTTTAGATAATAAAGTTGTCATAGTTTAATTAGTCGTCGTCTGTGATTATTGGTATATGGTTTGCAACACTAGCTGAACTCACGGCTGTGGCTCGGAGTTCGCCCTTCACCGCTTTTAATTGAGACTGTGCTTTATTTACAACCTGGTTATTAGTCCCTGGTAATCAGGGTGGTGCCTCGTTAATCCTTTGATAGTTCGCTATCTAATCTTAATTAATTTATGAATGATAAATTTAGCTAATAACCAAGATTGGTAAATAGATATTATCATAATTTATGCTCCTTTGTCCCCCAACAGCGCCAATCCACAACATTGGTTATCTCAGGGCACTTTACAAGTAAGGTTTAAGACCTTACACAACTAAACTCAACAAATCCCACATAGAGCAAGCTTTTAATAGTATAGTGGAAAATGTGTGTACTTGTGATGGAATATATGCTCAGAATGTATAGGATGGAATTTGTACTCTATGTATGCATTAACAGGGATAGGTTTTCATAAGTGCAGGCATGAAGTAAGATAATCAGGCCATGAGTTTCTGTGTCCAGGATTTGAACCCCTTGTGCTGGCAACAACAGGATGTTCTCTCCCACATCTGGAAAGTTCTTGGCGTGTGTGGCTGCTCCGGGAACACGCCAGGTCGAAGTGACCTGTTGATAACTTTCATGTAAACAGAATCATTAGTCTAAAATATCAAGGATCTGAGACCAAATTTTGGCAATAGCTTTCTTGCAACTGACGCAAGTTTAGGGTTTAAAAACCAACTCCCTACAATGAGAGGAGGAGATGTGCTGTGCCGGCTGGGAGACACAGCTGGTGTCTCCCAGCCAGGCTCCGTCCTTCCCCGCGCGCCAGCGAGCTTTACCCCTGCAGGGAGGAATCAGGTGACTTCGTATAACTGCCTTATGTATATTTTTACACCACTTATGTGAAATAAATCATTTGTATTATTTTGAATCTCAGTGCTGTGTTTAACTGAATCCTCTCGGTGAGGAATATCTGTAAACAACTACAATAGCAACAGTGGAGAGGAAAAACTCCCTCTCTAGAGAGGAAGAAACCTCCAGCAGACCCAGGCAATCTGCCTTGACCGGTTGCGGTGAGGAGATAGAGAGGAGCGAAAAGAACACAACAACAACATAACTAGCAACAACAAAACACAGGCAAGATGGTTGACCAGCAACGGAACACTGGAGACACACGGCTCTGAGTCTGACGATACCTGTAGATGAGAATAGAGAAAGAGACAGAAGGGGAGAAGCACAACTATGAGAGAAAAACAGACAACGTTAGTCACATGTGGACATGGAGGAATGTTGGTGGATAAAAAAAAACCAAAAAGGAGGAAGACTGCCTGTGTTTATTAACAAGAGATGGTGCAACCCGGCGCACGTCTCCGTTAACGAACAAGTCTGCACCCGGGACGTCGCCGTCGGCATCCGGCCTTGTTACATCCCGAGAGAGTTTTCTCATGTGATCCTTTCCCGATGCAGCGGCGGTACCGGTAGCACTTCTTTAACAACAAGCCCTGGGTGACCCCTGAACTTAAAGGCCTGCTGAACGAGAAGAGGAGAGCTTTTAACTCAGGGGAGCAGAGGAGAGTTCAACGGGAACTCAAGTACAAGATCAGGCCAAGAACAGCTACAGGAGGAAGATGAAGGGGCAATTGCAGCAGAACAACATCAAAGATGTATGGAGAGGCCTGATGACCATCTCTGGCCACGGACAGAGCAGAGGGACAGGGACGGCTGGTGGGGGTCAGAACCTGGCCAACGAGTTAAATCTGTTCTTCAACAGATTTGACTCCAGCTACGCCCCCTCCACTTCACACATTTCCTGCCCAGCGGCTACACCAACTCACTCACACCACTCCACACCATCCTCCACCACACCTTGGCCCATCGTTGCCCCCCACCATCACTCCTGTCTCCCTAACATCAGAACAGGTGAGGAGAGAACTGAGGTGCCCTGACCTCCCATTGGATGAAGACCATGGAGAGGCTCATCCTCAGCCACCTCTGTGGTGAGCACAGCGATGGACCTGCTGCAGTTTGCATACAGGCCGAACATCAGGGTGGATGACGCCAGAACCGCTGTGAGGGTCGTGTTCTTTGACTTCTCCTGTGCATTCAACACCACCCGGCCGGCACTTCTGAGGGAGAAGCTGGAAGGGGTAGGAGTGGATTGACAACCAACTACCTCACCAACAGGCCACAGTACGTGAGGCTACGCAACTGTGTGTCTGAGGTGGTAGTTTTCAGCACTGGGACTTCTCATGAGACGCTGCTCTCGCCGTTCCTCTTAACACTTTACACATCAGACTTCACATACAACATCAGCAGTTGTCACCTCTAGAAGTTCTCTGACGACTCAGCCATTGTTGGCTGTGTGTCAGAGGGGACAAAGCTGGAGTACAGGTGAGTCATCAGGGACTTCGAGAGCTGGCGTGAGAGCAACAACCTGTGCTTAAACACCAGTAAAACAAAGGAGACGGTGACTGACTTCCGGAGGAAACCACCGTCACATTCACACTCCGGTGACCATCCAGGGCTCAGACATGAAAATAGTGGACATTTTTAAGTACCAGGGTGTTCACCTCAACCGTAAACTGAACTGGACTCACAACGAAGCCAAAGTGGCCTCCACCTGCTGAAGAGACTGAGGTCCTTTGGAGTGAGCAGGCCTCTGTTAAGGACCTTTTATGACTCTGTATGACTCTCGGTAGCCTTTGCTCTTCCGTATGCTGTGGTCTGCTGGGGAGCAGGCAGCACGGACTGGGACAGATAGAGACTCAATAAGCTGGTCAGAAGGACCAGTTCTGTCCTGGGCTGTCCACTGGACTCTGTGGAGGAGGTGGGTGAGAGGAGGATGTTGGCCAAGCTGACATCCATCATGGACAATGCTTCTCACCCACTGCATCAGACAGTGGAGGCACTGTGCAGCTCCTTCAGTGGTATACTGATCCAACCACAGTGCAGAAAAGAGCGATACCGCAAGTCCTTCATTCCCACAGCTTTTAGACTTTACAACCAATCAGTGTAGCAGCCCCAGTATAACCTGTAAAACTTATATGTTTGTACTCTATTATAAATATAGTAAAATCTTTTGCACTGCCTATTATCTGTATTCTGTAGCTGCTGTAACAACTGAATTTCCCCAACGTGGGATCAATATAGAATTATCTTATCCTACTAACAAAGAAATGATCAGTCTATAATGTCAATGGTTTATTTGAACAGTAAGACACAACAATAACAAAAAAATGCATTTCAAAATAAGTTATAAATTAATTTGCATTTTCATGAATGAAATAAGTATTTCATCCCTTTGCAAAACGTGCTTTAGTACTTGGTGGCAAAACCTTTTTTGGCAATCACAGAGGTCAGTTTCTTGTAGTTTGCCACAAGGTTTGCACACATCTCATGGGAAATTTGGCCTACTCCTCTTTGCAGATCCTCTCCAAGTTATAATGTTTCGTGGCTGATGTTTAGCAACTCAAACCTTCAGCTCCCTCCACACATTTTCTATGGGATTATGGTCTGGAGACTGCCTAGGGCACACCATGACCTTAATATTCTTCTTCTTGAGTCAATCCGTTGTTGCCTTGGCCGTGTGTTTTGGATCATTGTCATGCTGGAATACCCAACCACGACCCACTTTCAATGTCCTGACTAAGGGAAGGAGGTTCTCACCCAACCCTTGGGGGGCGGTGAGATAGGATGCTGAGCTAGTCTGGGACTTGGCTTTGCTGACCTCGATGCCTTATCCCCCAGCTACATTTTACACCCATTCACCTAGGTCTATGAGGGGCATTCTCCATATAGGGCTGGAAGAGGGGCTATCTAATAGTGGCCTCAACCACTGTCCCTCCCGGAGCAAAATGTCCCTCTGTTTTTAACTATATTATACACACACACTATATTACACACACGAACAAGGCTTTGAAACCTAGTAGTCTTCCAATGCCCTTTATACACAGACACATACATTTAGGGCCTGAAGGGGTGGTGTCCTACTGTGGTCCGAGAGACGAGGCCAGGTGTGGCCTCAATTTTTGGCCCGGTCAAGGATGACCACCACCCTGTTCTAATCGCAAAGTAGGGACATGGGACACCCTCCAGCAGAAACATCCATCAGCCGGTGGTTGTGCTCCTGGACACCTCTCCCAATTTTAATGCATCTTAGTCCACACTCTCAAGCCAAGCTGGCTTGCAAGGTAATGGGGGCCTGTCTTTCTGCTCCCTGCTCCTCCTCGGGTGGGGGCAGGGGGAGATGGCTCTAGAGGTGCCGCGGGTCTTTCCTGGGACCACGCAGGTATCGGGTTGGAGACCCAGTCTCCTCATGAATGGGTACTTGCGTATGGTGTGTGTGAGTGTGTATAGTCTCACGTATGGATGGGCAGGTTTTTGGGGGGAATATACAGTGGGTACAGAAAGTATTCAGACCCCCTTAAATTTTTCACTCTTTGTTATATTGCAGCCATATGCTAAAATCATTTAAGTTCTTTTTTTTCCTCATTAATGTACACACAGCACCCCATATTGACAGAAAAAGACAGAATTTATGACATTTTTGCAGATTTATTAAAAAAGAAAAACTGAAATATCACATGGTCATAAGTATTCAGACCCTTTGCTCAGTATTTAGTAGAAGCACCTTTTTGAGCTAATACAGCCATGAGTCTTTTAGCGAATGATGCAACAAGTTTTTCACACCTGCATATGGGGATCCTCTGCCATTCCTCCTTGCAGATCCTCTCCAGTTCTGTCAGGTTGAATGGTAAACATTGATGGGCAGCCATTTTCAGGTCTCTCCAGAGATGCTCAATTGGGGTTAAGTCAGGGCTATGGCTGGGCCATTCAAGAACAGTCACAGAGTTGTTGTGAAGCCACTCCTTTGTTATTTTAGCTGTGTGCTTAGGGTCATTGTGTTGTTGGAAGGTAAACCTTAATCCCAGTCTGAGGCACTGAGCACTCTGGAGAAGGTTTTCATCCAGGATATCCCTGTACTTGGCCGCATTAATCCTTCCCTCAATTGCAGTCGTCTTGTCCCTGCAGCTGAAAAACACCCCCATAGCATGATGCTGCCACCACTATGCTTCACTGTTGGGACTGTATTGGACAGGTGATGAGCAGTGCCTAGGTTTCTCCACACATACCGCTTAGAATTAAAGCCAAAAAGTTCTATCTTGGTCTCATCGGACCAGAGAATCTTATTTCTCAACATCTTAGAGTCCTTCAGGTGTTTTTAAGCAAACTCCGGGCTTTCATGTGTCTTGTGCTGAGGAAAGGCTTCCGTTGGGCCACTCTGCCATAAAGCCCCGACTGGTGGAGGGCTGCAGTGATGGTTGACTTTCTACAACTTTCTCCCATCTCTCGACTGCATTTCTGGAGCTCAGCCACAGTCATCTTTGGGTTCTTCTGTATCTCTCTCACCAAGGCTCTTCTCCCCCGATAGCTCAGTTTGGCCGGACGGCCAGCTCTACGAAGGGTTCTGGTCGTCCCAAACAACTTCCATTTAAGGATTATGGAGGCCACTGTGCTTTTAGGAACCTTAAGTGCAGCACAATTTTTTTGTAACCTTGGCCAGATCTGTGCCTTGCCACAATTCTGTCTCTGAGCTCTTCAGGCAGTTCCTTTGACCTCATGATTCTCATTTGCTCTGACACACACTGTGAGCTGTAGGGTCTTACATAGACAGGTGTGTGGCTTTCCTAATTCAATTAAATTCAATTCAACTTTATTTATATAGCGCCAATTCACAACATCAGTTATCTCAAGGCACTTTACAAGTAAGGTTTTAAGACCTTACACAACTAAACCCAACAATTCCCACATAGAGCAAGCTTTTAATTGTAGCCAATCGATAAATTGTACATTTAAATAGCAACAGTGGAGAGGAAAAACTCCCTCTCTAACGAGGAAGAAACCTCCAGCAGACCCAGGCTCAGTGTGGGCGGCCATCTGCCTTGACCGGTTGGGGTGAGGGGATAGAGAAGAGAGAAAAGAACACAACCACAACAACAAAACAAGCAGCAACAGAACACAGGCAGGATGGTTGGACTAGTGATGGTTCGATACCACGAAATTTGGTATTGATTCGATACCAAGTAAATACAGGGCCAGTGTCGACGATACCGATACTTTTTGCACCTTAAAGGCAAATTATCATTGCACAGCGTTGATTAATATCTTTATGGCAACATGAATAATGCTCATGAACAGAAATACTTGCTTACATGCTAATAATAAAATTATAATAAATTAGATCAATAAGTAAATTAAATTCAAATATGAAAAAATATTATTATTTTAAATTATAATAAATAAAATTGAAATTAATACAAAATACTATTTCTTAAATTGAAGGGTTCATAGTGCTCAAGTAGAACAAAACAAAACAGTAAATATTTAAAAGTAAAACATCACCGTGATGTTTCCGCTGCGCAGCTGGTGAGTGTGTGAACACATGTTCATGTACCGGCAGCTTCGGCGCATAATTCTGCGGCTTTTAAAGCCGCTTCTAACCGCGGATATTGTGTATGTCTACGTATATAAACGTCTCTGCCACTCAGCTGGTGTGCGTATGTGTAGGTTCCAGCTGCTCTACGGTGCGGATTCTTTTCACAGCTGCCTACGTGGGATTTTGTCAGTGTGATCAACCCAAACTACCTCAACGATCGAGGTATTGGGCAAACCTGACTTAGCTCATTGCATATTTGGGGTAGTAAAATAATGGTTCATTTCATTTTTTATATCTTATAACACATTCAGTTAAAAACTAAAAACGATCAGAAGTGAAAAGTAATTGCACGTTTTTATTAATAGTAGTATCGAGCAATACTTAAGAAAGTATCGACTCCAAAGTATCGGCCAGCGGGTATCAAAGTATCGATTCCAGAGAGTCGATATTCCCATCCCTGCAACTGGACACTGGAGACACACGGCTCTGAGTCTGATGATACCTGTACATGAGGATAGAGAGAGACAGAAGGGGAGAAGCACAACTAGGAGAGAAAAGAGACCAAGTTAGTCACATGTGGAAATGGAGGCATGTTAGCGGATAGAAGAAGAAGAGAAAAAAGAGCTCAGTGAATGAAATACGTCCCCCAGCATCTAAGTCTATAGCAGCTTAACTAAGAGATGGTTCAGAGTGACCAGAACCATCTCTAACTATACGCTTTGTCAAAAAGAAAGGCTTTAAGCCTAGTTTTAAAACTAGAGAGGGTGTCTGCTTCTCGAACCTGAACTGGAAGCTGGTTCCACAGGAGAGGAGCTTGGTAGCTAAAGGCTCTGCCTCCCGTTCTACATTTAGAAACTCTAGGAACCACAAGTAGACCAGCGCTCTGAGAACGAAGCGTTCTGTTGGGAGCATAAGGAGCTATGAGATCTTTAAGATAATTCAATTCAATTCAATTCAACTTTATTTATATAGCGCCAATTCACAACATCAGTTATCTCAAGGCACTTTACAAGTAAGGTTTTAAGACCTTACACAACTAAACCCAACAATTCCCACATAGAGCAAGCTTTTAATTGTAGCCAATCGATAAATTGTACATATAAATAGCAACAGTGGAGAGGAAAAACTCCCTCTCTAATGAGGAAGAAACCTCCAGCAGACCCAGGCTCAGTGTCGGCGGCCATCTGCCTTGACCGGTTGGGGTGAGGGGATAGAGAAGAGAGAAAAGAACACAACCACAACAACAAAACAAGCAGCAACAGAGCGCAGGTGGGATGGTTTGACCAGCAACTGAACACTGGAGACACACGACTCTAAGTCTGATGATACCTGTAGATGAGGATAGAGAGAGACAGAAGGGGAGAAGCACAACTAGGATAGAGATGATGGAGAAGATGGAGCTTTATTATGAAGAGCTTTGTAGGTGAGGAGAAGAATTTGGAATTCTATCCTAGTTTTGACAGGAAGCCAATGCAGAGAAGCTAATGTTGGAGAAATGTGATCTCTCTTCCTAAGTCCAGTCAGAACTCTGGCTGCAGCATTTTGAATTAACTGGAGGATTTTCAAAGAGTTATTAGGACAACCTATGAGTAGCGAGTTACAGTAGTCAAGCCTAGAGGTAACAAATGCATAGATTAATTTTTCAGCATCACTCTGTGAGAGGATGCTCCTAATTTTAGCAATATTCCTCAGGTGGAAGTAGGCGGTTCTAGAAATGTCTTTAATATATGGTGTAAAGGACAGATCTTGGTCAACAATGACACCAAGGTTCCTCACAGTAGAACTTGAAGCTAACGTTATGTCATCCAGAGTAACAGTCTGATTCAATAATGAGTCTCTGTGGTTTTTAGCACCAGTTATAATAACCTCAAAGTTATGGGACATCCAGGATTTGATATCATTTAAACAAGTTTGAAGTTTGACTAATTGGTTTGTTTCCTCTGGTTTCATGGACAAATATAACTGAGTACTGTCTGCATAGCAGTGAAAATTTATAGAATGTTTTCTAATAATATTACCAAGAGGAGACATGTAAAGACTGAAAAGTATTGGACCAAGCACAGAACCCTGTGGAACTCCAAAGCTAATTCCTGTGCGGATGGAAGATTGATCGTGAACATGAACAATTTGGAATCTGTTGAACAGATAAGACTTAAACCATCCCAGTGCTTTTCCTTTAATCCTAATGCTATGTTCCAGTCTCTGCAATAGAATCTTGTGATCTATCGTATCAAATGCTGCACTAAGATCTAACAGGACAAGTACAGAAACTAGACCATTGTCTGAAGCTGTGAGAAGATTAGTGACTCTAATCAGAGCTGTTTCTGTGCTATGATGTAATCTGAATCCTGACTGGAAATCATCATATAGGTCATTTCTACGCAAGTGGTCACATAATTGTTTAGCTACGGTTTTTTCAAGAACTTTAGAAATAAAGGGCAGATTGGATATAGGCCTATAATTTGAAAGTTCTCTAGGGTCAAGAGTAGGTTTTTTCAATAAAGGTTTGACCACAGCAACCTTAAACGCCTGTGGTACATAGCCTGTAAACAGAGATTGATTGATTTGATTTAATATGGACGTGCTGATTAATGGAAAAACTTCTTTGAGTAATCTGGTTGGGATTGGGTCTAAGAGACAAGTAGCTAATTTAGCAGAGTTAATTATTGAAGTTAACTCAGTGTGATCAGTGGTGGAAAAGCAGTTTAAGTAAGACATAGGTCTAACCAGCAGATCTAAGGCTGTTGGATCTGCAGATCGGTTTATGACTTTTGTTGACAGATTCTGATAAATCTTTTCTCTAATAGTTATGATTTTATTAGTAAAGAAATTCATAAAGTCGTTGCTGCTGAGATTTATAGGGACACTAGGCTCAACACAGCTATGACTCTTAGTCAGCCTGGCTACAGTGCTGAAGAGAAACCTGGGGTTGTTTTTATTTTCCTCAATTAATGATGAATAATATGTGGTTCTAGCAACCCAAAGTGCTTTTCATATAGTATTAAACTGTTTTTCCATGCTAGACAGGATTCACCTTATTTGTTGGACGCCACTGTCTTTCCAGTTTTCGAGTCCTCTGCTTAAGGCTGCGGATCTGAGTTAAACCATGGAGCTAACCACCTCTGATTCACTGGCTTCTACTTCAGAGGAGCAACAGTGTCTAAAATTGTACGCAGTGAAGCTGCAGCATCATCAACAAGACAATCTACCTGCTCATGATTCAGATGACTGCTCTCCTCTGTGTAGCTACGAGGGAATGAAACAAAAGATGATGGAATCATCTCCTTAAATCTGACAACAGCATCATCAGATAAACATCTGCTGTAATAGAACTTCTTTCCAACTGTTGTCAGGCCTGTTATGGTAAATTCAAACGTTATTAAGAAATGGTCAGATAACAGAGGGTTTTCAGGGAGAACTTTTAAATGATCAATCTCAACCCCATAAGTCAGGACAAGATGACAATGATGTCATCCCGTTGCACTCACACCATTGGTGATGAAATGCTTTAAGAGGCTTGTAATGATGCACATCAAATCACAGCTTCCACCCTCACTGGACCCTTTACAGTTTGTGTATCGTCCCAATCTTTCCATGGATGATGCCTCACCACGACCCCCATCTTGCCCTCACACACCTGAACTGTAAGGGCTCATATGTTTTAATGCTGTTCATAGACTTTAGTTCAGCATTCAACACAATCATCCCTCAGCAGTTCATGAGAGCGTACAGAGAGGAGGTGCAGCACTTACAGCATGATGCAAATCCAACAACCTGTCTCTGAATGTCGACAAGACTAAAGAGATGGTTGGTAGATAGATAGTGTTGGGGGTCACATATGCTCCCTGCAAACCCTCGACAGAACTAAGAGCAAAACTACGGCCTACATGGAAACTTGTAAGCCTAACTCGAATTTACCCAGGACAAAGGACCATGAGGTTACATGGGGGTGAGGGGAAACCAATTCTTTTCCACATCCAGGTGTGAACACAGTGTCACCTGAATCACAAGCTGTGATTGGCTGCAAACCCCGATAAAACCAAGGAACGCACCCAGATGGCTCTCTTTCTGCCGGCTCTTTCTGCCGACTCTCCAGACCCTCTCTTCTCCAGCGCCTGGACCTTCTTCACGTCCTGCCCGGCAACATGGCGGAGGGAAACCGCTTCAGGAACCGGCAACTGTCCACCAAGGATTGAGCCTGATTCGCTACCTCGAAGCTGCCGATCGCTGCGATCAGCTGATCAGCTGATCCGCTAACGCGACCTCACTGACGGAGAACCGGACCGCCGCGACGCCCGCAACACCAATTTCCCTTTTCAATCGGACCGGACTCCTCGCCCAACCGATAGAAGTCCACTCACACCCCGGCCAGGTCTCCTAACAGTAAGAGGCATAGAGGCAGCTAGCTAAGTCTGAGCAGAGAATTAAGAACCGTGATCAGTTAATGTTTTGTTGATGCGGCATTGTTTCAGTGACTGTACCGCCGCGTACAGTCCCTGTGTTACTATAGGATCGTGTAACGCTCCTAGATGTGTGAATTCACCCTCGCAGGCCAACGCAGACAAGCTTACACCATCTTGCTCTGCGGTCCTGTGGTGAAACATCTGTGTGTTCTCTAGATCCGGCTAATGTTGGTACTTCCTCTCTGGTTCTGAACTTCCATTGTTCTCTGAGCGTCACACACTCCAGGTTCAACCACACACACGTGGATTGAACATAGCCGCCATCTTGGCTAGCACATCTGGGCTACGCCATTTTGATTACCTGAGGCTTTCACTCTCACTCTCTCTCTCTTGCGCACACACACACACCCAGGCACACGTATAGACACACATCCACTTAGCCAAATACACACACACACACACACACACACACACACACACACCCAGGCACACGTATAGACACACATCCACTTAACCACATACACACACACACACATTAGAATAGCGATCCCTTTTGTTTGTTTTATTAATTAAGTTGTGATGTACTTGTTGTTTGAATAATTGTTGATCATAATCATCATTGTTTAGATAATAAAGTTGTCATAGTTTAATTAGTCGTCGTCTGTGATTATTGGTATATGGTTTGCAACACTAGCTGAGCTCACGGCTGTGGCTCGGAGTTCGGCCTTCACCGTTAACATTATTTAATTAGTAATACTTTTAATTGAGACTGTGCTTTATTTACAACCTGGAATTAGTCCCTGGTAATCAGGGTGGTGCCTCGTTAATCCGTTGATAGTTCGCTATCTAATCTTAATTAATTTATCAATGATAAATTTAGCTAATAACCAAGATTGATAAATAGATATTATTATCATAATTTATGCTCCTTTGTCCCCCAACAATAGGTAGATAGGTACTTTATTGTCATTGTCACATGCACAATGAAATTTAAAAAGTGCTCTCCAGTTTAAAAGGTGCTCTCCATTCAGTTCATCATTCGTACAAGGTTTTAAAAAAAAACAAACTAAAACAATAATTAAAAAAATAAATAAATAAAAATAAAATTAATACATTGCATACATTGCATCGCTCCAGCATTATTTTTTAGCAGCGTTCAGAGCGGATATTAAAGTGGGATAACAACTGTGCTTTAGTCTGTTTGTCCTAGTTTTACATAGTCTGTACCGTCTGCCTGTGGGCAGCAGTTCAAACATGGCCTGGGTGACAAGTGTCTTTCACAATGTTCTGTGCTTTCCTGAGGCAGCGGGAGCTGTGTAGGTTTTCCAATGTGGGGAGAGGGCAGCCAACAATCTTCTGTGCGGTGTTGATGACCCCTTGGAGAGCTTTCCTCTGAGCTGCTGTGCTGCTGGTGAACCATATGCATATACAGTATGTTAGTATACTTTCTATGGAGGCTCTGTAAAAGGAAACCAACAGTCTTTGTGTGATGTTATTCTTCCTGAGTATCCTCAGGAAGTACAGTCTCTGCTGGGCCTTTTTCAGCAGCTCAGAGGTGTTTGCGCTCCAGGTCAGACTCTCCTCTATGTGGACTCCCAGGAAGCGGAAGTCTGCCACCCTGTCCACACAGTCCCTCCCGATGTGTAATGGTGGAACGTCTGTCTTTTTCCTCCTGAAATCTATAATGAGTTCTTTTGTTTTTGAAATGCTGAGGAGAAGGTTGTTGGTCGTACACCACGTTGATAGTTGCTCCACCTCGTCTCTGTAGGCAGACTCGTCCCCGTCAGAGATGAGCCCCACCACTGTAGTGTCATCTGCAAACTTTATTATGGTGTTGCACTGATGGACAGGGGTGCAGTAGTGTGTGTAGAGCGAGTAAAGCAGCGGACTCAGCACACAGCCCTGGGGGGAGCCGGTGCTGAGGCTTAGGGCTGTGGATGTGTGGCGGCCTACTCTGACTCTCTGTCTGCGACCAGAGAGGAAGCTACCGATCCACATGCAGATTGGATGTGGGAGCCCCAGGTCTTCAGGAGTTGTCAGGAGAACACAGTGTGACCATTCTCCTTGTCAAGAGCACCACATTTCTTGCCTATTCATCTGACAGAGAACCGCACCTTGTCACTCAACACCACCTTTGTAAACACATACATAACAAACAGCCCTACATCCCAAGAAATCAATGAAAGATGTTACTGTTCTTGTTACATCAATGAATGCTGCAACACTACTGTTTCTGTGTCAACTAAAGTATTTTTATGAAATTCAAAGATCTGTTGATCCGGCTGATCTTAACTGAGGTGATAGGTGGCGCTATTTCTTCATGTTACAGTTCTGCAACCTTTTTTCGAATTTTCACACTGCTATGATTAGACAGCAAAACAAATGGAATACACACACACACACACATAAATGCACCCAATTTAAACACACTTTTTTTACTAATCATCTGTGTCTACTAATATATCTCCATTACTACTTCTGCTAAATCCTGTAGAATTGAAGGATGAATGGAATTATACTGAAAATTTGTCTTACAGCTGGATATTTAGAATCCTGGATGCCTCCTATCATGCCAGTAAATCTTTTCAATCAAGTGTCTTTCAGAATTGATATAGCAATTCTGGGGGAATAAATACAGCATTTTCTTATTCACAGTGAATTTTCTTAAAGAAATGCTTTCCTAGTTACATTTTGAATTTAATTTCTTAGTATACAGTGTCTACATGGAAACAAACGTGCAAACAAGCAGCGTAGATATGAACATGGGGAGGAGCTTATGCAGCATTATAGTCATCAAGACAACACTGTCACCAGCAGAAGATCAGGAAACAGGCCACAGGCCAGGAAATGCATCAGTCTTTGACACACATAAATGCACGCCACAATGACACGCCCCTCTTTACACACAAGTAGTCAAACAACATCCTGCCCAGTTGTATGTAAGTGTCAGACTGCTGTGCCTCCTCACCAGGTAAATAAAAGCTCTCTCCTTTCAGTTAAAAGTGGAATAGAGTTGTCTGTGTTACACGAGCATGGTTTTTTTATGTACTGCTTCCCACATTTCAGGCACTTTGAAATTTCCTGAAAGTCTTACAAGGTTGGTACTTCAATACTGAACATGTGAAAACTCGTTTGCATGCTTGGCAGTTATAGTTGAATGTTCACTGAAAGTAGAGTATCTTGATACCATTTTAACTATAGTGCCGTCTACTAACTTTCTTGAGCTTGTCATGTTTAAGAATCACTTAATTTTCTTACACAAGTACGCAGTAGAGTGATTTTCTTTATGTGGTTTTAGTTCAGCAAAAAAGAGGAAATACTACGGTTTTTCTAGGCTATTTTCATATCTGCTTCTGACAGGGAGAACATGCAAAATCCACATACAGAGATATATACCACATTTACACTCTGAATTATAGTGCTAATTATGATGCTTTTAAACATGGCTCCATGTGTAGGAATGTAATCATTTTAAAAGGTGTGCAACAGCAAAACCTAGAAATAATTTTTATACATTTCCTTGTTTCACTCTCTTGTTTGTAAATATTAATTTCTTTCTTTATTTGCAAATGTAGTTCTGTCCATTGGTACAGAAAACAAGTCACATGACCTTTATTTTTGCCATGAGACTTGTTCAGTGTTGATGCTGTGCTGACCTTTAGCAAAGAGGTTAATGAGGGTATGTTTAAATAATTGTGAGACCAAGATAGAATCTTAAGTGTGTCTAGCAAATGGTGATAACATAAGATTCTTCAAATCACTGTAAATTTGGGACAACCTAGAAACTGGACTACTCAAATACTAATACAAACTGTACAAACTGTACTGAAGGCAGTAGGAAGTCTAATCTGATGCCAGGTGCTGTGGGGAGAGAACGAGGTGTAAATATGTGGCAAATGTCACATGGCAAACTTACAGGGAGCTTTGACCAGAAGCAGAAGTAGGTTCAGCAAGTCGTAAAAACCATGAAAGAGGAATGTACAGGTGAGGACGCAGTTCTGGCTTGGTAGGACCAAGTGTGGATGACTAGTCCGGTGAGCAAAGCAGTGGAAACCTCCTCTGATGGGTTCTGTGAGAAGCAGGTAGAAAACCATCCAGAGTATCATAAACCTTATTATATACATACTGTACATCCTCAAAAAAACTCCAGCACTTCAGCCCCATCACTTAGAATGTAGGTTTTTCCATGGAGGGTGAAACCAAAACAAAACAAATTCTGAGCTCAGGATAACACATGAAAACAAGGGCACAAGTGGCTACAAATAAAATGGCACCATCAGCATGAACCAAACAAAAGAGCACATGGTATGATCGTCATGGCTTTCAAACTCTTTTCCTAAAATATAAATAGAGTAGAAATGCCAGGTCCTCAAACTCAGCACTAGGACAGCACAAAGATCCTTTTGGGGAAACATTTCAGCACAAAATACTTGATTCAAAAACAATACATGAAAGTATGAAACACACATGATCTCATAACATGAATATAACTAGTTATACTGTAATAGTAATAATATAACATGAGCAGTCAAGTCACATTTGTCTCAGTTTTCAGCAGTACACTCTAACGCTGCATACTGTGTAGTAAGTGTAGCTCGGGTACAAACAAATCATAATAAACTTCACATTCAGTTTAAACATTAAAGTGAGAAACTATTCCTCTTTTGGTTGTTTTATATATCTATATGTTGTATATATCGTTAAATGTAATGAAACAACAACAGCGGAAACTTTCAGGAAAAAACACAGCTACCAACTCATGTAAGTACTTTGTGCCATTATAAATGTCATCTGTCATTGTATTGCAAGTCAACCAAGTGCCAAATGCCATATTCATACAGCCACTATATATATACATAAATGTTTCCGCTGTTGATTTACTGGAAAGTGGTAAAAGCAGTGCTGCGGGGTGTTTTTTTAGAATCACATTTGAATTGAGCTAATTGGTTTTATAGGTCAGAGCCCTTGGAACTCAGTGGTAGCTGCTGCTCCATCCCACACTCACTGGCAGCTCGGCCACCACAGGGGGAGGGTGAAGGGAGGAAGGCTTGTCCTTCTCCTCTTAGAGATTAGTGGAAGCTCCTGGAACATTTGCATGTGAATGGATCCTGTTGCCACTTTTAGCTACCAACACCCCTTGCCTCCCTTTTTTCGCTCTCTGTCTCATCCGTTTTCCTCTGTTCACACTCCACCTCACATCAGAAAAACTAAACACAGGGTGAAGTGTAAAGAGAGATTTCAGGGCCATCACTGTGGATAAACTTTTGCATTTTCGATCTCCGGCTATTTAACAGTCTTTTCTCTACCAACCAGTGAGTCGTACAACTGGCTTTATGAACGAGACAAGGTAGGATGTTTGGTTTCCCTCATTCCCTGTGGATATCAGTGGGGTTGGCTCAGTCTCCAGGGATAACAATGAAAGTTGACAGGACTGGTCCACTTTAGTCTGGGTGAGGGTGGGGGTAGTCAGGCCTCTGTTGGCTTCTTGCAAACAAATGAATCAGATTGTTCAAATCAGGGCTGTTGCAAGAAACTGTGTGTTGCAAGACTCAGAGAGTGGTCCAATTTTGTAGACTAGGCGGGGAGTTTTACCAGATTGAAAGACACATGCACCAGGTAAAACTGTACCTATGTTGTATAAAATGTTAGAATACATAAAGTATACATTAGTGTTTTTATTTATTTATTTACTTACTAACATATATTATTTTACAGTTTTTAGTTAATTAATTTGACCTGTAGTGATTGCATTAGAGGGTAAAAATGAACTGGATGTAGGAAATTTGATAAAAGGGGGAGACCTCATTAGATGTATTTTACAAACACTGGACATAGCAAAATGTAGTATGTTTGTAGTACTGCACAATCTAATATATTTTTGCAGAATGCTTTACCAAAAAGCTTTATTTAACTGATTACTGACTGATGTGTCAGTGTTGGTGGGATTTTGGAACTGGGAACTTTAAATGCAATGTCTAAATGGTGATGCTAATTAAGTAATAAGATGTGGAACATCAGCTGTGGCAAACATGTGGTCAGTGGGTTCATATTAAATTTCACATGGTGATTAGTCTAAACTACCATAGTTTCATGAAAATATTTTTAGCTGTCAAACTTCTCATGCTATACATCTCCTAAGACAACGGTAAAAGTGTATCAATACCATATTTACAATGGTGGCAGTTTGTATTGCACAACCTCTACAAAGTGTTTGCCTACTTGCTTCCTTTCTACTCATGTGCAGAGGAAGTCATGTTGTCAAAGGCAAGTCTTTCTTAACCCCGACTGCATCAGCTCAGAAATGATACTGATTGTTTGATTGCATCTGCAGCCTGCTGATAAAGTTGACATAAAATGTAAACAATGACAGACAAAAACAAAAGCTAATAACTAAAATGATACTAACTAAGAACAGAAAATAACTGCACAGCAGTAGAAACTTCAGAAGCAAAAAAAAAGGCGCGCAGGAGACAGCTGGACTAAGGGTAAGAAAAACAATGACTTCTACAAGTCGGGGATTATGAAATGTCTGATGGGATAAATGTTGATTGTAAAAACAGGTCTAAAACAGAAGATAACATAAAGAGGTCTGTAGAACTCAAAGTGTTTTTTCATCATCTGAAGAACTGCAAGAATATGACTAGTCATTATGCATACAGTATAAATACTATATAAAAAACAAAACTATATACTTCTGTACTATACAGTGTTTTTGGTACATGTAAACTCATAATGACTATGACCTATCATGTGTAGATATTCAAGATTTTTTTCATTCTTGTGTATTTAAATGGTTTAGTAGCAGCGATTTGAAGTAGGGACAGAATCATAACTTTGTCTTGACAGGAATGGCACAACAACATTAACAGTGGTTAAGGAATGATTCAACTATCACCCTGCTGCCCATGGACTTAGTGATCTAATCCCATCCCATCATGTCTCATGATAATAGGTGACAAACCATTTAGTGTTTTGTCAATCGCACAGAGCACACTGGACAAGGACAAAGCCAAGCTAACAGATTTTTTTCATGGCCTGCTCTTTGTTGTGAAAGTGTTTAATAATCGTAGAGAATGATGCTAATGAAACAGAAAAATTGCACATTGGTGGATAATTTAAAAAATGTTTTACAAATTCACAATCTTTCACTGTGTTTAGCATACACTTGATTTATAAGGTTACACCAGAGAACTCCTGTGAACCTGTGTCTCTACCTCATTTAAGGAAATGCACATGTCAGCTACTGTAAGAAATCAGCTTTTGGAGAAAGCTAACTGTAACCTTCTTACTTTTATGTTCAGGACTCATGAATAATTTTAATATGGTCATACTGTTCTTTATATAAACTATAGCAACTATCTGGGTTATTTAACATATACAAATGATTGCATGTTTTATAGCCATTTTATAAAAGACCTAGCAATAACTGTGATTAATTTTTAATTTGTCATGCAAAAGCCTACTTTCCTGATAACCTTTGAACACAGTGGCCCTGAAGAGAGTTTAATGGCACTGAGCCATTTTGAGAACAAACAAAAAAAAGTATCTACAGGCCATAGGCCATAGACCTTATGTTACTGTGCTGACTAATGAGGATTAGTTCTGTTCCATGGCTGGATATATATAGCCAATCAAATTATGTAAACTAACAATCTGTGAGTCAATGCGTTCAGTTTGAGTCAGGATGATTAAAATAGCACAGCTTATTTAGCAGAAACATGCTTCAACTGTGATAACTTTACACGACTGCCTCTCCACCACACGCACACAAGCACGCCTGTTTAATCCTCTTAAAGGACAAACAACATTACACACACACAAACACACATAAGCCAGCTACATTCTGAAAAGTGTGTGTAGACATGCTTATGTTAGCCTTGTAAAACTCCTGAATATTTCCTACTCACCTGTGATTTTATACTATGTAAATATATATAATAATTCACTGACAACGCAATGGCATTGTGTCAGAAACCCAACAAATCCCAGTTGAGCACCATTTTGGTTTTAATTATGAACTTTGTGGACAAATATCTTTGAATTGCTTTTTATTTTTTAAGTGATAAGTTTTAATTGGTGATGTAGATTTATTGTAGTGCGGTGTTGTCATAAATGATGGTACTGTGAGGGGCATTTATTCAAATCAAACTAATTAGGACATTACTGAAGGTGTGAAATGCATGGCCCGCTACTGGAATCTGACAATACCTGCAGATGATTACAGAGGGAGAAGCACAACTACAAGAAAAAGAACACAGACACAAAGTCAATCCCAAGTACATTAATGGCACATAAGCAAATAGAAGGAGAAAAGACAAGAAAATTTGAGGAGCTCAGTGTATGGAGTAGGTTTACTGCATTTAGCGTTGTTTATGATATAAACTTTTATATATATATAAAAATTCCCTCCTCGCCCCCCGTGGGCGGTCTCATCCATCCAAGCTCGGTTCTGCGCAGTATCTTAGCTGTTCCTAGGACTTCACTTTTCTGGACTGAGATGTCTGAGGTCTTTCCTGGGTTCTGTTCTAGCCACTCCTCCAGTTTGGGGGTTACTGCCCAGCGTGCTCCAATGACCATGGGCACCACTTTCGCCTTGACTTTCCAGGCCTTCTCAATTTCTTCTTTAAGCCCCTGGTATTTCTCTAATTTCTCAAGTTCCTTCTTTCTGGTGTTAGCATCGCAAGGTATTGCTATGTCAACCACAACGGCTTGTCTCTGCTGTTTGTCCACCACTACAATGTCCGGTTGGTTCGCCATTACCATTTTATCTGTCTGTATCCGGAAGTCCCACAGGATCTTGGCTCGGTTGTTCTCTACCACCTTAGGGGGTGTTTCCCACCTAGACCTTGGTACTTCCAGTCCGTACTCTGCACAGATGTTCCTGTACACTACACCAGCCACTTGGTTATGTATGTATGCCTTTCCTGCCAGCATTTTACACCCTGCAGTTACGTGCTGGATTGTCTCAGAGGCCTCTTTGCACAGCCTGCACCTGTGGTCTTGTCGGGTGTGGTATATCTGGGCCTCTATTGCTCTGGTGCTCAAGACCTGTTCCTGTGCAGCCATGATTAGTGCCTCTGTGCTGTCTTTCAGTCCAGCCCTTTCTAGCCATTGGTAGGATTTCTTGATATCAGCCACTTCAGTTATCTGGCGATGGTACATCCCATGTAGGGGCCTGTCCTCCTATGATGGCACCTCCAGCACCTCTGCCTCCCTTTTTCACTGCCTGAGACACTCACTGATCACTTTATCCATTGGAGCCACCCTCCGAATGTATTCAAGGATCTTGGAGGTTTCATCCTGTATTGTACTTTGGACACATACTAGTCCTCTGCCTCCTTCATGGCGCTTAGTGTATAGTCTCAGGGTGCTGGATTTCGGGTGGAACCCTCCATGCATGGTGAGGAGCTTTCGAGTTTTCACATCTGTGGTCTGTATCTCTTCCTTTGGCCAGCTTATTATTCCTGCAGGGTATCGGATGACTGGTAGGGCATAGCTGTTAATTGCCCGGACCTTGTTTCCAACCTTGTGGTGCCTCACAGCGAGAAGGTCCCGGATTCGATGTAAATAATATATATTAACGCAAAATCCACATAAATAAGAAAAATGCAGGTAGTTAGATGGGTTTTAATGAGATCTGGAGGACAAGTTTTCCACTTAGGTCTTTCACAGAGATGGTGTCTGTCAAGTTTTCTGAACTGTAACATTATATTTCGTTAGGCCATAATTTTTCTTTGTTGTCTTACATGCAGTAAGACAACAAAGAAAAATTGTGTTTGGTATGGTTATACTAGATTGAACTTACAAAATGTCTGCCACATTGAAGTGGTTTTGCCGCTGTGATAAAAGCAACTGACCAAATTCACTGACTTGACAGATCTGGAGTATGTAGTAGTTACCAGATTAAGTTGAGTAAGATTGAGATAAAGTAATACTGTGGTAAACTATATTAATACACTGCATCATGTCAGTCCTTTGTGACTCCGCAAGTCTAGCATTAAACAGGTTACTCAAGCAGCTGGTGTCATTAACCTCACCAAAAGACTAGTTTCAAACATAGGAGGGTGTGGTTGTGATGATTTGATCTTTTTCTTCTTCTGCCCCCAGAATCTGCATCTACAGACACACTTATCCTAATGGAAGAGAGAGACGAGAAAGATATGGGCCTCATGGGAAAAGAGAGGGAAGAACAAACAGCCAATATAAATACCCCAAAGTCATTGAAAAAGGAATTTTGTGCGAAGCTGCTTGAAGAAGAGGAGACGAATACGGAGAAAGAAACTGAGGATGGACAGATTAAGAAGGAAATAGATGCGAATATTAAGGTGGAAGTGCGTCAGTCTGCACCTGACCTCAAAATGAGCATCATACGGGATACTGATCTGTTTGGCTACGTGGGCATTGAAGCAGTTCTGGACCAGATGAAACTCAAGACCATGAAGGCTGGCTTTGAGTTTAATATCATGGTGGTTGGTGAGTCTTTCACACAACAAACAAAAGTGTGACTCTTGCTGCAGTAAGATAATAATAATTTTTTTAATGTGCACACACATAATACAGGAAATAAAGCTGATATCGTTTTGAGCATATCACAAAACACAAATTCAAAGTTTCTATGTATTGACCTTCATATACATTCATGTTCAATTTACATTTGATACTTGATATGGAGGATGTTTTAAAAATCCCTGTCCCACCAACCCTCTGTGCAGAGCAGCCTGACAGAGATCATTAATGCAATGGCTTCAGCCTTCAACAAACAAGCAGTCTAAAACCTAAGTGGAAAACTTAGCTAGTTCCACCTAGTAGCTTCTCAGCAGTAAGTCCTGTTTGAACCGATATTATGATGGTGATATAAAGTCAAATGGAAGGGATTCTTGCCTTATTATAGCAATAATACTCAAATGTTCTCTTTTTTAAATTATAACTTTTTAATCTTATACTGAGATGTTATCTTATATTACTTTGTATTTACGGATATATGAACCAGCAGTCACCTTGTAAAAAACAACCTGTAGGTATTCCAATACATAAATTCTACTGTATACTAAACATTGCTGCTCATTCTTCTTATTATTGTTATCAAATCACCATGTTTAATTCAATCAGCTGCCAATTGCTTCTCAGGAAATGTCTTGTGATGTGTTTTGATCAATTTTGATCATTTAATAAACTGCATTTCCAATGGTACTGCAACTGTTCAGTACTTCAAGTAACTTCAAGTAGTTGTGGAAGTGGGATTAACCAACAAAGGTTTTCTTTTCATACATCTGCTTTCTCTGCATTGTGTGTTTTCTTGTACTTGCTGAGAACTAAAAAAAGGTTTTCCACACACCTCATTTTGGTCCTCACAAATTACAGGAGCTGCGTAAGATAAAGTTTAAGGGAAAGGTTAGAATTAAGTTTTTGTTAGGGTTAAAGCAAGAGAGAGATTGAGGAGTCAACTTCCTTTTCCAGCAGAAAAGATCTCGTTAGTTCCTGGGAGCAGGAGAAGCTGGTAGACCCAAATGGGACCACATCAGCTTGGAGACAGTCTGATATACATGTTTACAGAAAGAGAAATGAAGCCAGACTAGATGTCTCCCTCCCACGCGCCACCTTGTCACAGATGCATAACAAGCACAACAATAGAATTGTTTTTACCAACATTACACACTGCCACACACATAAGGTGATGAAAAACCTACACACAGAGAGAGTACCTAAAGAACTAGACAATGTACTATACTCAAGGAAGAACATTTAATTATGATTACTGACTACCACTATTCAATTAACTAATTAGTAATTAACTAGGTATCAATTTCTTGCCACAACAGAGCAAGAAATTATTCCTGTGAGATTGTGTGTTTAATAATTCAAACCTACCACCCTGCTTTGGTCACAGAGGCCTAGAGAAAGACAAAGTTCTGCCTGCTGAGCCACTCATCACCACTCATTCACCACTTATTGATGCAAGCTCGCAGTTTCATCCTTGACAGCAGATCACTGGCATGTTTTCCCTTTTCACTTACAGTTGAAAACCAACCTCACCAGAGAAGTTCTACAGTACACTTACAAAGAAACTGCTCTCAAATTATTGTCACATTGGTAGAGGAAGTATAATTCCGTGAGGAGGAAGTGGTTGTGAGAGTTGGGGCTGTCTGCTCTTTCCTGCCTCTTCTTCAGTTCAATTGTACAGGAAGTAACTTTTCATGATTATATGTTATAAAAATGAAATGGAACGGGTTATAAAATGTGTAAAAATATTGTTTGTTTTTTTTTTTTATGTCAACAGGTCAGAGTGGCTTGGGGAAATCCACACTGGTCAATACTCTGTTCAAGTCTAAAGTCAGCCGAAAGTCCTGCACACCTAACTTTGAAGAGAAGATCTGCAAAACAGTCAAACTACATTCAGTGAGCCACTGTGAGTTCATGCATGCTCTCACACACACCCCAGCCCTAACAAAAGGGTATCTTACTCAAACTCAAACAGCCCTTCAAAGTTGTGAGGACTTTCCAAAATGTTCTCACTTTGTGAAAATGCACCAGCCCAAAGAATAACTGAAAATTCGTGAATGAATGATTATCCTAGATTTAGTACTATAATATGCAGAGTAATATGTGAGATTTCTCTAGAAGCTCAACTTGTAGCATTTTCAAACTAGCAAAACAAGTTAAATTCCTGGTGTTTATCTCTTATGTATATCCTTAATGCATTTAATCTGGAAAAACAGCCCAGGTAGCTGATATTTCAGGTCAGGTCACAACAAAAAGAGATTTTTTGTTGTAGTATGTAGATGTAGTAACATGTGCATATTGGCACTATGAGAATTAAGTGTAAATTTTCATGTTCTTGAATTGAAGACCACCTCTCTAGGGTAAAGGGGCAGGTCTGTGTTTTTGTTTTCATTTTCTTGTGGTACGTCTATGTGTTTCTTGAAATGGTGCATATGATCAACAGACTGCAAAGAAAGATGGCAGGTGCTGGGGATTTATTGTGGCAAATCTTCAGTGAGACAATGAGTGACTCATATAATGACCAGGTTGTTGCTAGGCAAGTTACCAACTGTTGTTAAATACAAAATAAATATCACATCAGACATAAAAAATGAAGTCCATAGAAAAGACCTAATGAATGCAAAGACAGGTGTTCGTCACACCGCCTTTAACTGGAGCATTAATGTTTGCTTGTCTAAACTCAACAATATTCGATTACATTTACCCTTTTCATTACAGAATAAGAGAAATTAAATTAAATAAAAAATTAAATGTAATGTCTAACAGTATTGTATAAAACATATGAAAATGAAAAAAGAGCTGTTTTGTGTGGCAAAAACATCCCTAAAACATAAGTTTAGGTTTTTGAATGAAACCAACATTGGTGTTTCAACATATTCGTTATCATCAGTCAGTATTAAAACCTACGTCTTTGTCATGTTGTTCAAGAAACAAATCAGGATAATGTCATCTTCATTGCCCCTTTCTTCTTCTGTTCAAGGTCTCAAAGACAAAATCCTGATTCTCTAAATGGAAGCCATTTTACATTACATATATCAGTGTATGGACAAAACAAGTCTGGGTTCTTTCCAGTCACGTGTTTCTGAGTTCCAGTTTCCGTGTTTCTATCTTCCTCTTTCTACATGAACAGATTGTTGTTTGTAAGAGTTTATGACTAATAAGATGCAGGCTTTCACATCCTACTTTCAAATCACTCTTCATTTCACTTCCTGTGTCATGATTAGGAATCTCTATGTGGATTTTGACTGCTTCTATAAACCTATTTTCTAGTTGATATTGTTGTGATGTTGTCTATAGCTGTTCCTAAGCAATTCTGAAAAAAATTTACACTACAACAGGGGATCTCTATCCCCTCACCCCAGCTGGTCAAGGTAGATGGCCGCCCACATTGACTCTGGGTCTACTGGTGTTTTCTTCCTTTATAGAGAGGGAGTTTTTCCTCTTCATTGTTGCTAATAAAATTTAATTCAAGTTAAGAAATAATATTATTAGAAATATTACATAGATATGAATATACGTTTTGCCTTTATATTTACATTACAATTTATTTGTAGCCAATCAATAATCAATCAAGTGCATGCCATTTACTATCAAGGAAAACGCGTGTTGAAAAGAAGAAAATGAAAAAACATGAATAAGATCACAATGTGAAAGTATATAAAATAATTGTAAAACTGAACTGTATTCTATTTGTTGTGAGATTGATTATCACTGGTTTGTTAGCAAGCTTCAGTGATGCCACAAGATAATCTTGATTTTCCTTCAGGATTTTCTGGTAAAGAGCAGAATTTGTGGTTCCCTTGCCACACAATACACTGACACCAAGATAGTGCTTATGATGTTTGTTTTTTTTCAAAACTGTTTCATTCACAGCAGATGCAGCAGTATTTCTGACTTGCAACATTTTGAATCACCATTGCATGAAGCTCTCCTAAAAGGTTAGAGGATCATCTACTACATGTGCTGTTGCAGATTTCAGAAGAACTTAAATGTTCTTGTTGGTTAGATTTTATTTCATCACTCTCCCCTAGATTTCTATCTGTTCTCTGTCACATAGTGTCATGATAACTGACTGAATTGAGGTTAAGGAGGTTCCACAGTTCCTTGCATGTTGCAGTTCCTTTCTTAAATGACTCATCACTGTGATCCTGGACTGGTTTTGAAAGTCTGACTGTTTCTGGGAAAGTACAAGCCTATTTGTAGATATAGTCATGAATAGAAACATTATATGTTTTTATACTGAACATTACATGTAAACATTCACAGTGCAGGGTGGGAAAAGCGTGTGAACCTCTAGACTAATGACTTCTAAAGCTAATTGGAGCCAGGAGTCAGCCAACCTGGAGTCCAATCAATGTGATGAGGTTGGATGTGTTGGATAAAGCTGTCCTGCCTTATAAGAACACACCAGTTTGGAGTTTACTATTCAAACCAAATGCTTTCTATAGTGGCTATGGTGGTAGAAGGATACCAACAGTCTTTGTGTCATGTTATTCTTCCTGAGTGCAGCTCAGAGGTATCCACACTCCAGGATAGGCTCTCCTCTATGTGAACTCCCAGGAAGTGGAAGTCTGCCACTATCTCCACACAGTCCCTGCTGACAAATAATGGTTGAATGTCTGTCTTTTTTCTCCTGTAGTCTGTTATGAGTTCTTTGGTCTTTGAACTGTTGAGGAAAAGGTTGTTGGTTGAACACCATGTCGACAGCTCCATCTCATCTCTGTAGGCAGACTCAGAAATGAACCCCACCACTGTAGTGTCGTCCACAAACTTTACTATGGTGTTGCTGTGATGGACAGGCGTGCGGTCATGTGTGTAAAGGGAGTAGAGCAGTGGGCTCAGCACACAGCCCTGGGGGGAGTCGGTACTGAGGCTTAGGGTTGTGGATGTGTGATGGCCCACTCTGACTTTCTGTCTGCGACCAGAGACGAAGCTGCTGATCCACATGCAGGTTGAATGTGGGAGCCCCAGGTCCCCCAGCTTGGCCACCAGCTTATGTGGGATGATGTTGTTGAATGCCAAGGTGTAATCCACAAAGAGCACATAGCTCCCCTGCTGCTCCAGGTGTGACAGTGCAGCATGTAGTGCTGTTGCTATGGCGTCCTCTTTGGATTGGTTCGCTCTGTAAGCAAACTGGTGGTCTCGACTCGAGTCTTGAGGGCAGGGCTGCTAGTGCAGTGACTTCGAAGTGGGCAAAGATGCAGTTCAATTCCTCTGTTAGTGTGAGGTCATCTTCAGCAGCTTCCTCAATCCTCCTCCTGTAGTCTGCTCTGGTCTCTCTAATGCCTCGCTTCAAGTTGTCTCGGGATGCACTGTAGAAAACTCTGTTGCCGGACCTGTAGGCGTTGTTCCTCTTCCTCAGCAGCTGCTGAACCTCCCGGGTCATCCAGGGCTTCTGGCTGGGGTAGACCCGTATACGTTTGTGTACTGTGACAGTGTCTATGTAGTTCTTGGTGTATCACAGTACACTGTGAACATCTCCAGGTCCTGATGTTCAATGACCTGTGGTCCTGTCAAAGTATGTTGTATGTATATCTCAGTATCATAGTTAAGTGCATTCGGTGAACAAGGTTTTGAAGAAGAGGCTTAAATAATGAGAGGGATCAGCATTCACCAGAACACCTTCAGTAACAGTATCTTTTATGATGGTTTCCGTGCCATTGCGTTCCAAAGCACAAATATAACCACACCACAAGATTGTAACAGCTGCTGGAACAGCCAACATGCTGTGACACAAATCACTGCTCCATCTGGTGAATCAATCCAACATTGCAACAGGCTTTCCAGGAGTTATTTACTTCACTAGGTTATTGCAAGGGGTTCACAGTTCTTCCCCAGTGCCTGCAGAAAGCCTTTGACCTCCCAAGGATCAGCCACGATCTGTATATACGGATCTGGTTATTTCTTTTATCTCTGGTTGTGCTGTCCACAACACTAAATAAGATTTGGAAGTCTGAAGGGAGGCCTGCAATTATATATAAAGGCTCAAAGTTTTAAATTGTGCTTTGTAAACATGCTACTCAGGCCAGGTTTCAGGTCATTTTTTGCAAAGCTTTGTGTCCCTTGATTGTTTCAGATTGGACTTCTGACCCTCTTTCCACATCCTGCCGGTGTGGAACTATGAAAAGGCTGTGGCAGGACCTCACTGATGCTCAAACAATCACATGCCTTCTAACAGAATAAGTCAGCTAGAAAACAAAAATAAATTAATTTCCACTGGTCACATTGGGCATCAGTCAAGTGGGTAAAGTAATGACGGTATAATTCCATTGTAGTTTTACCATGTATATAATTAAAAAGGGAAATGGGAATGAAAGAAACATTCAGTGAAGAAGCAGGCACTTTACAGCACATTTGGAAAGTTAGTATTGTAACTACTCAGGATTACAGTAAAGGCCAAAGTGCATAGAACGTGCATACTTTTACACAAAGATAACATTTTGCTCAATTAGTTCTGCATAAACAGATTACTTGTCAGTGTTCTGTTTTAATCACATCATAGGGTCTCTAGTTTACCAAAATTAATGTTTTGTAAATGGCAAAACATTTTATGAGAGAATTACAAAGTATTTAAGACATACGATTTACACATACCATAGGAGATTTTCTGGTTGCCTTCTACTTCACTTGGAGGTCACTTTGGATAAAATGTTGCATTAACATTAAATATACACATACCCTTCATTAACATAAGAAATAATGGTTTTCCAGCTGTTATATGATGTAAATGTGATTATAGCTCACATATACCACTCAAGACCTACCAGGGGAGACCAAGCTGTGGGTCAAATGTTCCAGAATTTCAATCTCAGTTGACATAGCAGGACAGGGAACCACTTCAGATGACCACTGACTGATTTATTACAGACACCTGTCAGAGACTTTTACTTGCAGATGTTTGTTTTCAGTTAAAGAATATAAATCTACTCTTAGCTGTGTATCCTCACATATAGCATCATGTAATGCTGTTTGGGACATCTGACGTTTTTGAACTATTCTAACACAGTTGAAAGAATGGTAAATGGTCTGCACGTGTATAGCGCTTTTTTAACTCGTACTCAAAGAGCTTTAACCCTGCGTCTAATTCACCTTCCTCTTCCACGGCTACCCCTGAAAGACATGTTCAATAGATTCATTAGTATTATCTGTTAAGAATAATGACTAAAACTACTTGATCTCAATGAATTATATTTGAAAGCTAATCCAATCCTGAATTGCAGTCAATAAAATGCTTTAGTCAATAAATGTTTAGTTTAATAATATAGTCTGGTCAATTATGAAATGCTTTTGAACTACTTCTGTTAGCTGATTGCCTTATTCTGTTAAAAGCCATATGGTTATTTATTTATTTAAAATACAGGAGATCAGTGTATCTAGGTGGTCCCCCAGCAGTCTAAATCTATATACTGTACATTATCTCCTTAAATTCAATGATTATATGCTAAATCAGTTCATTAAGCTATTAAAAACCCAAGGTTCATTTATATAAACTCAATGTGCAATTTTTAGGCCTGTTTTTATATTGCTGAATAATGTCTTACGATTAATTTCTCCTTGAAGCAGAACGATAAGATGGTAAGTGAAGTGCTGTTCTATGTCGGGAGGCTTAATCTCGATCAGCCTACACAAACTGGTGTAAGTGTAATAATACTGCATATGTTTTAGTCAGTCATGTAACATTTTTATTGGTTTGCTCTGCAGTGTGTGAGAATATTTTTTGCTTGTGACAATTTGATAAATGTATTTTATGCATTTTGAAAGAAAATGCATAAAATGAAATGTAAATGTAAATCTTTACTATTGCAAACTGATGTTCAATGTCTGAGTTAACATCAGCAGTACCAGTTTTTACACACCACAACCTGTATTTATATCAGGCTTATCAGCCTTTCAGCAATCCATAGGGAGTGTTTATCTGGTGAGATTAGCTTGGCTGCTCGAACCAATAAAAGTAGGTCCTGTCTTAGCCGACTGGTCTAGGTACGCACAAAGAGGGACTTTATTGCAGGTTAAGGAAAATCTTAATCATTAGGTTCCAGCTCTTTGCTCTCACACTTCCGCACAGGGGATTTCTTTGTGTTTGTTCAGCAATGGCAACTCAAATTATAGTCCTTACTTCCCTGTGTGGCTTTCATTGAAATGCCACACATAGGCATACACATGAGGACATGTGCTGCACTGACAAGTGGAAGAGATCTCACTATATGAAAAATCATACACGCATTCTGTCCTGGATTTACTCACAACCTTAAGCCAAATTTAAAGTAAACTTTAACCACAAGCCTAAGAGTATGGTTTCGAAAACGTGACATAGTGGATCCCTAGTTTGTATTACTGTTCAACAGTGTAACCCTTTCCATATCTTTCTTTCTCTGACTAGTAATTGAGGAGAAGGGGGTGAAGATGAAGCTAACTGTAATTGACACACCAGGATTTGGTGACCAGATCAACAACAAGAACTGGTGAGTGGGTCTGCTACAAAACAGAAATAATCAAAAATTGTTTATGGGATTTGTAGATACCCCAAAGAACATACTATTTCAGAGTTTGATATAAAGGATTATCTTTTTGGGAGAGATGGCATGGTTTCTTTATGGTCACATACTATAACCGAGAAAGAGTTCCATTAACCCACACCTTCACATCTTGGAGGTCATTGATCTTTAGTCTTTTCAATTTCTTGTGGTCAGTGTTTATCTTAAGAGCAGGTTTATGCCTCTTTGTAGTCATTTGGCTGTTGCTTTTTGTTTGGCTGTTTTGTCTCAACTTGCCAACTTTTCAACTCAACTTTTTTCATTACTTTGAGATCATATTGTGATTAGTTAAGTTTTTTTCCCCAAATTTCATACATTCTGATTTCTGTAGTTTGTCTATTTGGTTATTTTTTCGAATCCTGCTGTTTGTGTGTCTTTATAGTTGTTTTCTATCTCTTACCTTTAGTGTAGTTTTTGTGCCCTTATCGTTGCATCCTCCAAGCAACCTCTGTGACTTTAAACTAGAAATATTTGCACACTTGCAAATATTGCACTAATCCAAACATGTTCCCAATGCATTGTGTACATTGAGGAGACTTCTACTTTATTGCTTCAGCCCTTAAACAAATATTCAGAATGTGACACCAATTTGCCAACTCTGTCTCCAGTTGGGAGCCCATAATGAAGTACATCAATGAGCAGTATGAGAAATACCTGAGGGAGGAGCTGCATGTCAAACGCAAGAGGAGAATACCAGACACCAGAGTCCACTGCTGCATATATTTCCTCCCTCCCACTGGACGCAGGTCAGTCCCCGCTTTAATCACTATCACACAAAATACATGCAAGTAAAAAGCATAGGTTCAAATATATCACAAATTGTCTCCAAGAATTCAGTAATGACATCACTGCAGTTCACCCAACACATTCCACCTAACAAAATTTTAGTGCCATCCTTCTGCTATGTCTTTTATCAATTAAAAACATGATCTTGTGTGTGTGCAGTTGTAGCAATTAAAAACACGTTTTTCATTACAGTTGCGGCGCCAGACATCGCAAAATTGTTTACGTATCTCTCAAGGTTACTGCAGCAGCCAGTTACTACAGTGTCAATAAGACGATGTCAGGTTTCTGCTGACATCGCTTCAAGGGGCTAAGAACCAGGCGCATTCCAGAGCTTTTTCGCCGAGTAGGGGCGAGCAAGAAAAGTACCAAAAACACACACTAGTCTAAAGTACAAAATAAGGGGAAACTTTAACGGAAAATAGGTCCATGGGACAATCAAAAGAGATGCCACAATCGATGCAGGAGAGGGTAACTTAAAGCGAGCCGCTAGGCTGTAACAAAAGTCCTCCAAGTACACAGAAGAGTTCAGGTCGGCTGGCGGTTCAGGCGGACAGGGCCGTTGAACAGGGAGAGGTCAGGAAGCTCTCGCTAGCTGCCTGGAAGGCTACCAGCTAGCTAGTAGCAGGGCCAACAAAAACACACATGCCGAGGAGAAGCGTGGAGACGAGTAGTCCTTTCGCAGGTTTCAGGGTGACGAGAGCAAGGTAAAACACTAACTCACAGTTCATGAGAGGCAGGAAGGCATGACAAGAGGCTTCAGCGGCTGGTGAACATGGAAACATGGGCGAACACGGGCGACGTGCCTATACTGTCGTGTCAAACAACGGAGCTTAAGTCGGGTGTGGGTGAAATAAGGTCCAAGTGAAAGCGATCTGTTAATCACAAAGCTGGCGGGGGTGGCGAGAGAGTGTCCGGCGGAATACGCCATAGTAAGAGTCCGGGCGGAGATCTCCAAAATAAGAGTCTGAGCGGTCACTTTTACCATAAACACTATACCAAGGAAATGTGCTCGGACTCGATAAATCTAAAGTCAAACAAAGTAACAAAATAATAACCACAAATAATTTATGTAGTAACTGATGTAGTTCATAATCATGAAGGGTTCTAAAGGTTTGGTGAGGTTTTCAACTGAACTATCAACTGACCTTTTAGCTCTTAGCTGCTGCAACCTGCTGTTACTCAATGTATCTAAACACCAGTAATGAATTATTTATCATTGTGAAATTGTGAAAAGTGTCTTTATGGGTTTTGTTTTTATATAAAGCGTCATTTATTCTCTACAAGTTTTCTTACCAACAGAATTTCAGTTTGCAGTTTAGTTATAATCACATTTTAGAAAACTGGAATATATATATAGTATAAAATATTAATTAAATTGCGACCCATAGCAACAGAAATATGTGAAGATAAATAAGGTTTATGACAGCAGACTTTTGATACATAATTATTAAACACCAACACAGTTTTTCAGATTAAAATACGATTATGGAAATCATAAAAATAATAACATCTGACAATAATTACCTAAAAATACTAAATCTGCCCCAAATTCCACATTCAGTAATAATCACAATTCCTAAACCTGACCACCCATGTGACCTTCTTGGTACGTGTGGCACATGTGTAGGATTACACACATGTGATATGAGTGTTGACCTATAGGGGTCAATCGCCTGTAAGTGAAAATGACATTGGATCGCGGCAAAAAAAAAAGCAGTAGAAGAGGACACTTTTAACTGCTACGACTGTACCATAAAACCATGATCTGATAAGCTGTAACGGTCTTCCAAGTAAGACTTTAAAAGGGATAATGTTGCTTTGACTGCCACTGTTGTGCCCAAACTAACCTGAGACCTATTCTCAGATTACGTCCCATTGATATAGAGTTCATGAGGAGGCTGGGGAAGATAGTAAGCATCGTACCTGTCATCGCCAAAGCTGACACACTTACCATTGAGGAGAGACTGGAGTTCAAGGAGAGGGTGAGGGAAACACATGCACATCTAAAGATCGGTCTATTTAACTTGAATTTTTAAATATTCTGACTATATTGTCTAACATTGTGTATTCACACCTTGTGTGCCGCTATGTACAGTTAAATCTTACTCTCTACAAACTAGTGCAACAATATGTTATATGTAGATGTGGGCATCTACAAGAAAATCTGTTGTTTTTGTCCATACTACATGAACAAGCAAATAGGTGTTGTTGCCCCCAGTATAAGGACTAATTGCTTCAAATTATCTTATTTTATAACAGTGAACCTAATATGTTTGATGTGTGTTTAACCTTTAACATTCTGACAGATAAGGGAAGACTTGGCGTCCTATGGGATTCATGTGTACCCCCAGAAAGAGTATGATGAAGATCCTGAAGAGTACATTCTCAATGAAAGGATCAGGGTAATGCCTCAAGTTCTGCTGTTTATTATAAATTTATTTGTATTTATTTGTGGGTATTGAGTGAAGCCTATTAGTGAAGTGAATATTGTGAATGATTGTGCTGTAGTTAGCATAGTCAAGTGTTTACCATGGTCACCTCACAACAACTCTCCCCCAAAATGGGCAATAAACTGAGGGCCACCAGAAACATTGCAGTAATACAATGGCAGCGCTGGGATGGCAAACATTTGTTCATTGAATGACACCACAGTGTGACCTGGAAAGATTGAGATAAAGGTATGTAAGCAGGTGTAGTTCATCACCCAGACTGAGAAATAAAATTTACTTCTGTCCCTGAGTCAAAATAAAATAGCCACAGACTTTTGGTGGGCAACAGAGCCAATCAGTACTGTGGTTAGGGGTTGAACCATGGCTCAGTAGCACTTCTGTAGTCACTACTTCCTACCCCTAATTAAACATGAATTTATTCTCAGTGGTGAAATTTAAATACAGAAAAGATACAATTGCTGCCCTATAAGACGCTTTAGTCTCTGGCCATGGCACACCGCTGGCTCTGTGAAATCAAATATAACCCACAGAACATGGCTGAACAAGTAATCCTCTTGAGCCAAAATTTTGGCAAAACTTACTTGGCAAACACTGGGCAATAAAGTTGTAGCTTGCCACAGCAGACACAAAGACGAGGCATGAGATGGGTGGTAGCATGAAATAACAATCTGACAAGGGAGTGGTGTAAACTGAGGGTATAAATACAGGCAGAGAGATACAGTGACAATAGGTGAAAACAATGAGTGATGTAACAATGAGGCATGACAAAACCAGAAGCTGCTGAGATTTCGATTTGGACTGTTAAATTAGCACCTAAACTACACACCTGAAAAGTTCAAATAAATGAATGATTCTTTGTGTGTCCAGGAAAGCATTCCCTTTGCAGTGGTAGGAACTGACAAGGAGCACATGGTGAATGGAAACAATGTTCTGGGCCGTAAGACAAAGTGGGGAATCGTTGAAGGTAAGGCATCAGTTTCTTTTTTTTTTTTTTTTTTTCATTTTTATCTGCATATGCAGTAACAATATTGTGTAGCTATGATGTTTAATTCAATTCAGTTTATTCCCATAGCGCAGATTTACCAGTACAACGCAGTTTAGTTTACATTTCATTTTGGGGAAAAGTTGACATATTTACTCAAAATGCACTTAACTTCAGTCATTGATATTAGCTTCAGGGAGCACCAATTATAATAGTTGGCATTACACCGCCTGAAACAAGGTACCAATTATGTTGATTATGTAATATTCACAGATTTGGTTATTGGCTTGATATCAATAAAAAACTATAATTATAATTCAATGGTCAGAATTAATCACAAGGCACAATTATGTTGGCTATATCTGAGAGGGCTGTGAGACAGCTAATACTTACAGTAGTCATGTGAAAAAATGAGGACAGCCTGGGTATCTTGTAACATTTTTAATATATGGATATTTAAACTCAATGTTAATAATATTTGGAGATTAAAGTAATATAACTAAACAATTAAAAGTGAAGAAAAGACTTTTCAAGAGCTTAAATTTAAAAGGTCATATAAAAAAATTAAACCTTAGTAAAGAGACTGCAAAAAATATCACATTTTAGAAAACTGGAAAAGTTTGCGACCCAAAGTCACAGAAATATATATAGATATTATATCAGATATTACAACAGACATGACACAGTGTGTGTGTGTGTACATATTCTTATGTATGTCCGCCATGTTTTTCTGCTGTTTAAAGACAAATAAAAAGCTGAAAAACATGGAACACATTTATGTTGTGATGTCTTTCTTTAGATACAGGAAAAATATCTTTGCAGTGACAAGGACATTTATGCAACAAATGATCAGCCCAAAAAAAATGAAGTTGACCTACATAAATTTACCGTTTTAATGAGCCTTATTGTTTGAATAACATTAAGACGATAAAAACATCTCCATATCCTGGTTTATCTAACAGTTTTATTTCCATCATGTTACACAGTCGTATTAATTATAAGTTACAGTACATCAGATTCTATATAACAAAATATGTTTGGTGTAATAGTTAGTAATTCTATATAACAAAATATGTTTGGTGTAATAGTTAGTAATAGTAATAGTAATTTATATATATATATATATATATTTCTATATTTGTGTGTCTGGGTGTAAGAGATAGAAATGAGCCACTGCGCCGCAGTAATAGGCTGCTGTGAACGGGAGATATGTAAACAACTTTGCAATACCTGGTGGTTGAAACGAGATTTGCATTCTGATTTTGTTTAGCCTGTTGCAGGAATTAAAATACTTAGTGGTACTGCAACTGTACTGCAGTAAAAATAGGTTTCATTTTGAACTACTACAACTGTAGCTAAAGGCTCTGCCTCCCATTCTACATTTAGAAACTCTAGGAACCACAAGTAGACCAGCGCTCTGAGAACCAAGCGTTCTGAAGGGAGCACAAGGAGCCATGAGGTCTTTGAGATAAGATGGAGCTTTATTATGAAGAGCTTTGTAAATGAGGAGACGGGTTTTGAATTCTAGAAATCCTAGATTTGATAGGACAGAGAAGCTAATGTAGGAGTAATGTGACCTCTCCTACTAAGTCCAGTCAGAACTCTGGTTGCTGCATTATGTAGCCTGTTAGCAGAGACTGGTTGGTTTGATTTAATATGGACGTGCAGATTAATGGAAGAACTTCTTTGAGTAATCTAGTTGGTATTGGGTCTAAAAGACAAGTAGCTGATTTTGCAGAGTTAATTATTGAAGTTAACACAGCCTGATCTACGAGGGGAAAGTGTCTAAGTAACACAAGATGTCTAACCAGCAAATCTAAAGATGTTGGATCTGCAGATTGATTTCTGCGAAAAGACAATCTACCTGCTCATGAATAAGATGTATGAATGAATAAGCTCTCCTTTATGTAGCTATGAGGGAATGAGACAAAATATGACTGAATTATCTACTTAAATGTAACAGCAGCATCATCATCGATGTCTGCGAAGATGTTGGTGATGTCTGAGTTCTGTGAGTTCCGCGACGTTGATGTTGTCTGTGATGCCCGTCGATGTCCGTTGATGTCTGATGTTGCTTGGTTTGTGTTGCCTGCGACGTTGTTTATGTCTGTGATCCCTGTAGATGTTTTGTGTCACGTGAGTCTTTTGTTAAGCCTAGTCGTGTAGTCATAGTAGTAGTCAAGTCAAGTCAACTGTTTTGTTGAGTCCAAGTGTGTGTTTAACAAAGTTTCTGTAGTCCAGTCAAGTCTCGTCCTAGTTTTGAGTCTGCGTTTGGGCCCTTCACCTCTGTTCACATCAGACACCGGTGACCAGGTTTGTAACAGATCAAGTCTTACATTAACAGGGATTTAGAGGAGAGAGACCTGATATTTAATAGACACATTTAATTATTTATTATTAGTAGTATTATCATTGTTACTTTGCTCTGTTAGGGGAGCTATTTTGATGTTAATTAAATTCCTGTGAATCACTCGTCTTTTATACTCAATGGGAGTGTTATAGCTACAAGGGGGTGGCAGCTGTAACGAATCTTCAGAAAGACGTGTAAAACCTAGGAATAACTCTAACTTGTAACCTTTTAGTTCCAAGCACTTGGGTAATGCACTGATTTTGCATGTGTATTTGACATTGTTGAATGCATGTCATTAACACGTTTTGTACATCTATTTACAAAAATAGAAATAAATAAAAATACTACTAATATTGTTACTTTCTTTTACTTGTAGTGATATTAGTGCATTATTTTAACTGAGAACTTTATTAGGTATGTTATCATACAGTAGTAATGTATTTACTTACTTTGTATGGTCCAAAATCTAAAAAACATAGAGTGGTAGCACCAAATGTCATTCGTTTTCACTACAGCATGTTTGTGTCGCCACTATGGGGGCATTGATTTTAATTCCTACTAGTCTCTGTCGCAAAGTTGTTTACATAACCCCAGTTCACGAAGGACTGTTACTGCATATATAAATGTTATTATTTAGTATCTGATGAATGCACTTGTATAGTGCTTTTCTACCTATTGGTACTCAAAGCGCTTTGACATTGCGTCTCATTCACCCATTCACGCACACAAACACACATATTCACACAACGCTGGCAGAGCTGCTTAGCAACTTAGACTGACACAAGGGGCAGCTTGGGGTTCAATGTCTTGCTCAAGGACACTTTGGCACATGGCTGGGGAAGCCAGGAATCAAACCGCCGACCCTACAATTGGTGGGCGAGAGCTCTACCTTTGAGCCACTGCCGTCCCCAACTGAACTGTAACGTTCAATTACACATCTGCTGCGTAACAGGATGGAGATAAAACAATCTGTCATCGTTGAACTAAGGACAATATGAGGACGTTTTTATCGTCTTAATGTTATAACGTCAATCTATTCAAACAGTAAGTGTCGTTAAAATGTGAGTTTATGTGGGTAAAATCAATTTCTTTTGTGTTTCATCCATTCAGATTGTTGGTTCCAGATCGACAGACTTGTGTCGTGATCGAATTTGGCGATTATTAAGCACAGAGCTTGAAAACCTTGTCCCGTGCCACCCTTGCCTCTGAGCAGCATTTCTGTGAATAAATAGTTGTCTAACACTTGGGGAAACTTAATTTGCTTGTTCCTTCTGGCAGCACAGTGGTGAACATACGCGGCTGCAAATGTGCCGCTCAAATGAGATCGGTTCCTATTAATGCTTTTTTCAAGAAGCTCTGAATTTTAATCAGAAAAAACTGCGTAAAGACTGCATTTGTGTCTTATAATTGTCTTCCATTCACTGAAAAGTTATAATCGCCATGTCTAAGGAAGACCAACCTTAATTTCCTCAGCTTTTTATGTGTCTTTAAAAGCAGGCATCTCCTAAAATATGTTTACACACTGTATCAAGTCTGCTGTGATATACTTTTCCAGTTTTTAAATGTGATTATCATTATTCCATTGTCACAAATTCTGCCGGTAAGTGAAGTCCTTATTGTTGTATAGATGTATTCATATGTTAATGTGGGGCAGTTGTGGCCCAATGGAACCTGCAACCCTGGGGCCACAGGTCCAACCCCCAGGTTCAGCAGGTCCAACTGAGGTGACCTCTGAGCAAGGCACCGAAACCCCAACCAGGGCTCCACCAAGTGTTGAAAGACCGCTGAAAAGCCACCAAGTTTTACAGGAGCCTCCCTGGTCTGTAAACTGCAGCATCGTCAAAAAAATGCAGTTAATGCTCTTCAGTCTCCTCACTCCTGCTTTCAAACTAAACAGTAGTGATGGATTCATTATTACGGAGGAGGCTTAATACAGAAATAAATTATTTTTATGCTTTTGGTCTCTATATGAAGATTCATTTATTGTCTTCAAGATAAAATCCAACAATAAGACAAAGTTGATTTACCAACATATTTGTTTATTACTTAGTTATAAGTTATAATCACATTTTGGAAAACCAGAAAACTATAAAATATTAATTAAATCGTGACCCATACCCACAGAAAAATGTGGAACTTAGAGGGTTATGACAACAGACATCCAGTATAATTAAGATAGATAATTATTAAATACCAACATAGGTTTTCAGATTTAATTTTAAAAGGAAAGCACATGATTTAAAACCAGGCAGCGTTGATTAGTCAACGAAACAAACCACAGGACCACAGGGTCTGACACGGAGCTAAATACTGCGTTAATCCCGGTAATACAGTGGTAGAAGTGGTGACTTTAACTACACCACTCAATCAACTTTGATTCCCACTCACATACTTTTTTTCAAGAAGCTCTGAATTTTAATCTGAAAAAACAGCATAAAAACTGTATTTGTGCCTTATAATTATCTTTCGTTCACTGCAAAGTTGTGTCTAAGAAAGGAAATCTCTATTTTCCTCTGCTTTTGTTGTGTGTCTTGAAAGGCAGATAAAGACGGCACACACTTACTGTATCATGTCTGCTGTGATATAATATCTCAACATATTTCTGTGGCCATGGGTGGCAATGTGCAATTAATATGTGATACTTTTCCAATTTTTTTTTTTATATGTGATCATAACTATTCTTTTTATCTTGTGGAGAATAAATTACACTTTATATAGAAACAAAAATCATAAAAAAAAAGTAAAATTTCTGTATGAAGCCTTCTCTGTAGCAAATAATCCATGACTGTTGTTTTTCATACAGTGAGTGAAAATAGGGAAAACAGGTCGTCTTATTCTGAATGATGATGATTTGCGCTTCTTCCAATAATATTAATGAAAAAATAATGAAGGGTCAAATGGGTTGTGTGGTTTTTGACTGAACTTTCAACTGTCCTTTCAGTACTTTGCTGCAGGCAAACAAAGTCACCTCTTTCTCCTGCAGGGAGATGCTCGCAGTCACATGGGGAAAGACAGAGCCCGGCTGGGAGACGCCGGCTATATCTCCCAGTCCGGCACAGCACACATCTCCCCCCTTCTCATTCTAGGGAGTTGGTTTTAAAACCCTGAACAGATGTCAGAATGTGAAGATTTCAAGAATCAAGCCAAGAATTGTTTGTCCAAATTCTTTTGTTCAACAGCCCAGGCTGTTTTGTCTACAGGCCCGATTGTCCTCGGACCCAAGGCCAGCAAGCGTGCAAAGCCTAGACAGGGCCTGTTCTACTCTATTCTAAATCCTTTAGCCTGAACTAAATGTATATGCGCTAAATATATATTCCACTACAAATAGGCATGGACTTTTCCCACTACATTGCAAGCAGAAAAGACACAAGCACCTTATGTCCTGTACAAAAGTAATAAAAACAAGTGGTAAAAAATTAACCACATAAGAAACACACAGAACAAGGCAACTTACTACTGTATAACAGTAGTAAAAGTATTAACAAAGAAGGCAACATTATCTCCAGTTCCAATTAGCTACGTTAACATTTTGATCATGAATTCATTACCCAATGTGACTATGTGTTTCAAACTCATTGAATGACTCCTTCTCTTTCCACAGTTGAAAATGTGGCACACTGTGAGTTTGTCAACCTGAGAGATCTACTCATCAGGTGAGTTTAATAGGTCTGCAATACGTCATCATAAATGAGAACTAGGGATGTAGCCACAGGGAGGCTGCAAAGAGCCTCATGCAATATTTTTTCACGTTATACAGTATTTGAGTCTGATCACTTGGGTAGCACTAACTATGTGATTGCATTATTTGCTGTCCAAAATTATTTTAATGAATGTAGAGTTATTATTGTTTGGTGACTATGGTTTACAAATAGATTTCCTGCAAGTATGTGTATATAATGAGATCAGCAGTGCTCATTACCCAAAATAGCTTATCCACAAAGCTGAATGCACTCAGTAATGTGTAAGTGTAACGCCTGACAACTTTATTTTTCTCTCTAGTTACTGACCTCACATTAAAACGTCACTAATATATTAGTGAGTATTACTCCAGATCCCCACAATGCCATGGGTTTTTAAAACAAAGATCTGCTGAAACCAGGTTACCCTTGACACTATCACTAAAACAGATTAAAAGACGGTTAACAATGACACCTCACATATTATGGTACCTTTTATATAGAGCAATGAATCACATTAATCCAGTTATAAAGTTGTCAAGCCTTTTTTTTTTTTGAAAGGTCTCATCTGCAGGACCTGAAAGATGTGACAAACGATATCCACTATGAGACCTATCGTGTACAACGGCTCAACGAGAGCAACATGACCTTCAGTGAACTGGGCTTTTCCACTTGGCCACTGGAGAATGGCACTGCTGAAAAAAGTGATTCGGAGAGCCACCTCTGATCACTCCATCCACCCCCCCACACATACACACTCTACCCGACCTTCCCAGTCACAAAAAATGATTATTCTACGTATTCATCAGATGGAAAACAGGGATCTTACCTATTTTTATCATATAAAAAGTTTATGTACTGTAAATGATGAGAATTTTTTTAATTTGTTTTTTCCCCTTTATTTCGTTATACAACCAAATAGTGTTTTGTTTAGTTTTTTTTAATAGGAAATATATTTTTGAATTTAAATTCATACTTAGTGGAAGGATGGTGACATACACAGAGCAGAGGAGACCATACAGTAGAGCATAGCACAATGAAAAGAAATATTAATCCTCTTCAAGTGGTAACAAAAATATGTTGACAGAACATACCTGTTGGACTTGACTAATGGGATGTTCTCCCATACTGTACTGAGCTAAATTCTATCTGTTGGAATATCATCAGCATGATTTTGACTTGAGTTAAACATAATTGACTGGGAATTACTTTGATGAAAGCAGCAAGAATGGACTCCAAACAGCAACTAAACAACTTGTAGACCATGTTAATTAACCTCCTCTTTCAATTTAAATGCTGTGCCAAGGGCTTATGTCATGTTGACTACATCTATAATATAAGGACTCGAACTATCAACAAACTATGAACGAAAAAGTCTGAGAGGGTCTACTTGTTATAATATGGAGTTGAGTTAATGCCAAATACAGTATAGGGTATCAAAAAAATATGAGTACACTGTAGGACAGGCTTTATTATACCATTCATTCTGCCATGTTTCAACAGTTACTAGCTTCCTCCTCTTTAGGACGTCAGGACTGCATGTTCACTGAATAAAGACAGAAAACTGCTGATTTGTTCTTTTTGTTTTAACAATTGACAAATAAAACTGTCCTTAAATTGTTTGAGCCAACAAAACTGATAAGGAGTATTTCTGGCTGAGGTGTAAAATGTATTTCTGTCTCCTCACGCCTAACTGTGATAGCGTATTTAGTGTTTGAGCATAGCTGTTGTTTTTACTTTTCACCAGTATTAAAGGGCAACTCAACACTCTGTAGGAAGTAAAACCACTTTGGCACCAACCTTAGTATCTGCTGCCTTTATAACCACTACACAACCATGGTACAACTAAATGACAGACAGAATTTGGTGCCTGGGCATATCTCTCCTTATTTACCAAATGAACAAATTCTTTTTCTTTTTTTTTTTTTTATTATGTCATTAGTGTCGGACCTCTTACGATTTTTACTGTCACTGGAAATTTTTATAGTACCTCATTAATGAATGATTGAGTCAGCTCAAGTTACTTTGAAATGCCAGGAATGTATTTTAGGTGATGGCCAAATGTTTTCTGTCTGATGTCAGATTACAAAGTTACTTAAAATGGTTTTTCATTTTCATGTGTTTGAATAATTGATTTACTAATCACTCTTTTTCAGTTTCTGTTATTCAGATAATCCAAATGTATTTTTACCAAATAAAAGCCGTCCACGTATACTATTTTTACATTTACATTTGATTTTACAGGTGGCCACTGAGTTTGACTGTGCTTCATTTTCATTAACTCATTCTCATACCTACGGAAGATTTAGACTCCCAAATTGTAAAATTTCTTAAATAAACATGCTAGAGTAGTCAAAGTGTTTTCCTTATTTACTTGCCAGCAAGGAGTCAATACATCATAAATGGTAAACAGTGTATTGACTCACAAGTTTCAGGCAGATATATAGTGAAATGATAAGTCATCCCCTTCACAGGAGAGGTGGTTAGGCAATAGTTGCTATGGTGAAAGATCTGTGAAGGTCTGGGAACAGGCACATCTCCCACTGAAGCACTATATGAGTCTGTTGTTATGCAGCCTCTGTGGTTAACTGTACTGATGCATGTAATGCAGGTATTCAACACACAGAAAAAATACAATTTTTACTTGTTTTCAATCAGAAGTAAATTTGCTGGATGATGGAAACCTGTTCCATTAAACCACAGACAGGATAACAATTTAACCACATTAATGTGAGGGCTGACCTGCTCTCTTGTACTACAGAGTCGAGGTAATAAGCAATTGCTGGATTAGGTGAACTTTCCACTGTGCGCACTCAGTTATATTCTTTTAGCTGAAGGCACAGTTTGATGGAGCATCATGACAAAATAGGTATAACAGGTCTGATTGTCAAAAAATGTTCTTACAAAGCTAAAGAGCCCAAAGAATTGACAGCCAGAATCAACACTTGTCTGGTGTGTGTATATGAAATAATAACAAATAGGTGGTGGAAAGCATAGTGCGGCAGTGCACAATGATCATGGGCACAACTTGAGGCTTGTACAGTGAGATGGGCACAGGACTGGGGAAATGAACGGAGCAGGCTGGTTTGATGCATAGAAGAGAATGGAGAATACATGAATGCAGGATAGGACAGGAGCAATGTTCCCTCAAATTTTTCATGTGGCTGAGCAAATGCACAAACATCCCGTGGACCACTGTGAGCAACATGACTTGCTGAAGTGAGAAGAAAGCATGGGGAATAATTGGTACACACCAAATTAAAAGGTACAAGGACATGCAAAACAAAAGTCTAAAACACTTGAAAAAATGAACAAAAATATGGATACAATAGTAAATCTGTCAGAAATTGTAACAATCAAAAGAAAATGCTAGGGTTAGACTCACAGGAGACAAAAGAGAATTGATGTTAAAACAGTCATAAACTGTTATGACAGCACCACTGACCGGTACTCTCTGCATCTGATCCAGTAAAATGGACGCTAGGCGCAGAAGAGGCATTTGTGAAAAAAACAAAACAAAACTACTTTTACCAGATTATTTGAAAGACCAGAAATAACAATTACTGATGTTTACTAATGTACCCACTCAGATGCAATTACATTAGTAAAGACCTTAGTAAAAATAATAGTTCAAAGATAATGAATCCCAGAGAAAATCTGTATTGACAATGGAACACTAACCACAGCAAATTAAAAGCATTAGGAATAACATTGTAAAATAATCATAATAATTGTGCCTATTACCCACAGAATACAGGAGTAGTAGAATGATGTAATTGTACAGTGAAAGCAAAACTATTAAAAAAAACTATGGAGGGGTAGGAAGACATTTCCTAGTGATTCCAAGTTCATATGTGACACCAACCAGTAATGGATTGACACCATGTGAAATTATGCATGGACAACCACACCATTTACACAATGTTTGAAAATGCTAAGAAAAGAGGTTTCCAGTGACAGCGGTCTTTCAGAAGCAGATTTTTTGTGAGCACCTTGGTTATTATGGCCATCTTGTCCAAATAAATAGCAAAAAGGGTGCCTCTGGAGGACTTTGAAGGAAACTTAGAAACAGTCTGGTTCTCCTTTACAGTAAGCTCACAGCCTTTTGTCACAGATTGTCATTTGTTGACTTCTAGGATTTGTAGGCCAAGGACTGGTTCTTGAGTTGGCAGACACAAACATATCAGCCAGGGATGCAGCCTTAGCTGTCCTGTACACACCTGAAGCTCAGGAGACAACATTCTTAAATGTCTGTGGAGATTCTCCTTCCTAAATATTGTTCAAGAATCACGATTTCACCTATTGTTTTATCTTTTGGCTGCACCCACTTGCCATTATGCTCTTTGAGTCTCTAGGATTTTCTTCAGGCTCCACATGCAGAGATCTAAATCTCAGTCAGTCAGGGTTGATGTCATATATTTTTAAGATGGCCGAATTCACCATTTCATAATCAAGAGCTTCATCAACATCCATATGTACAGTATGTCACAGACGTGAGTACACCCCTCACATGTGTAACCAGTATTTACCTGTTGGGACAGTTCATATTATTACTAGTTGAAACATCACCAAAATCTTGATTTTCAATATTTTGTTTTGCAAATATTTGCTTGTATAAAGTTTCCCTGTACTGGGGTTGTTATGCTGCACTGTCACTTTAAGAGGCCACTGTGAGGCGCTATTCATTTACATCATTGCACTGTAGCTCTCAGTTGGCGCTGCCTGACTGAGAGGAGGTATGTAGCTTAACGTCAAAGCAACAAAGCCTATACATGTCGCTTATGAACAGCCTCAGTGTTCCATAATGTATTCACAGATGTTTTTCTAAGCAACGTGAACATGTTGGCAACTCTGTCACTGAAGAGACAACTTGTAAAAGTCAAGTTTTAGCAGTTTATGTATCGAGCACGTGTCTCGTCGTGCTATCACTCTACTCATGAGCACTTTTCTGTTAACAGGAACTGACTTTGTGCGAGTGCGACAGAACGTGATGTATGTGACTTTGTTGCTGTTCATGCAGGTATGAATAACCCTAGTGTCTGTTCTGTATTGTTAGAATTTCCATAATCTACATAATTATACTGGTTGAACTTTATTTGTGGATTAGCAATTTAATTACATTATATCTAGATATGTTATATAGAAATGTATTAATGATAATAATATGACATTGATATATGGTCAGTTGGTGCTGCCTGACTGAGAGGAGGAGTCTCATCAATAAATTCAAGGCAATCAGTGAGACACATGGTCGGAGTCCTCTGTTAAGCAACACAACATGAACACAACGCAGAGTAGTAGAAGAGACATGGAAGTGACAGGGGAACACCCGTTACAATGGTGCCGTGACCTTCTTCAGGATTGATCGTTCGACGCCAGTTCATTTGCCGTGGGAAGCTGCAGTAGCTTTCAAAGGAGGTATCTCTTTGGAGTGCACGTGACCCTTAATTTCCAGAAACCTCTTTTACCAGGACAGTTTCTATTTGTTTCTGCATCGTTTGTATGTAGAGCTGCACTTTGTTTGGTTCTATGGACGATTGCTTACTGCTCACAGATTCACTTTATCTAAATAGCGCCAATTCACAACATCAGTTATCTCAAGGCACTTTACATGTAAGGTTTTAAGACCTTACACAACTAAACCCAACAATTCCCACATAGAGCAAGCTTTTAATTGTAGCCAATCGATAAATTGTACATTTAAATAGCAACAGTGGAAAAAACTCCCTCTCTAACAAGGAAGAAACCTCCAGGCTCAGTGTGGGCGGCCATCTGCCTTGACCGGTTGGGGTGAGGGGATATAGAAGAGAGAAAAAAACACAACCACAACAAAACAAGCAGCAACAGAACACAGGTAGGATGGTTGGACCAGCAACTGAACACTGGAGACACACGGCTCTGAGTCTGATGATACCTGTAGATGAGAATAGAGAGAGACAGAAGGGGAGAAGCACAACTAGGAGAGAAAAGGGACAAAGTCTAAGTCTATAGCGTAACTAAGAGATGGAGACTGGAAGCTGGTTCCATAGGAGAGGAGCTTGGTAGCTAAATGCTCTGCCTCCTGTTCTACATTTAGAAACTCTAGGAACCACAAGTAGACCAGCACTCTGAGAACGAAGCATTCTGTTGGGAGCATATTGAGCCATGAGGTCTTTAGGATAAGATGGAGCTTTATTATGAAGAGCTTTGTAGGTGAGGAGAAGAATTTAGAATTCTATCCTAGTTTTGACAGGGAGCCAATGCAGAGAAGCTAATGTTGGAGAAATGTGATCTCTCTAGCAATATTCCTCAGGTGGAAGTAGGCGGTTCTAGAAATTTCTTTAATACATGGTGTAAAGTGTCAACAATGACACCAATGTTCCTCACAGTAGAATGTAGTGGAAAATGTGTGTAATAATATGCTCAGAATGTATAGGATGGAATTTGTACTCTATGTATGTATTAATAGGAATAGACTTTCATAAGTGCAGGCATGAAGTGAGACAGTCAGGCTGTGAGGTGATGGAGTTTCTGTGTCCAGGATTTGAACCTCTTATGTTGGCAATAACAGGATGTTCTCTCCCACTTCTGGAAAGTTCTTGGCGAGTGGGGCTGCTCCGAGAACATGTCAGGTCGAAGTGACCTGACGCGTTGATAACTTTCATGTAAACAGTCATTAGTCTAAACTATCAAGATGCAGCATAAACTCATGATGACTCATGAGGTTATGCTGCACAATGCCTGTAAGGGAAATGAACATTTTAGGTCAGAGGAGTTAGATGAACTATTAGAGTCACCCGAAGTTTATTTGAAGGCAGTGACCATTTCAGATAGAGATCCCTGCGGTACAAGTGGTCTGCATGTCAGAGGTAGATAAAGAGCATTGCAGCGTTGAGGATGTGAGAGAGACTGAAGCAGCTGGAGACGATGAGAGAACTGAGAGATCTCCCACAGACACTGGGAGGAAAACAGTTTCTGGGAAACCAGTGACGTCATCCAGAGACATGAGGTTATGCCTGGTTGCAGTGATCATCAGTGGTTTGTCACCATCTCAGAGCAAACTAAGAGAAGCTGAGAGACTTTGTAACGTGTCATGTGATCATTTCACTGGTCATGTGGTGGATGCTGTAACAAAGTTGTTTGCTAATGCTGTCCATCAGAAGCAGACAGATAAAGAGCCAGCAAACAAACTGAAACACCAGCCGACAAAGAAGAGGAAGAGGAAAAGATCGACAGTGGTGAACTGCTGAACCAGCCCGAGCACGTCAGACATCAGCTACAACACCCGTCACGGCCGAGCCCCAGGTGATATACATCCAGCCAGGATGGTGGACAGGACCTCCAAGGATGAGAGGAGGGTTTCCTACCGGCCGGGGCAGAGGAGCCAGACGAAGAAGTGCAAGAGCTGGAAGATGTTTCAGCTGTGGAAGTCAGTGTCCTACATGGATTAGGGGAAAACTCCACGTAAATGAACCAAGGAGACGAAGGCAGAATCCCTGAGACGCTGGGATCTGAGGATATTGGCTGTCATCAACATCAGCCTGTGGCCAGCAGTCATTGCTGGCAGGAACCAAGAATTCTGTAGTTGTTTACACATATTCCTCACCGAGAGGATTCAGTCAAACACAGCACTGAGATTCAAAATAATACAAATGATTTGTTTCACATAAGTAGTGTAAAAATATACATAAGGCAGTTATACGAAGTCACCTGATTCCTCCCTGCAGGGGTAAAGCTCGCTGGCGCGTGGGGAAGGACAGAGCCTGCTGACAAAGCACATCTCCCTCCTCCTGATTCTAAGGGTTTGGTTTTTAAACCCTAAACTTGCGTCAGTCATAAGAAAACTATTGCCCAAATTTGGTCTCTGACTCTGATAGTTTAGACTAATGACTCTGTTTACATGAAAGTTATCAACGCGTCAGGTCACTTCGACCTGACATGTTCCCGGAGCAGCCCCACTCGCCAAGAACTTTCCAGAAGTGGGAGAGAACATCCTGTTATTGCCAACATAAGAGGTTCAAATCCTGGACACAGAAACTCCATCACCTCACAGCCTGACTGTCTCACTTTCATGCCTGCACTTATGAAAGTCTATTCCTATTAATACATACATAGAGTACAAATTCCATCCTATACATTCTGAGCATATTATTACACACATTTTCCACTACAAGAACTTGAAGCTAATGTTATGTCATCCAGAGTGACAATCTGATTCAATAATGAGTCTCTGTGGTTTTTAGCACCGATTATAATAACCTCAGTTTTATCTGAATTCAGTTGAAGAAAGTTATGGGACATCCAGGATTTGATTAACTTTAAATGCTTTAAACAAGTTTGGAGTTTGACTAATTGGTTTGTTTCCTCTGGTTTCATGGACAAATATAACTGAGTATCGTCTGTATAGCAGTGAAAACTTTTAGAATGTTTTCTAATAATATTACCAAGGGGAAACATGTAAAGACTGAAAAGCATTGGACCAAGCACAGAACCCTGTGGAACTCCAAAGCTAATTTTTGTGTGGATGGAAGATTAATCATGAACAAATTGGAATCTGTTCAGCAGATAACACTTAAACCAACCAGTGTTTTTCCTTTAATCCCAATGATATGTTCCGGTCTCCGCAATAGAATCTTCTGATCTATCGTACGGGGGCCACACAACAATGGAGCATCAGTGACCACCAGATAAAGTGCCTGAAGGGAGATATAGGAACCCATGGAGAAGACCAGCAAACAACTGCATGAAGATCCTGTGATCCGGCCATGAAGATCCTGTGATTCTGTTGCATGACTGAAGGAGGAACTCTGTTTATTATAAAAGTGTGGGTCGAGGGACAGATAGTTGTCAGACTTCGTGCCCTGACTATATGCTGTATGGTATAGGGACAGTCGGACCCAGGCCTGTATTGTTCTTCAAGTGCAAAATAAAAGAACGATTGAATGCGCAACAGCTTTCTCCAGATTCATCATTCAACGAACACGCGGAGCTAGGAAGTAGAGAGCTCCAACAATTTGGTGACCCCGACGTGATGATGAAGGAGAGACAGATTCGGAACGAGAACTGAGGACCTATTCGTGACACAGTCGCCTGGCCAGGATTTAAATAAGGTAAGCAGAAAACCTGTTAAGATTCGAATTTCTGCATATTGAAAATGCTAAAATAACTGTGTCATGGATAGGAATCCATGACACAATGGAAGATTAATCATGAACAAATTGGAATCTGTTCAGCAGATAACACTTAAACCAACCAGTGTTTTTCCTTTAATCCCAATGATATGTTCCGGTCTCCGCAATAGAATCTTCTGATCTATCGTACGGGGGCCACACAACAATGGAGCATCAGTGACCACCAGATAAAGTGCCTGAAGGGAGATATAGGAACCCATGGAGAAGACCAGCAAACAACTGCATGAAGATCCTGTGATCCGGCCATGAAGATCCTGTGATTCTGTTGCATGACTGAAGGAGGAACTCTGTTTATTATAAAAGTGTGGGTCGAGGGACAGATAGTTGTCAGACTTCGTGCCCTGACTATATGCTGTATGGTATAGGGACAGTCGGACCCAGGCCTGTATTGTTCTTCAAGTGCAAAATAAAAGAACGATTGAATGCGCAACAGCTTTCTCCAGATTCATCATTCAACGAACACGCAGAGCTAGGAAGTAGAGAGCTCCAACAATTTGGTGACCCCGACGTGATGATGAAGGAGAGACAGATTCGGAACGAGAACTGAGGACCTATTCGTGACACAGTCGCCTGGCCAGGATTTAAATAAGGTAAGCAGAAAACCTGTTAAGATTCGAATTTCTGCATATTGAAAATGCTAAAATAACTGTGTCATGGATAGGAATCCAGTTCAGTAAATTAACACTTGAAGAATAATAAAATAATAAATAGATGTTAAAATTAAAAGAGTAAAAAGTATGAGGAATAAGTGAAAAGTAAAAGAATAAAAGGTTAAGAGATAAGTTAAATCACGGGTGTGGTATTCCCTGGGGACTTGTTGTCTCCCTTAAAATACTGAGTTGTGAGCCTCTGTTGTGGTAGTGATACAACTAAAATTACGGCCACTAGTTGGAAAACTGCAGACACAAATTAAAAACAAAAAGACAAATAAAAAAAGAGGGTAAAGTGTATCAAAGATTCCGGGTGTAGGATCCCCTGGGGACTTGGTGCTCCCCTAAAAACATTGTAAATTGGTGGGAATAGTTATTGACGGTGTCTGAGATTTGAAAAGAGCGGAAACCTAGTGTTGAAAATAAAGCTCTTTTCGTGAGAGTGATAGAAGTGAAATCTCCATACAAACAAGTTGGCTGTCAAGGGGAGAAAAATGGAGGGTGAATTAGATCAAGAATGCATAGATGAAGGTGGCTGCGGGCCACTGACAATGTTAAATAAGTGGAAAAGAGCTCGACAACAATTGGTAAGTGGTATTAAAAAAAAGTATCGAGACCAACAAAGGAAAATGTATGATAGTAAATATGAAGAATTAAAAAAGAAGGGAGTATAGACAGATGAGGATACAGGAGACTTAGCAGTGATTTTAGCCAGGGAGGATGCGGCTGCAACAAAAGAACACACCAAAGATAAAGCAAAGGGTTTACTGGTGAAGCGGAAGAGGAAAGCAGAATTAGAACAAAAAGAGACATGGCATTGGCAACATAGGGAACTAAAAACCTTGCACAAATGGTGACAGGTAAGCGACAGAAAGCTGCAGTAGCTGCAGTTGTACATACCGATAGTTCAACGAAGGAACAGGAAGCAGAGTCAACACTACACACAACAGTAGAGCAGACACCATCACAGTCATATTTAAACATATATCCCAACTTAAAGCACACACCAGCACCTATTGCACCTCCCCCACCATATCCACAGATGCCTCTATTGCAAGTCAGAGGTAGAGAGTTTGATGTAGAGGAGCAGCGGGAAGCCAGAGGAGCTAGCCAAGTGGATTTGAGCCGAGAGATGCAAGATGTGATTAATGAAACCAGGGAAACGGTGCACGCGGTTGCAGAAGAACTGCGGCATCAGATAGAGTTGAATAGGAGACAACAGACTCTGTGATGCCCATAGGAAGAGACTGTAGACAACCGATTTGGAAGCAGCTGCTAGTTACAGAAGCGACACATTTCCTGAATCCCACGAGAATCCCCTAATTGATTGGCTGACTGACGGTAAGCGTATCGCGTCACTTCCTGTCACCGAGGTTTCCTGCTGGTCTGTTGCTGGTCGCAGCAGCGTTTTTTGCTAAACAACTCTCCTCACTTTTATCTCTTTACTGTTGTTTTTCTAACTTACTTCGAGTGCCTAAGGGTCGCACGCTTGTAATACTCAAGCACCTTATTCCCCTCTCATTAAAAGCACTGCTAATTTCGTAGCTTTCTGGTCTTTTCGGCTAAGCTAGCTTAACTTTCTGCCATGGCTTCCCTGTCTTCTCCTTCTTTTTCTTGCTCGGTGTGCCTTATGTTTAGCTCGTCCTCTGCCTCCATTAGTGTTAATGGTATCTGTAATAAGTGTGAGATAGTGGCAGCGCTGGAGGCGAGGCTGACTGATTTGGAATCTCGGCTCCGCACTGTGGAAAACCAGTCAGCTAGTCAGGCCCTGTTAGCTAGTGCGGAGCCTCCTAGCTTAGCTGCTAATCGTCCCTCAGTGGGTCCCGAGCAGCCGGGATGTGACTGGGTGACGGTTCGTAGGAGTCGTAGTTCTAGGCAGTCGCCCACGGTTCACCACCAGCCGCTTCACGTTTCAAACAGATTTTCCCCACTCAGCGACACACCCGCTGAGAAACCCACCCTGATCATTGGTGACTCCATAGTCAGAAACGTGAAGTTAGAGACGCCAGCGGTCATAGTTAAGTGCATCCCTGGGGCCAGAGCGGGCGACATCCAGTCTAACCTGAAGCTCCTGCATAAGGATAAGCGTAAATACAGTAAGATCGTAATACACGCAGGAACTAATGACTCCCGGTTACGCCAATCGGAAGTCACTAAAACTAACATTGAGTCGGTGTGTTCGTTTGCCAAAACGATGTCGGACTCTGGACCCCTCCCCAATCTGACCAGCGACGACATGTTTAGCCGCCTGTCGTCGCTTCACCGCTGGCTGTCTAGGTGGTGTCCAGCAAACGATGTGGGCTTTGTAGACAATTGGAGCAGTTTTTGGGGAAAACCTGGGCTGATTAGAAGAGACGGCGTCCATCCCACCTTGGATGGAGCATCTCTGCTCTCTAGTAACATGGCCAAGTTTATTAGACTCCCTAAACCATGACCCAGAGTGGAGCCCAGGACGCAGAGTCGCAGTCTTACACGCCTCTCTGCAGACTCTCAGCCGCCACCCGCTCGTAGCTGTAACACTCCCATCGAGACTGTGTCTGCTCCCCGACCACCTAAATTATATAAATCACAAATAAATAAAAGAGGAGTGATTCACAGGAATCTAATAAACATCAAGACAGCTCCTCTTACAGAACAAAGTAACAATAAAATAATTAAATGTGGTCTATTAAATATCAGATCTCTCTCTTCTAAATCTCTGTTAATAAATGACTTGATAGATTTATTTAGTCTCACTGAAACCTGGCTGCAGCAGGATGAATACGTTTGTCTGAATGAGTCAACTCCAACCAGTCACATCAACCATCATATTCCTAGAAGTTCAGGTAGAGGTGGAGGAGTAGCAGCAATATATAACTCAGATTTATTAATTATTCCTAGCCCTAAACATAACTATAATTCTTTTGAGAGCCTCATTCTGAGCCTTTCTCACTCAGACTGTAAAACCCAGAAACCAGTTGTGTTCTGTGTCGTCTACCGTCCTCCTGGTCCATATTCAGAGTTCTTAACTGAATTCTCAGAGTTTTTATCTAACTTAGTTCTCAGCACAGATAAAGTGATTGTAGTGGGCGACTTTAACATTCATGTAGATGTTGACAGTAACTGTCTCAACATTGCATTTAATTCACTACTGGATTCTATTGGTTTTAGTCAGCATGTGAATGAACCCACTCACTGTCTTAATCATACTCTCGATCTTGTCCTGACTTATGGGGTTGAGATTGATCATTTAAAAGTTCTGCCTCAAAACCCTCTGTTATCTGACCATTTCTTAATAAAATTTGAATTTACCATAACAGACCTGACAACAGTTGGAAATAAGTTCTATTACAGCAGATGTTTATCTGATGATGCTGTTGTTAGATTTAAGGAGATGATTCCATCATCTTTTGTCTCATTCCCTTGTAGCTACACAGAGGAGAGCAGTCATCTGAATCATGAGCAGGTAGATTGTCTTGTTGATGGTGCTGCAGCTTCACTGCGTACAATTTTAGACACTGTTGCTCCTCTGAAGAAGAAGCCAGTGAATCAGAGGAGGTTAGCTCCATGGTATAACTCAGAGATCCGCAGCCTTAAGCAGAGGACTCGAAAACTAGAAAGATTGTGGCGTTCCAACAAATTAGGTGAATCCTGTCTAGCATGGAAAAACAGTTTAATACTATATAAAAAAGCACTTTGTGTTGCTAGAACCACATACTATTCATCATTAATTGAGGAAAATAAAAACAACCCCAGGTTTCTGTTCAGCTCTGTAGCCAGGCTGACTAAGAGTCATAGTTGTGTTGAGCCTAGTGTCCCTTTAAATCTCAGCAGCAACGACTTTATGAATTTCTTTACCAATAAAATCATAACCATTAGAGAAAAGATTTATCAGAATCTGTCAACAAAAGTCATAAACCGATCTGCAGATCCAACAGCCTTAGATCTGCTGGTTAGACCTATGTCTTACTTAAACTGTTTTTCCCCCATAGATCACACTGAGTTAACTTCAATAATTAACTCTGCTAAATCAGCTACTTGTCTCTTAGACCCAATCCCAACCAGATTACTCAAAGAAATTCTTCCATTAATCAGCACGTCCATATTAAATCAAATCAACCAATCGCTGGTTACAGGCTACGTACCACAGGCTTTTAAAGTTGCTGTGGTCAAACCTTTATTGAAAAAACCTACTCTTGACCCTAGAGAACTTGCAAATTATAGGCCTATATCCAATCTGCCCTTTATTTCTAAAGTTCTTGAAAAAACCGTAGCTAAACAATTATGTGACCACTTGCGTAGAAATGACCTATATGAAGATTTCCAGTCAGGATTCAGATTACATCATAGCACAGAAACAGCTCTGATTAGAGTCACTAATGATCTTCTCACAGCTTCAGACAATGGTCTAGTTTCTGTCCTTGTCCTGTTAGATCTTAGTGCAGCATTTGATACGATAGATCACAAGATTCTATTGCAGAGACTGGAACATAGCATTGGGATTAAAGAAAAAGCACTGGGATGGTTTAAGTCTTATCTGTTGAACAGATTCCAATTTGTCCATGTTCATGATCAATCTTCCATCCGCACAGGAATTAACTTTGGAGTTCCACAGGGTTCTGTGCTTGGTCCAATACTTTTCAGTCTTTACATGTCTCCCCTTGGTAATATTATTAGAAAACATTCTATAAATTTCCACTGCTATGCAGATGATACTCAGTTATATTTGTCCATGAAACCAGAGGAAACAAACCAATTAGTCAAACTTCAAACTTGTTTAAATGATATCAAATCCTGGATGTCCCATAACTTTCTCCAACTGAATTCAGATAAAACTGAGGTTATTATAATTGGTGCTAAAAACCAGAGAGACTCTTTATTGAATCAGATTGTTACTCTGGATGACATAACGTTAGCTTCAAGTTCTACTGTGAGGAACCTTGGTGTCATTGTTGACCAAGATCTGTCCTTTACACCATATATTAAAGAAATCTCTAGAACCACCTACTTCCACCTGAGGAATATTGCTAAAATTAGGAGCATCCTCTCACAGAGTGATGCTGAAAAATTAATCCATGCATTTGTTACCTCTAGGCTTGACTACTGTAACTCGCTACTCATAGGTTGTCCCAATAACTCTTTGAAAATCCTCCAATTAATTCAAAATGCTGCAGCCAGAGTTCTGACTGGACTTAGGAAGAGAGATCACATTTCTCCAACATTAGCTTCTCTGCATTGGCTCCCTGTCAAAACTAGGATAGAATTCAAAATTCTTCTCCTCACCTACAAAGCTCTTCATAATAAAGCTCCATCTTATCTTAAAGACCTCATGGCTCCTTATGCTCCCAACAGAACGCTTCGTTCTCAGAGCGCTGGTCTGCTTGTGGTTCCTAGAGTTTCTAAATGTAGAACAGGAGGCAGAGCATTTAGCTACCAAGCTCCTCTCCTATGGAACCAGCTTCCAGTCCAGGTTCGAGAAGCAGACACCCTCTCTAGTTTTAAAACTAGGCTTAAAACCTTTCTTTTTGACAAAGCGTATAGTTAGAGATGGTTCTGGTCATTCTGAACCATCTCTTAGTTAAGCTGCTATAGACTTAGACTGCTGGGGGACGTCCTTTATTGACTGAGCTCTTTTTTCTCTTTTTCTTCTATCCACTAACATGCCTCCATTTCCACATGTGACTAACTTTGTCCCTTTTCTCTCCTAGTTGTGCTTCTCCCCTTCTGTCTCTCTCTATCCTCATCTCCAGGTATCATCAGACTCAGAGTCGTGTGTCTCCAGTGTTCAGTTGCTGGTCCAACCATCCTGCCTGTGTTCTGTTGCTGCTTGTTTTGTTGTTGTGGTTGTGTTCTTTTCTCTCTTCTCTATCCCCTCACCCCAACCGGTCAAGGCAGATGGCCGCCCACACTGAGCCTGGGTCTGCTGGAGGTTTCTTCCTCGTTAGAGAGGGAGTTTTTCCTCTCCGCTGTCGCTATTTAACTGTACAATTTATCGATTGGCTACAATTAAAAGCTTGCTCTATGTGGGAATTGTTGGGTTTAGTTGTGTAAGGTCTTAAAACCTTACTTGTAAAGTGCCTTGAGATAACTGATGTTGTGAATTGGCGCTATATAAATAAAGTTGAATTGAATTGAATTGAACAGACAAGAGAGGAGGAACACATGACAAGACAAGTGGAAGAGTCAGAGGGGGAGAGTAGGGACACACAGAGGGACATAGAAGAAGAGGGAGGCGAGCCGTTCCAGAGTAGAAGAAGGAGAAATAGGAGGAGACAGGAGGATAGTGAAGGGAAGAGTCAAGCAGGAATTGATGTCACCTTCAAGTGAAAATTGACAACACATACAGACGTTGCACCAGAAAATCACAGATACGAACTTAGATCAAGGCAGAAACTGGCGTCAAGAGGGGAGGGAGCCTATCGGCAACTTCCCTTAATTTCCAAAGGAGGCAGAATACAATATAAACTAGGGATGAGCGAGTACAGCATTATCTGTATCTGTATCTGTTAACCATATGAATTATCTGTATCTGTATCTGTACTCGGAGTAGGTGTGGCCTAACACGGAAGTAGGTGGAGTTTATCTTGTCTATACTCTATATCACTCATTATTCTGTATCACTGATCATAAGAGGGAGAGAGAGAGTGTTTGTTTGTGCGTGTAGCTTAATTTGTAATATTATTTATACCACTACTACCTTTATATTTTATGAAATACAGCAAAAAAGTGTCAGACACTCAGTGTGTGAAGTAAAAAAAACTGGTTAGAGCCAGCTGACTTAAAAATAAACTGACAACGGCAGAGAGAGAGAGAGAGAGTGTGTGTGTGTAGCTTAATAATTAATTTGTAATATTTATAACACTAGCTTAAGTTAATACCTTTATTTTTTATGAAATACAGCAATAGTAGCATAGCATAGCAGCACAGTAACACAATACATCTGTATGTGTGCAGGGGAGGGGCTGTTACTACTAGCCTATCACAGAACTCTGACACAATCAGCTACCCAATGATTTTCATTTTCATGTAATTCGAGCACAGATATTGACCCGTATTACTCGTATAATACTCGTACTCGGCAGAAGTGCTTTATCCGTACCGGATACTCGTATCAGCCGAGTATCCGGCTCATCTCTAATATAAACCATGGCAGTTTGGGGATATGACAGGAATTTTAGAGAAACTTCCACATCCTACAGAGGGTGGGGGAAAGTGGTTGAGCAAGTTGGAGCAGTTGACCATGGGCCAGAGACTGGGAGTAGGTGATTGGAGGGCCCTGATGGGGCAAACAATGTCCACCTAGGAAGTAGAACAAATAGAGGCGAGAGCAGGACTGTTGATGGTAGATGATAGTGAGCCATTTGACCACTGGGCCACAAACGTGGGTAAAGCTATGAGGGAACGTTTCCCGGCCCCTAGAGGCCAGACACATCAGATCACGTGCACACCTAAGAAGGGGGAGAAACTGGCCACCAACAGAAGGTGCAACAGGAAGAAGAAGGTTCAGAAGTAGAGCAATTGAAACACAGTTGCTTAGGTTACAGTTACAGAAGGTAAGATAATGATGTTAAAAAGAAAGATAAAGAAAAGGTAGGAAAACAGATGGTACAACAGGCTACACAACAGGTTGCTGACAACCCAGATTTTTTTCCCTCTCCATCCTGGGTTCCAGGCCACCCGCAGTATGACCAAGGGCCATCTCCCACGCAAGGCCCATATTACCCACAGCAATATGGTAGGGGTCAACCCAGGGGAGGGCGTGGCTATCAGGGACGGGGATCCGGGAGGGGAAGGGGCAAGTCGGGGAGTGGATATGCTACTTTGTGGGCGGCTGTGGCTCAGAGGTAGAGCTGTCGCCCACCAATCGTAGGATCGGTGGTTCGATTCCTGGCTTCCCCAGTCATGTGCCGAAGTGTCCCTGGGCAAGACACTGAACCCCAAGTTGCCCCCGTTGTGTCAGCCACTGGTGTTTGAATGGGTGAATGAGACACAGTGTCAAAGCGCTTTGAGTACAGATAGGTAGAAAAGCGCTATACAAATGCAGACCATTTACTGCTGCGGTCAGCCAGGACATTTCGCCCGAGAATGTCCCATGACTTATGCAACCATGGGACCTGGTCCAAGGGGAAGAAGACAGCGTGGAAGAGGTCTACCAAATAGAGGATCACATGTTGCACCTCACGCCAGTCTTGGGGTCAGTTTCCTGTGAGGGAACTGGAAGATTACTCTCAACAATGAAGTAGCCCACAGAGAAGCCTAGACGACGGGAGGGCAGACCCGTTGTTAACCTTGGCAATAAAACAGACCAAACTGCCATTTTTGGTGGACACAGGTGCGACCTTCTCCACTCTCAATGTTGGAGTGGAGAAGAAGGACATGTCATCAAAGACTGTTGAACTAATCGGTTTCTCTGGGGAACCTGTCAAACTGCCATTAACCCAACCTCTGCTGGTCCGAGTGGAGGGGCAATCCATACGGCATTGTTTTGTTGTTTCAAATGGGACCTCAGTCAATTTGATGGGGAGAGACTTGTTGGTTCGACTGGGTGTTAAAGGAATTTAAATAGTTAAGTAGCAGTTAAAATAGTAGTTGAAAGCTTAGATAGTAGGATGCAGGCAGAAAACAGAACAAGCCGAATGCATTAAAGTATAGTTTGAAACACACACATCAGGTTTAGAGAATAGTAGAGACACCAGATGCACCCAGACACAGGTCATAAAACAGCATGTGAAGAATGGGGTCTAAGCAGAAAATAGTAGGGAGTGAAACATGTGAATGTCTGTAGAAGGAATGTGCTTAGATCCATAGGTTATGGGACCACAAAGCAACGGAGAAGATAAGACACCAATAAACCAGCCATAGAGACCAACACCAGACCACGGCATCAGGATCCGGTTACACCACAGGAAGATGCTCTGTCCAGAATAAAAGTGTGGATCAAGGGACAGACAGTGTCAGTCAGACTTTGTGCCCTGACTATATGCTGTATAGTATAGGGACAGACTGACCCAGGCCTGTACATTATTATTCTTCAAGTTTGAAATAAAAGCAAGACTGATTTTTATCAGACGTTTCTGCTCATCATTCAACGAACGCGCAGAGCTGGGATTGGGAGAGCAGCTCAACAGTGTTTCGATTCTTTGTTCACCTGATGGTGTGATTGTATCGTTTCCCATCAGTAAATCCACTAATTGCTCAAAGAAAAACTTGTCAGTGGATGATGCAGGAACCCCCAATGAATATTGGCGCTGACGTATACTGGGGCCGATTAGAACTGGAGGGCCCAGCAGGGGGCGGTCTGCTCTCCTTATACATGGCCTGGAAACCCTCGATCTCCCAACTTAGCCCATATGTCTCCCCAACCGACCCTTACCATGTTACATTATTTTATGACAGGCAACAGACAGATTGGTATCAAAATATGTTTCAGGACAAACTGCAAGGACATACATGGAAAATTTCCACTAATGCTATTCTGATTGGTCCAGAAGGAGTAGTGGGCAGTGTACAGTTGACAGCAGATCAGGCTGCCTGGTATGATATGGGTGCGGAGGTGGTTGGCAATACATCCCGGACACCAAGCTAAAGATCTAGGCCCGATGGCCAAACGATTGACTGAAAGTACTGATTAGGTAACAACGCAACTTCCTAATGTCCAATACTCACCTGAACACTCATCTTATAAAATCACACAAACTACATCTGATGTGGTTGTACTTGAACATCAGTTATTAACTCGGCACCATGGCCGTGAAAAATCTGATCACGAATTGGCTGCAGACATGTTAGACGCTCTGCCCAGCACATTGTGGTCACAGGGCCCCACAGATGTTGTTTTTTGCAGTTCCCTAGCTCCGGTCACGTTCTTCTTGCAGCCCACTCCACCAATATGGCAACCACAGTATCGACAGAATGCCGAAGCGGAGGCGGGGATAGCGGATACTATCAATGGCCTATTACAGAGTGGTGTACAGGAACCCTTGTCCTCAGCATTCCTTATATTACCTGTAGAAAAACAAATCACTGGCAAGTATCGGATGGCACATGATTTAAGGAGTATCAATTCCATTGTTACCACACCCACGCTACCGGTTCCTAACCCCTACATCGCTTTGTCGTCACTGACGCCCCAGCACACGTGGTTTTACGTGTATTGATTTGGCAAGCGCATTCTTCTGCCTACTATTGGCTGAAGAGGTAAGAGATGTTTTTTCATTTACCTTTCAGGGGACACAGCTACGCTATACGCGTGTGCCACAGAGATTCGTACTGTCTCCGGGTTTGTTTAATCATGCTCTGCGTAGACTGCTGAAATCCTGCTCTTTACCTGAAGGTGTGGTTTTGGTGCAGTATGTGGACGACTTGTTATTGGCTGCGGACTCCCCACAGTCCTGTTTGGAAGGCACAAGACGGGTGTTGCTACATCTGCATTCCGTGGGCTTTAAGGTTAGTCGTTCCAAATTACAGGCAGTACGAAGGGAAGTTACATTCCTCGGTAGAGTGGTATCAGCATCTGGAGCCAGCATGTCACCAGCCCATCGGTCCTCCATCCTTGCACATCCTCAACCACTAACAGTGAAAGATATGTTGTCATTCCTTGGACTAGCCGGCTACAGTAGACAGTTTGTACCCTCCTATTGTGAGCACACTGCGCCGTTATGGTCACTGGTCCAACAGGCGGAAAAGGCATTTATTGCTTTAAAACAGGCTTTGGCAGGCGCAGCGGAGTTAGCTACTCCGGACTACACCAAACCATTCTTCCTGGATGTTTCTGAAGACGCACAGGCCGCACACGGCGTGCTCTTTCAGAAACAAAGGGGGAATAGGAGAGTACTGATGTATAGCAGTGTGCTATTGGATAACATGGAAAAAAGACAACCAGTGTGCACACGACATGCAGCTGGCGTAGCAAAACTCATTTTAAAAACAGCACATGTGGTAATGGGACATGCATTGACAGTACTGACTACACATAGCGTGGTGGCATTTGTTAATTCAGCAGCGTTCACAATGATGGCAGTACGACAGAACAGATTTGCTAAAGTCTTGAGTGGAGAACACATCACATTCACACATTAAGGCATTAACATGGCAGAACAGAGAAGTGGGGGAGGACCACATGTGTGTAAGGAAAAGGCAACGGAAGACACAAAGATAAGGGCAGACTTAGCAATAGAAACATTGAAAGGACAGACAGAAGTGTCGTACACAGATGGCTGTTGCTACAGGCACCCGCAGGAAGGATTAAAAGCAGGAAAATCAGTTGTTAGAGAAGTAGGGGATCAACATGAAAGCATCATTACTGGACAGATATTAGATCGACCATCGGCACAGCTGGCTGAACTCAAAGCAGTCATGGAAGCTCTAGCATGGGCAGAAGGAAAGAGAGTAACAATTTACACCGACTCTGCGTATGTGGTAGGAGCAGTTCAGACAGAACTCAGACAGTGGCAGAGAGCAGGATTCAAGACAACAACCGGACAGACGATCAAACACGAAATTGAGATGAGAGAATTAGTCGAGTTAATACAGAAACCACAGGCAGTAGCTCTAGTGAAATGTAGTTAATAGGATAACACAGTTCACACCTCATGATTAGCAGGAAGACCCTTCCCGGGACCGGGAGAGGGACTGCAGTTAACTGTAATGCCCCGTAGAGGGTACAAAGCGTGTCATGACCATCTAACAGCCCTCGTTTCAGAATTCTCCACGCAGGTTATGGGAGCCAAAGGATCTTCAGAGTAAAATAAAAACAAAAAACAGAAAATGAGGTAAAGAGCAAACAGAAATCAGAACAGAGTCAAATGAGAAACTGTGATTTGGGAGGGCAGGAGGTCAGAGTCCGGGAAACCACATACGGCTGAGTGGGTCCTTTTGAAAGTGATAAAGAGGAAGTGGTCAGAGCCACGGTGGACAGGACCGTTCCAAGTGATGGAGCGAACGGCCCATGCAGTGAGACTAAAAGGGAAAGGTGACGTATGGTATCACTGGAGCATGTGTGCTCCAACAGATGAGCCAGCCAGAGACGTAAGAAGTACGTGTTAGTAAGTGTTAGTGAAATATATAGATAAAAAGAAAGAAAGAAGAAAAAAAGAGGAGAAAAAACAAAACAAACAAGATGGCATGGACATGACCATATGATAAGTTAATTGTGTGTGTGATTATTGTGCTGGCTATAGTAGTTGTTTTAGGAACCCTAAGATGGGAAGAGTGGAGGTGTCACCATCCCAAACTAGAGAGGAAGGGCAGAGCGGCGAGCCATAGGGACCAATGTCTCGTCAGTAGGAATGGTGACGACTCTAATCTTGTGCGGATGCTGCTGTATTCCCTGCATCCGAGCTTTGTGTCAGCGTTTATTAGTAACTGCAATAGATGGCAGAGATGCTCCTGCTACACAGATGCCACTGCTTAGAGGAGGTGCACTGAACGACGAGGAGGACGAACAGAAAGACATAGCAGTCATGTCGGTGTTGTAAGTGGTCTCTCGGATGAGAGACCAAAAGGGGAGATTGAACGAACACGCGGTGCAAGAAAGTAGAGAGCTCCAACAATTCATAGAAAATGGAACGGTGCAGAGTGATTACTTGATTCAGTCCACTATTAAGCTTTCGCATTCTGCCAGGTCAAGGCGTCATCTTGCGATTGTGAGCAGCTTGATTGTCTATGTTAAACAAAAGATACCTATCCATGTTTCTGCCTGCCTGCACTACAGAAACATCCTTCTGGTTGCCTTTGTCATCACCACGGAATATGCAACTCACAGTGCGAAAACCATTTTAATTGCTGTTGTCATCAAGATGGGGGGGTTCCTTCAAAGAAAAGGGTACGGTGCAGAGTGATTACTTGATTCAGTCCACTATTAAGCTTTTGCATCCTGCTAGGTCAAGGGGCCATCTTGCGATTGTGAGCAGATTGCCATACATCTTGATTGTATGGTGCAGAGTGATTACCTGATTCAGTCCATTATTAAGCTTTCGCATCCTGCCAGATCAAGCCGTCATCTTGCGATTGCGAGCAGATTGCTGTACATCTTGATTGTCTATGTTAAACAAAACATACCTATCTTTGTTTCTTCCTGGTTTCGAACCAGGGACTTTTCGCGTGTGAGGCGAACGTGATAACCACTACACTACAGAAACATCCTCCTGATTGCCTTTGTCATCACCATGGAATATGCAACTTAGCTTGATTGTCTATGTTAAACAAAACATACCTATTCATGTTTCTGCCTGGTTTCGAAACAGGGGCCTTTCGCGTGTGAGGCGAACGTGATAACCACTACACTATAGAAACCTCGTTCTGATTGCCTTTGTCATCACCACGGAATATGCAACTCACAGTGCGAAAACCATTTTAATTGCTGTTGTCATCAAGATGGGGGGTTTCCTTCATAGAAAATGGTACGGTGCAGAGTGATTACTTGATTCAGTCCAATATTTAGCTTTCGCATCCTGCCAGTTCAAGGCGTCATCTTGCGATTGTGAGCAGATTGCCGTACATCTTGACTGTATGGTGCAGAGTAATTACTTGATTCAGTCCACTATTAAGCTTTTGCATCCTGCCAGTTCAAGGCGTCATCTTGCGATTGTGAGCAGATTGCTGTACATCTTGATTGTCTATGTTAAACAAAACACACCTATTCATGTTTCTGCCTGGTTTTGAACCAGGGACCTTTTGCGTGTGAGGCGAACGTGATAAACACTACACTACAGAAACCTCCTTCTTATTGCCTTTGTCATCACCATGGAATATGCAACTCACCGTGCGAAAACCAATCTTGCGATTGTGAGCAGATTGCTGTACATCTTGATTGTCTATGTTAAACAAAACATACCTATTAATGTTTCTGCCTGGTTTCGAACCAGGGGCCTTTTGCGAGTCAGGAAAACGTGATAACCACTACACTACAGAAACTCCTTCTGATTGCCTTTGTCATCACCACGGAATATGCAACTCACATTGCGAAAACCGTTTCAATTGCTGTTGTCATCAAGATGGAGGGGGTTGCTTCATCGAAAATGGTATGGTGCGATTGTGAGCAGATTGCCGTACATCTTGATTGTATGGTGCAGAGTGATTACTTGATTCAGTCCACTATTAAGCTTTTGCATCCTGCCAGGTCAAGGCATCATCTTGCGATTGTGACCAGCTTGATTGTCTATAATAAACAAAACACACCTTTTTATGTTTCTGTCTGGTTTCGAACCAGAGGCCTTTCGCGTGTGAGGTGAACGCAATAACCACTACACTACAGAAACCTCCTTCTGATTGCCTTTGTCATCACCATGGAATATGCAACTCACAGTGCGAAAACCGTTTTAATTGCTGTTGTCATCAAGATGGGGGGGTTCCTTCATAGAAAATGGTACGGTGCAGAAAGATTACTTGATTCAGTCCACTATTAAGCTTTCGCATCCTGCTTGTTCTAGGCGTCATCTTCTGATTGTGAGCAGATTGCCGTACATCTTGATTGTATGGTGCAGAGTGATTACCTGATTCAGTCCACTATTAAGCTTTTGCATCCTGCCAGGCAACTCACAGTGCGAAAACCGTTTTAATTGCTGTTGTCATCAAGATGGGGGGGTTCCTTCATTGAAAATGGTACGGTGCAGAGTGATTACCTGATTCAGTCCATTATTAAGCTTTCGCATCCTGCCAGATCAAGCCGTCATTTTGCGATTGCGAGCAGATTGCCGTAAATCTTGATTGTCTATGTTAAACAAAACAAACCTATTTATGTTTCTGCCTGGTTTCGAACCAGGGGCCTTTTGCGTGTTAGGCAAACGTGATAACCACTACACTACAGAAACCTCCTCCTGATTGCCTTTGTCATCACCAGGGAATATGCAACTCAGCTTGATTGTCTATGTTAAACAAAACACACCTATTCATGTTTCTGCCTGGTTTCGAACCAGGGGCCTTTTGCGTGTTAGGCAAACGTGATAACCACTACACTACAGAAACCTCCTCCTGATTGCCTTTGTCATCACAAGGGAATAAGGAACTCACAGTGCGAAAACCGTTTGAATTGTTGTTGTCATCAAACTGGGGGGGGGGGGGGTTCCTTCATCGAAAATGGTTAGGTGCGATTGTGAGCAGATTGCCGTACATCTTGACTGTATGGTGCAGAGTAATTAATTGATTCAATCCACTATTAAGCTTTTGCATCCTGCCAGGTCAAGGCGTCATCTTGCAATTGTGACCAGCTTGATTGTCTATGTTAAACAAAACATACCTATTCATGTTTCTGCGTGGTTTCGAACCAGGGGCCTTTCGCGTGTGAGGCGAACGTGATAACCACTACACTACAGAAACCTCGTTCTGATTGCCTTTGTCATCACCACGGAATATGCAACTCACAGTGCGAAAACCATTTTCATTGCTGTTGTCATCAAGATGGGGGGTTTCCTTCATAGAAAATGGTACGGTGCAGAGTGATTACTTGATTCAGTCCAATATTAAGCTTTCGCATCCTGCCAGTTCAAGGCGTCATCTTGCGATTGTGAGCAGATTGCCGTACATCTTGACTGTATGGTGCAGAGTAATTACTTGATTCAGTCCACTATTAAGCTTTTGCATCCTGCCAGTTCAAGGCGTCATCTTGCGATTGTGAGCAGATTGCTGTACATCTTGATTGTCTATGTTAAACAAAACATACCTATTAATGTTTCTGCCTGGTTTCGAACCAGGGGCCTTTTGCGAGTCAGGAAAACGTGATAACCACTACACTAAAGAAACCTCCTTCTGATTGCCTTTGTCATCACCACGGAATATGCAACTCACAGTGCGAAAACCGTTTTAATTGCAGTAAATCTTGATTGTCTATGTTAAACAAAACATACCTATTTATGTTTCTGCCTGGTTTCGAACCAGGGGCCTTGTGCGTGTTAGGCAAACGTGATAACCACTACACTACAGAAACCTCCTCCTGATTGCCTTTGTCATCACCACGGAATATGCAACTCAGCTTGATTGTCTATGTTAAACAAAACACACCTATTCATGTTTCTGCCTGGTTTTGAACCAGGGACCTTTCGCGTGTGAGGCGAACGTGATAACCACTACACTACAGAAACCTCCTCCTGATTGCTTTTGTCATCACCACGGAATATGCAACTCAGCTTGATTGTCTATGTTAAACAAAACACACCTATTCATGTTTCTGCCTGGTTTCGAACCAGAGGCCTTTCGCGTGTGAGGTGAACGCAATAACCACTACACTACAGAAACCTCCTTCTGATTGCCTTTGTCATCACCATGGAATATGCAACTCAGCTTGATTGTCTATGTTAAACAAAACACACCTATTCATGTTTCTGCTTGGTTTTGAACCAGGGACCTTTTGCGTGTGAGGCGAACGTGATAAACACTACACTACAGAAACCTCCTCCTGATTGCTTTTGTCATCACCACGGAATATGCAACTGTAGGAATCTAAATAGTTAAGTAGTAGTTAAAATAGTAGTTGAAAGCTTAGATAGTAGGATGTATGCAGAAAACAGAACAAGCCGATTGCATTAAAGTATAGTTTGAAACACACACATCAGATTTAGAGAATAGTAGAGACACCAGATGCACCCAGACACGGCAGAAAATAAGATAAGTAGGGAGTGAAACATGTGAATGTCTGTAGAAGGAATGTGCTTGGATCCATAGGTTATGGGACCACAAAGCAACGGAGAAGATAAGACACCAATAAACCAGCCATGGAGACGAACACCAGACCACGGCATCAGGATCCTGTTACACCACAGAAAGATGCTCTGTCCAGCATAAAAGTGTGGGTCGAGGGACAGACAGTGTCAGTCAGACTTCGTGCCCTGACTATATGCTGTATAGTATAGGGACAGACTGACCCAGGCCTGTACATTATTATTCTTCAAGTTTGAAATAAAAGCAAGACTGATTTTTATCAGACGTTTCTCCTCATCATTCAACGAACGCGCAGAGCTGGGATTGGGAGAGCAGCTCAACAATTTGGTGACCCCGACGTGATGGTGAAGGAGAGACAGATTTGGAACGAGAACTGAGGACCTGTTTGTGACACAGTAGCCTGGCCAGGATTAAAACAAGGTAAGCAGAAAACCTGTTAAGTTTCAAATTTCTGCATATTGGAAACTCTAAAATAACTGTGTCATGGATAAGAATCCAGTTCTGTTAATTAAAATTTGAAGAATAATAATTAATTAAAAAAGAAAAAGGATAAGAGTAAAGTTAAAAGTAAAAAAGAAAAAGGATAAGAGATAAGTTAAAAGAAAAAGAGTAAAAAGGATAAGAGAAGTGAAATCACGGGTGTGGTGCCTATAATGTCCTGACAAGGACATTAAAATACTGAGTTGTGAACCTCTGTTGTGGTAGTGATACAACTAAAATTACGGCCACTAGTTGGAAAACTGCAGACACAAATTAAAAACAAAAAGAAAAAAAAAAAAGGGTGAAGTGTCTGAAAGATTCCGGTTTGGTGGAACCTAGGGATTTGGTGCTCCCTTAAAAGACTGAGTTGTGAACCTCTGTTGTGATACAACTAAAATTACGGCCACTAGTTGGAAAACTGCAGACACAAATTAAAAAAAAAAAAGAAAAAAAAAAAGGGTGAAGTGTCTGAAAGATTCCGGTTTGGTGGAACCTAGGGATTTGGTGCTCCCTTAAAAGACTGAGTTGTGAACCTCTGTTGTGATACAACTAAAATTACGGCCACTAGTTGGAAAACTGCAGACACAAATTAAAAATTAAAAGACAAAAAAAAAAAGGGTGAAGTGTCTGAAAGATTCCGGTTTGGTGGAACCTAGGGATTTGGTGCTCCCTTAAAAGACTGAGTTGTGAACCTCTGTTGTGATACAACTAAAATTACGGCCACTAGTTGGAAAGCTACAGACACAAATTAATAACAAAAAGAAAAAAAAAAGGGGCAGTGTCTGAAAGATTCCGGGTGTAGGACCCCTAGGGATTTGGTGCTCCCTTAAAATATTGCAAGTTAGTGGAATAGTTGTTGATGTGCTGAAGAGTTGAAAAGTCACCGGTGAGAGAGTGGAAATCTAACGGTGATAACAAAGTGTTTTGTTTGCTTGTTTGTTTGTTTGTTTGTTTTTTCTTTCTCACTCCTGTGAGTGAGAGAAGTGAAATCTCAGGAGGAGAAAAATGGAGAGTGAATTTGATCTAGAGGGTGTTGATGAAGGCGGCTGCAGGCCACTGACAATGTTGAATCAGTGGAAAAAAGCTCGTGAACAGTTGATAAGTGGTATTGAAAAGAAAGATCGAGATCGACAAAGAAAAATGTATGACGGTAAATATGAAGAATTAAAAAAAAGAAGTTTGGAAAGATGAGGACAGAGGAAATCTAGCAGAAGTTTTAGCCAGGGAGGATGTGGCTGCATTACAGGTAACAAAAGAACAAAGAAGAAGTAAAGGGTTTAATGGTGAAGAGAAAGTGGAAAACAGAATTAGAACAAAAAGAGGAAAATAGGCGAATAGTGCACAATATGGCATTGGCAGCATGGGGAACTAAAATTATTGCAAAAATAGGGAAAGACAAACAACAGGAACTCACTGATAGTTCAGTGAAAAAACAGGAGACAGAGTTAACACCACACACCACAGTAGGGCAGACACGACCACCGACATATGTAAACATCTATCCTGATTTAAAGCACACATCTACACTTACTACGCTGCCCCCACCGTATAAACAGATGCCTCTGTGGAATGTGAAGGGAGGTCAGTTAGATGTAGAGGAGCAGCAGGACAGTGGAGGAGCCAGTGGAGTAGATTGGAGCAGAGATAACGAAACTAGGGAAACGATGCGTGTGCTTGCTGCAGCTCAGCAGGAATTTATTAAGAGAAAAGAGATGAGGAAGGAGGAACAGGCAATAGGATGGAAGTCAGGGATAGAGTTAGAAGGAGAAAGTAGAAGCATGCAAAGTGACGAAGAAGGAGAGGAAGCTTTTAGAAACAGGAGAAGAAGGGAAAGTAGGAGACAAGAGGAGAGTGAAAGGAGGAGTCAAGAGACTGGGAGTAGGTGATTGGAGGCCCTGATGGGGCAGATTATGTCCACCTGGGAAGTAGAACAAATAGAGGCAAGAGCAGGACTGTTGATGGTAGATGATAGTGAGCCATTTGACCAGTGGGCCACAAATGTGGGTAGAGCTATGAGAGAGGCCAGACACATCAGATCACGTGTACACCTAAGAAGGGGGAGAAACCGGCCACTTTTTTACATAGGTGTAAAACAGAATGGGTTGATGCTACGGGGGTGCACCCACACTCCACTCAAATGCAAGAGGAGTTGTTCAGGCGAGCAGTGTTAAAGGGAGTGTCAAAAGAAGTAAGACAAAGCATGGAAGATAATCCAGATGCACCGGGAGGTTCCACTGAGACGTGGGAACGCCACCTGTTGCACCATTTACATAAGGCACAGCAGAAAGAGGAAGAGGAAGGTTCAGAAATGGAGGAATTGAAAAAACAGCTGCTTAGGTTACAGTTACAGAAGGTAAGACAAGAGACTAATGATGTTAAGAAGAAAGATAAGGTAGAAAAACAGATGTTGCAACAGGCTACACAGGTTCCTGATAACCCAGATTTATTGCCCTCTCCATCCTGGGTTCCAGGCCACCCTCAGTATGGACACGGGCCATCCAATACACAAGGCTCATATTACCCACAGCAGTACGGTAGGGGTCAACCCAGGGGGGGCCGTGGCTATCTGGGACGGGGATCCGGGAGGGGAAGGGGCATGTCGGGGGAGTGGATATGCTACTGCTGCGGTCAGCCGGGGCATTTCGCCAGAGAATGTCCCATGACTCATGCAAACATGGGACCTGGTCCGAGGGGACGAGGACAGCGTGGAAGAGGTCTACCAAATAGAGGATCACATGTTGCACCTCACGCCAGTCTTGCACCAGGGGGTCAGTTTCCTGTGTGGGAACCAGAGGATTTCCCCCAACAATGAAGAAGCCCACAGAGAAGCCTAGACGACGGGAGGGCAGACCCGTTGTTATCCTTGACAATAAAACAGACAAGACTGCCCTTTCTGGTGGACACAGGCGCGACTTTCTCCACTCTGAATGTGAGAGTGGAAAAGAAGGACCTATCATCTAAGACTGTTGAACTAGTTGGTTTCTCTGGGGAACCTGTCAAACTGCCATTAACCCAACCTCTACCGGTCCGAGTGGCCGGCCAATCCATACGGCATCGTTTTGTTGTTTCAAATGGCACCCCAGTCAATTTGATGGGGAGAGACTTGTTGGTTCGACTGGGCGTTTCAATTCTTTGTTCACCTGACGGTGTGATTGTATCGTTTCCCAACAGTGAATCCACTAATTGCTCCAAGAAAAGTTTGTCAGTGGCTGGTCAGTGGCTGATGCAGGAAGCCTCGACGAATGTGGGCGCTGACGTATACTGGGGCCGATTGGAACCGAAGGGCCTGGCAGGGGGCGGTCTTCTATCCTTATACATGGCCTGGAAACCCTGGATCTCCCAACTGAGCCCATATGTCTCCCCGACCGACCCTTACCATGTTACACTATTTTATGACAGGGAACAGACAGATTGGTATCAAGATATGTTTCAGGACAAACTGCAAGGACATACATGGAAAATTTCCACTAATGCTATTTTGATTGGTCCAGAAGGAGTAGTGGGCAGTGTCCAGTTGACAGCAGATCAGGCTGCCTGGTATGAGATGGGTGCGGAGGCGGTGCCTCATGTCTCGTTGGCAATAAATCCTGGACACCAAGCTAAAGATCTAGGCCCGATGGCCAAACGATTGGCTGAAAGTACTGATTGGGTAACAACGCAACTTCCTAATGTCCAATACTCACCTGAACACTCATCTTATAAAATCACACAAACTACATCTGATGTGGTTGTACTTGAACATCAGTTACTAACTCGGCACCATGGCCGTGAAAAATCTGATCACGAGTTGGCTGCAGATATGTTAGACGCTCTGCCTAGCACGTTGTGGTCACAGGGCTCCCAACAGATGTTGGTTTTTATTGCAACCACAGTATCAACAGAAAGCTGAAGCGGAGGCAGGGATAGCAGATACTATTCATGGGTTATTACAGAGTTGTGTATTAGAACCATCGATTTCAGCGTGGAATACTCCTATACTACCTGTAGAAAAACAAGGCACTGGCAAGTATAGAATGGCATGATTTAAAAGTGGAGAGAATGAATCACACACTCTGGAGTTAACTGTGATGCCCCGTAGAGGGTACAAAGTGTGTCATGAAAACTAACAGCTCTCGTTGCAGTATTCTCTACGCAGGTTACAGGAGCCAAAGGATCTACAGAGTCCAGGAAACCACATACGGCTGAGTGGGTCCTTTTGAAAGTGATAAAGAGGAAGTGGTCTGAGTCACGGTGGACAGGACCGTTCCAAGTGACATAAGAAGAACCGTATGGCCTTGGATATGTTGCTGGTGGAAAAGGGGGAGTGTGCTCTATGTTTGTAGGAATGGTGACGATTCTAATCTTGTGTGGATGCTGCTGTATTCCCTGCATCCGAGCTTTGTGTCAGCATTTAATAGTGACTGCAATAGAAGGCAGGGATGCTCCTGCTACACAGATGCCACTGCTTAGAGGAGGCGCACCAAACGACGAGGAGGACGAACAGGAGGATATAGCAGTCATGGCGGTGTTGTAAGTGGTCTCTCGGATGAGAGACCAAAAGGGGGAATTGTAGGAATCTAAATAGTTAAGTAGTAGTTAAAATAGTAGTTGAAAGCTTAGATAGTAGGATGTATGCAGAAAACAGAACAAGCCGATTGCATTAAAGTATAGTTTGAAACACACACATCAGATTTAGAGAATAGTAGAGACACCAGATGCACTCAGACACGGCAGAAAATAAGATAAGTAGGGAGTGAAACATGTGAATGTCTGTAGAAGGAATGTGCTTGGATCCATAGGTTATGGGACCACAAAGAAACGGAGAAGATAAGACACCAATAAACCAGCCATGGAGACGAACACCAGACCACGGCATCAGGATCCTGTTACACCACAGAAAGATGCTCTGTCCAGCATAAAAGTGTGGGTCGAGGGACAGACAGTGTCAGTCAGACTTCGTGCCCTGACTATATGCTGTATAGTATAGGGACAGACTGACCCAGGCCTGTACATTATTATTCTTCAAGTTTGAAATAAAAGCAAGACTGATTTTTATCAGACGTTTCTCCTCATCATTCAACGAACGCGCAGAGCTGGGATTGGGAGAGCAGCTCAACACAACTCAGCTTGATTGTCTATGTTAAACAAAACACACCTATTCATGTTTCTGCCTGGTTTTGAACCAGGGACCTTGCGATTGTGAGCAGATTGCTGTACATCTTGATTGTCTATGTTAAACAAAACATACCTATTAATGTTTTGTTGTTGTCATCAAAATGGGGGGGGGTTCCTTCATCGAAAATGGTTAGGTGCGATTGTGAGCAGATTGCCGTACATCTTGATTGTATGGTGCAGAGTGATTACTTGATTCAGTCCACTATTAAGCTTTTGCATCCTGCCAGGTCAAGGCGTCATCTTGCGATTGTGACCAGCTTGATTGTCTATGTTAAACAAAACATACCTATTCCTGTTTCTTCCTGGTTTCGAACCAGGGGCCTTTCACATGTGAGGCGAACGTGATAACCACTACACTACAGAAACCTCGTTCTGATTGCCTTTGTCATCACTACGGAATATGCAACTCACAGTGCGAAAACCATTTTAATTGCTGTTGTCATCAAGATGGGGGGGTTCCTTCATAGAAAATGGTACGGTGCAAAGTGATTACTTGATTCAGTCCAATATTAAGCTTTCGCATCCTGCCAGTTCAAGGCGTCATCTTGCGATTGTGAGCAGATTGCTGTACATCTTGATTGTCTATGTTAAACAAAACATACCTATTAATGTTTCTGCCTGGTTTCGAACCAGGGGCCTTTTGCGAGTCAGGAAAACGTGATAACCACTACACTAAAGAAACCTCCTTCTGATTGCCTTTGTCATCACCACGGAATATGCAAGTCACAGTGCGAAAACCGTTTTAATTGCAGTAAATCTTGATTGTCTATGTTAAACAAAACATACCTAGTTATGTTTCTGCCTGGTTTCGAACCAGGGGCCTTTTGCGTGTTAGGCAAACGTGATAACCACTACACTACAGAAACCTCCTCCTGATTGCCTTTGTCATCACCACGGAATATGCAACTCAGCTTGATTGTCTATGTTAAACAAAACACACCTATTCATGTTTCTGCCTGGTTTTGAACCAGGGACCTTTTGCGTGTGAGGCGAACGTGATAAACACTACACTACAGAAACCTTCTTCTGATTGCCTTTGTCATCACCATGGAATATGCAACTCACCGTGCGAAAACCGTTTTAATTGCTGTAAATCTTGATTGTCTATGTTAAACAAAACAAAACTATTTATGTTACTGCCTGGTTTCGAACCAGGGGCCTTTTGCGTGTTAGGCAAACGTGATAACCACTACACTACAGAAACCTCCTCCTGATTGCCTTTGTCATCACAAGGGAATAAGGAACTCACAGTGCGAAAACCGTTTGAATTGTTGTTGTCATCAAAATGGGGGGGGGGGGGGGTTCCTTCATCGAAAATGGTTAGGTGCGATTGTGAGCAGATTGCCGTACATCTTGATTGTATGGTGCAGAGTGATTACTTGATTCAGTCCACTATTAAGCTTTTGCATCCTGCCAGGTCAAGGCGTCATCTTGCGATTGTGACGAGCTTGATTGTCTATGTTAAACAAAACATACCTATTCCTGTTTCTTCCTGGTTTCGAACCAGTGTCCTTTCGCGTGTGAGGCGAACTTGATAACCACTACACTACAGAAACCTCGTTCTGATTGCCTTTGTCATCACTACGGAATATGCAACTCACAGTGCGAAAACCATTTTAATTGCTGTTGTCATCAAGATGGGGGGGTTCCTTCATAGAAAATGGTACGGTGCAGAGTGATTACTTGATTCAGTCCAATATTAAGCTTTCGCATCCTGCCAGTTCAAGGCGTCATCTTGCGATTGTGAGCAGATTGCTGTACATCTTGATTGTCTATGTTAAACAAAACATACCTATTAATGTTTCTGCCTGGTTTCGAACCAGGGGCCTTTTGCGAGTCAGGAAAACGTGATAACCACTACACTAAAGAAACCTCCTTCTGATTGCCTTTGTCATCACCACGGAATATGCAACTCACAGTGCGAAAACCGTTTTAATTGCAGTAAATCTTGATTGTCTATGTTAAACAAAACATACCTATTTATGTTTCTGCCTGGTTTCGAACCAGGGGCCTTGTGCGTGTAAGGCAAACGTGATAACCACTACACTACAGAAACCTCCTCCTGATTGCCTTTGTCATCACCACGGAATATGCAACTCAGCTTGATTGTCTATGTTAAACAAAACACACCTATTCATGTTTCTGCCTGGTTTTGAACCAGGGACCTTTCGCGTGTGAGGCGAACGTGATAACCACTACACTACAGAAACCTCCTCCTGATTGCTTTTGTCATCACCACGGAATATGCAACTCAGCTTGATTGTCTATGTTAAACAAAACACACCTATTCATGTTTCTGCCTGGTTTTGAACCAGGGACCTTGCGATTGTGAGCAGATTGCTGTACATCTTGATTGTCTATGTTAAACAAAACATACCTATTAATGTTTTGTTGTTGTCATCAAAATGGGGGGGGGTTCCTTCATCGAAAATGGTTAGGTGCGATTGTGAGCAGATTGCCGTACATCTTGATTGTATGGTGCAGAGTGATTACTTGATTCAGTCCACTATTAAGCTTTTGCATCCTGCCAGGTCAAGGCGTCATCTTGCGATTGTGACCAGCTTGATTGTCTATGTTAAACAAAACATACCTATTCCTGTTTCTTCCTGGTTTCGAACCAGGGGCCTTTCGCATGTGAGGCGAACGTGATAACCACTACACTACAGAAACCTCGTTCTGATTGCCTTTGTCATCACTACGGAATATGCAACTCACAGTGCGAAAACCATTTTAATTGCTGTTGTCATCAAGATGGGGGGGTTCCTTCATAGAAAATGGTACGGTGCAAAGTGATTACTTGATTCAGTCCAATATTAAGCTTTCGCATCCTGCCAGTTCAAGGCGTCATCTTGCGATTGTGAGCAGATTGCTGTACATCTTGATTGTCTATGTTAAACAAAACATACCTATTAATGTTTCTGCCTGGTTTCGAACCAGGGGCCTTTTGCGAGTCAGGAAAACGTGATAACCACTACACTAAAGAAACCTCCTTCTGATTGCCTTTGTCATCACCACGGAATATGCAAGTCACAGTGCGAAAACCGTTTTAATTGCAGTAAATCTTGATTGTCTATGTTAAACAAAACATACCTAGTTATGTTTCTGCCTGGTTTCGAACCAGGGGCCTTTTGCGTGTTAGGCAAACGTGATAACCACTACACTACAGAAACCTCCTCCTGATTGCCTTTGTCATCACCACGGAATATGCAACTCAGCTTGATTGTCTATGTTAAACAAAACACACCTATTCATGTTTCTGCCTGGTTTTGAACCAGGGACCTTTTGCGTGTGAGGCGAACGTGATAAACACTACACTACAGAAACCTTCTTCTGATTGCCTTTGTCATCACCATGGAATATGCAACTCACCGTGCGAAAACCGTTTTAATTGCTGTAAATCTTGATTGTCTATGTTAAACAAAACAAAACTATTTATGTTACTGCCTGGTTTCGAACCAGGGGCCTTTTGCGTGTTAGGCAAACGTGATAACCACTACACTACAGAAACCTCCTCCTGATTGCCTTTGTCATCACAAGGGAATAAGGAACTCACAGTGCGAAAACCGTTTGAATTGTTGTTGTCATCAAAATGGGGGGGGGGGGGGGTTCCTTCATCGAAAATGGTTAGGTGCGATTGTGAGCAGATTGCCGTACATCTTGATTGTATGGTGCAGAGTGATTACTTGATTCAGTCCACTATTAAGCTTTTGCATCCTGCCAGGTCAAGGCGTCATCTTGCGATTGTGACGAGCTTGATTGTCTATGTTAAACAAAACATACCTATTCCTGTTTCTTCCTGGTTTCGAACCAGTGTCCTTTCGCGTGTGAGGCGAACTTGATAACCACTACACTACAGAAACCTCGTTCTGATTGCCTTTGTCATCACTACGGAATATGCAACTCACAGTGCGAAAACCATTTTAATTGCTGTTGTCATCAAGATGGGGGGGTTCCTTCATAGAAAATGGTACGGTGCAGAGTGATTACTTGATTCAGTCCAATATTAAGCTTTCGCATCCTGCCAGTTCAAGGCGTCATCTTGCGATTGTGAGCAGATTGCTGTACATCTTGATTGTCTATGTTAAACAAAACATACCTATTAATGTTTCTGCCTGGTTTCGAACCAGGGGCCTTTTGCGAGTCAGGAAAACGTGATAACCACTACACTAAAGAAACCTCCTTCTGATTGCCTTTGTCATCACCACGGAATATGCAACTCACAGTGCGAAAACCGTTTTAATTGCAGTAAATCTTGATTGTCTATGTTAAACAAAACATACCTATTTATGTTTCTGCCTGGTTTCGAACCAGGGGCCTTGTGCGTGTAAGGCAAACGTGATAACCACTACACTACAGAAACCTCCTCCTGATTGCCTTTGTCATCACCACGGAATATGCAACTCAGCTTGATTGTCTATGTTAAACAAAACACACCTATTCATGTTTCTGCCTGGTTTTGAACCAGGGACCTTTCGCGTGTGAGGCGAACGTGATAACCACTACACTACAGAAACCTCCTCCTGATTGCTTTTGTCATCACCACGGAATATGCAACTCAGCTTGATTGTCTATGTTAAACAAAACACACCTATTCATGTTTCTGCCTGGTTTTGAACCAGGGACCTTGCGATTGTGAGCAGATTGCTGTACATCTTGATTGTCTATGTTAAACAAAACATACCTATTAATGTTTTGTTGTTGTCATCAAAATGGGGGGGGGTTCCTTCATCGAAAATGGTTAGGTGCGATTGTGAGCAGATTGCCGTACATCTTGATTGTATGGTGCAGAGTGATTACTTGATTCAGTCCACTATTAAGCTTTTGCATCCTGCCAGGTCAAGGCGTCATCTTGCGATTGTGACCAGCTTGATTGTCTATGTTAAACAAAACATACCTATTCCTGTTTCTTCCTGGTTTCCAACCAGGGGCCTTTCGCATGTGAGGCGAACGTGATAACCACTACACTACAGAAACCTCGTTCTGATTGCCTTTGTCATCACTACGGAATATGCAACTCACAGTGCGAAAACCATTTTAATTGCTGTTGTCATCAAGATGGGGGGGTTCCTTCATAGAAAATGGTACGGTGCAAAGTGATTACTTGATTCAGTCCAATATTAAGCTTTCGCATCCTGCCAGTTCAAGGCGTCATCTTGCGATTGTGAGCAGATTGCTGTACATCTTGATTGTCTATGTTAAACAAAACATACCTATTAATGTTTCTGCCTGGTTTCGAACCAGGGGCCTTTTGCGAGTCAGGAAAACGTGATAACCACTACACTAAAGAAACCTCCTTCTGATTGCCTTTGTCATCACCACGGAATATGCAAGTCACAGTGCGAAAACCGTTTTAATTGCAGTAAATCTTGATTGTCTATGTTAAACAAAACATACCTAGTTATGTTTCTGCCTGGTTTCGAACCAGGGGCCTTTTGCGTGTTAGGCAAACGTGATAACCACTACACTACAGAAACCTCCTCCTGATTGCCTTTGTCATCACCACGGAATATGCAACTCAGCTTGATTGTCTATGTTAAACAAAACACACCTATTCATGTTTCTGCCTGGTTTTGAACCAGGGACCTTTTGCGTGTGAGGCGAACGTGATAAACACTACACTACAGAAACCTTCTTCTGATTGCCTTTGTCATCACCATGGAATATGCAACTCACCGTGCGAAAACCGTTTTAATTGCTGTAAATCTTGATTGTCTATGTTAAACAAAACAAAACTATTTATGTTACTGCCTGGTTTCGAACCAGGGGCCTTTTGCGTGTTAGGCAAACGTGATAACCACTACACTACAGAAACCTCCTCCTGATTGCCTTTGTCATCACAAGGGAATAAGGAACTCACAGTGCGAAAACCGTTTGAATTGTTGTTGTCATCAAAATGGGGGGGGGGGGGGGGGGGGGGGGTTCCTTCATCGAAAATGGTTAGGTGCGATTGTGAGCAGATTGCCGTACATCTTGATTGTATGGTGCAGAGTGATTACTTGATTCAGTCCACTATTAAGCTTTTGCATCCTGCCAGGTCAAGGCGTCATCTTGCGATTGTGACGAGCTTGATTGTCTATGTTAAACAAAACATACCTATTCCTGTTTCTTCCTGGTTTCGAACCAGGGGCCTTTCGCGTGTGAGGCGAACGTGAGGCGATTGTGAGCAGATTGCTGTACATCTTGATTGTCTATGTTAAACAAAACATACCTATTAATGTTTCTGCCTGGTTTCGAACCAGGGGCCTTTTGCGAGTCAGGAAAACGTGATAACCACTACACTAAAGAAACCTCCTTCTGATTGCCTTTGTCATCACCACGGAATATGCAAGTCACAGTGCGAAAACCGTTTTAATTGCAGTAAATCTTGATTGTCTATGTTAAACAAAACATACCTATTTATGTTTCTGCCTGGTTTCGAACCAGGGGCCTTTTGCGTGTTAGGCAAAAGTGATAACCACTACACTACAGAAACCTCCTCCTGATTGCCTTTGTCATCACCACGGAATATGCAACTCAGCTTGATTGTCTATGTTAAACAAAACACACCTATTCATGTTTCTGCCTGGTTTTGAACCAGGGACCTTTCGCGTGTGAGGCGAACGTGATAACCACTACACTACAAAAACCTCCTCCTGATTGCTTTTGTCATCACCACGGAATATGCAACTCAGCTTGATTGTCTATGTTAAACAAAACACACCTATTCATGTTTCTGCCTGGTTTTGAACCAGGGACCTTTTGCGTGTGAGGCGAACGTGATAAACACTACACTACAGAAACCTCCTCCTGATTGCCTTTGTCATCACCAGGGAATATGCAACTCAGCTTGATTGTCTATGTTAAACAAAACACACCTATTCATGTTTCTGCCTGGTTTCGAACCAGGGGCCTTTTGCGTGTTAGGCGAACGTGATAAACACTACACTACAGAAACCTCCTCCTGATTGCCTTTGTCATCACCAGGGAATATGCAACCCAGCTTGATTGTCTATGTTAAACAAAACACACCTATTCATGTTTCTGCCTGGTTTCAAACCAGGGGCCTTTTGCGTGTTAGGCAAACGTGATAACCACTACACTACAGAAACCTCCTCCTGATTGCCTTTGTCATCACCAGGGAATATGCAACTCAGCTTGATTGTCTATGTTAAACAAAACACACCTATTCATGTTTCTGCCTGGTTTCGAACCAGGGGCCTTTTGCGTGTTAGGCAAACGTGATAACCACTACACTACAGAAACCTCCTCCTGATTGCCTTTGTCATCACAAGGGAATAAGGAACTCACAGTGCGAAAACCGTTTGAATTGTTGTTGTCATCAAACTGGGGGGGGGGGGGGGGGGGGGGTTCCTTCATCGAAAATGGTTAGGTGCGATTGTGAGCAGATTGCCGTACATCTTGACTGTATGGTGCAGAGTAATTACTTGATTCAATCCACTATTAAGCTTTTGCATCCTGCCAGGTCAAGGCGTCATCTTGCAATTGTGACCAGCTTGATTGTCTATGTTAAACAAAACATACCTATTCATGTTTCTGCGTGGTTTCGAACCAGGGGCCTTTCGCGTGTGAGGCGAACGTGATAACCACTACACTACAGAAACCTCGTTCTGATTGCCTTTGTCATCACCACGGAATATGCAACTCACAGTGCGAAAACCATTTTCATTGCTGTTGTCATCAAGATGGGGGGTTTCCTTCATAGAAAATGGTACGGTGCAGAGTGATTACTTGATTCAGTCCAATATTAAGCTTTCGCATCCTGCCAGTTCAAGGCGTCATCTTGCGATTGTGAGCAGATTGCCGTACATCTTGACTGTATGGTGCAGAGTAATTACTTGATTCAGTCCACTATTAAGCTTTTGCATCCTGCCAGTTCAAGGCGTCATCTTGCGATTGTGAGCAGATTGCTGTACATCTTGATTGTCTATGTTAAACAAAACATACCTATTAATGTTTCTGCCTGGTTTCGAACCAGGGGCCTTTTGCGAGTCAGGAAAACGTGATAACCACTACACTAAAGAAACCTCCTTCTGATTGCCTTTGTCATCACCACGGAATATGCAACTCACAGTGCGAAAACCGTTTTAATTGCAGTAAATCTTGATTGTCTATGTTAAACAAAACATACCTATTTATGTTTCTGCCTGGTTTCGAACCAGGGGCCTTGTGCGTGTTAGGCAAACGTGATAACCACTACACTACAGAAACCTCCTCCTGATTGCCTTTGTCATCACCACGGAATATGCAACTGAGCTTGATTGTCTATGTTAAACAAAACACACCTATTCATGTTTCTGCCTGGTTTTGAACCAGGGACCTTTCGCGTGTGAGGCGAACGTGATAACCACTACACTACAGAAACCTCCTCCTGATTGCTTTTGTCATCACCACGGAATATGCAACTCAGCTTGATTGTCTATGTTAAACAAAACACACCTATTCATGTTTCTGCATGGTTTTGAACCAGGGACCTTTTGCGTGTGAGGCGAACGTGATAAACACTACACTACAGAAACCTCCTCCTGATTGCTTTTGTCATCACCACGGAATATGCAACTCAGCTTGATTGTCTATGTTAAACAAAACACACCTATTCATGTTTCTGCCTGGTTTTGAACCAGGGACCTTGCGATTGTGAGCAGATTGCTGTACATCTTGATTGTCTATGTTAAACAAAACATACCTATTAATGTTTTGTTGTTGTCATCAAAATGGGGGGGGGGTTCCTTCATCGAAAATGGTTAGGTGCGATTGTGAGCAGATTGCCGTACATCTTGATTGTATGGTGCAGAGTGATTACTTGATTCAGTCCACTATTAAGCTTTTGCATCCTGCCAGGTCAAGGCGTCATCTTGCGATTGTGACCAGCTTGATTGTCTATGTTAAACAAAACATACCTATTCCTGTTTCTTCCTGGTTTCGAACCAGGGGCCTTTCGCGTGTGAGGCGAACGTGATAACCACTACACTACAGAAACCTCGTTCTGATTGCCTTTATCATCACTACGGAATATGCAACTCACAGTGCGAAAACCATTTTAATTGCTGTTGTCATCAAGATGGGGGGGTTCCTTCATAGAAAATGGTACGGTGCAGAGTGATTACTTGATTCAGTCCAATATTAAGCTTTCGCATCCTGCCAGTTCAAGGCGTCATCTTGCGATTGTGAGCAGATTGCTGTACATCTTGATTGTCTATGTTAAACAAAACATACCTATTAATGTTTCTGCCTGGTTTCGAACCAGGGGCCTTTTGCGAGTCAGGAAAACGTGATAACCACTACACTAAAGAAACCTCCTTCTGATTGCCTTTGTCATCACCACGGAATATGCAAGTCACAGTGCGAAAACCGTTTTAATTGCAGTAAATCTTGATTGTCTATGTTAAACAAAACATACCTATTTATGTTTCTGCCTGGTTTCGAACCAGGGGCCTTTTGCGTGTTAGGCAAAAGTGATAACCACTACACTACAGAAACCTCCTCCTGATTGCCTTTGTCATCACCACGGAATATGCAACTCAGCTTGATTGTCTATGTTAAACAAAACACACCTATTCATGTTTCTGCCTGGTTTTGAACCAGGGACCTTTCGCGTGTGAGGCGAACGTGATAACCACTACACTACAAAAACCTCCTCCTGATTGCTTTTGTCATCACCACGGAATATGCAACTCAGCTTGATTGTCTATGTTAAACAAAACACACCTATTCATGTTTCTGCCTGGTTTTGAACCAGGGACCTTTTGCGTGTGAGGCGAACGTGATAAACACTACACTACAGAAACCTCCTCCTGATTGCCTTTGTCATCACCAGGGAATATGCAACTCAGCTTGATTGTCTATGTTAAACAAAACACACCTATTCATGTTTCTGCCTGGTTTCGAACCAGGGGCCTTTTGCGTGTTAGGCGAACGTGATAAACACTACACTACAGAAACCTCCTCCTGATTGCCTTTGTCATCACCAGGGAATATGCAACTCAGCTTGATTGTCTATGTTAAACAAAACACACCTATTCATGTTTCTGCCTGGTTTCGAACCAGGGGCCTTTTGCGTGTTAGGCAAACGTGATAACCACTACACTACAGAAACCTCCTCCTGATTGCATTTGTCATCACCAGGGAATATGCAACTCAGCTTGATTGTCTATGTTAAACAAAACACACCTATTCATGTTTCTGCCTGGTTTCGAACCAGGGGCCTTTTGCGTGTTAGGCAAACGTGATAACCACTACACTACAGAAACCTCCTCCTGATTGCCTTTGTCATCACAAGGGAATAAGGAACTCACAGTGCGAAAACCGTTTGAATTGTTGTTGTCATCAAACTGGGGGGGGGGGGGGGTTCCTTCATCGAAAATGGTTAGGTGCGATTGTGAGCAGATTGCCGTACATCTTGACTGTATGGTGCAGAGTAATTACTTGATTCAATCCACTATTAAGCTTTTGCATCCTGCCAGGTCAAGGCGTCATCTTGCAATTGTGACCAGCTTGATTGTCTATGTTAAACAAAACATACCTATTCATGTTTCTGCGTGGTTTCGAACCAGGGGCCTTTCGCGTGTGAGGCGAACGTGATAACCACTACACTACAGAAACCTCGTTCTGATTGCCTTTGTCATCACCACGGAATATGCAACTCACAGTGCGAAAACCATTTTCATTGCTGTTGTCATCAAGATGGGGGGTTTCCTTCATAGAAAATGGTACGGTGCAGAGTGATTACTTGATTCAGTCCAATATTAAGCTTTCGCATCCTGCCAGTTCAAGGCGTCATCTTGCGATTGTGAGCAGATTGCCGTACATCTTGACTGTATGGTGCAGAGTAATTACTTGATTCAGTCCACTATTAAGCTTTTGCATCCTGCCAGTTCAAGGCGTCATCTTGCGATTGTGAGCAGATTGCTGTACATCTTGATTGTCTATGTTAAACAAAACATACCTATTAATGTTTCTGCCTGGTTTCGAACCAGGGGCCTTTTGCGAGTCAGGAAAACGTGATAACCACTACACTAAAGAAACCTCCTTCTGATTGCCTTTGTCATCACCACGGAATATGCAACTCACAGTGCGAAAACCGTTTTAATTGCAGTAAATCTTGATTGTCTATGTTAAACAAAACATACCTATTTATGTTTCTGCCTGGTTTCGAACCAGGGGCCTTTTGCGTGTTAGGCAAAAGTGATAACCACTACACTACAGAAACCTCCTCCTGATTGCCTTTGTCATCACCATGGAATATGCAACTCAGCTTGATTGTCTATGTTAAACAAAACACACCTATTCATGTTTCTGCCTGGTTTTGAACCAGGGACCTTTCGCGTGTGAGGCGAACGTGATAACCACTACACTACAAAAACCTCCTCCTGATTGCTTTTGTCATCACCACGGAATATGCAACTCAGCTTGATTGTCTATGTTAAACAAAACACACCTATTCATGTTTCTGCCTGGTTTTGAACCAGGGACCTTATGCGTGTGAGGCGAACGTGATAAACACTACACTACAGAAACCTCCTCCTGATTGCCTTTGTCATCACCAGGGAATATGCAACTCAGCTTGATTGTCTATGTTAAACAAAACACACCTATTCATGTTTCTGCCTGGTTTCGAACCAGGGGCCTTTTGCGTGTTAGGCAAACGTGATAACCACTACACTACAGAAACCTCCTCCTGATTGCCTTTGTCATCACCAGGGAATATGCAACTCAGCTTGATTGTCTATGTTAAACAAAACACACCTATTCATGTTTCTGCCTGGTTTCGAACCAGGGGCCTTTTGCGTGTTAGGCAAACGTGATAACCACTACACTACAGAAACCTCCTCCTGATTGCCTTTGTCATCACAAGGGAATAAGGAACTCACAGTGCGAAAACCGTTTGAATTGTTGTTGTCATCAAACTGGGGGGGGGGGGGGGGGGGTTCCTTCATCGAAAATGGTTAGGTGCGATTGTGAGCAGATTGCCGTACATCTTGACTGTATGGTGCAGAGTAATTACTTGATTCAATCCACTATTAAGCTTTTGCATCCTGCCAGGTCAAGGCGTCATCTTGCAATTGTGACCAGCTTGATTGTCTATGTTAAACAAAACATACCTATTCATGTTTCTGCGTGGTTTCGAACCAGGGGCCTTTCGCGTGTGAGGCGAACGTGATAACCACTACACTACAGAAACCTCGTTCTGATTGCCTTTGTCATCACCACGGAATATGCAACTCACAGTGCGAAAACCATTTTCATTGCTGTTGTCATCAAGATGGGGGGTTTCCTTCATAGAAAATGGTACGGTGCAGAGTGATTACTTGATTCAGTCCAATATTAAGCTTTCGCATCCTGCCAGTTCAAGGCGTCATCTTGCGATTGTGAGCAGATTGCCGTACATCTTGACTGTATGGTGCAGAGTAATTACTTGATTCAGTCCACTATTAAGCTTTTGCATCCTGCCAGTTCAAGGCGTCATCTTGCGATTGTGAGCAGATTGCTGTACATCTTGATTGTCTATGTTAAACAAAACATACCTATTAATGTTTCTGCCTGGTTTCGAACCAGGGGCCTTTTGCGAGTCAGGAAAACGTGATAACCACTACACTAAAGAAACCTCCTTCTGATTGCCTTTGTCATCACCACGGAATATGCAACTCACAGTGCGAAAACCGTTTTAATTGCAGTAAATCTTGATTGTCTATGTTAAACAAAACATACCTATTTATGTTTCTGCCTGGTTTCGAACCAGGGGCCTTGTGCGTGTTAGGCAAACGTGATAACCACTACACTACAGAAACCTCCTCCTGATTGCCTTTGTCATCACCACGGAATATGCAACTCAGCTTGATTGTCTATGTTAAACAAAACACACCTATTCATGTTTCTGCCTGGTTTTGAACCAGGGACCTTGCGATTGTGAGCAGATTGCTGTACATCTTGATTGTCTATGTTAAACAAAACATACCTATTAATGTTTTGTTGTTGTCATCAAAATGGGGGGGGGGTTCCTTCATCGAAAATGGTTAGGTGCGATTGTGAGCAGATTGCCGTACATCTTGATTGTATGGTGCAGAGTGATTACTTGATTCAGTCCACTATTAAGCTTTTGCATCCTGCCAGGTCAAGGCGTCATCTTGCGATTGTGACCAGCTTGATTGTCTATGTTAAACAAAACATACCTATTCCTGTTTCTTCCTGGTTTCGAACCAGGGGCCTTTCGCATGTGAGGCGAACGTGATAACCACTACACTACAGAAACCTCGTTCTGATTGCCTTTGTCATCACTACGGAATATGCAACTCACAGTGCGAAAACCATTTTAATTGCTGTTGTCATCAAGATGGGGGGGTTCCTTCATAGAAAATGGTACGGTGCAGAGTGATTACTTGATTCAGTCCAATATTAAGCTTTCGCATCCTGCCAGTTCAAGGCGTCATCTTGCGATTGTGAGCAGATTGCTGTACATCTTGATTGTCTATGTTAAACAAAACATACCTATTAATGTTTCTGCCTGGTTTCGAACCAGGGGCCTTTTGCGAGTCAGGAAAACGTGATAACCACTACACTAAAGAAACCTCCTTCTGATTGCCTTTGTCATCACCACGGAATATGCAACTCACGGTGCGAAAACCGTTTTAATTGCAGTAAATCTTGATTGTCTATGTTAAACAAAACATACCTATTTATGTTTCTGCCTGGTTTCGAACCAGGGGCCTTGTGCGTGTTAGGCAAACGTGATAACCACTACACTACAGAAACCTCCTCCTGATTGCCTTTGTCATCACCACGGAATATGCAACTCAGCTTGATTGTCTATGTTAAACAAAACACACCTATTCATGTTTCTGCCTGGTTTTGAACCAGGGACCTTTCGCGTGTGAGGCGAACGTGATAACCACTACACTACAGAAACCTCCTCCTGATTGCTTTTGTCATCACCACGGAATATGCAACTCAGCTTGATTGTCTATGTTAAACAAAACACACCTATTCATGTTTCTGCATGGTTTTGAACCAGGGACCTTTTGCGTGTGAGGCGAACGTGATAAACACTACACTACAGAAACCTCCTCCTGATTGCTTTTGTCATCACCACGGAATATGCAACTCAGCTTGATTGTCTATGTTAAACAAAACACACCTATTCATGTTTCTGCCTGGTTTTGAACCAGGGACCTTGCGATTGTGAGCAGATTGCTGTACATCTTGATTGTCTATGTTAAACAAAACATACCTATTAATGTTTTGTTGTTGTCATCAAAATGGGGGGGGGGTTCCTTCATCGAAAATGGTTAGGTGCGATTGTGAGCAGATTGCCGTACATCTTGATTGTATGGTGCAGAGTGATTACTTGATTCAGTCCACTATTAAGCTTTTGCATCCTGCCAGGTCAAGGCGTCATCTTGCGATTGTGACCAGCTTGATTGTCTATGTTAAACAAAACATACCTATTCCTGTTTTTTCCTGGTTTCGAACCAGGGGCCTTTCGCATGTGAGGCGAACGTGATAACCACTACACTACAGAAACCTCGTTCTGATTGCCTTTGTCATCACTACGGAATATGCAACTCACAGTGCGAAAACCATTTTAATTGCTGTTGTCATCAAGATGGGGGGGTTCCTTCATAGAAAATGGTACGGTGCAAAGTGATTACTTGATTCAGTCCAATATTAAGCTTTTGCATCCTGCCAGTTCAAGGCGTCATCTTGCGATTGTGAGCAGATTGCTGTACATCTTGATTGTCTATGTTAAACAAAACATACCTATTAATGTTTCTGCCTGGTTTCGAACCAGGGGCCTTTTGCGAGTCAGGAAAACGTGATAACCACTACACTAAAGAAACCTCCTTCTGATTGCCTTTGTCATCACCACGGAATATGCAAGTCACAGTGCGAAAACCGTTTTAATTGCAGTAAATCTTGATTGTCTATGTTAAACAAAACATACCTATTTATGTTTCTGCCTGGTTTCGAACCAGGGGCCTTTTGCGTGTTAGGCAAACGTGATAACCACTACACTACAGAAACCTCCTCCTGATTGCCTTTGTCATCACCAGGGAATATGCAACTCAGCTTGATTGTCTATGTTAAACAAAACACACCTATTAATGTTTCTGCCTGGTTTCGAACCAGGGGCCTTTTGCGTGTTAGGCAAACGTGATAACCACTACACTACAGAAACCTCCTCCTGATTGCCTTTGTCATCACAAGGGAATAAGGAACTCACAGTGCGAAAACCGTTTGAATTGTTGTTGTCATCAAACTGGGGGGGGGGGGGGGGGGGGGGGGTTCCTTCATCGAAAATGGTTAGGTGCGATTGTGAGCAGATTGCCGTACATCTTGACTGTATGGTGCAGAGTAATTACTTGATTCAATCCACTATGAAGCTTTTGCATCCTGCCAGGTCAAGGCGTCATCTTGCAATTGTGACCAGCTTGATTGTCTATGTTAAACAAAACATACCTATTCATGTTTCTGCGTGGTTTCGAACCAGGGGCCTTTCGCGTGTGAGGCGAACGTGATAACCACTACACTACAGAAACCTCGTTCTGATTGCCTTTGTCATCACCACGGAATATGCAACTCACAGTGCGAAAACCATTTTCATTGCTGTTGTCATCAAGATGGGGGGTTTCCTTCATAGAAAATGGTACGGTGCAGAGTGATTACTTGATTCAGTCCAATATTAAGCTTTCGCATCCTGCCAGTTCAAGGCGTCATCTTGCGATTGTGAGCAGATTGCCGTACATCTTGACTGTATGGTGCAGAGTAATTACTTGATTCAGTCCACTATTAAGCTTTTGCATCCTGCCAGTTCAAGGCGTCATCTTGCGATTGTGAGCAGATTGCTGTACATCTTGATTGTCTATGTTAAACAAAACATACCTATTAATGTTTCTGCCTGGTTTCGAACCAGGGGCCTTTTGCGAGTCAGGAAAACGTGATAACCACTACACTAAAGAAACCTCCTTCTGATTGCCTTTGTCATCACCACGGAATATGCAACTCACAGTGCGAAAACCGTTTTAATTGCAGTAAATCTTGATTGTCTATGTTAAACAAAACATACCTATTTATGTTTCTGCCTGGTTTCGAACCAGGGGCCTTGTGCGTGTTAGGCAAACGTGATAACCACTACACTACAGAAACCTCCTCCTGATTGCCTTTGTCATCACCACGGAATATGCAACTCAGCTTGATTGTCTATGTTAAACAAAACACACCTATTCATGTTTCTGCCTGGTTTTGAACCAGGGACCTTGCGATTGTGAGCAGATTGCTGTACATCTTGATTGTCTATGTTAAACAAAACATACCTATTAATGTTTTGTTGTTGTCATCAAAATGGGGGGGGGGTTCCTTCATCGAAAATGGTTAGGTGCGATTGTGAGCAGATTGCCGTACATCTTGATTGTATGGTGCAGAGTGATTACTTGATTCAGTCCACTATTAAGCTTTTGCATCCTGCCAGGTCAAGGCGTCATCTTGCGATTGTGACCAGCTTGATTGTCTATGTTAAACAAAACATACCTATTCCTGTTTCTTCCTGGTTTCGAACCAGGGGCCTTTCGCATGTGAGGCGAACGTGATAACCACTACACTACAGAAACCTCGTTCTGATTGCCTTTGTCATCACTACGGAATATGCAACTCACAGTGCGAAAACCATTTTAATTGCTGTTGTCATCAAGATGGGGGGGTTCCTTCATAGAAAATGGTACGGTGCAGAGTGATTACTTGATTCAGTCCAATATTAAGCTTTCGCATCCTGCCAGTTCAAGGCGTCATCTTGCGATTGTGAGCAGATTGCTGTACATCTTGATTGTCTATGTTAAACAAAACATACCTATTAATGTTTCTGCCTGGTTTCGAACCAGGGGCCTTTTGCGAGTCAGGAAAACGTGATAACCACTACACTAAAGAAACCTCCTTCTGATTGCCTTTGTCATCACCACGGAATATGCAACTCACAGTGCGAAAACCGTTTTAATTGCAGTAAATCTTGATTGTCTATGTTAAACAAAACATACCTATTTATGTTTCTGCCTGGTTTCGAACCAGGGGCCTTGTGCGTGTTAGGCAAACGTGATAACCACTACACTACAGAAACCTCCTCCTGATTGCCTTTGTCATCACCACGGAATATGCAACTCAGCTTGATTGTCTATGTTAAACAAAACACACCTATTCATGTTTCTGCCTGGTTTTGAACCAGGGACCTTTCGCGTGTGAGGCGAACGTGATAACCACTACACTACAGAAACCTCCTCCTGATTGCTTTTGTCATCACCACGGAATATGCAACTCAGCTTGATTGTCTATGTTAAACAAAACACACCTATTCATGTTTCTGCATGGTTTTGAACCAGGGACCTTGCGATTGTGAGCAGATTGCTGTACATCTTGATTGTCTATGTTAAACAAAACATACCTATTAATGTTTTGTTGTTGTCATCAAAATGGGGGGGGGGTTCCTTCATCGAAAATGGTTAGGTGCGATTGTGAGCAGATTGCCGTACATCTTGATTGTATGGTGCAGAGTGATTACTTGATTCAGTCCACTATTAAGCTTTTGCATCCTGCCAGGTCAAGGCGTCATCTTGCGATTGTGACCAGCTTGATTGTCTATGTTAAACAAAACATACCTATTCCTGTTTTTTCCTGGTTTCGAACCAGGGGCCTTTCGCATGTGAGGCGAACGTGATAACCACTACACTACAGAAACCTCGTTCTGATTGCCTTTGTCATCACTACGGAATATGCAACTCACAGTGCGAAAACCATTTTAATTGCTGTTGTCATCAAGATGGGGGGGTTCCTTCATAGAAAATGGTACGGTGCAAAGTGATTACTTGATTCAGTCCAATATTAAGCTTTTGCATCCTGCCAGTTCAAGGCGTCATCTTGCGATTGTGAGCAGATTGCTGTACATCTTGATTGTCTATGTTAAACAAAACATACCTATTAATGTTTCTGCCTGGTTTCGAACCAGGGGCCTTTTGCGAGTCAGGAAAACGTGATAACCACTACACTAAAGAAACCTCCTTCTGATTGCCTTTGTCATCACCACGGAATATGCAAGTCACAGTGCGAAAACCGTTTTAATTGCAGTAAATCTTGATTGTCTATGTTAAACAAAACATACCTATTTATGTTTCTGCCTGGTTTCGAACCAGGGGCCTTTTGCGTGTTAGGCAAATGTGATAACCACTACACTACAGAAACCTCCTCCTGATTGCCTTTGTCATCACCAGGGAATATGCAACTCAGCTTGATTGTCTATGTTAAACAAAACACACCTATTCATGTTTCTGCCTGGTTTCGAACCAGGGGCCTTTTGCGTTTTAGGCAAACGTGATAACCACTACACTACAGAAACCTCCTCCTGATTGCCTTTGTCATCACAAGGGAATAAGGAACTCACAGTGCGAAAACCGTTTGAATTGTTGTTGTCATCAAACTGGGGGGGGGGGGGGGGGTTCCTTCATCGAAAATGGTTAGGTGCGATTGTGAGCAGATTGCCGTACATCTTGACTGTATGGTGCAGAGTAATTACTTGATTCAATCCACTATTAAGCTTTTGCATCCTGCCAGGTCAAGGCGTCATCTTGCAATTGTGACCAGCTTGATTGTCTATGTTAAACAAAACATACCTATTCATGTTTCTGCGTGGTTTCGAACCAGGGGCCTTTCGCGTGTGAGGCGAACGTGATAACCACTACACTACAGAAACCTCGTTCTGATTGCCTTTGTCATCACCACGGAATATGCAACTCACAGTGCGAAAACCATTTTCATTGCTGTTGTCATCAAGATGGGGGGTTTCCTTCATAGAAAATGGTACGGTGCAGAGTGATTACTTGATTCAGTCCAATATTAAGCTTTCGCATCCTGCCAGTTCAAGGCGTCATCTTGCGATTGTGAGCAGATTGCCGTACATCTTGACTGTATGGTGCAGAGTAATTACTTGATTCAGTCCACTATTAAGCTTTTGCATCCTGCCAGTTCAAGGCGTCATCTTGCGATTGTGAGCAGATTGCTGTACATCTTGATTGTCTATGTTAAACAAAACATACCTATTAATGTTTCTGCCTGGTTTCGAACCAGGGGCCTTTTGCGAGTCAGGAAAACGTGATAACCACTACACTAAAGAAACCTCCTTCTGATTGCCTTTGTCATCACCACGGAATATGCAACTCACAGTGCGAAAACCGTTTTAATTGCAGTAAATCTTGATTGTCTATGTTAAACAAAACATACCTATTTATGTTTCTGCCTGGTTTCGAACCAGGGGCCTTGTGCGTGTTAGGCAAACGTGATAACCACTACACTACAGAAACCTCCTCCTGATTGCCTTTGTCATCACCATGGAATATGCAACTCAGCTTGATTGTCTATGTTAAACAAAACACACCTATTCATGTTTCTGCCTGGTTTTGAACCAGGGACCTTGCGATTGTGAGCAGATTGCTGTACATCTTGATTGTCTATGTTAAACAAAACATACCTATTAATGTTTTGTTGTTGTCATCAAAATGGGGGGGGGGTTCCTTCATCGAAAATGGTTAGGTGCGATTGTGAGCAGATTGCCGTACATCTTGATTGTATGGTGCAGAGTGATTACTTGATTCAGTCCACTATTAAGCTTTTGCATCCTGCCAGGTCAAGGCGTCATCTTGCGATTGTGACCAGCTTGATTGTCTATGTTAAACAAAACATACCTATTCCTGTTTCTTCCTGGTTTCGAACCAGGGGCCTTTCGCATGTGAGGCGAACGTGATAACCACTACACTACAGAAACCTCGTTCTGATTGCCTTTGTCATCACTACGGAATATGCAACTCACAGTGCGAAAACCATTTTAATTGCTGTTGTCATCAAGATGGGGGGGTTCCTTCATAGAAAATGGTACGGTGCAGAGTGATTACTTGATTCAGTCCAATATTAAGCTTTCGCATCCTGCCAGTTCAAGGCGTCATCTTGCGATTGTGAGCAGATTGCTGTACATCTTGATTGTCTATGTTAAACAAAACATACCTATTAATGTTTCTGCCTGGTTTCGAACCAGGGGCCTTTTGCGAGTCAGGAAAACGTGATAACCACTACACTAAAGAAACCTCCTTCTGATTGCCTTTGTCATCACCACGGAATATGCAACTCACAGTGCGAAAACCGTTTTAATTGCAGTAAATCTTGATTGTCTATGTTAAACAAAACATACCTATTTATGTTTCTGCCTGGTTTCGAACCAGGGGCCTTGTGCGTGTTAGGCAAACGTGATAACCACTACACTACAGAAACCTCCTCCTGATTGCCTTTGTCATCACCACGGAATATGCAACTCAGCTTGATTGTCTATGTTAAACAAAACACACCTATTCATGTTTCTGCCTGGTTTTGAACCAGGGACCTTTTGCGTGTGAGGCGAACGTGATAAACACTACACTACAGAAACCTTCTTCTGATTGCCTTTGTCATCACCATGGAATATGCAACTCACCGTGCGAAAACCGTTTTAATTGCTGTAAATCTTGATTGTCTATGTTAAACAAAACAAAACTATTTATGTTACTGCCTGGTTTCGAACCAGGGGCCTTTTGCGTGTTAGGCAAACGTGATAACCACTACACTACAGAAACCTCCTCCTGATTGCCTTTGTCATCACAAGGGAATAAGGAACTCACAGTGCGAAAACCATTTGAATTGTTGTTGTCATCAAAATGGGGGGGGGGGGGGGTCCTTCATCGAAAATGGTTAGGTGCGATTGTGAGCAGATTGCCGTACATCTTGATTGTATGGTGCAGAGTGATTACTTGATTCAGTCCACTATTAAGCTTTTGCATCCTGCCAGGTCAAGGCGTCATCTTGCGATTGTGACGAGCTTGATTGTCTATGTTAAACAAAACATACCTATTCCTGTTTCTTACTGGTTTCGAACCAGGGTCCTTTCGCGTGTGAGGCGAACGTGATAACCACTACACTACAGAAACCTCGTTCTGATTGCCTTTGTCTTCACTACGGAATATGCAACTCACAGTGCGAAAACCATTTTAATTGCTGTTGTCATCAAGATGGGGGGATTCCTTCATAGAAAATGGTACGGTGCAGAGTGATTACTTGATTCAGTCCAATATTAAGCTTTCGCATCCTGCCAATTCAAGGCGTCATCTTGCGATTGTGAGCAGATTGCTGTACATCTTGATTGTCTATGTTAAACAAAACATACCTATTAATGTTTCTGCCTGGTTTCGAACCAGGGGCCTTTTGCGAGTCAGGAAAACGTGATAACCACTACACTAAAGAAACCTCCTTCTGATTGCCTTTGTCATCACCACGGAATATGCAAGTCACAGTGCGAAAACCGTTTTAATTGCAGTAAATCTTGATTGTCTATGTTAAACAAAACATACCTATTTATGTTTCTGCCTGGTTTCGAACCAGGGGCCTTTTGCGTGTTAGGCAAAAGTGATAACCACTACACTACAGAAACCTCCTCCTGATTGCCTTTGTCATCACCATGGAATATGCAACTCAGCTTGATTGTCTATGTTAAACAAAACACACCTATTCATGTTTCTGCCTGGTTTTGAACCAGGGACCTTTCGCGTGTGAGGCGAACGTGATAACCACTACACTACAAAAACCTCCTCCTGATTGCTTTTGTCATCACCACGGAATATGCAACTCAGCTTGATTGTCTATGTTAAACAAAACACACCTATTCATGTTTCTGCCTGGTTTTGAACCAGGGACCTTTTGCGTGTGAGGCGAACGTGATAAACACTACACTACAGAAACCTCCTCCTGATTGCCTTTGTCATCACCAGGGAATATGCAACTCAGCTTGATTGTCTATGTTAAACAAAACACACCTATTCATGTTTCTGCCTGGTTTCGAACCAGGGGCCTTTTGCGTGTTAGGCAAACGTGATAACCACTACACTACAGAAACCTCCTCCTGATTGCCTTTGTCATCACCAGGGAATATGCAACTCAGCTTGATTGTCTATGTTAAACAAAACACACCTATTCATGTTTCTGCGTGGTTTCGAACCAGGGGCCTTTCGCGTGTGAGGCGAACGTGATAACCACTACACTACAGAAACCTCCTCCTGATTGCCTTTGTCATCACAAGGGAATAAGGAACTCACAGTGCGAAAACCGTTTGAATTGTTGTTGTCATCAAAATGGGGGGGGGGGGTTCCTTCATCGAAAATGGTTAGGTGCGATTGTGAGCAGATTGCCGTACATCTTGATTGTATGGTGCAGAGTGATTACTTGATTCAGTCCACTATTAAGCTTTTGCATCCTGCCAGGTCAAGGCGTCATCTTGCGATTGTGACGAGCTTGATTGTCTATGTTAAACAAAACATACCTATTCCTGTTTTCGAACCAGGGGCCTTTCGCGTGTGAGGCGAACGTGATAACCACTACACTACAGAAACCTCGTTCTGATTGCCTTTGTCATCACTACGGAATATGCAACTCACAGTGTGAAAACCATTTTAATTGCTGTTGTCATCAAGATGGGGGGGTTCCTTCATAGAAAATGGTACGGTGCAGAGTGATTACTTGATTCAGTCCAATATTAAGCTTTCGCATCCTGCCAGTTCAAGGCGTCATCTTGCGATTGTGAGCAGATTGCTGTACATCTTGATTGTCTATGTTAAACAAAACATACCTATTAATGTTTCTGCCTGGTTTCGAACCAGGGGCCTTTTGCGAGTCAGGAAAACGTGATAACCACTACACTAAAGAAACCTCCTTCTGATTGCCTTTGTCATCACCACGGAATATGCAACTCACAGTGCGAAAACCGTTTTAATTGCAGTAAATCTTGATTGTCTATGTTAAACAAAACATACCTATTTATGTTTCTGCCTGGTTTCGAACCAGGGGCCTTGTGCGTGTTAGGCAAACGTGATAACCACTACACTACAGAAACCTCCTCCTGATTGCCTTTGTCATCACCACGGAATATGCAACTCAGCTTGATTGTCTATGTTAAACAAAACACACCTATTCATGTTTCTGCCTGGTTTTGAACCAGGGACCTTTCGCGTGTGAGGCGAACGTGATAACCACTACACTACAGAAACCTCCTCCTGATTGCTTTTGTCATCACCACGGAATATGCAACTCAGCTTGATTGTCTATGTTAAACAAAACACACCTATTCATGTTTCTGCATGGTTTTGAACCAGGGACCTTTTGCGTGTGAGGCGAACGTGATAAACACTACACTACAGAAACCTCCTCCTGATTGCTTTTGTCATCACCACGGAATATGCAACTCAGCTTGATTGTCTATGTTAAACAAAACACACCTATTCATGTTTCTGCCTGGTTTTGAACCAGGGACCTTGCGATTGTGAGCAGATTGCTGTACATCTTGATTGTCTATGTTAAACAAAACATACCTATTAATGTTTTGTTGTTGTCATCAAAATGGGGGGGGGGTTCCTTCATCGAAAATGGTTAGGTGCGATTGTGAGCAGATTGCCGTACATCTTGATTGTATGGTGCAGAGTGATTACTTGATTCAGTCCACTATTAAGCTTTTGCATCCTGCCAGGTCAAGGCGTCATCTTGCGATTGTGACCAGCTTGATTGTCTATGTTAAACAAAACATACCTATTCCTGTTTTTTCCTGGTTTCGAACCAGGGGCCTTTCGCGGGTGAGGCGAACGTGATAACCACTACACTACAGAAACCTCGTTCTGATTGCCTTTATCATCACTACGGAATATGCAACTCACAGTGCGAAAACCATTTTAATTGCTGTTGTCATCAAGATGGGGGGGTTCCTTCATAGAAAATGGTACGGTGCAGAGTGATTACTTGATTCAGTCCAATATTAAGCTTTCGCATCCTGCCAGTTCAAGGCGTCATCTTGCGATTGTGAGCAGATTGCTGTACATCTTGATTGTCTATGTTAAACAAAACATACCTATTAATGTTTCTGCCTGGTTTCGAACCAGGGGCCTTTTGCGAGTCAGGAAAACGTGATAACCACTACACTAAAGAAATCTCCTTCTGATTGCCTTTGTCATCACCACGGAATATGCAAGTCACAGTGCGAAAACCGTTTTAATTGCAGTAAATCTTGATTGTCTATGTTAAACAAAACATACCTATTTATGTTTCTGCCTGGTTTCGAACCAGGGGCCTTTTGCGTGTTAGGCAAACGTGATAACCACTACACTACAGAAACCTCCTCCTGATTGCCTTTGTCATCACCACGGAATATGCAACTCAGCTTGATTGTCTATGTTAAACAAAACACACCTATTCATGTTTCTGCCTGGTTTTGAACCAGGGACCTTTCGCGTGTGAGGCGAACGTGATAACCACTACACTACAAAAACCTCCTCCTGATTGCTTTTGTCATCACCACGGAATATGCAACTCAGCTTGATTGTCTATGTTAAACAAAACACAACTATTCATGTTTCTGCCTGGTTTCGAACCAGGGACCTTTTGCGTGTTAGGCAAACGTGATAACCACTAAACCACAGAAACCTCCTCCTGATTGCCTTTGTCATCACAAGGGAATAAGGAACTCACAGTGCGAAAACCGTTTGAATTGTTGTTGTCATCAAACTGGGGGGGGGGGGGGGGGGGTTCCTTCATCGAAAATGGTTAGGTGCGATTGTGAGCAGATTGCCGTACATCTTGACTGTATGGTGCAGAGTAATTACTTGATTCAGTCCACTATTAAGCTTTTGCATCCTGCCAGGTCAAGGCGTCATCTTGCAATTGTGACCAGCTTGATTGTCTATGTTAAACAAAACATACCTATTCATGTTTCTGCGTGGTTTCGAACCAGGGGCCTTTCGCGTGTGAGGCGAACGTGATAACCACTACACTACAGAAACCTCCTCCTGATTGCCTTTGTCATCACCACGGAATATGCAACTCACAGTGCGAAAACCATTTTCATTGCTGTTGTCATCAAGATGGGGGGTTTCCTTCATAGAAAATGGTACGGTGCAGAGTGATTACTTGATTCAGTCCAATATTAAGCTTTCGCATCCTGCCAGTTCAAGGCGTCATCTTGCGATTGTGAGCAGATTGCCGTACATCTTGACTGTATGGTGCAGAGTAATTACTTGATTCAGTCCACTATTAAGCTTTTGCATCCTGCCAGTTCAAGGCGTCATCTTGCGATTGTGAGCAGATTGCTGTACATCTTGATTGTCTATGTTAAACAAAACATACCTATTAATGTTTCTGCCTGGTTTCGAACCAGGGGCCTTTTGCGAGTCAGGAAAACGTGATAACCACTACACTAAAGAAACCTCCTTCTGATTGCCTTTGTCATCACCACGGAATATGCAACTCACAGTGCGAAAACCGTTTTAATTGCAGTAAATCTTGATTGTCTATGTTAAACAAAACATACCTATTTATGTTTCTGCCTGGTTTCGAACCAGGGGCCTTGTGCGTGTTAGGCAAACGTGATAACCACTACACTACAGAAACCTCCTCCTGATTGCCTTTGTCATCACCACGGAATATGCAACTCAGCTTGATTGTCTATGTTAAACAAAACACACCTATTCATGTTTCTGCCTGGTTTTGAACCAGGGACCTTTCGCGTGTGAGGCGAACGTGATAACCACTACACTACAGAAACCTCCTCCAGATTGCTATTGTCATCACCACGGAATATGCAACTCAGCTTGATTGTCTATGTTAAACAAAACACACCTATTCATGTTTCTGCATGGTTTTGAACCAGGGACCTTTTGCGTGTGAGGCGAACGTGATAAACACTACACTACAGAAACCTCCTCCTGATTGCTTTTGTCATCACCACGGAATATGCAACTCAGCTTGATTGTCTATGTTAAACAAAACACACCTATTCATGTTTCTGCCTGGTTTTGAACCAGGGACCTTGCGATTGTGAGCAGATTGCTGTACATCTTGATTGTCTATGTTAAACAAAACATACCTATTAATGTTTTGTTGTTGTCATCAAAATGGGGGGGGGGTTCCTTCATCGAAAATGGTTAGGTGCGATTGTGAGCAGATTGCCGTACATCTTGATTGTATGGTGCAGAGTGATTACTTGATTCAGTCCAATATTAAGCTTTCGCATCCTGCCAGTTCAAGGCGTCATCTTGCGATTGTGAGCAGATTGCCGTACATCTTGACTGTATGGTGCAGAGTAATTACTTGATTCAGTCCACTATTAAGCTTTTGCATCCTGCCAGTTCAAGGCGTCATCTTGCGATTGTGAGCAGATTGCTGTACATCTTGATTGTCTATGTTAAACAAAACATACCTATTAATGTTTTGTTGTTGTCATCAAAATGGGGGGGGGGTTCCTTCATCGAAAATGGTTAGGTGCGATTGTGAGCAGATTGCCGTACATCTTGATTGTATGGTGCAGAGTGATTACTTGATTCAGTCCACTATTAAGCTTTTGCATCCTGCCAGGTCAAGGCGTCATCTTGCGATTGTGACCAGCTTGATTGTCTATGTTAAACAAAACATACCTATTCCTGTTTCTTCCTGGTTTCGAACCAGGGGCCTTTCGCATGTGAGGCGAACGTGATAACCACTACACTACAGAAACCTCATTCTGATTGCCTTTGTCATCACTACGGAATATGCAACTCACAGTGCGAAAACCATTTTAATTGCTGTTGTCATCAAGATGGGGGGGTTCCTTCACAGAAAATGGTACGGTGCAAAGTGATTACTTGATTCAGTCCAATATTAAGCTTTCGCATCCTACCAGTTCAAGGCGTCATCTTGCGATTGTGAGCAGATTGCTGTACATCTTGATTGTCTATGTTAAACAAAACATACCTATTAATGTTTCTGCCTGGTTTCGAACCAGGGGCCTTTTGCGAGTCAGGAAAACGTGATAACCACTACACTAAAGAAACCTCCTTCTGATTGCCTTTGTCATCACCACGGAATATGCAAGTCACAGTGCAAAAACCGTTTTAATTGCAGTAAATCTTGATTGTCTATGTTAAACAAAACATACCTATTTATGTTTCTGCCTGGTTTCGAACCAGGGGCCTTTTGCGTGTTAGGCAAACGTGATAACCACTACACTACAGAAACCTCCTCCTGATTGCCTTTGTCATCACCACGGAATATGCAACTCAGCTTGATTGTCTATGTTAAACAAAACACACCTATTCATGTTTCTGCCTGGTTTTGAACCAGGGACCTTTTGCGTGTGAGGCGAACGTGATAAACACTACACTACAGAAACCTTCTTCTGATTGCCTTTGTCATCACCATGGAATATGCAACTCACCGTGCGAAAACCGTTTTAATTGCTGTAAATCTTGATTGTCTATGTTAAACAAAACAAAACTATTTATGTTACTGCCTGGTTTCGAACCAGGGGCCTTTTGCGTGTTAGGCAAACGTGATAACCACTACACTACAGAAACCTCCTCCTGATTGCCTTTGTCATCACAAGGGAATAAGGAACTCACAGTGCGAAAACCGTTTGAATTGTTGTTGTCATCAAAATGGGGGGGGGGGGGGGGTCCTTCATCGAAAATGGTTAGGTGCGATTGTGAGCAGATTGCCGTACATCTTGATTGTATGGTGCAGAGTGATTACTTGATTCAGTCCACTATTAAGCTTTTGCATCCTGCCAGGTCAAGGCGTCATCTTGCGATTGTGACGAGCTTGATTGTCTATGTTAAACAAAACATACCTATTCCTGTTTCTTCCTGGTTTCGAACCAGGGGCCTTTCGCGTGTGAGGCGAACGTGATAACCACTACACTACAGAAACCTCGTTCTGATTGCCTTTGTCATCACTACGGAATATGCAACTCACAGTGCGAAAACCATTTTAATTGCTGTTGTCATCAAGATGGGGGGGTTCCTTCATAGAAAATGGTACGGTGCAGAGTGATTACTTGATTCAGTCCAATATTAAGCTTTCGCATCCTGCCAGTTCAAGGCGTCATCTTGCGATTGTGAGCAGATTGCTGTACATCTTGATTGTCTATGTTAAACAAAACATACCTATTAATGTTTCTGCCTGGTTTCGAACCAGGGGCCTTTTGCGAGTCAGGAAAACGTGATAACCACTACACTAAAGAAACCTCCTTCTGATTGCCTTTGTCATCACCACGGAATATGCAACTCACAGTGCGAAAACCGTTTTAATTGCAGTAAATCTTGATTGTCTATGTTAAACAAAACATACCTAGTTATGTTTCTGCCTGGTTTCGAACCAGGGGCCTTGTGCGTGTTAGGCAAACGTGATAACCACTACACTACAGAAACCTCCTCCTGATTGCCTTTGTCATCACCACGGAATATGCAACTCAGCTTGATTGTCTATGTTAAACAAAACACACCTATTCATGTTTCTGCCTGGTTTTGAACCAGGGACCTTGCGATTGTGAGCAGATTGCTGTACATCTTGATTGTCTATGTTAAACAAAACATACCTATTAATGTTTTGTTGTTGTCATCAAAATGGGGGGGGGTTCCTTCATCGAAAATGGTTAGGTGCGATTGTGAGCAGATTGCCGTACATCTTGATTGTATCGTGCAGAGTGATTACTTGATTCAGTCCACTATTAAGCTTTTGCATCCTGCCAGGTCAAGGCGTCATCTTGCGATTGTGACCAGCTTGATTGTCTATGTTAAACAAAACATACCTATTCCTGTTTCTTCCTGGTTTCGAACCAGGGGCCTCTCGCGTGTGAGGCGAACGTGATAACCACTACACTACAGAAACCTCGTTCTGATTGCCTTTATCATCACTACGGAATATGCAACTCACAGTGCGAAAACCATTTTAATTGCTGTTGTCATCAAGATGGGGGGGTTCCTTCATAGAAAATGGTACGGTGCAGAGTGATTACTTGATTCAGTCCAATATTAAGCTTTCGCATCCTGCCAGTTCAAGGCGTCATCTTGCGATTGTGAGCAGATTGCTGTACATCTTGATTGTCTATGTTAAACAAAACATACCTATTAATGTTTCTGCCTGGTTTCGAACCAGGGGCCTTTTGCGAGTCAGGAAAACGTGATAACCACTACACTAAAGAAACCTCCTTCTGATTGCCTTTGTCATCACCACGGAATATGCAAGTCACAGTGCGAAAACCGTTTTAATTGCAGTAAATCTTGATTGTCTATGTTAAACAAAACATACCTATTTATGTTTCTGCCTGGTTTCGAACCAGGGGCCTTTTGCGTGTTAGGCAAAAGTGATAACCACTACACTACAGAAACCTCCTCCTGATTGCCTTTGTCATCACCACGGAATATGCAACTCAGCTTGATTGTCTATGTTAAACAAAACACACCTATTCATGTTTCTGTCTGGTTTTGAACCAGGGACCTTTCGCGTGTGAGGCGAACGTGATAACCACTACACTACAAAAACCTCCTCCTGATTGCTTTTGTCATCACCACGGAATATGCAACTCAGCTTGATTGTCTATGTTAAACAAAACACACCTATTCATGTTTCTGCCTGGTTTTGAACCAGGGACCTTTTGCGTGTTAGGCAAAAGTGATAACCACTACACTACAGAAACCTCCTCCTGATTGCCTTTGTCATCACCACGGAATATGCAACTCAGCTTGATTGTCTATGTTAAACAAAACACACCTATTCATGTTTCTGTCTGGTTTTGAACCAGGGACCTTTCGCGTGTGAGGCGAACGTGATAAACACTACACTACAGAAACCTCCTCCTGATCGCCTTTGTCATCACCAGGGAATATGCAACTCAGCTTGATTGTCTATGTTAAACAAAACACACCTATTCATGTTTCTGCCTGGTTTCGAACCAGGGGCCTTTTGCGTGTTAGGCAAACGTGATAACCACTACACTAAAGAAACCTCCTTCTGATTGCCTTTGTCATCACCACGGAATATGCAACTCACAGTGCGAAAACCGTTTTAATTGCAGTAAATCTTGATTGTCTATGTTAAACAAAACATACCTAGTTATGTTTCTGCCTGGTTTCGAACCAGGGGCCTTGTGCGTGTTAGGCAAACGTGATAACCACTACACTACAGAAACCTCCTCCTGATTGCCTTTGTCATCACCACGGAATATGCAACTCAGCTTGATTGTCTATGTTAAACAAAACACACCTATTCATGTTTCTGCCTGGTTTTGAACCAGGGACCTTGCGATTGTGAGCAGATTGCTGTACATCTTGATTGTCTATGTTAAACAAAACATACCTATTAATGTTTTGTTGTTGTCATCAAAATGGGGGGGGGTTCCTTCATCGAAAATGGTTAGGTGCGATTGTGAGCAGATTGCCGTACATCTTGACTGTATGGTGCAGAGTAATTACTTGATTCAGTCCACTATTAAGCTTTTGCATCCTGCCAGGTCAAGGCGTCATCTTGCAATTGTGACCAGCTTGATTGTCTATGTTAAACAAAACATACCTATTCATGTTTCTGCGTGGTTTCGAACCAGGGGCCTTTCGCGTGTGAGGCGAACGTGATAACCACTACACTACAGAAACCTCCTCCTGATTGCCTTTGTCATCACAAGGGAATAAGGAACTCACAGTGCGAAAACCGTTTGAATTGTTGTTGTCATCAAAATGGGGGGGGGGGGTTCCTTCATCGAAAATGGTTAGGTGCGATTGTGAGCAGATTGCCGTACATCTTGATTGTATGGTGCAGAGTGATTACTTGATTCAGTCCACTATTAAGCTTTTGCATCCTGCCAGGTCAAGGCGTCATCTTGCGATTGTGACGAGCTTGATTGTCTATGTTAAACAAAACATACCTATTCCTGTTTCTTCCTGGTTTCGAACCAGGGGCCTTTCGCGTGTGAGGCGAACGTGATAACCACTACACTACAGAAACCTCGTTCTGATTGCCTTTGTCATCACTACGGAATATGCAACTCACAGTGTGAAAACCATTTTAATTGCTGTTGTCATCAAGATGGGGGGGTTCCTTCATAGAAAATGGTACGGTGCAGAGTGATTACTTGATTCAGTCCAATATTAAGCTTTCGCATCCTGCCAGTTCAAGGCGTCATCTTGCGATTGTGAGCAGATTGCTGTACATCTTGATTGTCTATGTTAAACAAAACATACCTATTAATGTTTCTGCCTGGTTTCGAACCAGGGGCCTTTTGCGAGTCAGGAAAACGTGATAACCACTACACTAAAGAAACCTCCTTCTGATTGCCTTTGTCATCACCACGGAATATGCAACTCACAGTGCGAAAACCGTTTTAATTGCAGTAAATCTTGATTGTCTATGTTAAACAAAACATACCTATTTATGTTTCTGCCTGGTTTCGAACCAGGGGCCTTGTGCGTGTTAGGCAAACGTGATAACCACTACACTACAGAAACCTCCTCCTGATTGCCTTTGTCATCACCACGGAATATGCAACTCAGCTTGATTGTCTATGTTAAACAAAACACACCTATTCATGTTTCTGCCTGGTTTTGAACCAGGGACCTTTCGCGTGTGAGGCGAACGTGATAACCACTACACTACAGAAACCTCCTCCTGATTGCTTTTGTCATCACCACGGAATATGCAACTCAGCTTGATTGTCTATGTTAAACAAAACACACCTATTCATGTTTCTGCATGGTTTTGAACCAGGGACCTTTTGCGTGTGAGGCGAACGTGATAAACACTACACTACAGAAACCTCCTCCTGATTGCTTTTGTCATCACCACGGAATATGCAACTCAGCTTGATTGTCTATGTTAAACAAAACACACCTATTCATGTTTCTGCCTGGTTTTGAACCAGGGACCTTGCGATTGTGAGCAGATTGCTGTACATCTTGATTGTCTATGTTAAACAAAACATACCTATTAATGTTTTGTTGTTGTCATCAAAATGGGGGGGGGGTTCCTTCATCGAAAATGGTTAGGTGCGATTGTGAGCAGATTGCCGTACATCTTGATTGTATGGTGCAGAGTGATTACTTGATTCAGTCCACTATTAAGCTTTTGCATCCTGCCAGGTCAAGGCGTCATCTTGCGATTGTGACCAGCTTGATTGTCTATGTTAAACAAAACATACCTATTCCTGTTTTTTCCTGGTTTCGAACCAGGGGCCTTTCGCGTGTGAGGCGAACGTGATAACCACTACACTACAGAAACCTCGTTCTGATTGCCTTTATCATCACTACGGAATATGCAACTCACAGTGCGAAAACCATTTTAATTGCTGTTGTCATCAAGATGGGGGGGTTCCTTCATAGAAAATGGTACGGTGCAGAGTGATTACTTGATTCAGTCCAATATTAAGCTTTCGCATCCTGCCAGTTCAAGGCGTCATCTTGCGATTGTGAGCAGATTGCTGTACATCTTGATTGTCTATGTTAAACAAAACATACCTATTAATGTTTCTGCCTGGTTTCGAACCAGGGGCCTTTTGCGAGTCAGGAAAACGTGATAACCACTACACTAAAGAAATCTCCTTCTGATTGCCTTTGTCATCACCACGGAATATGCAAGTCACAGTGCGAAAACCGTTTTAATTGCAGTAAATCTTGATTGTCTATGTTAAACAAAACATACCTATTTATGTTTCTGCCTGGTTTCGAACCAGGGGCCTTTTGCGTGTTAGGCAAACGTGATAACCACTACACTACAGAAACCTCCTCCTGATTGCCTTTGTCATCACCACGGAATATGCAACTCAGCTTGATTGTCTATGTTAAACAAAACACACCTATTCATGTTTCTGCCTGGTTTTGAACCAGGGACCTTTCGCGTGTGAGGCGAACGTGATAACCACTACACTACAAAAACCTCCTCCTGATTGCTTTTGTCATCACCACGGAATATGCAACTCAGCTTGATTGTCTATGTTAAACAAAACACACCTATTCATGTTTCTGCCTGGTTTCGAACCAGGGGCCTTTTGCGTGTTAGGCAAACGTGATAACCACTAAACCACAGAAACCTCCTCCTGATTGCCTTTGTCATCACAAGGGAATAAGGAACTCACAGTGCGAAAACCGTTTGAATTGTTGTTGTCATCAAACTGGGGGGGGGGGGGGGGGGGGGGGGGTTCCTTCATCGAAAATGGTTAGGTGCGATTGTGAGCAGATTGCCGTACATCTTGACTGTATGGTGCAGAGTAATTACTTGATTCAGTCCACTATTAAGCTTTTGCATCCTGCCAGGTCAAGGCGTCATCTTGCAATTGTGACCAGCTTGATTGTCTATGTTAAACAAAACATACCTATTCATGTTTCTGCGTGGTTTCGAACCAGGGGCCTTTCGCGTGTGAGGCGAACGTGATAACCACTACACTACAGAAACCTCCTCCTGATTGCCTTTGTCATCACCACGGAATATGCAACTCACAGTGCGAAAACCATTTTCATTGCTGTTGTCATCAAGATGGGGGGTTTCCTTCATAGAAAATGGTACGGTGCAGAGTGATTACTTGATTCAGTCCAATATTAAGCTTTCGCATCCTGCCAGTTCAAGGCGTCATCTTGCGATTGTGAGCAGATTGCCGTACATCTTGACTGTATGGTGCAGAGTAATTACTTGATTCAGTCCACTATTAAGCTTTTGCATCCTGCCAGTTCAAGGCGTCATCTTGCGATTGTGAGCAGATTGCTGTACATCTTGATTGTCTATGTTAAACAAAACATACCTATTAATGTTTCTGCCTGGTTTCGAACCAGGGGCCTTTTGCGAGTCAGGAAAACGTGATAACCACTACACTAAAGAAACCTCCTTCTGATTGCCTTTGTCATCACCACGGAATATGCAACTCACAGTGCGAAAACCGTTTTAATTGCAGTAAATCTTGATTGTCTATGTTAAACAAAACATACCTATTTATGTTTCTGCCTGGTTTCGAACCAGGGGCCTTGTGCGTGTTAGGCAAACGTGATAACCACTACACTACAGAAACCTCCTCCTGATTGCCTTTGTCATCACCAGGGAATATGCAACTCAGCTTGATTGTCTATGTTAAACAAAACACACCTATTCATGTTTCTGCCTGGTTTTGAACCAGGGACCTTTCGCGTGTGAGGCGAACGTGATAACCACTACACTACAGAAACCTCCTCCAGATTGCTTTTGTCATCACCACGGAATATGCAACTCAGCTTGATTGTCTATGTTAAACAAAACACACCTATTCATGTTTCTGCATGGTTTTGAACCAGGGACCTTTTGCGTGTTAGGCAAACGTGATAACCACTACACTACAGAAACCTCCTCCTGATTGTTGGGGCTGTACCTGAGAAAGAGTCAAGAGCTTTCTTCTCCACTTCATCCATATTTAGTTTGGCCACAATAGGTGACACAGGGGGGGGGGGGTTCCTTCATAGAAAATGGTAAGGTGCGATTGTGAGCAGATTGCCGTACATCTTGATTGTATGGTGCAGAGTGATTACCTGATTCAGTCCACTATTAAGCTTTTGCATCCTGCCAGGCAACTCACAGTGCGAAAACCGTTTTAATTGCTGTTGTCATCAAGATGGGGGGGTTCCTTCATAGAAAATGGTACGGTGCAGAGTGATTAACTGATTCAGTCCATTATTAAGCTTTCGCATCCTGCCAGATCAAGCCGTCATCTTGCGATTGCGAGCAGATTGCCGTAAATCTTGATTGTCTATGTTAAACAAAACATACCTATTCATGTTTCTGCCTGGTTTCGAACCAGGGGCCTTTTGCGTGTTAGGCAAACGTGATAACCACTACACTACAGAAACCTCCTCCTGATTACCTTTGTCATCACCACGGAATATGCAACTCAGCTTGATTGTCTATGTTAAACAAAACACACCTATTCATGTTTCTGCCTGGTTTCGAACCAGGGGCCTTTTGCATGTTAGGCAAACGTGATAACCACTACACTACAGAAACCTCCTCCTGATTACCTTTGTCATCACCACGGAATATGCAACTCAGGTTGATTGTCTATGTTAAACAAAACACACCTATTCATGTTTCTGCCTGGTTTTGAACCAGGGACCTTTCGCGTGTGAGGCGAACGTGATAACCACTACACTACAGAAACCTCCTTCTGATTGCCTTTGTCATCACCACGGAATATGCAACTCACAGTGCGAAAACCGTTTCAATTGCTGTTGTCATCAAGATGGAAGGGGTTCCTTCATCGAAAATGGTATGGTGCGATTGTGAGCAGATTGCCGTACATCTTGATTGTATGGTGCAGAGTGATTACCTGATTCAGTCCACTATTAAGCTTTCGCATTCTGCCAGCTCAAGCCGTCATCTTGCGATTGTGAGCAGATTGCTGTACATCTTGATTGTCTATGTTAAACAAAACATATCTATCTATGTTTCTGCCTGGTTTCGAACCAGGGGCCTTTTGCGTGTTAGGCAAAAGTAATAACCACTACACTACAGAAACCTGCTTCTGATTGCCTTTGTCATCACTACGGCATATGCAACTCAGTGCGAAAACCGTTTTAATTGCTGTAAATCTTGATTGTCTATGTTAAACAAAACATACCTATTTATGTTTCTGCCTGGTTTCGAACCAGGGGCCTTTTGCGTGTTAGGCAAACGTGATAACCACTACACTACAGAAACCTCGTTCTTATTGCCTTTGTCATCACCACGGAATATGCAACTCAGCTTGATTGTCTATGTTAAACAAAACACACATATTCATGTTTCTGCCTGGTTTCGAACCAGGGGCCTTTCGCGTGTGAGGCGAACGTGATAACCACTACACTACGGAAACCTCCTTCTGGTTGCCTTTGTCATCACAATGGAATATGCAACTCACAGTGCGAAAACCGTTTTTAGTTGCTGTTGTCTTCAAGATGGAGGGGGTTCCTTCATCGAAAATGGTATGGTGCGATTGTGAGCAGATTGCCGTACATCTTGATTGTATGGTGCAGAGTGATTACTTGATTCAGTCCACTATTAAGCTTTTGCATCCTGCCAGGTCAAGGCGTCATCTTGCGATTGTGACCAGCTTGATTGTCTATGTTAAACAAAACATACCTATTCATGTTTCTGCCTGGTTTCGAACCAGGGGCCTTTTGCGTGTTAGGCAAACGTGATTACCACTACACTACAGAAACCTCCTCCTGATTACCTTTGTCATCACCACGGAATATGCAACTCAGGTTGATTGTCTATGTTAAACAAAACACACCTATTCATGTTTCTGCCTGGTTTTGAACCAGGGACCTTTCACGGGTGAGCTGAACGTGATAACCACTACACTACAGAAACCTGCTTCTGATTGCCTTTGTCATCACCACGGAATATGCAACTCACCGTGCGAAAACCGTTTTAATTGCTGTAAACCTTGATTGTCTATGTTAAACAAAACATACCTATTCATGTTTCTGCCTGGTTTCGAACCAGGGGCCTTTCGCGGGTGAGCTGAACGTGATAACCACTACACCACAGAAACCTCCTTCTGGTTGCCTTTGTCATCACAATAGAATATGCAACTCACAGTGCGAAAACCGTTTCAATTGCTGTTGTCATCAAGATGGAAGGGGTTCCTTCATCGAAAATGGTATGGTGCGATTGTGAGCAGATTGCCGTACATCTTGATTGTATGGTGCAGAGTGATTACCTGATTCAGTCCACTATTAAGCTTTCGCATTCTGCCAGCTCAAGCCGTCATCTTGCGATTGTGAGCAGATTGCTGTACATCTTGATTGTCTATGTTAAACAAAACATACCTATCTATGTTTCTGCCTGGTTTCGAACCAGGGGCCTTTTGCGTGTTAGGCAAAAGTAATAACGACTACACTACAGAAACCTGCTTCTGATTGCCTTTGTCATCACTACGGCATATGCAACTCAGTGCGAAAACCGTTTTAATTGCTGTAAATCTTGATTGTCTATGTTAAACAAAACATACCTATTTATGTTTCTGCCTGGTTTCGAACCAGGGGCCTTTTGCGTGTTAGGCAAACGTGATAACCACTACACTACAGAAACCTCGTTCTTATTGCCTTTGTCATCACCACGGAATATGCAACTCAGCTTGATTGTCTATGTTAAACAAAACACACCTATTCATGTTTCTGCCTGGTTTCGAACCAGGGGCCTTTCACGTGTGAGGCGAACGTGATAACCACTACACTACAGAAACCTCCTTCTGGTTGCCTTTGTCATCACAATGGAATATGCAACTCACAGTGCGAAAACCGTTTTTAGTTGCTGTTGTCTTCAAGATGGAGGGGGTTCCTTCATCGAAAATGGTATGGTGCGATTGTGAGCAGATTGCCGTACATCTTGATTGTATGGTGCAGAGTGATTACTTGATTCAGTCCACTATTAAGCTTTTGCATCCTGCCAGGTCAAGGCGTCATCTTGCGATTGTGACCAGCTTGATTGTCTATGTTAAACAAAACATACCTATTCATGTTTCTGCCTGGTTTCAAACCAGGGGCCTTTTGCGTGTTAGGCAAACGTGATAACCACTACACTACAGAAACCTCCTTCTGATTGCCTTTGTCATCACCACGGAATATGCAACTCAGCTTGATTGTCTATGTTAAACAAAACACACCTATTCATGTTTCTGCCTGGTTTTGAACCAGGGACCTTTCGCGTGTGAGGCGAACGTGATAACCACTACACTACAGAAACCTCCTTCCGATTGCCTTTGTCATCACCACGGAATATGCAACTCACAGTGCGAAAACCGTTTTAATTGCTGTAAATCTTGATTGTCTATGTTAAACAAAACATACCTATTTATGTTTCTGCCTGGTTGCGAACCAGGGGCCTTTTGCGTGTTAGGCAAACGTGATAACCACTACACTACAGAAACCTCCTCCTGATTTCCTTTGTCATCACAAGGGAATAAGGAACTCACAGTGCGAAAACCGTTTGAATTGTTGTTGTCATCAAAATGGGGGGGGGGGGGGGGGTTCTTTGATAGAAAATTGTATAGTGCGATTGTGAGCAGATTGCCGTATATCTTGATTGTATGGTGCAGAGTGATTACCTTATTCAGTCCATTATTAAGCTTTCGCTTCCTGCCAGATCAAGCCGTCATCATGCGATTGCGAGCAGATTGCCTATGTTAAACAAAACACATCTATTCATGTTTCTGCCTGGTTTTGAACCAGGGACCTTACGCGTGTGAGGCGAACATGATAACCACTACACTACAGAAACCTTCCTCTGATTGCCTTTGTCATCACAATGGCATATGCAACTCACAGTGCGAAAACCGTTTCAATTGCTGTTGTCATCAAAATGGGGGGGGGGGTTCCTTCATAGAAAATGGTAAGGTGCGATTGTGAGCAGATTGCCGTACATCTTGATTGTATGGTGCAGAGTGATTACCTGATTCAGTCCACTATTAAGCTTTTGCATCCTGCCAGGCAACTCACAGTGCGAAAACCGTTTTAATTGCTGTTGTCATCAAGATAGGGGGGTTCCTTCATAGAAAATGGTACGGTGCAGAGTGATTACTTGATTCAGTCCATTATTAAGCTTTCGCATCCTGCCAGATCAAGCCGTCATTTTGCGATTGTGAGCAGATTGCTGTACATCTTGATTGTCTAAGTTAAACAAAACATACCTATTAATGTTTCTGCCTGGTTTCAAACCAGGGGCCTTTTGCGTGTTAGGCAAACGTGATAACCACTACACTACAGAAACCTCCTTCTGATTGCCTTTGTCATCACCACAGAATATGCAACTCAGCTTGATTGTCTATGTTATACAAAACACACCTATTCATGTTTCTGCCTGGTTTTGAACCAGGGACCTTTCGCGTGTGAGGCGAACGTGATAACAACTACACTACAGAAACCTCCTTCTGATTGCCTTTGTCATCAACACGGAATATGCAACTCACCGTGCGAAAACCGTTTTAATTGCTGTAAATCTTGATTGTCTATGTTAAACAAAACATACCTATTTATGTTTCTGCCTGGTTTCGAACCAGGGGCCTTTTGCGTGTTAGGCAAACGTGATAACCACTACACTACAGAAAGTTTTTTCTGATTGCCCTTGTCATCATCACGGAATATGCAACTCAGCTTGATTGTCTATGTTAAACAAAACTCACCTATTCATGTTTCTGCCTGGTTTCGAACCAGGGGCCTTTTGCGTGTTAGGCTAACGTGATAACCACTACACTACAGAAACCTCGTTCTGATTGCCTTTGTCATCACCACGGAATATGCAACTCAGCTTGATTGTCTATGTTAAACAAAACACACCTATTCATGTTTCTGCCTGGTTTCGAACCAGGGGCCTTTCGCGTGTGAGGCAAACGTGATAACCACTACACTACAGAAACCTCCTTCTGATTGCCTTTGTCATCACCACGGAATATGCAACTCACCGTGCGAAAACCGTTTTAATTGCTGTAAATCTTGATTGTCTATGTTAAACAAAACATACCTATTTATGTTTCTGCCTGGTTTCGAACCAGGGGCCTTTTGCGTGTTAGGCAAACGTGATAACCACTACACTACAGAAACCTCCTCCTGATCGCCTTTGTCATCACAAGGGAATAAGGAACTCACAGTGCGAAAACCGTTTGAATTGTTGTTGTCATCAAAATGGGTGGGGGGGGGGGGGGGTCCTTCATCGAAAATGGTATGGTGCGATTGTGAGCAGATTGCCGTACATCTTGATTGTATGGTGCAGAGTGATTACTTGATTCAGTCCACTATTAAGCTTTTGCATCCTGCCAGGTGAAGGCGTCATCTTGCAATTGTGACCAGCTTGATTGTCTATGTTAAACAAAACATACCTATCTATGTTTCTGCCTGGTTTCGAAGCAGGGGCCTTTTACGTGTTAGGTAAACGTGATAACCACTACACCACAGAAACCTCCTTCTGGTTGCCTTTGTCATCACAATAGAATATGCAACTCACAGTGCGAAAACCGTTTCAATTGCTGTTGTCATCAAGATGGAAGGGGTTCCTTCATCGAAAATGGTATGGTGCGATTGTGAGCAGATTGCCGTACATCTTGATTGTATGGTGCAGAGTGATTACCTGATTCAGTCCACTATTAAGCTTTCGCATTCTGCCAGCTCAAGCCGTCATCTTGCGATTGTGAGCAGATTGCTGTACATCTTGATTGTCTATGTTAAACAAAACATACCTATCTATGTTTCTGCCTGGTTTCGAACCAGGGGCCTTTTGCGTGTTAGGCAAAAGTAATAACCACTACACTACAGAAACCTGCTTCTGATTGCCTTTGTCATCACTACGGCATATGCAACTCAGTGCGAAAACCGTTTTAATTGCTGTAAATCTTGATTGTGTATGTTAAACAAAACATACCTATTTATGTTTCTGCCTGGTTTCAAACCAGGGGCCTTTTGCGTGTTAGGCAAACGTGATAACCACTACACTACAGAAACCTCGTTCTTATTGCCTTTGTCATCACCACGGAATATGCAACTCAGCTTGATTGTCTATGTTAAACAAAACACACCTATTCATGTTTCTGCCTGGTTTCGAACCAGGGGCCTTTCGCGTGTGAGGCGAACGTGATAACCACTACACTACAGAAACCTCCTTCTGGTTGCCTTTGTCATCACAATGGAATATGCAACTCACAGTGCGAAAACCGTTTTTAGTTGCTGTTGTCTTCAAGATGGAGGGGGTTCCTTCATCGAAAATGGTATGGTGCGATTGTGAGCAGATTGCCGTACATCTTGATTGTATGGTGCAGAGTGATTACTTGATTCAGTCCACTATTAAGCTTTTGCATCCTGCCAGGTCAAGGCGTCATCTTGCGATTGTGACCAGCTTGATTGTCTATGTTAAACAAAACATACCTATTCATGTTTCTGCCTGGTTTCGAACCAGGGGCCTTTTGCGTGTTAGGCAAACGTGATTACCACTACACTACAGAAACCTCCTCCTGATTACCTTTGTCATCACCACGGAATATGCAACTCAGGTTGATTGTCTATGTTAAACAAAACACACTTATTCATGTTTCTGCCTGGTTTTGAACCAGGGACCTTTCGCGGGTGAGCTGAACGTGATAACCACTACACTACAGAAACCTGCTTCTGATTGCCTTTGTCATCACCACGGAATATGCAACTCACCGTGCGAAAACCGTTTTAATTGCTGTAAATCTTGATTGTCTATGTTAAACAAAACATACCTATTCATGTTTCTGCCTGGTTTCGAACCAGGGGCCTTTTGCGTGTTAGGCAAACGTGATAACCACTACACTACAGAAACCTCCTCCTGATTACCTTTGTCATCACCACGGAATATGCTACTCAGGTTGATTGTCTATGTTAAACAAAACACACCTATTCATGTTTCTGCCTGGTTTTGAACCAGGGACCTTTCGCGTGTGAGGCGAACGTGATAACCACTACACTACAGAAACCTCCTTCTGATTGCCTTTGTCATCACCACGGAATATGCAACTCACCGTGCGAAAACCGTTTTAATTGCTGTTGTCATCAAGATGGGGGGGTTCCTTCATAGAAAATGGTACGGTGCAGAGTGATTACTTGATTCAGTCCACTATTAAGCTTTCGCATCCTGCCAGGTCAAGGCGTCATCATGCGATTGTGAGCAGATTGCTGTACATCTTGATTGTCTATGTTAAACAAAACATACCAATTAATGTTTCTGCCTGGTTTCGAACCAGGGGCCTTTTGCGAGTCAGGAAAACGTGATAACCACTACACTACAGAAACCTCCTTCTGGTTGCCTTTGTCATCACAATGGAATATGTAACTCACAGTGCGAAAACCGTTTCAATTGCTGTTGTCTTCAAGATGGAGGGGGTTCCTTCATCGAAAATGGTATGGTTCGATTGAGAGCAGATTGCCGTACATCTTGATTGTATGGTGCAGAGTGATTACTTGATTCAGTCCACTATGAAGCTTTTGCATCCTGCCAGGTCAAGGCGTCATCTTGCGATTGTGACCAGCTTGATTGTCTATGTTAAACAAAACACACCTATTCATGTTTCTGCCTGGTTTTGAACCAGGGACCTTTCGCGTGTGAGGCGAACGTGATAACCACTACACTACAGAAACCTCCTTCTGATTGCCTTTGTCATCACCACGGAATATGCAACTTAGCTTGATTGTGTATGTTAAACAAAACACACCTATTCATGTTTCTGCCTGGCTTTGAACCAGGGTCCTTTCGCATGTAAGGCGAACGTGATAACCACTACACTACGGAAACCTCCTTCTGGTTGCCTTTGTCATCACAATGGAATATGCAACTCACAGTGCGAAAACCGTTTTTAGTTGCTGTTGTCTTCAAGATGGAGGGGGTTCCTTCATCGAAAATGGTATGGTGCGATTGTGAGCAGATTGCCGTACATCTTGATTGTATGGTGCAGAGTGATTACTTGATTCAGTCCACTATTAAGCTTTTGCATCCTGCCAGGTCAAGGCGTCATCTTGCGATTGTGACCAGCTTGATTGTCTATGTTAAACAAAACATACCTATTCATGTTTCTGCCTGGTTTCGAACCAGGGGCCTTTTGCGTGTTAGGCAAACGTGATTACCACTACACTACAGAAACCTCCTCCTGATTACCTTTGTCATCACCACGGAATATGCAACTCAGGTTGATTGTCTATGTTAAACAAAACACACCTATTCATGTTTCTGCCTGGTTTTGAACCAGGGACCTTTCGCGGGTGAGCTGAACGTGATAACCACTACACTACAGAAACCTCCTTCTGATTGCCTTTGTCATCACCACGGAATATGCAACTCACCGTGCGAAAACCGTTTTAATTGCTGTAAATCTTGATAGTCTATGTTAAACAAAACATACCTATTCATGTTTCTGCCTGGTTTCGAACCAGGGGCCTTTTGCGTGTTAGGCAAACGTGATTACCACTACACTACAGAAACCTCCTCCTGATTACCTTTGTCATCACCACGGAATATGCAACTCAGGTTGATTGTCTATGTTAAACAAAACACACCTATTCATGTTTCTGCCTGGTTTTGAACCAGGGACCTTTCGCGGGTGAGCTGAACGTGATAACCACTACACTACAGAAACCTCCTTCTGATTGCCTTTGTCATCACCACGGAATATGCAACTCACCGTGCGAAAACCGTTTTAATTGCTGTAAATCTTGATAGTCTATGTTAAACAAAACATACCTATTCATGTTTCTGCATGGTTTCGAACCAGTGGCCTTTTGCATGTTAGGCAAACGTGATAACCACTACACTACAGAAACCTCCTCCTGATTACCTTTGTCATCACCACGGAATATGCAACTCAGCTTGATTGTCTATGTTAAACAAAACACACCTATTCATGTTTCTGCCTGGTTTCGAACCAGGGGCCTTTCGCGTGTGAGGCGAACGTGATAACCACTACACTACAGAAACCTCCTTCTGATTGTTGGGGCTGTACCTGAGAAAGAGTCAAGAGCTTTCTTCTCCACTTCATCCATATTTAGTTTGGCCACAATAGGTGACACAGGGGGGGGGGGGTTCCTTCATAGAAAATGGTAAGGTGCGATTGTGAGCAGATTGCCGTACATCTTGATTGTATGGTGCAGAGTGATTACCTGATTCAGTCCACTATTAAGCTTTTGCATCCTGCCAGGCAACTCACAGTGCGAAAACCGTTTTAATTGCTGTTGTCATCAAGATGGGGGGGTTCCTTCATAGAAAATGGTACGGTGCAGAGTGATTAACTGATTCAGTCCATTATTAAGCTTTCGCATCCTGCCAGATCAAGCCGTCATCTTGCGATTGCGAGCAGATTGCCGTAAATCTTGATTGTCTATGTTAAACAAAACATACCTATTCATGTTTCTGCCTGGTTTCGAACCAGGGGCCTTTTGCGTGTTAGGCAAACGTGATAACCACTACACTACAGAAACCTCCTCCTGATTACCTTTGTCATCACCACGGAATATGCAACTCAGCTTGATTGTCTATGTTAAACAAAACACACCTATTCATGTTTCTGCCTGGTTTCGAACCAGGGGCCTTTTGCATGTTAGGCAAACGTGATAACCACTACACTACAGAAACCTCCTCCTGATTACCTTTGTCATCACCACGGAATATGCAACTCAGGTTGATTGTCTATGTTAAACAAAACACACCTATTCATGTTTCTGCCTGGTTTTGAACCAGGGACCTTTCGCGTGTGAGGCGAACGTGATAACCACTACACTACAGAAACCTCCTTCTGATTGCCTTTGTCATCACCACGGAATATGCAACTCACAGTGCGAAAACCGTTTCAATTGCTGTTGTCATCAAGATGGAAGGGGTTTCTTCATCGAAAATGGTATGGTGCGATTGTGAGCAGATTGCCGTACATCTTGATTGTATGGTGCAGAGTGATTACCTGATTCAGTCCACTATTAAGCTTTCGCATTCTGCCAGCTCAAGCCGTCATCTTGCGATTGTGAGCAGATTGCTGTACATCTTGATTGTCTATGTTAAACAAAACATACCAATTAATGTTTCTGCCTGGTTTCGAACCAGGGGCCTTTTGCGAGTCAGGAAAACGTGATAACCACTACACTACAGAAACCTCCTTCTGGTTGCCTTTGTCATCACAATGGAATATGTAACTCACAGTGCGAAAACCGTTTCAATTGCTGTTGTCTTCAAGATGGAGGGGGTTCCTTCATCGAAAATGGTATGGTGCGATTGTGAGCAGATTGCCGTACATCTTGATTGTATGGTGCAGAGTGATTACCTGATTCAGTCCACTATTAAGCTTTCGCATTCTGCCAGCTCAAGCCGTCATCTTGCGATTGTGAGCAGATTGCTGTACATCTTGATTGTCTATGTTAAACAAAACATACCAATTAATGTTTCTGCCTGGTTTCGAACCAGGGGCCTTTTGCGAGTCAGGAAAACGTGATAACCACTACACTACAGAAACCTCCTTCTGGTTGCCTTTGTCATCACAATGGAATATGTAACTCACAGTGCGAAAACCGTTTCAATTGCTGTTGTCTTCAAGATGGAGGGGGTTCCTTCATCGAAAATGGTATGGTTCGATTGAGAGCAGATTGCCGTACATCTTGATTGTATGGTGCAGAGTGATTACTTGATTCAGTCCACTATTAAGCTTTTGCATCCTGCCAGGTCAAGGCGTCATCTTGCAATTGTGACCAGCTTGATTGTCTATGTTAAACAAAACATACCTATTCATGTTTCTGCCTGGTTTCGAACCAGGGGCCTTTTGCGTGTTAGGCAAACGTGATAACCACTACACTACAGAAACCTCCTCCTGATTACCTTTGTCATCACCACGGAATATGCAACTCAGGTTGATTGTCTATGTTAAACAAAACACACCTATTCATGTTTCTGCCTGGTTTTGAACCAGGGACCTTTCGCGTGTGAGGCAAACGTGATAACCACTACACTACAGAAATCTCCTTCTGATTGCCTTTGTCATCACCACGGAATATGCAACTCACCGTGCGAAAACCGTTTTAATTGCTGTAAATCTTGATTGTCTATGTTAAACAAAACATACCTATTTATGTTTCTGCCTGGTTTCGAACCAGGGGCCTTTTGCGTGTTAGGCAAACGTGATAACCACTACACTACAGAAACCTCGTTCTTATTGCCTTTGTCATCACCACGGAATATGCAACTCAGCTTGATTGTCTATGTTAAACAAAACACACCTATTCATGTTTCTGCCTGGTTTCGAACCAGGGGCCTTTTGCATGTTAGGCAAACGTGATAACCACTACACTACAGAAACCTCCTCCTGATTACCTTTGTCATCACCACGGAATATGCAACTCAGGTTGATTGTCTATGTTAAACAAAACACACCTATTCATGTTTCTGCCTGGTTTTGAACCAGGGACCTTTCGCGTGTGAGGCGAACGTGATAACCACTACACTACAGAAACCTCCTTCTGATTGCCTTTGTCATCACCACGGAATATGCAACTCACAGTGCGAAAACCGTTTCAATTGCTGTTGTCATCAAGATGGAAGGGGTTCCTTCATCGAAAATGGTATGGTGCGATTGTGAGCAGATTGCCGTACATCTTGATTGTATGGTGCAGAGTGATTACCTGATTCAGTCCACTATTAAGCTTTCGCATTCTGCCAGCTCAAGTTGTCATCTTGCGATTGTGAGCAGATTGCTGTACATCTTGATTGTCTATGTTAAACAAAACATACCTATCTATGTTTCTGCCTGGTTTCGAACCAGGGGCCTTTTGCGTGTTAGGCAAAAGTAATAACCACTACACTACAGAAACCTGCTTCTGATTGCCTTTGTCATCACTACGGCATATGCAACTCAGTGCGAAAACCGTTTTAATTGCTGTAAATCTTGATTGTCTATGTTAAACAAAACATACCTATTTATGTTTCTGCCTGGTTTCGAACCAGGGGCCTTTTGCGTGTTAGGCAAACGTGATAACCACTACACTACAGAAACCTCGTTCTTATTGCCTTTGTCATCACCACGGAATATGCAACTCAGCTTGATTGTCTATGTTAAACAAAACACACCTATTCATGTTTCTGCCTGGTTTCGAACCAGGGGCCTTTTGCATGTTAGGCAAACGTGATAACCACTACACTACAGAAACCTCCTCCTGATTACCTTTGTCATCACCACGGAATATGCAACTCAGGTTGATTGTCTATGTTAAACAAAACACACCTATTCATGTTTCTGCCTGGTTTCGAACCAGGGGCCTTTCGCGTGTGAGGCGAACGTGATAACCACTACACTACAGAAACCTCCTTCTGGTTGCCTTTGTCATCACAATGGAATATGCAACTCACAGTGCGAAAACCGTTTTTAGTTGCTGTTGTCTTCAAGATGGAGGGGGTTCCTTCATCGAAAATGGTATGGTGCGATTGTGAGCAGATTGCCGTACATCTTGATTGTATGGTGCAGAGTGATTACTTGATTCAGTCCACTATTAAGCTTTTGCATCCTGCCAGGTCAAGGCGTCATCTTGCGATTGTGACCAGCTTGATTGTCTATGTTAAACAAAACATACCTATTCATGTTTCTGCCTGGTTTCGAACCAGGGGCCTTTTGCGTGTTAGGCAAACGTGATTACCACTACACTACAGAAACCTCCTCCTGATTACCTTTGTCATCACCACGGAATATGCAACTCAGGTTGATTGTCTATGTTAAACAAAACACACCTATTCATGTTTCTGCCTGGTTTTGAACCAGGGACCTTTCGCGGGTGAGCTGAACGTGATAACCACTACACTACAGAAACCTGCTTCTGATTGCCTTTGTCATCACCACGGAATATGCAACTCACCGTGCGAAAACCGTTTTAATTGCTGTAAATCTTGATTGTCTATGTTAAACAAAACATACCTATTCATGTTTCTGCCTGGTTTCGAACGAGGGGCCTTTTGCGTGTTAGGCAAACGTGATAACCACTACACTACAGAAACCTCCTCCTGATTACCTTTGTCATCACCACGGAATATGCTACTCAGGTTGATTGTCTATGTTAAACAAAACACACCTATTCATGTTTCTGCCTGGTTTTGAACCAGGGACCTTTCGCGTGTGAGGCGAACGTGATAACCACTACACTACAGAAACCTCCTTCTGATTGCCTTTGTCATCACCACGGAATATGCAACTCACCGTGCGAAAACCGTTTTAATTGCTGTTGTCATCAAGATGGGGGGGTTCCTTCATAGAAAATGGTACGGTGCAGAGTGATTACTTGATTCAGTCCACTATTAAGCTTTCGCATCCTGCCAGGTCAAGGCGTCATCATGCGATTGTGAGCAGATTGCTGTACATCTTGATTGTCTATGTTAAACAAAACATACCAATTAATGTTTCTGCCTGGTTTCGAACCAGGGGCCTTTTGCATGTCAGGAAAACGTGATAACCACTACACGACAGAATCCTCCTTCTGGTTGCCTTTGTCATCACAATGGAATATGCAACTCACAGTGCGAAAACCGTTTCAATTGCTGTTGTCTTCAAGATGGAGGGGGTTCCTTCATCGAAAATGGTATGGTGCGATTGAGAGCAGATTGCCGTACATCTTGATTGTATGGTGCAGAGTGATTACTTGATTCAGTCCACTATTAAGCTTTTGCATCCTGCCAGGTCAAGGCGTCATCTTGCGATTCTGACCAGCTTGATTGTCTATGTTAAACAAAACATACCTATTCATGTTTCTGCCTGGTTTCGAACCAGCGGCCTTTTGCGTGTTAGGCAAACGTGATAACCACTACACTACAGAAACCTCCTCCTGATTACCTTTGTCATCACCATGGAATATGCAACTCAGGTTGATTGTCTATGTTAAACAAAACACACCTATTCATGTTTCTGCCTGGTTTTGAACCAGGGACCTTTCGCGTGTGAGGCGAACGTGATAACCACTACACTACAGAAACCTCCTTCTGATTGCCTTTGTCATCACCACGGAATATGCAACTCACCGTGCGAAAACCGTTTTAATTGCTGTTGTCATCAAGATGGGGGGGTTCCTTCATAGAAAATGGTACGGTGCAGAGTGATTACTTGATTCAGTCCACTATTAAGCTTTCGCATCCTGCCAGGTCAAGGCGTCATCATGCGATTGTGAGCAGATTGCTGTACATCTTGATTGTCTATGTTAAACAAAACATACCAATTAATGTTTCTGCCTGGTTTCGAACCAGGGGCCTTTTGCATGTCAGGAAAATGTGATAACCACTACACTACAGAAACCTCCTTCTGGTTGCCTTTGTCATCACAATGGAATATGCAACTCACAGTGCGAAAACCGTTTCAATTGCTGTTGTCTTCAAGATGGAGGGGGTTCCTTCATCGAAAATGGTATGGTGCGATTGAGAGCAGATTGCCGTACATCTTGATTGTATGGTGCAGAGTGATTACTTGATTCAGTCCACTATTAAGCTTTTGCATCCTGCCAGGTCAAGGCGTCATCTTGCAATTGTGACCAGCTTGATTGTCTATGTTAAACAAAACATACCTATTCATGTTTCTGCCTGGTTTCGAACCAGGGGCCTTTTGCGTGTTAGGCAAACGTGATAACCACTACACTACAGAAACCTCCTCCTGATTACCTTTGTCATCACCACGGAATATGCAACTCAGGTTGATTGTCTATGTTAAACAAAACACACCTATTCATGTTTCTGCCTGGTTTTGAACCAGGGACCTTTCGCGTGTGAGGCAAACGTGATAACCACTACACTACAGAAATCTCCTTCTGATTGCCTTTGTCATCACCACGGAATATGCAACTCACCGTGCGAAAACCGTTTTAATTGCTGTAAATCTTGATTGTCTATGTTAAACAAAACATACCTATTTATGTTTCTGCCTGGTTTCGAACCAGGGGCCTTTTGCGTGTTAGGCAAACGTGATAACCACTACACTACAGAAACCTCGTTCTTATTGCCTTTGTCATCACCACGGAATATGCAACTCAGCTTGATTGTCTATGTTAAACAAAACACACCTATTCATGTTTCTGCCTGGTTTCGAACCAGGGGCCTTTTGCATGTTAGGCAAACGTGATAACCACTACACTACAGAAACCTCCTCCTGATTACCTTTGTCATCACCACGGAATATGCAACTCAGGTTGATTGTCTATGTTAAACAAAACACACCTATTCATGTTTCTGCCTGGTTTTGAACCAGGGACCTTTCGCGTGTGAGGCGAACGTGATAACCACTACACTACAGAAACCTCCTTCTGATTGCCTTTGTCATCACCACGGAATATGCAACTCACAGTGCGAAAACCGTTTCAATTGCTGTTGTCATCAAGATGGAAGGGGTTCCTTCATCGAAAATGGTATGGTGCGATTGTGAGCAGATTGCCGTACATCTTGATTGTATGGTGCAGAGTGATTACCTGATTCAGTCCACTATTAAGCTTTCGCATTCTGCCAGCTCAAGCCGTCATCTTGCGATTGTGAGCAGATTGCTGTACATCTTGATTGTCTATGTTAAACAAAACATATCTATCTATGTTTCTGCCTGGTTTCGAACCAGGGGCCTTTTGCGTGTTAGGCAAAAGTAATAACCACTACACTACAGAAACCTGCTTCTGATTGCCTTTGTCATCACTACGGCATATGCAACTCAGTGCGAAAACCGTTTTAATTGCTGTAAATCTTGATTGTCTATGTTAAACAAAACATACCTATTTATGTTTCTGCCTGGTTTCGAACCAGGGGCCTTTTGCGTGTTAGGCAAACGTGATAACCACTACACTACAGAAACCTCGTTCTTATTGCCTTTGTCATCACCACGGAATATGCAACTCAGCTTGATTGTCTATGTTAAACAAAACACACATATTCATGTTTCTGCCTGGTTTCGAACCAGGGGCCTTTCGCGTGTGAGGCGAACGTGATAACCACTACACTACGGAAACCTCCTTCTGGTTGCCTTTGTCATCACAATGGAATATGCAACTCACAGTGCGAAAACCGTTTTTAGTTGCTGTTGTCTTCAAGATGGAGGGGGTTCCTTCATCGAAAATGGTATGGTGCGATTGTGAGCAGATTGCCGTACATCTTGATTGTATGGTGCAGAGTGATTACTTGATTCAGTCCACTATTAAGCTTTTGCATCCTGCCAGGTCAAGGCGTCATCTTGCGATTGTGACCAGCTTGATTGTCTATGTTAAACAAAACATACCTGTTCATGTTTCTGCCTGGTTTCGAACCAGGGGCCTTTTGCGTGTTAGGCAAACGTGATTACCACTACACTACAGAAACCTCCTCCTGATTACCTTTGTCATCACCACGGAATATGCAACTCAGGTTGATTGTCTATGTTAAACAAAACACACCTATTCATGTTTCTGCCTGGTTTTGAACCAGGGACCTTTCGCTGGTGAGCTGAACGTGATAACCACTACACTACAGAAACCTGCTTCTGATTGCCTTTGTCATCACCACGGAATATGCAACTCACCGTGCGAAAACCGTTTTAATTGCTGTAAATCTTGATTGTCTATGTTAAACAAAACATACCTATTCATGTTTCTGCCTGGTTTCGAACGAGGGGCCTTTTGCGTGTTAGGCAAACGTGATAACCACTACACTACAGAAACCTCCTCCTGATTACCTTTGTCATCACCACGGAATATGCTACTCAGGTTGATTGTCTATGTTAAACAAAACACACCTATTCATGTTTCTGCCTGGTTTTGAACCAGGGACCTTTCGCGTGTGAGGCGAACGTGATAACCACTACACTACAGAAACCTCCTTCTGATTGCCTTTGTCATCACCACGGAATATGCAACTCACCGTGCGAAAACCGTTTTAATTGCTGTTGTCATCAAGATGGGGGGGTTCCTTCATAGAAAATGGTACGGTGCAGAGTGATTACTTGATTCAGTCCACTATTAAGCTTTCGCATCCTGCCAGGTCAAGGCGTCATCATGCGATTGTGAGCAGATTGCTGTACATCTTGATTGTCTATGTTAAACAAAACATACCAATTAATGTTTCTGCCTGGTTTCGAACCAGGGGCCTTTTGCATGTCAGGAAAACGTGATAACCACTACACGACAGAATCCTCCTTCTGGTTGCCTTTGTCATCACAATGGAATATGCAACTCACAGTGCGAAAACCGTTTCAATTGCTGTTGTCTTCAAGATGGAGGGGGTTCCTTCATCGAAAATGGTATGGTGCGATTGAGAGCAGATTGCCGTACATCTTGATTGTATGGTGCAGAGTGATTACTTGATTCAGTCCACTATTAAGCTTTTGCATCCTGCCAGGTCAAGGCGTCATCTTGCGATTCTGACCAGCTTGATTGTCTATGTTAAACAAAACATACCTATTCATGTTTCTGCCTGGTTTCGAACCAGCGGCCTTTTGCGTGTTAGGCAAACGTGATAACCACTACACTACAGAAACCTCCTCCTGATTACCTTTGTCATCACCATGGAATATGCAACTCAGGTTGATTGTCTATGTTAAACAAAACACACCTATTCATGTTTCTGCCTGGTTTTGAACCAGGGACCTTTCGCGTGTGAGGCGAACGTGATAACCACTACACTACAGAAACCTCCTTCTGATTGCCTTTGTCATCACCACGGAATATGCAACTCACCGTGCGAAAACCGTTTTAATTGCTGTTGTCATCAAGATGGGGGGGTTCCTTCATAGAAAATGGTACGGTGCAGAGTGATTACTTGATTCAGTCCACTATTAAGCTTTCGCATCCTGCCAGGTCAAGGCGTCATCATGCGATTGTGAGCAGATTGCTGTACATCTTGATTGTCTATGTTAAACAAAACATACCAATTAATGTTTCTGCCTGGTTTCGAACCAGGGGCCTTTTGCATGTCAGGAAAATGTGATAACCACTACACTACAGAAACCTCCTTCTGGTTGCCTTTGTCATCACAATGGAATATGCAACTCACAGTGCGAAAACCGTTTCAATTGCTGTTGTCTTCAAGATGGAGGGGGTTCCTTCATCGAAAATGGTATGGTGCGATTGAGAGCAGATTGCCGTACATCTTGATTGTATGGTGCAGAGTGATTACTTGATTCAGTCCACTATTAAGCTTTTGCATCCTGCCAGGTCAAGGCGTCATCTTGCAATTGTGACCAGCTTGATTGTCTATGTTAAACAAAACATACCTATTCATGTTTCTGCCTGGTTTCGAACCAGGGGCCTTTTGCGTGTTAGGCAAACGTGATAACCACTACACTACAGAAACCTCCTCCTGATTACCTTTGTCATCACCACGGAATATGCAACTCAGGTTGATTGTCTATGTTAAACAAAACACACCTATTCATGTTTCTGCCTGGTTTTGAACCAGGGACCTTTCGCGTGTGAGGCAAACGTGATAACCACTACACTACAGAAATCTCCTTCTGATTGCCTTTGTCATCACCACGGAATATGCAACTCACCGTGCGAAAACCGTTTTAATTGCTGTAAATCTTGATTGTCTATGTTAAACAAAACATACCTATTTATGTTTCTGCCTGGTTTCGAACCAGGGGCCTTTTGCGTGTTAGGCAAACGTGATAACCACTACACTACAGAAACCTCGTTCTTATTGCCTTTGTCATCACCACGGAATATGCAACTCAGCTTGATTGTCTATGTTAAACAAAACACACCTATTCATGTTTCTGCCTGGTTTCGAACCAGGGGCCTTTTGCATGTTAGGCAAACGTGATAACCACTACACTACAGAAACCTCCTCCTGATTACCTTTGTCATCACCACGGAATATGCAACTCAGGTTGATTGTCTATGTTAAACAAAACACACCTATTCATGTTTCTGCCTGGTTTTGAACCAGGGACCTTTCGCGTGTGAGGCGAACGTGATAACCACTACACTACAGAAACCTCCTTCTGATTGCCTTTGTCATCACCACGGAATATGCAACTCACAGTGCGAAAACCGTTTCAATTGCTGTTGTCATCAAGATGGAAGGGGTTCCTTCATCGAAAATGGTATGGTGCGATTGTGAGCAGATTGCCGTACATCTTGATTGTATGGTGCAGAGTGATTACCTGATTCAGTCCACTATTAAGCTTTCGCATTCTGCCAGCTCAAGCCGTCATCTTGCGATTGTGAGCAGATTGCTGTACATCTTGATTGTCTATGTTAAACAAAACATATCTATCTATGTTTCTGCCTGGTTTCGAACCAGGGGCCTTTTGCGTGTTAGGCAAAAGTAATAACCACTACACTACAGAAACCTGCTTCTGATTGCCTTTGTCATCACTACGGCATATGCAACTCAGTGCGAAAACCGTTTTAATTGCTGTAAATCTTGATTGTCTATGTTAAACAAAACATACCTATTTATGTTTCTGCCTGGTTTCGAACCAGGGGCCTTTTGCGTGTTAGGCAAACGTGATAACCACTACACTACAGAAACCTCGTTCTTATTGCCTTTGTCATCACCACGGAATATGCAACTCAGCTTGATTGTCTATGTTAAACAAAACACACATATTCATGTTTCTGCCTGGTTTCGAACCAGGGGCCTTTCGCGTGTGAGGCGAACGTGATAACCACTACACTACGGAAACCTCCTTCTGGTTGCCTTTGTCATCACAATGGAATATGCAACTCACAGTGCGAAAACCGTTTTTAGTTGCTGTTGTCTTCAAGATGGAGGGGGTTCCTTCATCGAAAATGGTATGGTGCGATTGTGAGCAGATTGCCGTACATCTTGATTGTATGGTGCAGAGTGATTACTTGATTCAGTCCACTATTAAGCTTTTGCATCCTGCCAGGTCAAGGCGTCATCTTGCGATTGTGACCAGCTTGATTGTCTATGTTAAACAAAACATACCTGTTCATGTTTCTGCCTGGTTTCGAACCAGGGGCCTTTTGCGTGTTAGGCAAACGTGATTACCACTACACTACAGAAACCTCCTCCTGATTACCTTTGTCATCACCACGGAATATGCAACTCAGGTTGATTGTCTATGTTAAACAAAACACACCTATTCATGTTTCTGCCTGGTTTTGAACCAGGGACCTTTCGCTGGTGAGCTGAACGTGATAACCACTACACTACAGAAACCTGCTTCTGATTGCCTTTGTCATCACCACGGAATATGCAACTCACCGTGCGAAAACCGTTTTAATTGCTGTAAATCTTGATTGTCTATGTTAAACAAAACATACCTATTCATGTTTCTGCCTGGTTTCGAACGAGGGGCCTTTTGCGTGTTAGGCAAACGTGATAACCACTACACTACAGAAACCTCCTCCTGATTACCTTTGTCATCACCACGGAATATGCTACTCAGGTTGATTGTCTATGTTAAACAAAACACACCTATTCATGTTTCTGCCTGGTTTTGAACCAGGGACCTTTCGCGTGTGAGGCGAACGTGATAACCACTACACTACAGAAACCTCCTTCTGATTGCCTTTGTCATCACCACGGAATATGCAACTCACCGTGCGAAAACCGTTTTAATTGCTGTTGTCATCAAGATGGGGGGGTTCCTTCATAGAAAATGGTACGGTGCAGAGTGATTACTTGATTCAGTCCACTATTAAGCTTTCGCATCCTGCCAGGTCAAGGCGTCATCATGCGATTGTGAGCAGATTGCTGTACATCTTGATTGTCTATGTTAAACAAAACATACCAATTAATGTTTCTGCCTGGTTTCGAACCAGGGGCCTTTTGCATGTCAGGAAAACGTGATAACCACTACACGACAGAATCCTCCTTCTGGTTGCCTTTGTCATCACAATGGAATATGCAACTCACAGTGCGAAAACCGTTTCAAATGCTGTTGTCTTCAAGATGGAGGGGGTTCCTTCATCGAAAATGGTATGGTGCGATTGAGAGCAGATTGCCGTACATCTTGATTGTATGGTGCAGAGTGATTACTTGATTCAGTCCACTATTAAGCTTTTGCATCCTGCCAGGTCAAGGCGTCATCTTGCGATTGTGACCAGCTTGATTGTCTATGTTAAACAAAACATACCTATTCATGTTTCTGCCTGGTTTCGAACCAGCGGCCTTTTGCGTGTTAGGCAAACGTGATAACCACTACACTACAGAAACCTCCTCCTGATTACCTTTGTCATCACCATGGAATATGCAACTCAGGTTGATTGTCTATGTTAAACAAAACACACCTATTCATGTTTCTGCCTGGTTTTGAACCAGGGACCTTTCGCGTGTGAGGCGAACGTGATAACCACTACACTACAGAAACCTCCTTCTGATTGCCTTTGTCATCACCACGGAATATGCAACTCACCGTGCGAAAACCGTTTTAATTGCTGTTGTCATCAAGATGGGGGGGTTCCTTCATAGAAAATGGTACGGTGCAGAGTGATTACTTGATTCAGTCCACTATTAAGCTTTCGCATCCTGCCAGGTCAAGGCGTCATCATGCGATTGTGAGCAGATTGCTGTACATCTTGATTGTCTATGTTAAACAAAACATACCAATTAATGTTTCTGCCTGGTTTCGAACCAGGGGCCTTTTGCATGTCAGGAAAATGTGATAACCACTACACTACAGAAACCTCCTTCTGGTTGCCTTTGTCATCACAATGGAATATGCAACTCACAGTGCGAAAACCGTTTCAATTGCTGTTGTCTTCAAGATGGAGGGGGTTCCTTCATCGAAAATGGTATGGTGCGATTGAGAGCAGATTGCCGTACATCTTGATTGTATGGTGCAGAGTGATTACTTGATTCAGTCCACTATTAAGCTTTTGCATCCTGCCAGGTCAATGCGTCATCTTGCAATTGTGACCAGCTTGATTGTCTATGTTAAACAAAACATACCTATTCATGTTTCTGCCTGGTTTCGAACCAGGGGCCTTTTGCGTGTTAGGCAAACGTGATAACCACTACACTACAGAAACCTCCTCCTGATTACCTTTGTCATCACCACGGAATATGCAACTCAGGTTGATTGTCTATGTTAAACAAAACACACCTATTCATGTTTCTGCCTGGTTTTGAACCAGGGACCTTTCTCGTGTGAGGCAAACGTGATAACCACTACACTACAGAAATCTCCTTCTGATTGCCTTTGTCATCACCACGGAATATGCAACTCACCGTGCGAAAACCGTTTTAATTGCTGTAAATCTTGATTGTCTATGTTAAACAAAACATACCTATTTATGTTTCTGCCTGGTTTCGAACCAGGGGCCTTTTGCGTGTTAGGCAAACGTGATAACCACTACACTACAGAAACCTCGTTCTTATTGCCTTTGTCATCACCACGGAATATGCAACTCAGCTTGATTGTCTATGTTAAACAAAACACACCTATTCATGTTTCTGCCTCGTTTCGAACCAGGGGCCTTTCGCGTGTGAGGCGAACGTGATAACCACTACACTACAGAAACCTCCTTCTGATTGTTGGGGCTGTACCTGAGAAAGAGTCAAGAGCTTTCTTCTCCACTTCATCCATATTTAGTTTGGCCACAATAGGTGACACAGGGGGGGGGGTTCCTTCATAGAAAATGGTAAGGTGCGATTGTGAGCAGATTGCCGTACATCTTGATTGTATGGTGCAGAGTGATTACCTGATTCAGTCCACTATTAAGCTTTTGCATCCTGCCAGGCAACTCACAGTGCGAAAACCGTTTTAATTGCTGTTGTCATCAAGATGGGGGGGTTCCTTCATAGAAAATGGTACGGTGCAGAGTGATTAACTGATTCAGTCCATTATTAAGCTTTCGCATCCTGCCAGATCAAGCCGTCATCTTGCGATTGCGAGCAGATTGCCGTAAATCTTGATTGTCTATGTTAAACAAAACACACCTATTCATGTTTCTGCCTGGTTTTGAACCAGGGACCTTTCGCGGGTGAGCTGAACGTGATAACCACTACACTACAGAAACCTGCTTCTGATTGCCTTTGTCATCACCACGGAATATGCAACTCACCGTGCGAAAACCGTTTTAATTGCTGTAAATCTTGATTGTCTATGTTAAACAAAACATACCTATTCATGTTTCTGCCTGGTTTCGAACGAGGGGCCTTTTGCGTGTTAGGCAAACGTGATAACCACTACACTACAGAAACCTCCTCCTGATTACCTTTGTCATCACCACGGAATATGCTACTCAGGTTGATTGTCTATGTTAAACAAAACACACCTATTCATGTTTCTGCCTGGTTTTGAACCAGGGACCTTTCGCGTGTGAGGCGAACGTGATAACCACTACACTACAGAAACCTCCTTCTGATTGCCTTTGTCATCACCACGGAATATGCAACTCACCGTGCGAAAACCGTTTTAATTGCTGTTGTCATCAAGATGGGGGGGTTCCTTCATAGAAAATGGTACGGTGCAGAGTGATTACTTGATTCAGTCCACTATTAAGCTTTCGCATCCTGCCAGGTCAAGGCGTCATCATGCGATTGTGAGCAGATTGCTGTACATCTTGATTGTCTATGTTAAACAAAACATACCAATTAATGTTTCTGCCTGGTTTCGAACCAGGGGCCTTTTGCATGTCAGGAAAACGTGATAACCACTACACGACAGAAACCTCCTTCTGGTTGCCTTTGTCATCACAATGGAATATGCAACTCACAGTGCGAAAACCGTTTCAATTGCTGTTGTCTTCAAGATGGAGGGGGTTCCTTCATCGAAAATGGTATGGTGCGATTGAGAGCAGATTGCCGTACATCTTGATTGTATGGTGCAGAGTGATTACTTGATTCAGTCCACTATTAAGCTTTTGCATCCTGCCAGGTCAAGGCGTCATCTTGCGATTGTGACCAGCTTGATTGTCTATGTTAAACAAAACATACCTATTCATGTTTCTGCCTGGTTTCGAACCAGCGGCCTTTTGCGTGTTAGGCAAACGTGATAACCACTACACTACAGAAACCTCCTCCTGTTTACCTTTGTCATCACCACGGAATATGCAACTCAGGTTGATTGTCTATGTTAAACAAAACACACCTATTCATGTTTCTGCCTGGTTTTGAACCAGGGACCTTTCGCGTGTGAGGCGAACGTGATAACCACTACACTACAGAAACCTCCTTCTGATTGCCTTTGTCATCACCACGGAATATGCAACTCACCGTGCGAAAACCGTTTTAATTGCTGTTGTCATCAAGATGGGGGGGTTCCTTCATAGAAAATGGTACGGTGCAGAGTGATTACTTGATTCAGTCCACTATTAAGCTTTCGCATCCTGCCAGGTCAAGGCGTCATCATGCGATTGTGAGCAGATTGCTGTACATCTTGATTGTCTATGTTAAACAAAACATACCAATTAATGTTTCTGCCTGGTTTCGAACCAGGGGCCTTTTGCATGTCAGGAAAACGTGATAACCACTACACTACAGAAACCTCCTTCTGGTGGCCTTTGTCATCACAATGGAATATGCAACTCACAGTGCGAAAACCGTTTCAATTGCTGTTGTCTTCAAGATGGAGGGGGTTCCTTCATCGAAAATGGTATGGTGCGATTGAGAGCAGATTGCCGTACATCTTGATTGTATGGTGCAGAGTGATTACTTGATTCAGTCCACTATTAAGCTTTTGCATCCTGCCAGGTCAAGGCGTCATCTTGCAATTGTGACCAGCTTGATTGTCTATGTTAAACAAAACATACCTATTCATGTTTCTGCCTGGTTTCGAACCAGGGGCCTTTTGCGTGTTAGGCAAACGTGATAACCACTACACTACAGAAACCTCCTCCTGATTACCTTTGTCATCACCACGGAATATGCAACTCAGGTTGATTGTCTATGTTAAACAAAACACACCTATTCATGTTTCTGCCTGGTTTTGAACCAGGGACCTTTCGCGTGTGAGGCGAACGTGATAACCACTACACTACAGAAATCTCCTTCTGATTGCCTTTGTCATCACCACGGAATATGCAACTCACCGTGCGAAAACCGTTTTAATTGCTGTAAATCTTGATTGTCTATGTTAAACAAAACATACCTATTTATGTTTCTGCCTGGTTTCGAACCAGGGGCCTTTTGCGTGTTAGGCAAACGTGATAACCACTACAGAGTGATTAACTGATTCAGTCCATTATTAAGCTTTCGCATCCTGCCAGATCAAGCCGTCATCTTGCGATTGCGAGCAGATTGCCGTAAATCTTGATTGTCTATGTTAAACAAAACATACCTATTCATGTTTCTGCCTGGTTTCGAACCAGGGGCCTTTTGCGTGTTAGGCAAACGTGATAACCACTACACTACAGAAACCTCCTCCTGATTACCTTTGTCATCACCACGGAATATGCAACTCAGCTTGATTGTCTATGTTAAACAAAACACACCTATTCATGTTTCTGCCTGGTTTCGAACCAGGGGCCTTTCGCGTGTGAGGCGACCGTGATAACCACTACACTACAGAAACCTCCTTCTGATTGCCTTTGTCATCACCACGTATATGCAACTCACCGTGCGAAAACCGTTTTAATTGCTGTAAATCTTGAATGTCTATGTTAAACAAAACACACCTATTTATGTTTCTGCCTGGTTTCGAACCAGGGGTCTTTTGCGTGTTAGGCAAACGTGATAACCACTAGACTACAGAAACCTCCTCCTGGTTGCCTTTGTCATCACCACGGAATATGCAACTCAGCTTGATTGTCTATGTTAAACAAAACACATCTTTTCATGTTTCTGCCTGGTTTTGAACCAGGGACCTTTCGCGTGTGAGGCGAACATGATAACCACTACACTACAGAAACCTCCTTCTGATTGCCTTTGTCATCACCACGGAATATGCAACTCACCGTGCGAAAACCGTTTTAATTGCTGTAAATCTTGATTGTCTATGTTAAACAAAACATACCTATTTATGTTTCTGCCTGGTTTTGAACCAGGGGCCTTTTGCGTGTTAGGCAAACGTGATAACCACTACACTACAGAAACCTCGTTCTTATTGCCTTTGTCATCACCACGGAATATGCAACTCAGCTTGATTGTCTATGTTAAACAAAACACACCTATTCATGTTTCTGCCTGGTTTCGAACCAGGGGCCTTTCGCGTGTGAGGCGAACGTGATAACCACTACACTACAGAAACCTCCTTCTGATTGTTGGGGCTGTACCTGAGAAAGAGTCAAGAGCTTTCTTCTCCACTTCATCCATATTTAGTTTGGCCACAATAGGTGACACAGGGGGGGGGGGGTTCCTTCATAGAAAATGGTATGGTGCGATTGTGAGCAGATTGCCGTACATCTTGATTGTATGGTGCAGAGTGATTACCTGATTCAGTCCACTATTAAGCTTTTGCATCCTGCCAGGCAACTCACAGTGCGAAAACCGTTTTAATTACTGTTGTCATCAAGATGGGGGGGTTCCTTCATAGAAAATGGTACGGTGCAGAGTGATTAACTGATTCAGTCCATTATTAAGCTTTCGCATCCTGCCAGATCAAGCCGTCATCTTGCGATTGCGAGCAGATTGCCGTAAATCTTGATTGTCTATGTTAAACAACACTTCTGATTGCCTTTGTCATCACCACGTATATGCAACTCACCGTGCGAAAACCGTTTTAATTGCTGTAAATCTTGATTGTCTATGTTAAACAAAACATACCTATTCATGTTTCTTCCTGGTTTCGAACCAGGGGCCTTTTGCGTGTTAGGCAAACGTGATAACCACTACACTATAGAAAACTCCTCCTGGTTACCTTTGTCATCACCATGGAATATGCAACTCAGCTTGATTGTCTATGTTAAACAAAACACACCTATTCATGTTTCTGCCTGGTTTTGAACCAGGGACCTTTCGCGTGTGAGGCAAACGTGATAACCACTACACTACAGAAACCCCCTTCTGATTGCCTTTGTCATCACCACGGAATATGCAACTTAGCTTGATTGTGTATGTTAAACAAAACACACCTATTCATGTTTCTGCCTGGCTTTGAACCAGGGACCTTTCGCATGTAAGGCGAACGTGATAACCACTACACTACAGAAACCTCCTTCTGGTTGCCTTTGTCATCACAATGGAATATGCAACTCACAGTGCGAAAACCGTTTTTAGTTGCTGTTGTCTTCAAGATGGAGGGGGTTCCTTCATCGAAAATGGTATGGTGCGATTGTGAGCAGATTGCCCTACGTCTTGATTGTATGGTGCAGAGTGATTACTTGATTCAGTCCACTATTAAGCTTTTGCATCCGGCCAGGTCAAGGCGTCATCTTGCGATTGTGACCAGCTTGATTGTCTATGTTAAACAAAACATACCTATTCATGTTTCTGCCTGGTTTCGAACCAGGGGCCTTTTGCGTGTTAGGCAAACGTGATTACCACTACACTACAGAAACCTCCTCCTGATTACCTTTGTCATCACCACGGAATATGCAACTCAGGTTGATTGTCTATGTTAAACAAAACACACCTATTCATGTTTCTGCCTGGTTTTGAACCAGGGACCTTTCGCGGGTGAGCTGAACGTGATAACCACTACACTACAGAAACCTCCTTCTGATTGCCTTTGTCATCACCACGGAATATGCAACTCACCGTGCGAAAACCGTTTTAATTGCTGTAAATCTTGATTGTCTATGTTAAACAAAAAATATCTATTCATGTTTCTGCCTGGCTTCGAACCAGGGGCCTTTTGCGTGTTAGGCAAAAGTAATAACCACTACACTACAGAAACCTGCTTCTGATTGCCTTTGTCATCACTACGGCATATGCAACTCAGTGCGAAAACCGTTTTAATTGCTGTAAATCTTGATTGTCTATGTTAAACAAAACATACCTATTTATGTTTCTGCCTGGTTTCGAACCAGGGGCCTTTTGCGTGTTAGGCAAACGTGATAACCACTACACTACAGAAACCTCGTTCTTATTGCCTTTGTCATCACCACGGAATATGCAACTCAGCTTGATTGTCTATGTTAAACAAAACACACCTATTCATGTTTCTGCCTGGTTTCGAACCAGGGGCCTTTTGCGTGTTAGGCAAACGTGATAACCACTACACTATAGAAAACTCCTCCTGGTTACCTTTGTCATCACCACGGAATATGCAACTCAGCTTGATTGTCTATGTTAAACAAAACACACCTATTCATGTTTCTGCCTGGTTTTGAACCAGGGACCTTTCGCGTGTGAGGCAAACGTGATAACCACTACACTACAGAAACCCCCTTCTGATTGCCTTTGTCATCACCACGGAATATGCAACTTAGCTTGATTGTGTATGTTAAACAAAACACACCTATTCATGTTTCTGCCTGGCTTTGAACCAGGGACCTTTCGCATGTAAGGCGAACGTGATAACCACTACACTACAGAAACCTCCTTCTGGTTGCCTTTGTCATCACAATGGAATATGCAACTCACAGTGCGAAAACCGTTTTTAGTTGCTGTTGTCTTCAAGATGGAGGGGGTTCCTTCATCGAAAATGGTATGGTGCGATTGTGAGCAGATTGCCCTACGTCTTGATTGTATGGTGCAGAGTGATTACTTGATTCAGTCCACTATTAAGCTTTTGCATCCGGCCAGGTCAAGGCGTCATCTTGCGATTGTGACCAGCTTGATTGTCTATGTTAAACAAAACATACCTATTCATGTTTCTGCCTAATTTCGAACCAGGGGCCTTTTGCGTGTTAGGCAAACGTGATTACCACTACACTACAGAAACCTCCTCCTGATTACCTTTGTCATCACCACGGAATATGCAACTCAGGTTGATTGTCTATGTTAAACAAAACACACCTATTCATGTTTCTGCCTGGTTTTGAACCAGGGACCTTTCGAGGGTGAGCTGAACGTGATAACCACTACACTACAGAAACCTCCTTCTGATTGCCTTTGTCATCACCACGGAATATGCAACTCACCGTGCGAAAACCGTTTTAATTGCTGTAAATCTTGATTGTCTATGTTAAACAAAAAATATCTATTCATGTTTCTGCCTGGCTTCGAACCAGGGGCCTTTTGCGTGTTAGGCAAAAGTAATAACCACTACACTACAGAAACCTGCTTCTGATTGCCTTTGTCATCACCACGGAATATGCAACTCAGCTTGATTGTCTATGTTAAACAAAACACACCTATTCATGTTTCTGCCTGGTTTTGAACCAGGGACCATTCGCGTGTGAGGCAAACGTGATAACCACTACACTACAGAAACCCCCTTCTGATTGCCTTTGTCATCACCACGGAATATGCAACTTAGCTTGATTGTGTATGTTAAACAAAACACACCTATTCATGTTTCTGCCTGGCTTTGAACCAGGGACCTTTCGCATGTAAGGCGAACGTGATAACCACTACACTACAGAAACCTCCTTCTGGTTGCCTTTGTCATCACAATGGAATATGCAACTCACAGTGCGAAAACCGTTTTTAGTTGCTGTTGTCTTCAAGATGGAGGGGGTTCCTTCATCGAAAATGGTATGGTGCGATTGTGAGCAGATTGCCCTACGTCTTGATTGTATGGTGCAGAGTGATTACTTGATTCAGTCCACTATTAAGCTTTTGCATCCGGCCAGGTCAAGGCGTCATCTTGCGATTGTGACCAGCTTGATTGTCTATGTTAAACAAAACATACCTATTCATGTTTCTGCCTGGTTTCGAACCAGGGGCCTTTTGCGTGTTAGGCAAACGTGATTACCACTACACTACAGAAACCTCCTCCTGATTACCTTTGTCATCACCACGGAATATGCAACTCAGGTTGATTGTCTATGTTAAACAAAACACACCTATTCATGTTTCTGCCTGGTTTTGAACCAGGGACCTTTCGCGGGTGAGCTGAACGTGATAACCACTACACTACAGAAAACTCCTTCTGATTGCCTTTGTCATCACCACGGAATATGCAACTCACCGTGCGAAAACCGTTTTAATTGCTGTAAATCTTGATTGTCTATGTTAAACAAAAAATATCTATTCATGTTTCTGCCTGGCTTCGAACCAGGGGCCTTTTGCGTGTTAGGCAAAAGTAATAACCACTACACTACAGAAACCTGCTTCTGATTGCCTTTGTCATCACTACGGCATATGCAACTCAGTGCGAAAACCGTTTTAATTGCTGTAAATCTTGATTGTCTATGTTAAACAAAACATACCTATTTATGTTTCTGCCTGGTTTCGAACCAGGGGCCTTTTGCGTGTTAGGCAAACGTGATAACCACTACACTACAGAAACCTCGTTATTATTGCCTTTGTCATCACCACGGAATATGCAACTCAGCTTGATTGTCTATGTTAAACAAAACACACCTATTCATGTTTCTGCCTGGTTTCGAACCAGGGGCCTTTCGCGTGTGAGGCGAACGTGATAACCACTACACTACAGAAACCTCCTTCTGGTTGTCTTTGTCATCACAATGGAATATGCAACTCACAGTGCGAAAACCGTTTTTAGTTGCTGTTGTCTTCAAGATGGAGGGGGTTCCTTCATCGAAAATGGTATGGTGCGATTGTGAGCAGATTGCCGTACATCTTGATTGTATGGTGCAGAGTGATTACTTGATTCAGTCCACTATTAAGCTTTTGCATCCTGCCAGGTCAAGGCGTCATCTTGCGATTGTGACCAGCTTGATTGTCTATGTTAAACAAAACATACCTATTCATGTTTCTGCCTGGTTTCGAACCAGGGGCCTTTTGCGTGTTAGGCAAACGTGATTACCACTACACTACAGAAACCTCCTCCTGATTACCTTTGTCATCACCACGGAATATGCAACTCAGGTTGATTGTCTATGTTAAACAAAACACACCTATTCATGTTTCTGCCTGGTTTTGAACCAGGGACCTTTCGCGGGTGAGCTGAACGTGATAACCACTACACTACAGAAACCTGCTTCTGATTGCCTTTGTCATCACCACGGAATATGCAACTCACCGTGCGAAAACCGTTTTAATTGCTGTAAATCTTGATTGTCTATGTTAAACAAAACATACCTATTCATGTTTCTGCCTGGTTTCGAACGAGGGGCCTTTTGCGTGTTAGGCAAACGTGATAACCACTACACTACAGAAACCTCCTCCTGATTACCTTTGTCATCACCACGGAATATGCTACTCAGGTTGATTGTCTATGTTAAACAAAACACACCTATTCATGTTTCTGCCTGGTTTTGAACCAGGGACCTTTCGCGTGTGAGGCGAACGTGATAACCACTACACTACAGAAACCTCCTTCTGATTGCCTTTGTCATCACCACGGAATATGCAACTCACCGTGCGAAAACCGTTTTAATTGCTGTTGTCATCAAGATGGGGGGGTTCCTTCATAGAAAATGGTACGGTGCAGAGTGATTACTTGATTCAGTCCACTATTAAGCTTTCGCATCCTGCCAGGTCAAGGCGTCATCATGCGATTGTGAGCAGATTGCTGTACATCTTGATTGTCTATGTTAAACAAAACATACCAATTAATGTTTCTGCCTGGTTTCGAACCAGGGGCCTTTTGCATGTCAGGAAAACGTGATAACCACTACACGACAGAATCCTCCTTCTGGTTGCCTTTGTCATCACAATGGAATATGCAACTCACAGTGCGAAAACCGTTTCAATTGCTGTTGTCTTCAAGATGGAGGGGGTTCCTTCATCGAAAATGGTATGGTGCGATTGAGAGCAGATTGCCGTACATCTTGATTGTATGGTGCAGAGTGATTACTTGATTCAGTCCACTATTAAGCTTTTGCATCCTGCCAGGTCAAGGCGTCATCTTGCGATTGTGACCAGCTTGATTGTCTATGTTAAACAAAACATACCTATTCATGTTTCTGCCTGGTTTCGAACCAGCGGCCTTTTGCGTGTTAGGCAAACGTGATAACCACTACACTACAGAAACCTCCTCCTGATTACCTTTGTCATCACCACGGAATATGCAACTCAGGTTGATTGTCTATGTTAAACAAAACACACCTATTCATGTTTCTGCCTGGTTTTGAACCAGGGACCTTTCGCGTGTGAGGCGAACGTGATAACCACTACACTACAGAAACCTCCTTCTGATTGCCTTTGTCATCACCACGGAATATGCAACTCACCGTGCGAAAACCGTTTTAATTGCTGTAAATCTTGATTGTCTATGTTAAACAAAACATACCTATTTATGTTTCTGCCTGGTTTCGAACCAGGGGCCTTTTGCGTGTTAGGCAAACGTGATAACCACTACACTACAGAAACCTCGTTCTTATTGCCTTTGTCATCACCACGGAATATGCAACTCAGCTTGATTGTCTATGTTAAACAAAACACACCTATTCATGTTTCTGCCTGGTTTCGAACCAGGGGCCTTTCGCGTGTGAGGCGAACGTGATAACCACTACACTACAGAAACCTCCTTCTGATTGTTGGGGCTGTACCTGAGAAAGAGTCAAGAGCTTTCTTCTCCACTTCATCCATATTTAGTTTGGCCACAATAGGTGACACAGGGGGGGGGGTTCCTTCATAGAAAATGGTAAGGTGCGATTGTGAGCAGATTGCCGTACATCTTGATTGTATGGTGCAGAGTGATTACCTGATTCAGTCCACTATTAAGCTTTTGCATCCTGCCAGGCAACTCACCGTGCGAAAACCGTTTTAATTGCTGTTGTCATCAAGATGGGGGGGTTCCTTCATAGAAAATGGTACGGTGCAGAGTGATTAACTGATTCAGTCCATTATTAAGCTTTCGCATCCTGCCAGATCAAGCCGTCATCTTGCGATTGCGAGCAGATTGCCGTAAATCTTGATTGTCTATGTTAAACAAAACATACCTATTCATGTTTCTGCCTGGTTTCGAACCAGGGGCCTTTTGCGTGTTAGGCAAACGTGATAACCACTACACTACAGAAACCTCCTCCTGATTACCTTTGTCATCACCACGGAATATGCAACTCAGCTTGATTGTCTATGTTAAACAAAACACACCTATTCATGTTTCTGCCTGGTTTCGAACCAGGGGCCTTTCGCGTGTGAGGCGACCGTGATAACCACTACACTACAGAAACCTCCTTCTGATTGCCTTTGTCATCACCACGTATATGCAACTCACCGTGCGAAAACCGTTTTAATTGCTGTAAATCTTGATTGTCTATGTTAAACAAAACACACCTATTTATGTTTCTGCCTGGTTTCGAACCAGGGGTCTTTTGCGTGTTAGGCAAACGTGATAACCACTAGACTACAGAAACCTCCTCCTGGTTGCCTTTGTCATCACCACGGAATATGCAACTCAGCTTGATTGTCTATGTTAAACAAAACACATCTTTTCATGTTTCTGCCTGGTTTTGAAACAGGGACCTTTCGCGTGTGAGGCGAACATGATAACCACTACACTACAGAAACCTCCTTCTGATTGCCTTTGTCATCACCACGGAATATGCAACTCACAGTGCGAAAACCGTTTTAATTGCTGTAAATCTTGATTGTCTATGTTAAACAAAACATACCTATTTATGTTTCTGCCTGGTTTTGAACCAGGGACCTTTCGCGTGTAAGGCAAACATGATAACCACTACACTACAGAAACCTCCTTCTGATTGCCTTTGTCATCACCACGGAATATGCAACTCACAGTGCGAAAACCGTTTTAATTGCTGTAAATCTTGATTGTCTATGTTAAACAAAACATACCTATTTATGTTTCTGGCTGGTTTCGAACCAGGGGCCTTTTGCGTGTTAGGCTAACGTGATAACCACTACACTACAGAAACCTCGTTCTGAATGCCTTTGTCATCACCACGGAATATGCAACTCAGCTTGATTGTCTATGTTAAACAAAACACACCTTTTCATGTTTCTGCCTGGTTTCGAACCAGGGGCCTTTCGCATGTGAGGCGAATGTGATAACCACTACACTACAGAAACCTCCTTCTGATTGCCTTTGTCATCACAATGGCATATGCAACTCACAGTGCGAAAACCGTTTCAATTGCTGTTGTCATCAAAATGGGGGGGGGGGGGGTTCCTTCATAGAAAATGGTAAGGTGCGATTGTGAGCAGATTGCCGTACATCTTGATTGTATGGTGCAGAGTGATTACCTGATTCAGTCCACTATTAAGCTTTTGCATCCTGCCAGGCAACTCACAGTGCGAAAACCGTTTTAATTGCTGTTGTCATCAAGATGGGGGGGTTCCTTCATAGAAAATGGTACGGTGCAGAGTGATTAACTGATTCAGTCCATTATTAAGCTTTCACATCCTGCCAGATCAAGCCGTCATCTTGCGATTGCGAGCAGATTGCCGTAAATCTTGTTTGTCTATGTTAAACTAAACATACCTATTCATGTTTCTGCCTGGTTTCGAACCAGGGGCCTTTTGCGTGTTAGGCAAACGTGATAACCACTACACTACAGAAACCTCCTTCTGATTGCCTTTGTCATCACCACGGAATATGCAACTTAGCTTGATTGTGTATGTTAAACAAAACACACCTATTCATGTTTCTGCCTGGCTTTGAACCAGGGACCTTTCGCATGTAAGGCGAACGTGATAACCACTACACTACGGAAACCTCCTTCTGGTTGCCTTTGTCATCACAATGGAATATGCAACTCACAGTGCGAAAACCGTTTTTAGTTGCTGTTGTCTTCAAGATGGAGGGGGTTCCTTCATCGAAAATGGTATGGTGCGATTGTGAGCAGATTGCCGTACATCTTGATTGTATGGTGCAGAGTGATTACTTGATTCAGTCCACTATTAAGCTTTTGCATCCTGCCAGGTCAAGGCGTCATCTTGCGATTGTGACCAGCTTGATTGTCTATGTTAAACAAAACATACCTATTCATGTTTCTGCCTGGTTTCGAACCAGGGGCCTTTTGCGTGTTAGGCAAACGTGATTACCACTACACTACAGAAACCTCCTCCTGATTACCTTTGTCATCACCACGGAATATGCAACTCAGGTTGATTGTCTATGTTAAACAAAACACACCTATTCATGTTTCTGCCTGGTTTTGAACCAGGGACCTTTCGCGGGTGAGCTGAACGTGATAACCACTACACTACAGAAACCTGCTTCTGATTGCCTTTGTCATCACCACGGAATATGCAACTCACCGTGCGAAAACCGTTTTAATTGCTGTAAATCTTGAATGTCTATGTTAAACAAAACATACCTATTCATGTTTCTGCCTGGTTTCGAACCAGGGGCCTTTTGCGTGTTAGGCAAACGTGATAACCACTACACTACAGAAACCTCCTCCTGATTACCTTTGTCATCACCACGGAATATGCTACTCAGGTTGATTGTCTATGTTAAACAAAACACACCTATTCATGTTTCTGCCTGGTTTTGAACCAGGGACCTTTCGCGTGTGAGGCGAACGTGATAACCACTACACTACAGAAACCTCCTTCTGATTGCCTTTGTCATCACCACGGAATATGCAACTCACCGTGCGAAAACCGTTTTAATTGCTGTTGTCATCAAGATGGGGGGGTTCCTTCATAGAAAATGGTACGGTGCAGAGTGATTACTTGATTCAGTCCACTATTAAGCTTTCGCATCCTGCCAGGTCAAGGCGTCATCATGCGATTGTGAGCAGATTGCTGTACATCTTGATTGTCTATGTTAAACAAAACATACCAATTAATGTTTCTGCCTGGTTTCGAACCAGGGGCCTTTCGCGTGTGAGGCGAACGTGATAACCACTACACTACAGAAACCTCCTTCTGATTGTTGGGGCTGTACCTGAGAAAGAGTCAAGAGCTTTCTTCTCCACTTCATCCATATTTAGTTTAGCCACAATAGGTGACACAGGGGGGGGGGGTTCCTTCATAGAAAATGGTAAGGTGCGATTGTGAATATGCAACTCACAGTGCGAAAACCGTTTTAATTGCTGTAAATCTTGATTGTCTATGTTAAACAAAACATACCTATTTATGTTTCTGCCTGGTTTCGAACCAGGGACCTTTCGCGTGTGAGGCAAACATGATAACCACTACACTACAGAAACCTCCTTCTGATTGCTTTTGTCATCACCACGGAATATGCAACTCACAGTGCGAAAACCGTTTTAATTGCTGTAAATCTTGATTGTCTATGTTAAACAAAACATACCTATTTATGTTTCTGCCTGGTTTCAAACCAGGGGTCTTTTTGCGTGTTAGGCTAACGTGATAACCACTACACTACAGAAACCTCGTTCTGAATGCCTTTGTCATCACCACGGAATATGCAACTCAGCTTGATTGTCTATGTTAAACAAAACACACCTATTCATGTTTCTGCCTGGTTTCGAAACAGGGGCCTTTCGCGTGTGAGGCGAATGTGATAACCACTACACTACAGAAACCTCCTTCTGATTGCCTTTGTCATCACAATGGCATATGCAACTCACAGTGCGAAAACCGTTTCAATTGCTGTTGTCTTCAAGATGGAGGGGGTTCCTTCATCGAAAATGGTATGGTGCAATTGAGAGCAGATTGCCGTACATCTTGATTGTACGGTGCAGAGTGATTACTTGATTCAGTCCACTATTAAGCTTTCGCATCCTGCCAGGTCAAGGCGTCATCATGCGATTGTGAGCAGATTGCTGTACATCTTGATTGTCTATGTTAAACAAAACACACCTATTCATGTTTCTGCCTGGTTTTGAACCAGGGACCTTTCGCGTGTGAGGCGAACGTGATAACCACTACACTACAGAAACCTCCTTCTGATTGCCTTTGTCATCACCACGGAATATGCAACTCACCGTGCGAAAACCGTTTTAATTGCTGTAAATCTTGATTGTCTATGTTAAACAAAACATACCTATTTATGTTTCTGCCTGGTTTCGAACCAGGGGCCTTTTGCGTGTTAGGCAAACGTGATAACCACTACACTACAGAAACCTCGTTCTTATTGCCTTTGTCATCACCACGGAATATGCAACTCAGCTTGATTGTCTATGTTAAACAAAACACACCTATTCATGTTTCTGCCTGGTTTCGAACCAGGGGCCTTTCGCGTGTGAGGCGAACGTGATAACCACTACACTACAGAAACCTACTTCTGATTGTTGGGGCTGTACCTGAGAAAGAGTCAAGAGCTTTCTTCTCCACTTCATCCATATTTAGTTTGGCCACAATAGGTGACACAGGGGGGGGGGGGTTCCTTCATAGAAAATGGTAAGGTGCGATTGTGAATATGCAACTCACAGTGCGAAAACCGTTTTAATTGCTGTAAATCTTGATTGTCTATGTTAAACAAAACATACCTATTTATGTTTCTGCCTGGTTTCGAACCAGGGACCTTTCGCGTGTGAGGCGAACATGATAACCACTACACTACAGAAACCTCCTTCTGATTGCCTTTGTCATCACCACGGAATATGCAACTCACAGTGCGAAAACCGTTTTAATTGCTGTTGTCATCAAGATGGGGGGGTTCCTTCATAGAAAATGGTACGGTGCAGAGTGATTACTTGATTCAGTCCACTATTAAGCTTTCGCATCCTGCCAGGTCAAGGCGTCATCATGCGATTGTGAGCAGATTGCTGTACATCTTGATTGTCTATGTTAAACAAAACACACCTATTCATGTTTCTGCCTGGTTTTGAACCAGGGACCTTTCGCGTGTGAGGCAAACGTGATAACCACTACACTACAGAAATCTCCTTCTGATTGCCTTTGTCATCACCACGGAATATGCAACTCACCGTGCGAAAACCGTTTTAATTGCTGTAAATCTTGATTGTCTATGTTAAACAAAACATACCTATTTATGTTTCTGCCTGGTTTCGAACCAGGGGCCTTTTGCGTGTTAGGCAAACGTGATAACCACTACACTACAGAAACCTCGTTCTTATTGCCTTTGTCATCACCACAGAATATGAAACTCAGCTTGATTGTCTATGTTAAACAAAACACACCTATTCATGTTTCTGCCTGGTTTCAAACCAGGGGCCTTTCGCGTGTGAGGCCAACGTGATAACCACTACACTACAGAAACCTCCTCCTGAGTACCTTTGTCATCACCACGGAATATGCAACTCAGCTTGATTGTCTATGTTAAACAAAACACACCTATTCATGTTTCTGCCTGGTTTCGAACCAGGGGCCTTTCGCGTGTGAGGCGACCGTGATAACCACTACACTACAGAAACCTCCTTCTGATTGCCTTTGTCATCACCACGTATATGCAACTCACCGTGCGAAAACCGTTTTAATTGCTGTAAATCTTGATTGTCTATGTTAAACAAAACACACCTATTTATGTTTCTGCCTGGTTTCGAACCAGGGGTCTTTTGCGTGTTAGGCAAACGTGATAACCACTAGACTACAGAAACCTCCTCCTGGTTGCCTTTGTCATCACCACGGAATATGCAACTCAGCTTGATTGTCTATGTTAAACAAAACACATCTTTTCATGTTTCTGCCTGGTTTTGAACCAGGGACCTTTCGCGTGTGAGGCGAACATGATAACCACTACACTACAGAAACCTCCTTCTGATTGCCTTTGTCATCACCACGGAATATGCAACTCACAGTGCGAAAACCGTTTTAATTGCTGTAAATCTTGATTGTCTATGTTAAACAAAACATACCTATTTATGTTTCTGCCTGGTTTCGAACCAGGGGCCTTTTGCATGTCAGGAAAACGTGATAACCACTACACTACAGAAACCTCCTTCTGGTTGCCTTTGTCATCACAATGGAATATGCAACTCACAGTGCGAAAACCGTTTCAATTGCTGTTGTCTTCAAGATGGAGGGGGTTCCTTCATCGAAAATGGTATGGTGCGATTGTGAGCAGATTGCCGTACATCTTGATTGTATGGTGCAGAGTGATTACTTGATTCAGTCCACTATTAAGCTTTCGCATCCTGCCAGATCAAGCCGTCATCTTGCGATTGCGAGCAGATTGCCGTAAATCTTGTTTGTCTATGTTAAACAAAACATACCTATTCATTGCCTTTGTCATCACCACGGAATATGCAACTCAGCTTGATTGTCTATGTTAAACAAAACACACCTTTTCATGTTTCTGCCTGGTTTCGAACCAGGGGCCTTTCGCGTGTGAGGCGAATGTGATAACCACTACACTACAGAAACCTCCTTCTGATTGCCTTTGTCATCACAATGGCATATGCAACTCACAGTGCGAAAACCGTTTCAATTGCTGTTGTCATCAAAATGGGGGGGGGGGGGGTTCCTTCATAGAAAATGGTAAGGTGCGATTGTGAGCAGATTGCTGTACATCTTGATTGTATGGTGCAGAGTGATTACCTGATTCAGTCCACTATTAAGCTTTTGCATCCTGCCAGGCAACTCACAGTGCGAAAACCGTTTTAATTGCTGTTGTCATCAAGATGGGGGGGTTCCTTCATAGAAAATGGTACGGTGCAGAGTGATTAACTGATTCAGTCCATTATTAAGCTTTCACATCCTGCCAGATCAAGCCGTCATCTTGCGATTGCGAGCAGATTGCCGTAAATCTTGTTTGTCTATGTTAAACTAAACATACCTATTCATTGCCTTTGTCATCACCACGGAATATGCAACTCACAGTGCGAAAACAGTTTTAATTGCTGTAAATCTTGATTGTCTATGTTAAACAAAACATACCTATTTATGTTTCTGCCTGGTTTTGAACCAGGGACCTTTCGCGTGTAAGGCGAACATGATAACCACTACACTACAGAAACCTCCTTCTGATTGCCTTTGTCATCACCACGGAATATGCAACTCACAGTGCGAAAACCGTTTTAATTGCTGTAAATCTTGATTGTCTATGTTAAACAAAACATACCTATTTATGTTTCTGCCTGGTTTCGAACCAGGGGCCTTTTGCGTGTTAGGCTAACGTGATAACCACTACACTACAGAAACCTCGTTCTGAATGCCTTTGTCATCACCACGGAATATGCAACTCAGCTTGATTGTCTATGTTAAACAAAACACACCTTTTCATGTTTCTGCCTGGTTTCGAACCAGGGGCCTTTCGCGTGTGAGGCGAATGTGATAACCACTACACTACAGAAACCTCCTTCTGATTGCCTTTGTCATCACAATGGCATATGCAACTCACAGTGCGAAAACCGTTTCAATTGCTGTTGTCATCAAAATGGGGGGGGGGGGGGGGTTCCTTCATAGAAAATGGTAAGGTGCGATTGTGAGCAGATTGCTGTACATCTTGATTGTATGGTGCAGAGTGATTACCTGATTCAGTCCACTATTAAGCTTTTGCATCCTGCCAGGCAACTCACAGTGCGAAAACCGTTTTAATTGCTGTTGTCATCAAGATGGGGGGGTTCCTTCATAGAAAATGGTACGGTGCAGAGTGATTAACTGATTCAGTCCATTATTAAGCTTTCACATCCTGCCAGATCAAGCCGTCATCTTGCGATTGCGAGCAGATTGCCGTAAATCTTGTTTGTCTATGTTAAACTAAACATACCTATTCATTGCCTTTGTCATCACCACGGAATATGCAACTCACAGTGCGAAAACCGTTTTAATTGCTGTAAATCTTGATTGTCTATGTTAAACAAAACATACCTATTTATGTTTCTGCCTGGTTTTAAACCAGGGACCTTTCGCGTGTAAGGCGAACATGATAACCACTACACTACAGAAACCTCCTTCTGATTGCCTTTGTCATCACCACGGAATATGCAACTCACAGTGCGAAAACCGTTTTAATTGCTGTAAATCTTGATTGTCTATGTTAAACAAAACATACCTATTTATGTTTCTGCCTGGTTTCGAACCAGGGGCCTTTTGCGTGTTAGGCTAACGTGATAACCACTACACTACAGAAACCTCGTTCTGAATGCCTTTGTCATCACCACGGAATATGCAACTCAGCTTGATTGTCTATGTTAAACAAAACACACCGTTTCATGTTTCTGCCTGGTTTCGAAACAGGGGCCTTTCGCGTGTGAGGCGAATGTGATAACCACTACACTACAGAAACCTCCTTCTGATTGCCTTTGTCATCACAATGGCATATGCAACTCACAGTGCGAAAACCGTTTCAATTGCTGTTGTCATCAAAATGGGGGAGGGGGGGGTTCCTTCATAGAAAATGGTAAGGTGCGATTGTGAGCAGATTGCCGTACATCTTGATTGTATGGTGCAGAGTGATTACCTGATTCAGTCCACTATTAAGCTTTTGCATCCTGCCAGGCAACTCACAGTGCGAAAACCGTTTTAATTGCTGTTGTCATCAAGATGGGGGGGTTCCTTCATAGAAAATGGTACGGTGCAGAGTGATTAACTGATTCAGTCCATTATTAAGCTTTCGCATCCTGCCAGATCAAGCCGTCATCTTGCGATTGCGAGCAGATTGCCGTAAATCTTGTTTGTCTATGTTAAACAAAACATACCTATTCATGTTTCTGCCTGGTTTCGAACCAGGGGCCTTTTGCGTGTTAGGCAAACGTGATAACCACTACACTACAGAAACCTCCTTCTGATTGCCTTTGTCATCACCACGGAATATGCAACTTAGCTTGATTGTGTATGTTAAACAAAACACACCTATTCATGTTTCTGCCTGGCTTTGAACCAGGGACCTTTCGCATGCAAGGCGAACGTGATAACCACTACACTACAGAAACCTCCTTCTGGTTGCCTTTGTCATCACAATGGAATATGCAACTCACAGTGCGAAAACCGTTTTTAGTTGCTGTTGTCTTCAAGATGGAGGGGGTTCCTTCATCGAAAATGGTATGGTGCGATTGTGAGCAGATTGCCGTACATCTTGATTGTATGGTGCAGAGTGATTACTTGATTCAGTCCACTATTAAGCTTTTGCATCCTGCCAGGTCAAGGCGTCATCTTGCGATTGTGACCAGCTTGATTGTCTATGTTAAACAAAACATACCTATTCATGTTTCTGCCTGGTTTCGAACCAGGGGCCTTTTGCGTGTTAGGCAAACGTGATTACCACTACACTACAGAAACCTCCTCCTGATTACCTTTGTCATCACCACGGAATATGCAACTCAGGTTGATTGTCTATGTTAAACAAAACACACCTATTCATGTTTCTGCCTGGTTTTGAACCAGGGACCTTTCGCGGGTGAGCTGAACGTGATAACCACTACACTACAGAAACCTGCTTCTGATTGCCTTTGTCATCACCACGGAATATGCAACTCACCGTGCGAAAACCGTTTTAATTGCTGTAAATCTTGATTGTCTATGTTAAACAAAACATACCTATTCATGTTTCTGCCTGGTTTCTAACCAGGGGCCTTTTGCGTGTTAGGCAAACGTGATAACCACTACACTACAGAAACCTGCTTCTGATTGCCTTTGTCATCACCACGGAATATGCAACTCACCGTGCGAAAACCGTTTTAATTGCTGTAAATCTTGATTGTCTATGTTAAACAAAACATACCTATTCATGTTTCTGCCTGGTTTCTAACCAGGGGCCTTTTGCGTGTTAGGCAAACGTGATAACCACTACACTACAGAAACCTCCTCCTGATTACCTTTGTCATCACCACGGAATATGCTACTCAGGTTGATTGTCTATGTTAAACAAAACACACCTATTCATGTTTCTGCCTGGTTTTGAACCAGGGACCTTTCGTGTGTGAGGCGAACGTGATAACCACTACACTGCAGAAACATCCTTCTGATTGCCTTTGTCATCACCACGGAATATGCAACTCACCGTGCGAAAACCGTTTTAATTGCTGTTGTCATCAAGATGGGGGGGTTCCTTCATAGAAAATGGTACGGTGCAGAGTGATTACTTGATTCAGTCCACTATTAAGCTTTCGCATCCTGCCAGGTCAAGGCGTCATCATGCGATTGTGAGCAGATTGCTGTACATCTTGATTGTCTATGTTAAACAAAACATACCAATTAATGTTTCTGCCTGGTTTCGAACCAGGGGCCTTTTGCATGTCAGGAAAACGTGATAACCACTACACTACAGAAACCTCCTTCTGGTTGCCTTTGTCATCACAATGGAATATGCAACTCACAGTGCGAAAACCGTTTCAATTGCTGTTGTCTTCAAGATGGAGGGGGTTCCTTCATCGAAAATGGTATGGTGCGATTGAGAGCAGATTGCCGTACATCTTGATTGTATGGTGCAGAGTGATTACTTGATTCAGTCCACTATTAAGCTTTTGCATCCTGCCAGGTCAAGGCGTCATCTTGCAATTGTGACCAGCTTGATTGTCTATGTTAAACAAAACATACCTATTCATGTTTCTGCCTGGTTTCGAACCAGGGGCCTTTTGCGTGTTAGGCAAACGTGATAACCACTACACTACAGAAACCTCCTCCTGATTACCTTTGTCATCACCACGGAATATGCAACTCAGGTTGATTGTCTATGTTAAACAAAACACACCTATTCATGTTTCTGCCTGGTTTTGAACCAGGGACCTTTCGCGTGTGAGGCGAACGTGATAACCACTACACTACAGAAACCTCCTTCTGATTGCCTTTGTCATCACCACGGAATATGCAACTCACCGTGCGAAAACCGTTTTAATTGCTGTAAATCTTGATTGTCTATGTTAAACAAAACATACCTATTTATGTTTCTGCCTGGTTTCGAACCAGGGACCTTTTGCGTGTTAGGCAAACGTGATAACCACTACACTACAGAAACCTCGTTCTTATTGCCTTTGTCATCACCACGGAATATGCAACTCAGCTTGATTGTCTATGTTAAACAAAACACACCTATTCATGTTTCTGCCTGGTTTCGAACCAGGGGCCTTTCGCGTGTGAGGCGAACGTGATAACCACTACACTACAGAAACCTCCTTCTGATTGTTGGGGCTGTACCTGAGAAAGAGTCAAGAGCTTTCTTCTCCACTTCATCCATATTTAGTTTAGCCACAATAGGTGACACAGGGGGGGGGGGTTCCTTCATAGAAAATGGTAAGGTGCGATTGTGAATATGCAACTCACAGTGCGAAAACCGTTTTAATTGCTGTAAATCTTGATTGTCTATGTTAAACAAAACATACCTATTTATGTTTCTGCCTGGTTTCGAACCAGGGACCTTTCGCGTGTGAGGCGAACATGATAACCACTACACTACAGAAACCTCCTTCTGATTGCTTTTGTCATCACCACGGAATATGCAACTCACAGTGCGAAAACCGTTTTAATTGCTGTAAATCTTGATTGTCTATGTTAAACAAAACATACCTATTTATGTTTCTGCCTGGTTTCAAACCAGGGGTCTTTTTGCGTGTTAGGCTAACGTGATAACCACTACACTACAGAAACCTCGTTCTGAATGCCTTTGTCATCACCACGGAATATGCAACTCAGCTTGATTGTCTATGTTAAACAAAACACACCTATTCATGTTTCTGCCTGGTTTCGAAACAGGGGCCTTTCGCGTGTGAGGCGAATGTGATAACCACTACACTACAGAAACCTCCTTCTGATTGCCTTTGTCATCACAATGGCATATGCAACTCACAGTGCGAAAACCGTTTCAATTGCTGTTGTCTTCAAGATGGAGGGGGTTCCTTCATCGAAAATGGTATGGTGCAATTGAGAGCAGATTGCCGTACATCTTGATTGTACGGTGCAGAGTGATTACTTGATTCAGTCCACTATTAAGCTTTCGCATCCTGCCAGGTCAAGGCGTCATCATGCGATTGTGAGCAGATTGCTGTACATCTTGATTGTCTATGTTAAACAAAACACACCTATTCATGTTTCTGCCTGGTTTTGAACCAGGGACCTTTCGCGTGTGAGGCGAACGTGATAACCACTACACTACAGAAACCTCCTTCTGATTGCCTTTGTCATCACCACGGAATATGCAACTCACCGTGCGAAAACCGTTTTAATTGCTGTAAATCTTGATTGTCTATGTTAAACAAAACATACCTATTTATGTTTCTGCCTGGTTTCGAACCAGGGGCCTTTTGCGTGTTAGGCAAACGTGATAACCACTACACTACAGAAACCTCGTTCTTATTGCCTTTGTCATCACCACGGAATATGCAACTCAGCTTGATTGTCTATGTTAAACAAAACACACCTATTCATGTTTCTGCCTGGTTTCGAACCAGGGGCCTTTCGCGTGTGAGGCGAACGTGATAACCACTACACTACAGAAACCTCCTTCTGATTGTTGGGGCTGTACCTGAGAAAGAGTCAAGAGCTTTCTTCTCCACTTCATCCATATTTAGTTTGGCCACAATAGGTGACACAGGGGGGGGGGGTTCCTTCATAGAAAATGGTAAGGTGCGATTGTGAATATGCAACTCACAGTGCGAAAACCGTTTTAATTGCTGTAAATCTTGATTGTCTATGTTAAACAAAACATACCTATTTATGTTTCTGCCTGGTTTCGAACCAGGGACCTTTCGCGTGTGAGGCGAACATGATAACCACTACACTACAGAAACCTCCTTCTGATTGCCTTTGTCATCACCACGGAATATGCAACTCACAGTGCGAAAACCGTTTTAATTGCTGTTGTCATCAAGATGGGGGGGTTCCTTCATAGAAAATGGTACGGTGCAGAGTGATTACTTGATTCAGTCCACTATTAAGCTTTCGCATCCTGCCAGGTCAAGGCGTCATCATGCGATTGTGAGCAGATTGCTGTACATCTTGATTGTCTATGTTAAACAAAACACACCTATTCATGTTTCTGCCTGGTTTTGAACCAGGGACCTTTCGCGTGTGAGGCAAACGTGATAACCACTACACTACAGAAATCTCCTTCTGATTGCCTTTGTCATCACCACGGAATATGCAACTCACCGTGCGAAAACCGTTTTAATTGCTGTAAATCTTGATTGTCTATGTTAAACAAAACATACCTATTTATGTTTCTGCCTGGTTTCGAACCAGGGGCCTTTTGCGTGTTAGGCAAACGTGATAACCACTACACTACAGAAACCTCGTTCTTATTGCCTTTGTCATCACCACAGAATATGAAACTCAGCTTGATTGTCTATGTTAAACAAAACACACCTATTCATGTTTCTGCCTGGTTTCAAACCAGGGGCCTTTCGCGTGTGAGGCCAACGTGATAACCACTACACTACAGAAACCTCCTTCTGATTGTTGGGGCTGTACCTGAGAAAGAGTCAAGAGCTTTCTTCTCCACTTCATCCATATTTAGTTTGGCCACAATAGGTGACACAGGGGGGGGGGTTCCTTCATAGAAAATGGTAAGGTGCGATTGTGAGCAGATTGCCGTACATCTTGATTGTATGGTGCAGAGTGATTACCTGATTCAGTCCACTATTAAGCTTTTGCATCCTGCCAGGCAACTCACAGTGCGAAAACCGTTTTAATTGCTGTTGTCATCAAGATGGGGGGGTTCCTTCATAGAAAATGGTACGGTGCAGAGTGATTAACTGATTCAGTCCATTATTAAGCTTTCGCATCCTGCCAGATCAAGCCGTCATCTTGCGATTGCGAGCAGATTGCCGTAAATCTTGATTGTCTATGTTAAACAAAACATACCTATTCATGTTTCTGCCTGGTTTCGAACCAGGGGCCTTTTGCGTGTTAGGCAAACGTGATAACCACTACACTACAGAAACCTCCTCCTGAGTACCTTTGTCATCACCACGGAATATGCAACTCAGCTTGATTGTCTATGTTAAACAAAACACACCTATTCATGTTTCTGCCTGGTTTCGAACCAGGGGCCTTTCGCGTGTGAGGCGAACGTGATAACCACTACACTACAGAAACCTCCTTCTGATTACCTTTGTCATCACAATGGCATATGCAACTCACAGTGCGAAAACCGTTTCAATTGCTGTTGTCATCAAAATGGGGGGGGGGTTCCTTCATAGAAAATGGTAAGGTGCGATTGTGAGCAGATTGCTGTACATCTTGATTGTATGGTGCAGAGTGATTACCTGATTCAGTCCACTATTAAGCTTTTGCATCCTGCCAGGCAACTCACAGTGCGAAAACCGTTTTAATTGCTGTTGTCATCAAGATGGGGGGGTTCCTTCATAGAAAATGGTACGGTGCAGAGTGATTAACTGATTCAGTCCATTATTAAGCTTTCACATCCTGCCAGATCAAGCCGTCATCTTGCGATTGCGAGCAGATTGCCGTAAATCTTGTTTGTCTATGTTAAACTAAACATACCTATTCATGTTTCTGCCTGGTTTCGAACCAGGGGCCTTTTGCGTGTTAGGCAAACGTGATAACCACTACACTACAGAAACCTCCTTCTGATTGCCTTTGTCATCACCACGGAATATGCAACTTAGCTTGATTGTGTATGTTAAACAAAACACACCTATTCATGTTTCTGCCTGGCTTTGAACCAGGAACCTTTCGCATGTAAGGCGAACGTGATAACCACTACACTACGGAAACCTCCTTCTGGTTGCCTTTGTCATCACAATGGAATATGCAACTCACAGTGCGAAAACCGTTTTTAGTTGCTGTTGTCTTCAAGATGGAGGGGGTTCCTTCATCGAAAATGGTATGGTGCGATTGTGAGCAGATTGCCGTACATCTTGATTGTATGGTGCAGAGTGATTACTTGATTCAGTCCACTATTAAGCTTTTGCATCCTGCCAGGTCAAGGCGTCATCTTGCGATTGTGACCAGCTTGATTGTCTATGTTAAACAAAACATACCTATTCATGTTTCTGCCTGGTTTCGAGCCAGGGGCCTTTTGCGTGTTAGGCAAACGTGATTACCACTACACTACAGAAACCTCCTCCTGATTACCTTTGTCATCACCACGGAATATGCAACTCAGGTTGATTGTCTATGTTAAACAAAACACACCTATTCATGTTTCTGAACCAGGGACCTTTCGCGGGTGAGCTGAACGTGATAACCACTACACTACAGAAACCTGCTTCTGATTGCCTTTGTCATCACCACGGAATATGCAACTCACCGTGCGAAAACCGTTTTAATTGCTGTAAATCTTGATTGTCTATGTTAAACAAAACATACCTATTCATGTTTCTGCCTGGTTTCGAACCAGGGGCCTTTTGCGTGTTAGGCAAACGTGATAACCACTACACTACAGAAACCTCCTCCTGATTACCTTTGTCATCACCACGGAAAATGCTACTCAGGTTGATTGTCTATGTTAAACAAAACACACCTATTCATGTTTCTGCCTGGTTTTGAACCAGGGACCTTTCGCGTGTGAGGCGAACGTGATAACCACTACACTACAGAAACCTCCTTCTGATTGGCTTTGTCATCACCACGGAATATGCAACTCACCGTGCGAAAACCATTTTAATTGCTGTTGTCATCAAGATGGGGGGGTTCCTTCATAGAAAATGGTACGGTGCAGAGTGATTACTTGATTCAGTCCACTATTAAGCTTTCGCATCCTGCCAGGTCAAGGCGTCATCATGCGATTGTGAGCAGATTGCTGTACATCTTGATTGTCTATGTTAAACAAAACATACCAATTAATGTTTCTGCCTGGTTTCGAACCAGGGGCCTTTTGCATGTCAGGAAAACGTGATAACCACTACACTACAGAAACCTCCTTCTGGTTGCCTTTGTCATCACAATGGAATATGCAACTCACAGTGCGAAAACCGTTTCAATTGCTGTTGTCTTCAAGATGGAGGGGGTTCCTTCATCGAAAATGGTATGGTGCGATTGAGAGCAGATTGCCGTACATCTTGATTGTATGGTGCAGAGTGATTACTTGATTCAGTCCACTATTAAGCTTTTGCATCCTGCCAGGTCAAGGCGTCATTTTGCGATTGTGACCAGCTTGATTGTCTATGTTAAACAAAACATACCTATTCATGTTTCTGCCTGGTTTCGAACCAGCGGCCTTTTGCGTGTTAGGCAAACGTGATAACCACTACACTACAGAAACCTCCTCCTGATTACCTTTGTCATCACCACGGAATATGCAACTCAGGTTGATTGTCTATGTTAAACAAAACACACCTTTTCATGTTTCTGCCTGGTTTTGAACCAGGGACCTTTCGCGTGTGAGGCGAACGTGATAACCACTACACTACAGAAACCTCCTTCTGATTGCCTTTGTCATCACCACGGAATATGCAACTCACCGTGCGAAAACCGTTTTAATTGCTGTTGTCATCAAGATGGGGGGGTTCCTTCATAGAAAATGGTACGGTGCAGAGTGATTACTTGATTCAGTCCACTATTAAGCTTTCGCATCCTGCCAGGTCAAGGCGTCATCATGCGATTGTGAGCAGATTGCTGTACATCTTGATTGTCTATGTTAAACAAAACATACCAATTAATGTTTCTGCCTGGTTTCGAACCAGGGGCCTTTTGCATGTCAGGAAAACGTGATAACCACTACACTACAGAAACCTCCTTCTGGTTGCCTTTGTCATCACAATGGAATATGCAACTCACAGTGCGAAAACCGTTTCAATTGCTGTTGTCTTCAAGATGGAGGGGGTTCCTTCATCGAAAATGGTATGGTGCGATTGAGAGCAGATTGCCGTACATCTTGATTGTATGGTGCAGAGTGATTACTTGATTCAGTCCACTATTAAGCTTTTGCATCCTGCCAGGTCAAGGCGTCATCTTGCAATTGTGACCAGCTTGATTGTCTATGTTAAACAAAACATACCTATTCATGTTTCTGCCTGGTTTCGAACCAGGGGCCTTTAGGCAAACGTTAGGCAAACGTGATAACCACTACACTACAGAAACCTCCTCCTGATTACCTTTGTCATCACCACGGAATATGCAACTCAGGTTGATTGTCTATGTTAAACAAAACACACCTATTCATGTTTCTGCCTGGTTTTGAACCAGGGACCTTTTGCGTGTGAGGCGAACATGATAACCACTACACTACAGAAACCTCCTTCTGATTGCCTTTGTCATCACCACGGAATATGCAACTCACAGTGCGAAAATCGTTTTAATTGCTGTAAATCTTGATTGTCTATGTTAAACAAAACATACCTATTTATGTTTCTGCCTGGTTTTGAACCAGGGACCCTGTGCGTGTTAGGCTAACGTGATAACCACTACACTACAGAAACCTCGTTCTGAATGCCTTTGTCATCACCACGGAATATGCAACTCAGCTTGATTGTCTATGTTAAACAAAACACACCTTTTCATGTTTCTGCCTGGTTTCGAACCAGGGGCCTTTCGCGTGTGAGGCGAACGTGATAACCGCTACACTACAGAAACCTCCTTCTGATTGTTGGGGCTGTACCTGAGAAAGAGTCAAGAGCTTTCTTCTCCACTTCATCCATATTTAGTTTAGCCACAATAGGTGACACAGGGGGGGGGGGTTCCTTCATAGAAAATGGTAAGGTGCGATTGTGAATATGCAACTCACAGTGCGAAAACCGTTTTAATTGCTGTAAATCTTGATTGTCTATGTTAAACAAAACATACCTATTTATGTTTCTGCCTGGTTTCGAACCAGGGACCTTTCGCGTGTGAGGCGAACATGATAACCACTACACTACAGAAACCTCCTTCTGATTGCTTTTGTCATCACCACGGAATATGCAACTCACAGTGCGAAAACCGTTTTAATTGCTGTAAATCTTGATTGTCTATGTTAAACAAAACATACCTATTTATGTTTCTGCCTGGTTTCAAACCAGGGGTCTTTTTGCGTGTTAGGCTAACGTGATAACCACTACACTACAGAAACCTCGTTCTGAATGCCTTTGTCATCACCACGGAATATGCAACTCAGCTTGATTGTCTATGTTAAACAAAACACACCTATTCATGTTTCTGCCTGGTTTCGAACCAGGGGCCTTTCGCGTGTGAGGCGAACGTGATAACCACTACACTACAGAAACCTCCTTCTGATTGCCTTTGTCATCACCACGGAATATGCAACTCACCGTGCGAAAACCGTTTTAATTGCTGTAAATCTTGATTGTCTATGTTAAACAAAACATACCTATTTATGTTTCTGCCTGGTTTCGAACCAGGGGCCTTTTGCGTGTTAGGCAAACGTGATAACCACTACACTACAGAAACCTCGTTCTTATTGCCTTTGTCATCACCACGGAATATGCAACTCAGCTTGATTGTCTATGTTAAACAAAACACACCTATTCATGTTTCTGCCTGGTTTCGAACCAGGGGCCTTTCGCGTGTGAGGCGAACGTGATAACCACTACACTACAGAAACCTCCTTCTGATTGTTGGGGCTGTACCTGAGAAAGAGTCAAAAGCTTTCTTCTCCACTTCATCCATATTTAGTTTGGCCACAATAGGTGACACAGGGGGGGGGGGGGGGTTCCTTCATAGAAAATGGTAAGGTGCGATTGTGAATATGCAACTCACAGTGCGAAAACCGTTTTAATTGCTGTAAATCTTGATTGTCTATGTTAAACAAAACATACCTATTTATGTTTCTGCCTGGTTTCGAACCAGGGACCTTTCTCGTGTGAGGCGAACATGATAACCACTACACTACAGAAAGCTCCTTCTGATTGCCTTTGTCATCACCACGTATATGCAACTCACCGTGCGAAAACCGTTTTAATTGCTGTAAATCTTGATTGTCTATGTTAAACAAAACATACCTATTTATGTTTCTGCCTGGTTTCGAACCAGGGGCCTTTTGCGTGTTAGGCAAACGTGATAACCACTAGACTACAGAAACCTCCTCCTGGTTGCCTTTGTCATCACCACGGAATATGCAACTCAGCTTGATTGTCTAAGTTAAACAAAACACACCTATTCATGTTTCTGCCTGGTTTCGAACCAGGGACCTTTCGCGTGTGAGGCGAACGTGATAACCACTACACTACAGAAATCTCCTTCTGATTGCCTTTGTCATCACCACGGAATATGCAACTCACAGTGCGAAAACCGTTTTTAGTTGCTGTTGTCTTCAAGATGGAGGGCGTTCCTTCATCGAAAATGGTATGGTGCGATTGTGAGCAGATTGCCATACATCTTGATTGTATGGTGCAGAGTGATTACTTGATTCAGTCCACTATTAAGCTTTCGCATCCTGCCAGATCAAGCCGTCATCTTGCGATTGCGAGCAGATTGCCGTAAATCTTGTTTGTCTATGTTAAACAAAACATACCTATTCATGTTTCTGCCTGGTTTCGAACCAGGGGCCTTTTGCGTGTTAGGCAAACGTGATAACCACTACACTACAGAAACCTCCTTCTGATTGCCTTTGTCATCACCACGGAATATGCAACTTAGCTTGATTGTGTATGTTAAACAAAACACACCTATTCATGTTTCTGCCTGGCTTTGAACCAGGGACCTTTCGCATGTAAGGCGAACGTGATAACCACTACACTACAGAAACCTCCTTCTGGTTGCCTTTGTCATCACAATGGAATATGCAACTCACAGTGCGAAAACCGTTTTTAGTTGCTGTTGTCTTCAAGATGGAGGGCGTTCCTTCATCGAAAATGGTATGGTGCGATTGTGAGCAGATTGCCATACATCTTGATTGTATGGTGCAGAGTGATTACTTGATTCAGTCCACTATTAAGCTTTTGCATCCTGCCAGGTCAAGGCGTCATCTTGCGATTGTGACCAGCTTGATTGTCTATGTTAAACAAAACATACCTATTCATGTTTCTGCCTGGTTTCGAACCAGGGGCCTTTTGCGTGTTAGGCAAACGTGATTACCACTACACTACAGAAACCTCCTCCTGATTACCTTTGTCATCACCACGGAATATGCAACTCAGGTTGATTGTCTATGTTAAACAAAACACACCTATTCATGTTTCTGCCTGGTTTTGAACCAGGGACCTTTCGCGTGTGAGGCGAACGTGATAACCACTACACTACAGAAACCTCCACCTCATTGCCTGTGTCATCACCACGGAATATGCAACTCACAGTGCGAAAACCGTTTTAATTGCTGAAAATCTTGATTGTCTATGTTAAACAAAACATACCTATTTATGTTTCCACCTGGTTTCGAACCAGAGGCCTTTTGCGTGTTAGGCAAACGTGATAACTACTACACTACAGAAACCTCCTCCTGATTGCCTTTGTCATCACCACGGAATATGCAACTCAGCTTGATTGTCTATGTTAAACAAAACACACCGTTTCATGTTTCTGCCTGGTTTCGAAACAGGGGCCTTTCGCGTGTGAGGCGAATGTGATAACCACTACACTACAGAAACCTCCTTCTGATTGCCTTTGTCATCACAATGGCATATGCAACTCACAGTGCGAAAACCGTTTCAATTGCTGTTGTCATCAAAATGGGGGGGGGGGGTTCCTTCATAGAAAATGGTAAGGTGCGATTGTGAGCAGATTGCCGTACATCTTGATTGTATGGTGCAGAGTGATTACCTGATTCAGTCCACTATTAAGCTTTTGCATCCTGCCAGGCAACTCACAGTGCGAAAACCGTTTTAATTGCTGTTGTCATCAAGATGGGGGGGTTACTTCATAGAAAATGGTACGGTGCAGAGTGATTAACTGATTCAGTCCATTATTAAGCTTTCGCATCCTGCCAGATCAAGCCGTCATCTTGCGATTGCGAGCAGATTGCCGTAAATCTTGTTTGTCTATGTTAAACAAAACATACCTATTCATGTTTCTGCCTGGTTTCGAACCAGGGGCCTTTTGCGTGTTAGGCAAACGTGATAACCACTACACTACAGAAACCTCCTTCTGATTGCCTTTGTCATCACCACGGAATATGCAACTTAGCTTGATTGTGTATGTTAAACAAAACACACCTATTCATGTTTCTGCCTGGCTTTGAACCAGGGACCTTTCGCATGCAAGGCGAACGTGATAACCACTACACTACAGAAACCTCCTTCTGGTTGCCTTTGTCATCACAATGGAATATGCAACTCACAGTGCGAAAACCGTTTTTAGTTGCTGTTGTCTTCAAGATGGAGGGGGTTCCTTCATCGAAAATGGTATGGTGCGATTGTGAGCAGATTGCCGTACATCTTGATTGTATGGTGCAGAGTGATTACTTGATTCAGTCCACTATTAAGCTTTTGCATCCTGCCAGGTCAAGGCGTCATCTTGCGATTGTGACCAGCTTGATTGTCTATGTTAAACAAAACATACCTATTCATGTTTCTGCCTGGTTTCGAACCAGGGGCCTTTTGCGTGTTAGGCAAACGTGATTACCACTACACTACAGAAACCTCCTCCTGATTACCTTTGTCATCACCACGGAATATGCAACTCAGGTTGATTGTCTATGTTAAACAAAACACACCTATTCATGTTTCTGCCTGGTTTTGAACCAGGGACCTTTCGCGGGTGAGCTGAACGTGATAACCACTACACTACAGAAACCTGCTTCTGATTGCCTTTGTCATCACCACGGAATATGCAACTCACCGTGCGAAAACCGTTTTAATTGCTGTAAATCTTGATTGTCTATGTTAAACAAAACATACCTATTCATGTTTCTGCCTGGTTTCTAACCAGGGGCCTTTTGCGTGTTAGGCAAACGTGATAACCACTACACTACAGAAACCTCCTCCTGATTACCTTTGTCATCACCACGGAATATGCTACTCAGGTTGATTGTCTATGTTAAACAAAACACACCTATTCATGTTTCTGCCTGGTTTTGAACCAGGGACCTTTCGTGTGTGAGGCGAACGTGATAACCACTACACTGCAGAAACATCCTTCTGATTGCCTTTGTCATCACCACGGAATATGCAACTCACCGTGCGAAAACCGTTTTAATTGCTGTTGTCATCAAGATGGGGGGGTTCCTTCATAGAAAATGGTACGGTGCAGAGTGATTACTTGATTCAGTCCACTATTAAGCTTTCGCATCCTGCCAGGTCAAGGCGTCATCATGCGATTGTGAGCAGATTGCTGTACATCTTGATTGTCTATGTTAAACAAAACATACCAATTAATGTTTCTGCCTGGTTTCGAACCAGGGGCCTTTTGCATGTCAGGAAAACGTGATAACCACTACACTACAGAAACCTCCTTCTGGTTGCCTTTGTCATCACAATGGAATATGCAACTCACAGTGCGAAAACCGTTTCAATTGCTGTTGTCTTCAAGATGGAGGGGGTTCCTTCATCGAAAATGGTATGGTGCGATTGAGAGCAGATTGCCGTACATCTTGATTGTATGGTGCAGAGTGATTACTTGATTCAGTCCACTATTAAGCTTTTGCATCCTGCCAGGTCAAGGCGTCATCTTGCAATTGTGACCAGCTTGATTGTCTATGTTAAACAAAACATACCTATTCATGTTTCTGCCTGGTTTCGAACCAGGGGCCTTTTGCGTGTTAGGCAAACGTGATAACCACTACACTACAGAAACCTCCTCCTGATTACCTTTGTCATCACCACGGAATATGCAACTCAGGTTGATTGTCTATGTTAAACAAAACACACCTATTCATGTTTCTGCCTGGTTTTGAACCAGGGACCTTTCGCGTGTGAGGCGAACGTGATAACCACTACACTACAGAAACCTCCTTCTGATTGCCTTTGTCATCACCACGGAATATGCAACTCACCGTGCGAAAACCGTTTTAATTGCTGTAAATCTTGATTGTCTATGTTAAACAAAACATACCTATTTATGTTTCTGCCTGGTTTCGAACCAGGGACCTTTTGCGTGTTAGGCAAACGTGATAACCACTACACTACAGAAACCTCGTTCTTATTGCCTTTGTCATCACCACGGAATATGCAACTCAGCTTGATTGTCTATGTTAAACAAAACACACCTATTCATGTTTCTGCCTGGTTTCGAACCAGGGGCCTTTCGCGTGTGAGGCGAACGTGATAACCACTACACTACAGAAACCTCCTTCTGATTGTTGGGGCTGTACCTGAGAAAGAGTCAAGAGCTTTCTTCTCCACTTCATCCATATTTAGTTTGGCCACAATAGGTGACACAGGGGGGGGGGGTTCCTTCATAGAAAATGGTATGGTGCGATTGTGAGCAGATTGCCGTACATCTTGATTGTATGGTGCAGAGTGATTACCTGATTCAGTCCACTATTAAGCTTTTGCATCCTGCCAGGCAACTCACAGTGCGAAAACCGTTTTAATTGCTGTTGTCATCAAGATGGGGGGGTTCCTTCATAGAAAATGGTACGGTGCAGAGTGATTAACTGATTCAGTCCATTATTAAGCTTTCGCATCCTGCCAGATCAAGCCGTCATCTTGCGATTGAGAGCAGATTGCCGTAAATCTTGATTGTCTATGTTAAACAACACTTCTGATTGCCTTTGTCATCACCACGTATATGCAACTCACCGTGCGAAAACCGTTTTAATTGCTGTAAATCTTGATTGTCTATGTTAAACAAAACATACCTATTTATGTTTCTGCCTGGTTTCGAACCAGGGGCCTTTTGCGTGTTAGGCAAACGTGATAACCACTAGACTACAGAAACCTCCTCCTGGTTGCCTTTGTCATCACCACGGAATATGCAAGTCAGCTTGATTGTCTATGTTAAACAAAACACATCTTTTCATGTTTCTGCCTGGTTTTGAACCAGGGACCTTTCGCGTGTGAGGCGAACATGGTAACCACTACACTACAGAAACCTCCTTCTGATTGCCTTTGTCATCACCACGTATATGCAACTCACCGTGCGAAAACCGTTTTAATTGCTGTAAATCTTGATTGTCTATGTTAAACAAAACATACCTATTTATGTTTCTGCCTGGTTTCGAACCAGGGGCCTTTTGCGTGTTAGGCAAACGTGATAACCACTAGACTACAGAAACCTCCTCCTGGTTGCCTTTGTCATCACCACGGAATATGCAAGTCAGCTTGATTGTCTATGTTAAACAAAACACATCTTTTCATGTTTCTGCCTGGTTTTGAACCAGGGACCTTTCGCGTGTGAGGCGAACATGGTAACCACTACACTACAGAAACCTCCTTCTGATTGCCTTTGTCATCACAATGGCATATGCAACTCACAGTGCGAAAACCGTTTCAATTGCTGTTGTCATCAAAATGGGGGGGGGGGTTCCTTCATAGAAAATGGTAAGGTGCGATTGTGAGCAGATTGCCGTACATCTTGATTGTATGGTGCAGAGTGATTACCTGATTCAGTCCACTATTAAGCTTTTGCATCCTGCCAGGCAACTCACAGTGCGAAAACCGTTTTAATTGCTGTTGTCATCAAGATGGGGGGGTTCCTTCATAGAAAATGGTACGGTGCAGAGTGATTAACTGATTCAGTCCATTATTAAGCTTTCGCATCCTGCCAGATCAAGCCGTCATCTTGCGATTGCGAGCAGATTGCCGTAAATCTTGTTTGTCTATGTTAAACAAAACATACCTATTCATGTTTCTGCCTGGTTTCGAACCAGGGGCCTTTTGCGTGTTAGGCAAACGTGATAACCACTACACTACAGAAACCTCCTTCTGATTGCCTTTGTCATCACCACGGAATATGCAACTTAGCTTGATTGTGTATGTTAAACAAAACACACCTATTCATGTTTCTGCCTGGCTTTGAACCAGGGACCTTTCGCATGTAAGGCGAACGTGATAACCACTACACTACAGAAACCTCATTCTGGTTGCCTTTGTCATCACAATGGAATATGCAACTCACAGTGCGAAAACCGTTTTTAGTTGCTGTTGTCTTCAAGATGGAGGGCGTTCCTTCATCGAAAATGGTATGGTGCGATTGTGAGCAGATTGCCGTACATCTTGATTGTATGGTGCAGAGTGATTACTTGATTCAGTCCACTATTAAGCTTTTGCATCCTGCCAGGTCAAGGCGTCATCTTGCGATTGTGACCAGCTTGATTGTCTATGTTAAACAAAACATACCTATTCATGTTTCTGCCTGGTTTCGAACCAGGGGCCTTTTGCGTGTTAGGCAAACGTGATTACCACTACACTACAGAAACCTCCTCCTGATTACCTTTGTCATCACCACGGAATATGCAACTCAGGTTGATTGTCTATGTTAAACAAAACACACCTATTCATGTTTCTGCCTGGTTTTGAACCAGGGACCTTTCGCGTGTGAGGCGAACGTGATAACCACTACACTACAGAAACCTCCACCTCATTGCCTGTGTCATCACCACGGAATATGCAACTCACAGTGCGAAAACCGTTTTAATTGCTGAAAATCTTGATTGTCTATGTTAAACAAAACATACCTATTTATGTTTCCACCTGGTTTCGAACCAGAGGCCTTTTGCGTGTTAGGCAAACGTGATAACTACTACACTACAGAAACCTCCTCCTGATTGCCTTTGTCATCACCACGGAATATGCAACTCAGCTTGATTGTCTATGTTAAACAAAACACACCGTTTCATGTTTCTGCCTGGTTTCGAAACAGGGGCCTTTCGCGTGTGAGGCGAATGTGATAACCACTACACTACAGAAACCTCCTTCTGATTGCCTTTGTCATCACAATGGCATATGCAACTCACAGTGCGAAAACCATTTCAATTGCTGTTGTCATCAAAATGGGGGGGGGGGGGGTTCCTTCATAGAAAATGGTAAGGTGCGATTGTGAGCAGATTGCCGTACATCTTGATTGTATGGTGCAGAGTGATTACCTGATTCAGTCCACTATTAAGCTTTTGCATCCTGCCAGGCAACTCACAGTGCGAAAACCGTTTTAATTGCTGTTGTCATCAAGATGGGGGGGTTACTTCATAGAAAATGGTACGGTGCAGAGTGATTAACTGATTCAGTCCATTATTAAGCTTTCGCATCCTGCCAGATCAAGCCGTCATCTTGCGATTGCGAGCAGATTGCCGTAAATCTTGTTTGTCTATGTTAAACAAAACATACCTATTCATGTTTCTGCCTGGTTTCGAACCAGGGGCCTTTTGCGTGTTAGGCAAACGTGATAACCACTACACTACAGAAACCTCCTTCTGATTGCCTTTGTCATCACCACGGAATATGCAACTTAGCTTGATTGTGTATGTTAAACAAAACACACCTATTCATGTTTCTGCCTGGCTTTGAACCAGGGACCTTTCGCATGCAAGGCGAACGTGATAACCACTACACTACAGAAACCTCCTTCTGGTTGCCTTTGTCATCACAATGGAATATGCAACTCACAGTGCGAAAACCGTTTTTAGTTGCTGTTGTCTTCAAGATGGAGGGGGTTCCTTCATCGAAAATGGTATGGTGCGATTGTGAGCAGATTGCCGTACATCTTGATTGTATGGTGCAGAGTGATTACTTGATTCAGTCCACTATTAAGCTTTTGCATCCTGCCAGGTCAAGGCGTCATCTTGCGATTGTGACCAGCTTGATTGTCTATGTTAAACAAAACATACCTATTCATGTTTCTGCCTGGTTTCGAACCAGGGGCCTTTTGCGTGTTAGGCAAACGTGATTACCACTACACTACAGAAACCTCCTCCTGATTACCTTTGTCATCACCACGGAATATGCAACTCAGGTTGATTGTCTATGTTAAACAAAACACACCTATTCATGTTTCTGCCTGGTTTTGAACCAGGGACCTTTCGCGGGTGAGCTGAACGTGATAACCACTACACTACAGAAACCTGCTTCTGATTGCCTTTGTCATCACCACGGAATATGCAACTCACCGTGCGAAAACCGTTTTAATTGCTGTAAATCTTGATTGTCTATGTTAAACAAAACATACCTATTCATGTTTCTGCCTGGTTTCTAACCAGGGGCCTTTTGCGTGTTAGGCAAACGTGATAACCACTACACTACAGAAACCTCCTCCTGATTACCTTTGTCATCACCACGGAATATGCTACTCAGGTTGATTGTCTATGTTAAACAAAACACACCTATTCATGTTTCTGCCTGGTTTTGAACCAGGGACCTTTCGTGTGTGAGGCGAACGTGATAACCACTACACTGCAGAAACATCCTTCTGATTGCCTTTGTCATCACCACGGAATATGCAACTCACCGTGCGAAAACCGTTTTAATTGCTGTTGTCATCAAGATGGGGGGGTTCCTTCATAGAAAATGGTACGGTGCAGAGTGATTACTTGATTCAGTCCACTATTAAGCTTTCGCATCCTGCCAGGTCAAGGCGTCATCATGCGATTGTGAGCAGATTGCTGTACATCTTGATTGTCTATGTTAAACAAAACATACCAATTAATGTTTCTGCCTGGTTTCGAACCAGGGGCCTTTTGCATGTCAGGAAAACGTGATAACCACTACACTACAGAAACCTCCTTCTGGTTGCCTTTGTCATCACAATGGAATATGCAACTCACAGTGCGAAAACCGTTTCAATTGCTGTTGTCTTCAAGATGGAGGGGGTTCCTTCATCGAAAATGGTATGGTGCGATTGAGAGCAGATTGCCGTACATCTTGATTGTATGGTGCAGAGTGATTACTTGATTCAGTCCACTATTAAGCTTTTGCATCCTGCCACTACAGAAACCTCCTCCTGATTACCTTTGTCATCACCACGGAATATGCAACTCAGGTTGATTGTCTATGTTAAACAAAACACACCTATTCATGTTTCTGCCTGGTTTTGAACCAGGGACCTTTCGCGTGTGAGGCGAACGTGATAACCACTACACTACAGAAACCTCCTTCTGATTGCCTTTGTCATCACCACGGAATATGCAACTCACCGTGCGAAAACCGTTTTAATTGCTGTAAATCTTGATTGTCTATGTTAAACAAAACATACCTATTTATGTTTCTGCCTGGTTTCGAACCAGGGTCCTTTTGCGTGTTAGGCAAACGTGATAACCACTACACTACAGAAACCTCGTTCTTATTGGCATTGTCATCACCACGGAATATGCAACTCAGCTTGATTGTCTATGTTAAACAAAACACACCTATTCATGTTTCTGCCTGGTTTCGAACCAGGGGCCTTTCGCGTGTGAGGCGAACGTGATAACCACTACACTACAGAAACCTCCTTCTGATTGTTGGGGCTGTACCTGAGAAAGAGTCAGGAGCTTTCTTCTCCACTTCATCCATATTTAGTTTGGCCACAATAGGTGACACAGGGGGGGGGGTTCCTTCATAGAAAATGGTAAGGTGCGATTGTGAGCAGATTGCCGTACATCTTGATTGTATGGTGCAGAGTGATTACCTGATTCAGTCCACTATTAAGCTTTTGCATCCTGCCAGGCAACTCACAGTGCGAAAACCGTTTTAATTGCTGTTGTCATCAAGATGGGGGGGTTCCTTCATAGAAAATGGTACGGTGCAGAGTGATTAACTGATTCAGTCCATTATTAAGCTTTCGCATCCTGCCAGATCAAGCCGTCATCTTGCGATTGCGAGCAGATTGCCGTAAATCTTGATTGTCTATGTTAAACAAAACATACCTATGCATGTTTCTGCCTGGTTTCGAACCAGGGGCCTTTTGCGTGTTAGGCAAACGTGATAACCACTACACTACAGAAACCTCCTCCTGATTACCTTTGTCATCACCACGGAATATGCAACTCAGCTTGATTGTCTATGTTAAACAAAACACACCTATTCATGTTTCTGCCTGGTTTCGAACCAGGGGCCTTTCGCGTGTGAGGCGACCGTGATAACCACTACACTACAGAAAGCTCCTTCTGATTGGCTTTGTCATCACCACGTATATGCAACTCACCGTGCGAAAACCGTTTTAATTGCTGTAAATCTTGATTGTCTATGTTAAACAAAACATACCTATTTATGTTTCTGCCTGGTTTCGAACCAGGGGCCTTTTGCGTGTTAGGCAAACGTGATAACCACTAGACTACAGAAACCTCCTCCTGGTTGCCTTTGTCATCACCACGGAATATGCAACTCAGCTTGATTGTCTAAGTTAAACAAAACACACCTATTCATGTTTCTGCCTGGTTTCGAACCAGGGACCTTTCGCGTGTGAGGCGAACGTGATAACCACTACACTACAGAAATCTCCTTCTGATTGCCTTTGTCATCACCACGGAATATGCAACTCACAGTGCGAAAACCGTTTTAATTGCTGTAAATCTTGATTGTCTATGTTAAACAAAACATACCTATTTATGTTTCTGCCTGGTTTCGAACCAGGGACCTTTCGCGTGTGAGGCGAACATGATAACCACTACACTACAGAAACCTCCTTCTGATTGCCTTTGTCATCACCACGGAATATGCAACTCACAGTGCGAAAACCGTTTTAATTGCTGTAAATCTTGATTGTCTATGTTAAACAAAACATACCTATTTATGTTTCTGCCTGGTTTCGAACCAGGAGCCTTTTGCGTGTTAGGCTAACGTAATAACCACTACACTACAGAAACCTCGTTCTGAATGCCTTTGTCATCACCACGGAATATGCAACTCAGCTTGATTGTCTATGTTAAACAAAACACACCTTTTCATGTTTCTGCCTGGTTTCGAACCAGGGGCCTTTGGCGTGTGAGGCGAATGTGATAACCACTACACTACAGAAACCTCCTTCTGATTGCCTTTGTCATCACAATGGCATATGCAACTCACAGTGCGAAAACCGTTTCAATTGCTGTTGTCATCAAAATGGGGGGGGGGGGTTCCTTCATAGAAAATGGTAAGGTGCGATTGTGAGCAGATTGCCGTACATCTTGATTGTATGGTGCAGAGTGATTACCTGATTCAGTCCACTATTAAGCTTTTGCATCCTGCCAGGCAACTCACAGTGCGAAAACCGTTTTAATTGCTGTTGTCATCAAGATGGGGGGGTTCCTTCATAGAAAATGGTACGGTGCAGAGTGATTAACTGATTCAGTCCATTATTAAGCTTTCGCATCCTGCCAGATCAAGCCGTCATCTTGCGATTGCGAGCAGATTGCCGTAAATCTTGTTTGTCTATGTTAAACAAAACATACCTATTCATGTTTCTGCCTGGTTTCGAACCAGGGGCCTTTTGCGTGTTAGGCAAACGTGATAACCACTACACTACAGAAACCTCCTTCTGATTGCCTTTGTCATCACCACGGAATATGCAACTTAGCTTGATTGTGTATGTTAAACAAAACACACCTATTCATGTTTCTGCCTGGCTTTGAACCAGGGACCTTTCGCATGTAAGGCGAACGTGATAACCACTACACTACAGAAACCTCCTTCTGGTTGCCTTTGTCATCACAATGGAATATGCAACTCACAGTGCGAAAACCGTTTTTAGTTGCTGTTGTCTTCAAGATGGAGGGCGTTCCTTCATCGAAAATGGTATGGTGCGATTGTGAGCAGATTGCCATACATCTTGATTGTATGGTGCAGAGTGATTACTTGATTCAGTCCACTATTAAGCTGTTGCATCCTGCCAGGTCAAGGCGTCATCTTGCGATTGTGACCAGCTTGATTGTCTATGTTAAACAAAACATACCTATTCATGTTTCTGCCTGGTTTCGAACCAGGGGCCTTTTGCGTGTTAGGCAAACGTGATTACCACTACACTACAGAAACCTCCTCCTGATTACCTTTGTCATCACCACGGAATATGCAACTCAGGTTGATTGTCTATGTTAAACAAAACACACCTATTCATGTTTCTGCCTGGTTTTGAACCAGGGACCTTTCGCGTGTGAGGCGAACGTGATAACCACTACACTACAGAAACCTCCACCTCATTGCCTGTGTCATCACCACGGAATATGCAACTCACAGTGCGAAAACCGTTTTAATTGCTGAAAATCTTGATTGTCTATGTTAAACAAAACATACCTATTTATGTTTCCACCTGGTTTCGAACCAGAGGCCTTTTGCGTGTTAGGCAAACGTGATAACTACTACACTACAGAAACCTCCTCCTGATTGCCTTTGTCATCACCACGGAATATGCAACTCAGCTTGATTGTCTATGTTAAACAAAACACACCGTTTCATGTTTCTGCCTGGTTTCGAAACAGGGGCCTTTCGCGTGTGAGGCGAATGTGATAACCACTACACTACAGAAACCTCCTTCTGATTGCCTTTGTCATCACAATGGCATATGCAACTCACAGTGCGAAAACCGTTTCAATTGCTGTTGTCATCAAAATGGGGGGGGGGGGTTCCTTCATAGAAAATGGTAAGGTGCGATTGTGAGCAGATTGCCGTACATCTTGATTGTATGGTGCAGAGTGATTACCTGATTCAGTCCACTATTAAGCTTTTGCATCCTGCCAGGCAACTCACAGTGCGAAAACCGTTTTAATTGCTGTTGTCATCAAGATGGGGGGGTTACTTCATAGAAAATGGTACGGTGCAGAGTGATTAACTGATTCAGTCCATTATTAAGCTTTCGCATCCTGCCAGATCAAGCCGTCATCTTGCGATTGCGAGCAGATTGCCGTAAATCTTGTTTGTCTATGTTAAACAAAACATACCTATTCATGTTTCTGCCTGGTTTCGAACCAGGGGCCTTTTGCGTGTTAGGCAAACGTGATAACCACTACACTACAGAAACCTCCTTCTGATTGCCTTTGTCATCACCACGGAATATGCAACTTAGCTTGATTGTGTATGTTAAACAAAACACACCTATTCATGTTTCTGCCTGGCTTTGAACCAGGGACCTTTCGCATGCAAGGCGAACGTGATAACCACTACACTACAGAAACCTCCTTCTGGTTGCCTTTGTCATCACAATGGAATATGCAACTCACAGTGCGAAAACCGTTTTTAGTTGCTGTTGTCTTCAAGATGGAGGGGGTTCCTTCATCGAAAATGGTATGGTGCGATTGTGAGCAGATTGCCGTACATCTTGATTGTATGGTGCAGAGTGATTACTTGATTCAGTCCACTATTAAGCTTTTGCATCCTGCCAGGTCAAGGCGTCATCTTGCGATTGTGACCAGCTTGATTGTCTATGTTAAACAAAACATACCTATTCATGTTTCTGCCTGGTTTCGAACCAGGGGCCTTTTGCGTGTTAGGCAAACGTGATTACCACTACACTACAGAAACCTCCTCCTGATTACCTTTGTCATCACCACGGAATATGCAACTCAGGTTGATTGTCTATGTTAAACAAAACACACCTATTCATGTTTCTGCCTGGTTTTGAACCAGGGACCTTTCGCGGGTGAGCTGAACGTGATAACCACTACACTACAGAAACCTGCTTCTGATTGCCTTTGTCATCACCACGGAATATGCAACTCACCGTGCGAAAACCGTTTTAATTGCTGTAAATCTTGATTGTCTATGTTAAACAAAACATACCTATTCATGTTTCTGCCTGGTTTCTAACCAGGGGCCTTTTGCGTGTTAGGCAAACGTGATAACCACTACACTACAGAAACCTCCTCCTGATTACCTTTGTCATCACCACGGAATATGCTACTCAGGTTGATTGTCTATGTTAAACAAAACACACCTATTCATGTTTCTGCCTGGTTTTGAACCAGGGACCTTTCGTGTGTGAGGCGAACGTGATAACCACTACACTGCAGAAACATCCTTCTGATTGCCTTTGTCATCACCACGGAATATGCAACTCACCGTGCGAAAACCGTTTTAATTGCTGTTGTCATCAAGATGGGGGGGTTCCTTCATAGAAAATGGTACGGTGCAGAGTGATTACTTGATTCAGTCCACTATTAAGCTTTCGCATCCTGCCAGGTCAAGGCGTCATCATGCGATTGTGAGCAGATTGCTGTACATCTTGATTGTCTATGTTAAACAAAACATACCAATTAATGTTTCTGCCTGGTTTCGAACCAGGGGCCTTTTGCATGTCAGGAAAACGTGATAACCACTACACTACAGAAACCTCCTTCTGGTTGCCTTTGTCATCACAATGGAATATGCAACTCACAGTGCGAAAACCGTTTCAATTGCTGTTGTCTTCAAGATGGAGGGGGTTCCTTCATCGAAAATGGTATGGTGCGATTGAGAGCAGATTGCCGTACATCTTGATTGTATGGTGCAGAGTGATTACTTGATTCAGTCCACTATTAAGCTTTTGCATCCTGCCAGGTCAAGGCGTCATCTTGCAATTGTGACCAGCTTGATTGTCTATGTTAAACAAAACATACCTATTCATGTTTCTGCCTGGTTTCGAACCAGGGGCCTTTTGCGTGTTAGGCAAACGTGATAACCACTACACTACAGAAACCTCCTCCTGATTACCTTTGTCATCACCACGGAATATGCAACTCAGGTTGATTGTCTATGTTAAACAAAACACACCTATTCATGTTTCTGCCTGGTTTTGAACCAGGGACCTTTCGCGTGTGAGGCGAACGTGATAACCACTACACTACAGAAACCTCCTTCTGATTGCCTTTGTCATCACCACGGAATATGCAACTCACCGTGCGAAAACCGTTTTAATTGCTGTAAATCTTGATTGTCTATGTTAAACAAAACATACCTATTTATGTTTCTGCCTGGTTTCGAACCAGGGGCCTTTTGCGTGTTAGGCAAACGTGATAACCACTACACTACAGAAACCTCGTTCTTATTGCCTTTGTCATCACCACGGAATATGCAACTCAGCTTGATTGTCTATGTTAAACAAAACACACCTATTCATGTTTCTGCCTGGTTTCGAACCAGGGGCCTTTCGCGTGTGAGGCGAACGTGATAACCACTACACTACAGAAACCTCCTTCTGATTGTTGGGGCTGTACCTGAGAAAGAGTCAAGAGCTTTCTTCTCCACTTCATCCATATTTAGTTTGGCCACAATAGGTGACACAGGGGGGGGGGGTTCCTTCATAGAAAATGGTATGGTGCGATTGTGAGCAGATTGCCGTACATCTTGATTGTATGGTGCAGAGTGATTACCTGATTCAGTCCACTATTAAGCTTTTGCATCCTGCCAGGCAACTCACAGTGCGAAAACCGTTTTAATTGCTGTTGTCATCAAGATGGGGGGGTTCCTTCATAGAAAATGGTACGGTGCAGAGTGATTAACTGATTCAGTCCATTATTAAGCTTTCGCATCCTGCCAGATCAAGCCGTCATCTTGCGATTGCGAGCAGATTGCCGTAAATCTTGATTGTCTATGTTAAACAACACTTCTGATTGCCTTTGTCATCACCACGTATATGCAACTCACCGTGCGAAAACCGTTTTAATTGCTGTAAATCTTGATTGTCTATGTTAAACAAAACATACCTATTTATGTTTCTGCCTGGTTTCGAACCAGGGGCCTTTTGCGTGTTAGGCAAACGTGATAACCACTAGACTACAGAAACCTCCTCCTGGTTGCCTTTGTCATCACCACGGAATATGCAACTCAGCTTGATTGTCTATGTTAAACAAAACACATCTTTTCATGTTTCTGCCTGGTTTTGAACCAGGGACCTTTCGCATGTGAGGCGAACATGGTAACCACTACACTACAGAAACCTCCTTCTGATTGCCTTTGTCATCACCACGGAATATGCAACTCACAGTGCGAAAACCGTTTTAATTGCTGTAAATCTTGATTGTCTATGTTAAACAAAACATACCTATTTATGTTTCTGCCTGGTTTCGAACCAGGGACCTTTCGCGTGTGAGGCGAACATGATAACCACACTACAGAAACCTCCTTCTGATTGCTTCTGTCATCACCACGGAATATGCAACTCACAGTGCGAAAACCGTTTTAATTGCTGTAAATCTTGATTGTCTATGTTAAACAAAACATACCTATTTATGTTTCTGCCTGGTTTCGAACCAGGGGCCTTTTGCGTGTTAGGCTAACGTGATAACCACTACACTACAGAAACCTCATTCTGAATGCCTTTGTCATCACCACGGAATATGCAACTCAGCTTGATTGTCTATGTTAAACAAAACACACCTTTTCATGTTTCTGCCTGGTTTCGAAACAGGGGCCTTTCACGTGTGAGGCGAATGTGATAACCACTACACTACAGAAACCTCCTTCTGATTGCCTTTGTCATCACAATGGCATATGCAACTCACAGTGCGAAAACCGTTTCAATTGCTGTTGTCATCAAAATGGGGGGGGGGGTTCCTTCATAGAAAATGGTAAGGTGCGATTGTGAGCAGATTGCCGTACATCTTGATTGTATGGTGCAGAGTGATTACCTGATTCAGTCCACTATTAAGCTTTTGCATCCTGCCAGGCAACTCACAGTAAGAAAACCGTTTTAATTGCTGTTGTCATCAAGATGGGGGGGTTCCTTCATAGAAAATGGTACGGTGCAGAGTGATTAACTGATTCAGTCCATTATTAAGGTTTCGCATCCTGCCAGATCAAGCCGTCATCTTGCGATTGCGAGCAGATTGCCGTAAATCTTGTTTGTCTATGTTAAACAAAACATACCTATTCATGTTTCTTCCTGGTTTCGAACCAGGGGCCTTTTGCGTGTTAGGCAAACGTGATAACCACTACACTATAGAAAACTCCTCCTGGTTACCTTTGTCATCACCACGGAATATGCAACTCAGCGTGCGAAAACCGTTTTAATTGCTGTAAATCTTGATTGTCTATGTTAAACAAAACATACCTATTTATGTTTCTGCCTGGTTTCGAACCAGGGTCCTTTTGCGTGTTAGGCAAACGTGATAACCACTACACTACAGAAACCTCGTTCTTATTGGCATTGTCATCACCACGGAATATGCAACTCAGCTTGATTGTCTATGTTAAACAAAACACACCTATTCATGTTTCTGCCTGGTTTCGAACCAGGGGCCTTTCGCGTGTGAGGCGAACGTGATAACCACTACACTACAGAAACCTCCTTCTGATTGTTGGGGCTGTACCTGAGAAAGAGTCAGGAGCTTTCTTCTCCACTTCATCCATATTTAGTTTGGCCACAATAGGTGACACAGGGGGGGGGGTTCCTTCATAGAAAATGGTAAGGTGCGATTGTGAGCAGATTGCCGTACATCTTGATTGTATGGTGCAGAGTGATTACCTGATTCAGTCCACTATTAAACTTTTGCATCCTGCCAGGCAACTCACAGTGCGAAAACCGTTTTAATTGCTGTTGTCATCAAGATGGGGGGGTTCCTTCATAGAAAATGGTACGGTGCAGAGTGATTAACTGATTCAGTCCATTATTAAGCTTTCGCATCCTGCCAGATCAAGCCGTCATCTTGCGATTGCGAGCAGATTGCCGTAAATCTTGATTGTCTATGTTAAACAAAACATACCTATGCATGTTTCTGCCTGGTTTCGAACCAGGGGCCTTTTGCGTGTTAGGCAAACGTGATAACCACTACACTACAGAAACCTCCTCCTGATTACCTTTGTCATCACCACGGAATATGCAACTCAGCTTGATTGTCTATGTTAAACAAAACACACCTATTCATGTTTCTGCCTGGTTTCGAACCAGGGGCCTTTCGCGTGTGAGGCGACCGTGATAACCACTACACTACAGAAAGCTCCTTCTGATTGCCTTTGTCATCACCACGTATATGCAACTCACCGTGCGAAAACCGTTTTAATTGCTGTAAATCTTGATTGTCTATGTTAAACAAAACATACCTATTTATGTTTCTGCCTGGTTTCGAACCAGGGGCCTTTTGCGTGTTAGGCAAACGTGATAACCACTAGACTACAGAAACCTCCTCATGGTTGCCTTTGTCATCACCACGGAATATGCAACTCAGCTTGATTGTCTAAGTTAAACAAAACACACCTATTCATGTTTCTGCCTGGTTTCGAACCAGGGACCTTTCGCGTGTGAGGCGAACGTGATAACCACTACACTACAGAAATCTCCTTCTGATTGCCTTTGTCATCACCACGGAATATGCAACTCACAGTGCGAAAACCGTTTTAATTGCTGTAAATCTTGATTGTCTATGTTAAACAAAACATACCTATTTATTTTTCTGCCTGGTTTCGAACCAGGGACCTTTCGCGTGTGAGGCGAACATGATAACCACTACACTACAGAAACCTCCTTCTGATTGCCTTTGTCATCACCACGGAATATGCAACTCACAGTGCGAAAACCGTTTTAATTGCTGTAAATCTTGATTGTCTATGTTAAACAAAACATACCTATTTATGTTTCTGCCTGGTTTCGAACCAGGAGCCTTTTGCGTGTTAGGCTAACGTGATAACCACTACACTACAGAAACCTCGTTCTGAATGCCTTTGTCATCACCACGGAATATGCAACTCAGCTTGATTGTCTATGTTAAACAAAACACACCTTTTCATGTTTCTGCCTGGTTTCGAACCAGGGGCCTTTCGCGTGTGAGGCGAATGTGATAACCACTACACTACAGAAACCTCCTTCTGATTGCCTTTGTCATCACAATGGCATATGCAACTCACAGTGCGAAAACCGTTTCAATTGCTGTTGTCATCAAAATGGGGGGGGGGGGTTCCTTCATAGAAAATGGTAAGGTGCGATTGTGAGCAGATTGCCGTACATCTTGATTGTATGGTGCAGAGTGATTACCTGATTCAGTCCACTATTAAGCTTTTGCATCCTGCCAGGCAACTCACAGTGCGAAAACCGTTTTAATTGCTGTTGTCATCAAGATGGGGGGGTTCCTTCATAGAAAATGGTACGGTGCAGAGTGATTAACTGATTCAGTCCATTATTAAGCTTTCGCATCCTGCCAGATCAAGCCGTCATCTTGCGATTGCGAGCAGATTGCCGTAAATCTTGTTTGTCTATGTTAAACAAAACATACCTATTCATGTTTCTGCCTGGTTTCGAACCAGGGGCCTTTTGCGTGTTAGGCAAACGTGATAACCACTACACTACAGAAACCTCCTTCTGATTGCCTTTGTCATCACCACGGAATATGCAACTTAGCTTGATTGTGTATGTTAAACAAAACACACCTATTCATGTTTCTGCCTGGCTTTGAACCAGGGACCTTTCGCATGTAAGGCGAACGTGATAACCACTACACTACAGAAACCTCATTCTGGTTGCCTTTGTCATCACAATGGAATATGCAACTCACAGTGCGAAAACCGTTTTTAGTTGCTGTTGTCTTCAAGATGGAGGGGGTTCCTTCATCGAAAATGGTATGGTGCGATTGTGAGCAGATTGCCGTACATCTTGATTGTATGGTGCAGAGTGATTACTTGATTCAGTCCACTATTAAGCTTTTGCATCCTGCCAGGTCAAGGCGTCATCTTGCGATTGTGACCAGCTTGATTGTCTATGTTAAACAAAACATACCTATTCATGTTTCTGCCTGGTTTCGAACCAGGGGCCTTTTGCGTGTTAGGCAAACGTGATTACCACTACACTACAGAAACCTCCTCCTGATTACCTTTGTCATCACCACGGAATATGCAACTCAGGTTGATTGTCTATGTTAAACAAAACACACCTATTCATGTTTCTGCCTGGTTTTGAACCAGGGACCTTTCGCGGGTGAGCTGAACGTGATAACCACTACACTACAGAAACCTCCTTCTGATTGCCTTTGTCATCACCACGGAATATGCAACTCACAGTGCGAAAACGGTTTTAATTGCTGTAAATCTTGATTGTCTATGTTAAACAAAACATACCTATTTATGTTTCTGCCTGGTTTCGAACCAGGGGCCTTTTGCGTGTTAGGCAAACGTGATAACCACTACACTAAAGAAACCTCCTCCTGATTGCCTTTGTCATCACCACGGAATATGCAACTCAGCTTGATTGTCTATGTTAAGCAAAACACACCTATTCATGTTTCTGCCTGGTTTTGAACCAGGGACCTTTCGCGTGTGAGGCGAACGTGATAACCACTACACTACAGAAACCTCCTTCTGATTGTTGGGGCTGTACCTGAGAAAGAGTCAGGAGCTTTCTTCTCCACTTCATCCATATTTAGTTTGGCCACAATAGGTGACACAGGGGGGGGGGTTCCTTCATAGAAAATGGTAAGGTGCGATTGTGAGCAGATTGCCGTACATCTTGATTGTATGGTGCAGAGTGATTACCTGATTCAGTCCACTATTAAGCTTTTGCATCCTGCCAGGCAACTCACAGTGCGAAAACCGTTTTAATTGCTGTTGTCATCAAGATGGGGGGGTTCCTTCATAGAAAATGGTACGGTGCAGAGTGATTAACTGATTCAGTCCATTATTAAGCTTTCGCATCCTGCCAGATCAAGCCGTCATCTTGCGATTGCGAGCAGATTGCCGTAAATCTTGATTGTCTATGTTAAACAAAACATACCTATGCATGTTTCTGCCTGGTTTCGAACCAGGGGCCTTTTGCGTGTTAGGCAAACGTGATAACCACTACACTACAGAAACCTCCTCCTGATTACCTTTGTCATCACCACGGAATATGCAACTCAGCTTGATTGTCTATGTTAAACAAAACACACCTATTCATGTTTCTGCCTGGTTTCGAACCAGGGGCCTTTCGCGTGTGAGGCGACCGTGATAACCACTACACTACAGAAAGCTCCTTCTGATTGCCTTTGTCATCACAATGGAATATGCAACTCACAGTGCGAAAACCGTTTTTAGTTGCTGTTGTCTTCAAGATGGAGGGGGTTCCTTCATCGAAAATGGTATGGTGCGATTGTGAGCAGATTGCCGTACATCTTGATTGTATGGTGCAGAGTGATTACTTGATTCAGTCCACTATTAAGCTTTTGCATCCTGCCAGGTCAAGGCGTCATCTTGCGATTGTGACCAGCTTGATTGTCTATGTTAAACAAAACATACCTATTCATGTTTCTGCCTGGTTTCGAACCAGGGGCCTTTTGCGTGTTAGGCAAACGTGATTACCACTACACTACAGAAACCTCCTCCTGATTACCTTTGTCATCACCACGGAATATGCAACTCAGGTTGATTGTCTATGTTAAACAAAACACACCTATTCATGTTTCTGCCTGGTTTTTAACCAGGGACCTTTCGCGGGTGAGCTGAACGTGATAACCACTACACTACAGAAACCTCCTTCTGATTGCCTTTGTCATCACCACGGAATATGCAACTCACAGTGCGAAAACGGTTTTAATTGCTGTAAATCTTGATTGTCTATGTTAAACAAAACATACCTATTTATGTTTCTGCCTGGTTTCGAACCAGGGGCCTTTTGCGTGTTAGGCAAACGTGATAACCACTACACTAAAGAAACCTCCTCCTGATTGCCTTTGTCATCACCACGGAATATGCAACTCAGCTTGATTGTCTATGTTAAGCAAAACACACCTATTCATGTTTCTGCCTGGTTTTGAACCAGGGACCTTTCGCGTGTGAGGCGAACGTGATAACCACTACACTACAGAAACCTCCACCTCATTGCCTGTGTCATCACCACGGAATATGCAACTCACAGTGCGAAAACCGTTTTAATTGCTGAAAATCTTGATTGTCTATGTTAAACAAAACATACCTATTTATGTTTCCACCTGGTTTCGAACCAGAGGCCTTTTGCGTGTTAGGCAAACGTGATAACTACTACACTACAGAAACCTCCTCCTGATTGCCTTTGTCATCACCACGGAATATGCAACTTAGCTTGATTGTGTATGTTAAACAAAACACACCTATTCATGTTTCTGCCTGGCTTTGAACCAGGGACCTTTCGCGTGTAAGGCGAACGTGATAACCACTACACTACAGAAACCTCCTTCTTGTTGCCTTTGTCATCACAATGGAATATGCAACTCACAGTGCGAAAACCGTTTTTAGTTGCTGTTGTCTTCAAGATGGAGGGGGTTACTTCATCGAAAATGGTATGGTGCGATTTTGAGCAGATTGCCGTACATCTTGATTTTATGGTGCAGAGTGATTACCTGATTCAGTCCATTATTAAGCTTTCACATCCTGCCAGATCAAGCCGTCATCATGCGATTGCGAGCAGATTGCCTATGTTAAACAAAACACACCTTTTCATGTTTCTGCCTGGTTTCGAACCAGGGGCCTTTCGCGTGTGTGGCGAATGTGATACTACACTACAGAAACCTCCTTCTGATTGCCTTTGTCATCACAATGGCATATGCAACTCACAGTGCGAAAACCGTTTTAATTGCTGTAAATCTTGATTGTCTATGTTAAACAAAACATACCTATTTATGTTTCTGCCTGGTTGCGAACCAGGGGTCTTTTGCGTGTTAGGCAAACGTGATAACCACTACACTACAGAAACCTCCTCCTGATTTCCTTTGTCATCACCACGGAATATGCAACTCAGCTTGATTGTCTATGTTAAACAAAACATACCTATCTATGTTTCTGCCTGGTTTTGAACCAGGGACCTTTCGCGTGTGAGGCGAACGTGATAACCACTACACTACAGAAACCTCCTCCTGATTTCCTTTGTCATCACAAGGGAATAAGGAACTCACAGTGCGAAAACCATTTGAATTGTTGTTGTCATCAAAATGGGGGGGGGGGGTTCCTTCATAGAAAATTGTATAGTGCGATTGTGAGCAGATTGCCGTATATCTTGATTGTATGGTGCAGAGTGATTACCTTATTCAGTCCATTATTAAGCTTTCGCTTCCTGCCAGATCAAGCCGTCATCATGCGATTGCGAGCAGATTGCCTATGTTAAACAAAACACATTTATTCATGTTTCTGCCTGGTTTTGAACCAGGGACCTTTCGCGTGTGAGGCGAACATGATAACCACTACACTACAGAAACCTTCTTCTGATTGCCTTTGTCATCACAATGGCATATGCAAGTCACAGTGCGAAAACCGTTTCAATTGCTGTTGTCTCTGTGAAGGTTCTCATTCATCCAGGTCAAGTTGTCTGAAGGTTGAGTCATGGCAACTGGACTTCTTCTAGTTAGTAGAAACGTTTCACCACCTATCCTGGTTGCTTCTTCAGTCTGTGGGAAGTTGGTGGAGACCACTAATTTATCCTCCAGTTGGGTTTCACTTAACACCTGTGAAGAATGGGCTCGTTATGTGAACAGAGGGGGATGTGAGGGTAGTGAGTAGGTGTGAATCCTCAACTACCGTGACTCCTCCTACAACCATTAAAGGGTCGTTAAGTGTCTCCTTTGTGGGGGACGTGTGAAGTGGCCTTGATCTTCCTGGGCATAGTTGAAAGGGCAGCATGGTAAATGCGAGACAAATTGTGTCTGAGGCCCCCACCTCTGTTGAGAGAGGGGCTGTTCACCTGGACATGTATGGCTTCTCTGACGCCTCGTTCAAACCACCTGTCTTCTCTGTCCAGAATGTGAACGTTGTTGTCATCAAATGAGTGGCCTTTGTCTTTTAAGTGGAGATACACAGCAGATACTGGTCCTGATGTGTTGTTCCTCCTATGCTGGGCCATCCTCTTGTGTAATGGCTGTTTGGTTTCACCAATGTATAGTTCCGAGCACTCTTCACTGCATTGAACTGCATATACTATGTTGCTCCTCTTGTGTTTTGGTGTCGGGTCCTTTGGATGTACAAGCTTCTGTCTGAGGGTGTTGGTGGGTTTGAAGTAGACAGGTATGTTGTAGTTTCTAAAAATCCTTTTAAGCTTTTCGGACACTCCGGCCATGTAAGGAATGACCAGGTTCTTCCGTTGGCTTTGGGTGTCAGGCTGTTCTGTTGTCCTTGTTCTGGGACGTGACGCAGCTTTGTTGAAGGCCCATCTGGGGTAGCCACAGGTCCTGAGAGCTGCCCTTAGATGCATGTTCTCCTTCGTCTTGGCTACAGTGGAAGTGGGAATGTTCTCCGCTCTGTGGTTCAGGGTCCTGATGACTCCTAGTTTGTGCTGAAGGTGGGGTGATGAGAGTCAAACAGAAGATATTGGTCTGTGTGGGTGGGTTTCCTGTAGATTTCTATTTCCAAGCCGCCGTCATTCCCTCTGATGACTGCGCAGTCCAGAAAGGCCAGTCTGTTGTTTTTGGTGTCTTCCCTAGTGAACCTGATGTTGCTGTCCACTGTATTTATGTGGTCTGTGAAGGTCTGTACCTCCTGGATCTTGATCTTCACCCAGGTGTCATCCACATATCTGAACCAATGGGTTGGGGCTGTACCTGAGAAAGAGTCAAGAGCTTTCTTCTCCACTTCATCCATATATAGGTTGGCCACAATAGGTGACACAGGGGGGGGGGGTTCCTTCATAGAAAATGGTAAGGTGCGATTGTGAGCAGATTGCCGTACATCTTGATTGTATGGTGCAGAGTGATTACCTGATTCAGTCCACTATTAAGCTTTTGCATCCTGCCAGGCAACTCACAGTGCGAAAACCGTTTTAATTGCTGTTGTCATCAAGATGGGGGGGTTCCTTCATAGAAAATGGTACGGTGCAGAGTGATTAACTGATTCAGTCCATTATTAAGCTTTCGCATCCTGCCAGATCAAGCCGTCATCTTGCGATTGCGAGCAGATTGCTGTACATCTTGATTGTCTAAGTTAAACAAAACATACCTATTCATGTTTCTGCCTGGTTTCAAACCAGGGGCCTTTTGCGTGTTAGGCAAACGTGATAACCACTACACTACAGAAACCTCCTTCTGATTGCCTTTGTCATCACCACGGAATATGCAACTCAGCTTGATTGTCTATGTTAAAGAAAACACACCTATTCATGTTTCTGCCTGGTTTTGAACCAGGGACCTTTCGCGTGTGAGGCGAACGTGATAACCACTACACTACAGAAACCTCCTTCTGATTGCCTTTGTCATCAACACGGAATATGCAACTCACCGTGCGAAAACCGTTTTAATTGCTGTAAATCTTGATTGTCTATGTTAAACAAAACATACCTATTTATGTTTCGGCCTGGTTTCGAACCAGGGGCCTTTTGCGTGTTAGGCAAACGTGATAACCACTACACTACAGAAAGCTCTTTCTGATTGCCCTTGTCATCATCACGGAATATGCAACTCAGCTTGATTGTCTATGTTAAACAAAACTCACCTATTCATGTTTCTGCCTGGTTTCGAACCAGGGGCCTTTTGCGTGTTAGGCAAACGTGATAACCACTACACTACAGAAACCTCCTTCTGGTTGCCTTTGTCATCACAATAGAATATGCAACTCAGTGCGAAAACCGTTTCAATTGCTGTTGTCATCAAGATGGGGGGGTTCCTTCATAGAAAATGGTAGGGTGCAGAGTGATTACTTGATTCAATCCACTATTACGCTTTCGCATTCTGCCAACTCAAGCCGTCATCTTGCGATTGTGAGCAGACTGACGTAAATCTTGATTGTCTATGTTAAACAAAACATACCTATCTATGTTTCTGCCTGGTTTCGAACCAGGGGCCTTTTGCGTGTTAGGCAAACGTGATAACCACTACACTACAGAAACCTCCTTCTGATTGCCTTTGTCATCACAATGGCATATGCAATTCACAGTGCGAAAACCGTTTCAACTGTTGTTGTCATCAAGATGGGGGGGGTTCCTTCATAGAAAATGGTAAAGTGCGATTGTGAGCAGATTGCCGTACATCTTGATTGTATGGTGCAGAGTGATTACCTGATTCAGTCCATTATTAAGCTTTCGCATCCTGCCAGATCAAGCCGTCATCGTGCGATTGCGAGCAGATTGCCTATGTTAAACAAAACACACATTTTTATGTTTCTGCCTGGTTTCGAACCAGGAGCCTTTCGTGTGTGAGGCGAACGTGATAACCACTACACTACAGAAACCTCCTTCTGATTGCCTTTGTCATCACCACGGAATATGCAACTCACAGTGCGAAAACCGTTTTAATTGCTGTTGTCATCAAGATGGGGGGGTTCCTTCATAGAAAATGGTACGGTGCAGAGTGATTACTTGATTCAGTCCACTATTAAGCTTTCGCATCCTGCCAGGTCAAGGCGTCATCATGCGATTGTGAGCAGATTGCTGTACATCTTGATTGTCTATGTTAAACAAAACATACCGATTAATGTTTCTGCCTGGTTTCGAACCAGGGGCCTTTTGCATGTCAGGAAAACGTGATAACCACTACACTACAGAAACCTCCTTCTGGTTGCCTTTGTCATCACAATGGAATATGCAACTCACAGTGCGAAAACCGTTTCAATTGCTGTTGTCTTCAAGATGGAGGGGGTTCCTTCATCGAAAATGGTATGGTGCGATTGTGAGCAGATTGCCGTACATCTTGATTGTATGGTGCAGAGTGATTACTTGATTCAGTCCACTATTAAGCTTTTGCATCCTGCCAGGTCAATGCGTCATCTTGTGATTGTGACCAGCTTGATTGTCTATGTTAAACAAATCTTACCTATTTATGTTTCTGCCTGGTTTCAAACCAGGGGCCTTTTGCGTGTTAGGCAAACGTGATAACCACTACTCCACAGAAACCTCGTTCTGATTGCCTTTGTCATCACCACGGAATATGCAACTTACAGTGCGAAAACCGTTTTAATTGCTGTAAATCTTGATTGTCTATGTTAAACAAAACATACCTATTTATGTTTCTGCCTGGTTTCGAAACAGGGGCCTTTTGCGTGTTAGGCTAACGTGATAACCACTACACTACAGAAACCTCCTCCTGATTGCCTTTGTCATCACAAGGGAATAAGGAACTCACAGTGCGAAAACCGTTTGAATTGTTGTTGTCATCAAAATGGGGGGGGGGGGGGGTTCTTTCATAGAAAATTGTATAGTGCGATTGTGAGCAGATTGCCGTATATCTTGATTGTATGTTGCAGAGTGATTACCTGATTCAGTCCATTATTAAGCTTTCACATCCTGCCAGATCAAGCCGTCATCATGCGATTGCGAGCAGATTGCCTATGTTAAACAAAACACACCTTTTCATGTTTCTGCCTGGTTTCGAACCAGGGGCCTTTCGCGTGTGAGGCGAATGTGATAACCACTACACTACAGAAACCTCCTTCTGATTGCCTTTGTCATCACAATGGCATATGCAACTCACAGTGCGAAAACCGTTTCAATTGCTGTTGTCATCAAAATGGGGGGGGGGGTTCCTTCATAGAAAATGGTAAGGTGCGATTGTGAGCAGATTGCCGTACATCTTGATTGTATGGTGCAGAGTGATTACCTGATTCAGTCCACTATTAAGCTTTTGCATCCTGCCAGGCAACTCACAGTGCGAAAACCGTTTTAATTGCTGTTGTCATCAAGATAGGGGGGTTCCTTCATAGAAAATGGTACGGTGCAGAGTGATTACTTGATTCAGTCCATTATTAAGCTTTCGCATCCTGCCAGATCAAGCCGTCATTTTGCGATTGTGAGCAGATTGCTGTACATCTTGATTGTCTAAGTTAAACAAAACATACCTATTAATGTTTCTGCCTGGTTTCAAACCAGGGGCCTTTTGCGTGTTAGGCAAACGTGATAACCACTACACTACAGAAACCTCCTTCTGATTGCCTTTGTCATCACCACAGAATATGCAACTCAGCTTGATTGTCTATGTTAAACAAAACACACCTATTCATGTTTCTGCCTGGTTTTGAACCAGGGACCTTTCGCGTGTGAGGCGAACGTGATAACCACTACACTACAGAAACCTCCTTCTGATTGCCTTTGTCATCACCACGGAATATGCAACTCACAGTGCGAAAACCGTTTTAATTGCTGTAAATCTTGATTGTCTATGTTAAACAAAACACACCTATTCATGTTTCTGCCTGGTTTTGAACCAGGGACCTTTCGCGTGTGAGGCGAACGTGATAACCACTACACTACAGAAACCTCCTTCTGTTTGCCTTTGTCATCACCACGGAATATGCAACTCACAGTGCAAAAACCGTTTTAATTGCTGTAAATCTTGATTGTCTATGTTAAACAAAACATACCTATTTATGTTTCTGCCTGGTTGCGAACCAGGGGTCTTTTGCGTGTTAGGCAAACGTGATAACCACTACACTACAGAAACCTCCTCCTGATTTCCTTTGTCATCACCACGGAATATGCAACTCAGCTTGATTGTCTATGTTAAACAAAACATACCTATCTATGTTTCTGCCTGGTTTTGAACCAGGGACCTTTCGCGTGTGAGGCGAACGTGATAACCACTACACTACAGAAACCTCCTCCTGATTTCCTTTGTCATCACAAGGGAATAAGGAACTCACAGTGCGAAAACCATTTGAATTGTTGTTGTCATCAAAATGGGGGGGGGGGGTTCCTTCATAGAAAATTGTATAGTGCGATTGTGAGCAGATTGCCGTATATCTTGATTGTATGGTGCAGAGTGATTACCTTATTCAGTCCATTATTAAACTTTCGCTTCCTGCCAGATCAAGCCGTCATCATGCGATTGCGAGCAGATTGCCTATGTTAAACAAAACACATTTATTCATGTTTCTGCCTGGTTTTGAACCAGGGACCTTTCGCGTGTGAGGCGAACATGATAACCACTACACTACAGAAACCTTCTTCTGATTGCCTTTGTCATCACAATGGCATATGCAAGTCACAGTGCGAAAACCGTTTCAATTGCTGTTGTCTCTGTGAAGGTTCTCATTCATCCAGGTCAAGTTGTCTGAAGGTTGAGTCATGGCAACTGGACTTCTTCTAGTTAGTAGAAACGTTTCACCACCTATCCTGGTTGCTTCTTCAGTCTGTGGGAAGTTGGTGGAGACCACTAATTTATCCTCCAGTTGGGTTTCACTTAACACCTGTGAAGAATGGGCTCGTTATGTGAACAGAGGGGGATGTGAGGGTAGTGAGTAGGTGTGAATCCTCAACTACCGTGACTCCTCCTACAACCATTAAAGGGTCGTTAAGTGTCTCCTTTGTGGGGGACGTGTGAAGTGGCCTTGATCTTCCTGGGCATAGTTGAAAGGGCAGCATGGTAAATGCGAGACAAATTGTGTCTGAGGCCCCCACCTCTGTTGAGAGAGGGGCTGTTCACCTGGACATGTATGGCTTCTCTGACGCCTCGTTCAAACCACCTGTCTTCTCTGTCCAGAATGTGAACGTTGTTGTCATCAAATGAGTGGCCTTTGTCTTTTAAGTGGAGATACACAGCAGATACTGGTCCTGATGTGTTGTTCCTCCTATGCTGGGCCATCCTCTTGTGTAATGGCTGTTTGGTTTCACCAATGTATAGTTCCGAGCACTCTTCACTGCATTGAACTGCATATACTATGTTGCTCCTCTTGTGTTTTGGTGTCGGGTCCTTTGGATGTACAAGCTTCTGTCTGAGGGTGTTGGTGGGTTTGAAGTAGACAGGTATGTTGTAGTTTCTAAAAATCCTTTTAAGCTTTTCGGACACTCCGGCCATGTAAGGAATGACCAGGTTCTTCCGTTGGCTTTGGGTGTCAGGCTGTTCTGTTGTCCTTGTTCTGGGACGTGACGCAGCTTTGTTGAAGGCCCATCTGGGGTAGCCACAGGTCCTGAGAGCTGCCCTTAGATGCATGTTCTCCTTCGTCTTGGCTACAGTGGAAGTGGGAATGTTCTCCGCTCTGTGGTTCAGGGTCCTGATGACTCCTAGTTTGTGCTGAAGGTGGGGTGATGAGAGTCAAACAGAAGATATTGGTCTGTGTGGGTGGGTTTCCTGTAGATTTCTATTTCCAAGCCGCCGTCATTCCCTCTGATGACTGCGCAGTCCAGAAAGGCCAGTCTGTTGTTTTTGGTGTCTTCCCTAGTGAACCTGATGTTGCTGTCCACTGTATTTATGTGGTCTGTGAAGGTCTGTACCTCCTGGATCTTGATCTTCACCCAGGTGTCATCCACATATCTGAACCAATGGGTTGGGGCTGTACCTGAGAAAGAGTCAAGAGCTTTCTTCTCCACTTCATCCATATATAGGTTGGCCACAATAGGTGACACAGGGGGGGGGGTTCCTTCATAGAAAATGGTAAGGTGCGATTGTGAGCAGATTGCCGTACATCTTGATTGTATGGTGCAGAGTGATTACCTGATTCAGTCCACTATTAAGCTTTTGCATCCTGCCAGGCAACTCACAGTGCGAAAACCGTTTTAATTGCTGTTGTCATCAAGATGGGGGGGTTCCTTCATAGAAAATGGTACGGTGCAGAGTGATTAACTGATTCAGTCCATTATTAAGCTTTCGCATCCTGCCAGATCAAGCCGTCATCTTGCGATTGCGAGCAGATTGCTGTACATCTTGATTGTCTAAGTTAAACAAAACATACCTATTCATGTTTCTGCCTGGTTTCAAACCAGGGGCCTTTTGCGTGTTAGGCAAACGTGATAACCACTACACTACAGAAACCTCCTTCTGATTGCCTTTGTCATCACCACGGAATATGCAACTCAGCTTGATTGTCTATGTTAAAGAAAACACACCTATTCATGTTTCTGCCTGGTTTTGAACCAGGGACCTTTCGCGTGTGAGGCGAACGTGATAACCACTACACTACAGAAACCTCCTTCTGATTGCCTTTGTCATCAACACGGAATATGCAACTCACCGTGCGAAAACCGTTTTAATTGCTGTAAATCTTGATTGTCTATGTTAAACAAAACATACCTATTTATGTTTCGGCCTGGTTTCGAACCAGGGGCCTTTTGCGTGTTAGGCAAACGTGATAACCACTACACTACAGAAAGCTCTTTCTGATTGCCCTTGTCATCATCACGGAATATGCAACTCAGCTTGATTGTCTATGTTAAACAAAACTCACCTATTCATGTTTCTGCCTGGTTTCGAACCAGGGGCCTTTTGCGTGTTAGGCAAACGTGATAACCACTACACTACAGAAACCTCCTTCTGGTTGCCTTTGTCATCACAATAGAATATGCAACTCAGTGCGAAAACCGTTTCAATTGCTGTTGTCATCAAGATGGGGGGGTTCCTTCATAGAAAATGGTAGGGTGCAGAGTGATTACTTGATTCAATCCACTATTACGCTTTCGCATTCTGCCAACTCAAGCCGTCATCTTGCGATTGTGAGCAGACTGACGTAAATCTTGATTGTCTATGTTAAACAAAACATACCTATCTATGTTTCTGCCTGGTTTCGAACCAGGGGCCTTTTGCGTGTTAGGCAAACGTGATAACCACTACACTACAGAAACCTCCTTCTGATTGCCTTTGTCATCACAATGGCATATGCAATTCACAGTGCGAAAACCGTTTCAACTGTTGTTGTCATCAAGATGGGGGGGGTTCCTTCATAGAAAATGGTAAAGTGCGATTGTGAGCAGATTGCCGTACATCTTGATTGTATGGTGCAGAGTGATTACCTGATTCAGTCCATTATTAAGCTTTCGCATCCTGCCAGATCAAGCCGTCATCGTGCGATTGCGAGCAGATTGCCTATGTTAAACAAAACACACATTTTTATGTTTCTGCCTGGTTTCGAACCAGGAGCCTTTCGTGTGTGAGGCGAACGTGATAACCACTACACTACAGAAACCTCCTTCTGATTGCCTTTGTCATCACCACGGAATATGCAACTCACAGTGCGAAAACCGTTTTAATTGCTGTTGTCATCAAGATGGGGGGGTTCCTTCATAGAAAATGGTACGGTGCAGAGTGATTACTTGATTCAGTCCACTATTAAGCTTTCGCATCCTGCCAGGTCAAGGCGTCATCATGCGATTGTGAGCAGATTGCTGTACATCTTGATTGTCTATGTTAAACAAAACATACCGATTAATGTTTCTGCCTGGTTTCGAACCAGGGGCCTTTTGCATGTCAGGAAAACGTGATAACCACTACACTACAGAAACCTCCTTCTGGTTGCCTTTGTCATCACAATGGAATATGCAACTCACAGTGCGAAAACCGTTTCAATTGCTGTTGTCTTCAAGATGGAGGGGGTTCCTTCATCGAAAATGGTATGGTGCGATTGTGAGCAGATTGCCGTACATCTTGATTGTATGGTGCAGAGTGATTACTTGATTCAGTCCACTATTAAGCTTTTGCATCCTGCCAGGTCAATGCGTCATCTTGTGATTGTGACCAGCTTGATTGTCTATGTTAAACAAATCTTACCTATTTATGTTTCTGCCTGGTTTCAAACCAGGGGCCTTTTGCGTGTTAGGCAAACGTGATAACCACTACTCCACAGAAACCTCGTTCTGATTGCCTTTGTCATCACCACGGAATATGCAACTTACAGTGCGAAAACCGTTTTAATTGCTGTAAATCTTGATTGTCTATGTTAAACAAAACATACCTATTTATGTTTCTGCCTGGTTTCGAAACAGGGGCCTTTTGCGTGTTAGGCTAACGTGATAACCACTACACTACAGAAACCTCCTCCTGATTGCCTTTGTCATCACAAGGGAATAAGGAACTCACAGTGCGAAAACCGTTTGAATTGTTGTTGTCATCAAAATGGGGGGGGGGGGGGTTCTTTCATAGAAAATTGTATAGTGCGATTGTGAGCAGATTGCCGTATATCTTGATTGTATGTTGCAGAGTGATTACCTGATTCAGTCCATTATTAAGCTTTCACATCCTGCCAGATCAAGCCGTCATCATGCGATTGCGAGCAGATTGCCTATGTTAAACAAAACACACCTTTTCATGTTTCTGCCTGGTTTCGAACCAGGGGCCTTTCGCGTGTGAGGCGAATGTGATAACCACTACACTACAGAAACCTCCTTCTGATTGCCTTTGTCATCACAATGGCATATGCAACTCACAGTGCGAAAACCGTTTCAATTGCTGTTGTCATCAAAATGGGGGGGGGGGTTCCTTCATAGAAAATGGTAAGGTGCGATTGTGAGCAGATTGCCGTACATCTTGATTGTATGGTGCAGAGTGATTACCTGATTCAGTCCACTATTAAGCTTTTGCATCCTGCCAGGCAACTCACAGTGCGAAAACCGTTTTAATTGCTGTTGTCATCAAGATAGGGGGGTTCCTTCATAGAAAATGGTACGGTGCAGAGTGATTACTTGATTCAGTCCATTATTAAGCTTTCGCATCCTGCCAGATCAAGCCGTCATTTTGCGATTGTGAGCAGATTGCTGTACATCTTGATTGTCTAAGTTAAACAAAACATACCTATTAATGTTTCTGCCTGGTTTCAAACCAGGGGCCTTTTGCGTGTTAGGCAAACGTGATAACCACTACACTACAGAAACCTCCTTCTGATTGCCTTTGTCATCACCACAGAATATGCAACTCAGCTTGATTGTCTATGTTAAACAAAACACACCTATTCATGTTTCTGCCTGGTTTTGAACCAGGGACCTTTCGCGTGTGAGGCGAACGTGATAACCACTACACTACAGAAACCTCCTTCTGATTGCCTTTGTCATCACCACGGAATATGCAACTCACAGTGCGAAAACCGTTTTAATTGCTGTAAATCTTGATTGTCTATGTTAAACAAAACACACCTATTCATGTTTCTGCCTGGTTTTGAACCAGGGACCTTTCGCGTGTGAGGCGAACGTGATAACCACTACACTACAGAAACCTCCTTCTGTTTGCCTTTGTCATCACCACGGAATATGCAACTCACAGTGCAAAAACCGTTTTAATTGCTGTAAATCTTGATTGTCTATGTTAAACAAAACATACCTATTTATGTTTCTGCCTGGTTGCGAACCAGGGGTCTTTTGCGTGTTAGGCAAACGTGATAACCACTACACTACAGAAACCTCCTCCTGATTTCCTTTGTCATCACCACGGAATATGCAACTCAGCTTGATTGTCTATGTTAAACAAAACATACCTATCTATGTTTCTGCCTGGTTTTGAACCAGGGACCTTTCGCGTGTGAGGCGAACGTGATAACCACTACACTACAGAAACCTCCTCCTGATTTCCTTTGTCATCACAAGGGAATAAGGAACTCACAGTGCGAAAACCATTTGAATTGTTGTTGTCATCAAAATGGGGGGGGGGGGGGTTCCTTCATAGAAAATTGTATAGTGCGATTGTGAGCAGATTGCCGTATATCTTGATTGTATGGTGCAGAGTGATTACCTTATTCAGTCCATTATTAAGCTTTCGCTTCCTGCCAGATCAAGCCGTCATCATGCGATTGCGACCAGATTGCCTATGTTAAACAAAACACATTTATTCATGTTTCTGCCTGGTTTTGAACCAGGGACCTTTCGCGTGTGAGGCGAACATGATAACCACTACACTACAGAAACCTTCTTCTGATTGCCTTTGTCATCACAATGGCATATGCAAGTCACAGTGCGAAAACCGTTTCAATTGCTGTTGTCTCTGTGAAGGTTCTCATTCATCCAGGTCAAGTTGTCTGAAGGTTGAGTCATGGCAACTGGACTTCTTCTAGTTAGTAGAAACGTTTCACCACCTATCCTGGTTGCTTCTTCAGTCTGTGGGAAGTTGGTGGAGACCACTAATTTATCCTCCAGTTGGGTTTCACTTAACACCTGTGAAGAATGGGCTCGTTATGCGAACAGAGGGGGGTGTGAGGGTAGTGAGTAGGTGTGAATCCTCAACTACCGTGACTCCTCCTACAACCATTAAAGGGTCGTTAAGTGTCTCCTTTGTGGGGGACGTGTGAATTGGCCTTGATCTTCCTGGGCATAGTTGAAAGGGCAGCATGGTAAATGCGAGACAAATTGTGTCTGAGGCCCCCACCTCTGTTGAGAGAGGGGCTGTTCACCTGGACATGTATGGCTTCTCTGACGCCTCGTTCAAACCACCTGTCTTCTCTGTCCAGAATGTGAACGTTGTTGTCATCAAATGAGTGGCCTTTGTCTTTTAAGTGGAGATACACAGCAGATACTGGTCCTGATGTGTTGTTCCTCCTATGCTGGGCCATCCTCTTGTGTAATGGCTGTTTGGTTTCACCAATGTATAGTTCCGAGCACTCTTCACTGCATTGAACTGCATATACTATGTTGCTCCTCTTGTGCTTTGGTGTCGGGTCCTTTGGATGTACAAGCTTCTGTCTGAGGGTGTTGGTGGGTTTGAAGTAGACAGGTATGTTGTAGTTTCTAAAAATCCTTTTAAGCTTTTCGGACACTCCGGCCATGTAAGGAATGACCAGGTTCTTCCGTTGGCTTTGGGTGTCAGGCTGTTCTGTTGTCCTTGTTCTGGGACGTGACGCAGCTTTGTTGAAGGCCCATCTGGGGTAGCCACAGGTCCTGAGAGCTGCCCTTAGATGCATGTTCTCCTTCGTCTTGGCTACAGTGGAAGTGGGAATGTTCTCCGCTCTGTGGTTCAGGGTCCTGATGACTCCTAGTTTGTGCTGAAGGTGGGGTGATGAGAGTCAAACAGAAGATATTGGTCTGTGTGGGTGGGTTTCCTGTAGATTTCTATTTCCAAGCCGCCGTCATTCCCTCTGATGACTGCGCAGTCCAGAAAGGCCAGTCTGTTGTTTTTGGTGTCTTCCCTGGTGAACCTGATGTTGCTGTCCACTGTATTTATGTGGTCTGTGAAGGTCTGTACCTCCTGGATCTTGATCTTCACCCAGGTGTCATCCACATATCTGAACCAATGGGTTGGGGCTGTACCTGAGAAAGAGTCAAGAGCTTTCTTCTCCACTTCATCCATATATAGGTTGGCCACAATAGGTGACACAGGGGGGGGGGGGGTTCCTTCATAGAAAATGGTAAGGTGCGATTGTGAGCAGATTGCCGTACATCTTGATTGTATGGTGCAGAGTGATTACCTGATTCAGTCCACTATTAAGCTTTTGCATCCTGCCAGGCAACTCACAGTGCGAAAACCGTTTTAATTGCTGTTGTCATCAAGATGGGGGGGTTCCTTCATAGAAAATGGTACGGTGCAGAGTGATTAACTGATTCAGTCCATTATTAAGCTTTCGCATCCTGCCAGATCAAGCCGTCATCTTGCGATTGCGAGCAGATTGCCGTAAATCTTGATTGTCTATGTTAAACAAAACATACCTATTCATGTTTCTGCCTGGTTTCGAACCAGGGGCCTTTTGCGTGTTAGGCAAACATGATAACCACTACACTACAGAAACCTCCTCCTGATTACCTTTGTCATCACCACGGAATATGCAACTCAGCTTGATTGTCTATGTTAAACAAAACACACCTATTCATGTTTCTGCCTGGTTTCGAACCAGGGGCCTTTCGCGTGTGAGGCGAACGTGATAACCACTACACTACAGAAACCTCCTTCTGATTGCCTTTGTCATCACCACGGAATATGCAATTCACAGTGCGAAAACCGTTTTAATTGCTGTAAATCTTGATTGTCTATGTTAAACAAAACATACCTATTTATGTTTCTGCCTGGTTTCGAACCAGGGGCCTTTTGATAACCACTACACTACTGAAACCTCCTCCTGATTGCCTTTGTCATCACAAGGGAATAAGGAACTCACAGTGCGAAAACCGTTTGAATTGTTGTTGTCATCAAAATGGGGGGGGGGGGTTCTTTCATAGAAAATTGTATAGTGCGATTGTGAGCAGATTGCCGTATATTTTGATTGTATGTTGCAGAGTAGTGGTTATTAAGCTTTCACATCCTGCCAGATCAAGCCGTCTTCATGCGATTGCGAGCAGATTGCCTATGTTAAACAAAACACACCTTTTCATGTTTCTGCCTGGTTTCGAACCAGGGGCCTTTCGCGTGTGAGGCGAATGTGGTAACCACTACACTACAGAAACCTACTTCTGATTGCCTTTGTCATCACAATGGCATATGCAACTCACAGTGCGAAAACCGTTTCAATTGCTGTTGTCATCAAAATGGGGGGGGGGGTTACTTCATAGAAAATGGTAAGGTGCGATTGTGAGCAGATTGCCGTACATCTTGATTGTATGGTGCAGAGTGATTACCTGATTCAGTCCACTATTAAGCTTTTGCATCCTGCCAGGCAACTCACAGTGCGAAAACCGTTTTAATTGCTGTTGTCATTAAGATAGGGGGGTTCCTTCATAGAAAATGGTACGGTGCAGAGTGATTACTTGATTCAGTCCATTATTAAGCTTTCGCATCCTGCCAGATCAAGCCGTCATTTTGCGATTGTGAGCAGATTGCTGTACATCTTGATTGTCTATGTTAAACAAAACATACCTATTCATGTTTCTGCCTGGTTTCAAACCAGGGGCCTTTTGCGTGTTAGGCAAACGTGATAACCACTACACTACAGAAACCTCCTCCTGATTACCTTTGTCATCACAATGGCATATGCAATTCACAGTGCGAAAACCGTTTCAACTGTTGTTGTCATCAAGATGGGGGGGGTTCCTTCATAGAAAATGGTAAAGTGCGATTGTGAGCAGATTGCCGTACATCTTGATTGTATGGTGCAGAGTGATTACCTGATTCAGTCCATTATTAAGCTTTCGCATCCTGCCAGATCAAGCCGTCATCGTGCGATTGCGAGCAGATTGCCTATGTTAAACAAAACACACATTTTTATGTTTCTGCCTGGTTTCGAACCAGGAGCCTTTCGTGTGTGAGGCGAACGTGATAACCACTACACTACAGAAACCTCCTTCTGATTGCCTTTGTCATCACCACGGAATATGCAACTCACAGTGCGAAAACCGTTTTAATTGCTGTTGTCATCAAGATGGGGGGGTTCCTTCATAGAAAATGGTACGGTGCAGAGTGATTACTTGATTCAGTCCACTATTAAGCTTTCGCATCCTGCCAGGTCAAGGCGTCATCATGCGATTGTGAGCAGATTGCTGTACATCTTGATTGTCTATGTTAAACAAAACATACCGATTAATGTTTCTGCCTGGTTTCGAACCAGGGGCCTTTTGCATGTCAGGAAAACGTGATAACCACTACACTACAGAAACCTCCTTCTGGTTGCCTTTGTCATCACAATGGAATATGCAACTCACAGTGCGAAAACCGTTTCAATTGCTGTTGTCTTCAAGATGGAGGGGGTTCCTTCATCGAAAATGGTATGGTGCGATTGTGAGCAGATTGCCGTACATCTTGATTGTATGGTGCAGAGTGATTACTTGATTCAGTCCACTATTAAGCTTTTGCATCCTGCCAGGTCAAGGCGTCATCTTGTGATTGTGACCAGCTTGATTGTCTATGTTAAACAAATCTTACCTATTTATGTTTCTGCCTGGTTTCAAACCAGGGGCCTTTTGCGTGTTAGGCAAACGTGATAACCACTACTCCACAGAAACCTCGTTCTGATTGCCTTTGTCATCACCACGGAATATGCAACTCAGCTTGATTGTCTATGTTAAACAAAACACACCTATTCATGTTTCTGCCTGGTTTCGAACCAGGGGCCTTTCGCGTGTGAGGCTAACGTGATAACCACTACACTACAGAAACCTCCTTCTGATTGCCTTTGTCATCACCATGGAATATGCAACTTACAGTGCGAAAACCGTTTTAATTGCTGTAAATCTTGATTGTCTATGTTAAACAAAACATACCTATTTATGTTTCTGCCTGGTTTCGAAACAGGGGCCTTTTGCGTGTTAGGCTAACGTGATAACCACTACACTACAGAAACCTCCTCCTGATTGCCTTTGTCATCACAAGGGAATAAGGAACTCACAGTGCGAAAACCGTTTGAATTGTTGTTGTCATCAAAATGGGGGGGGGGGGTTCTTTCATAGAAAATTGTATAGTGCGATTGTGAGCAGATTGCCGTATATCTTGATTGTATGTTGCAGAGTGATTACCTGATTCAGTCCATTATTAAGCTTTCACATCCTGCCAGATCAAGCCGTCATCATGCGATTGCGAGCAGATTGCCTATGTTAAACAAAACACACCTTTTCATGTTTCTGCCTGGTTTCGAACCAGGGGCCTTTCGCGTGTGAGGCGAATGTGATAACCACTACACTACAGAAACCTCCTTCTGATTGCCTTTGTCATCACAATGGCATATGCAACTCACAGTGCGAAAACCGTTTCAATTGCTGTTGTCATCAAAATGGGGGGGGGGGTTCCTTCATAGAAAATGGTAAGGTGCGATTGTGAGCAGATTGCCGTACATCTTGATTGTATGGTGCAGAGTGATTACCTGATTCAGTCCACTATTAAGCTTTTGCATCCTGCCAGGCAACTCACAGTGCGAAAACCGTTTTAATTGCTGTTGTCATCAAGATAGGGGGGTTCCTTCATAGAAAATGGTACGGTGCAGAGTGATTACTTGATTCAGTCCATTATTAAGCTTTCGCATCCTGCCAGATCAAGCCGTCATTTTGCGATTGTGAGCAGATTGCTGTACATCTTGATTGTCTAAGTTAAACAAAACATACCTATTAATGTTTCTGCCTGGTTTCAAACCAGGGGCCTTTTGCGTGTTAGGCAAACGTGATAACCACTACACTACAGAAACCTCCTTCTGATTGCCTTTGTCATCACCACAGAATATGCAACTCAGCTTGATTGTCTATGTTAAACAAAACACACCTATTCATGTTTCTGCCTGGTTTTGAACCAGGGACCTTTCGCGTGTGAGGCGAACGTGATAACCACTACACTACAGAAACCTCCTTCTGATTGCCTTTGTCATCACCACGGAATATGCAACTCACAGTGCGAAAACCGTTTTAATTGCTGTAAATCTTGATTGTCTATGTTAAACAAAACACACCTATTCATGTTTCTGCCTGGTTTTGAACCAGGGACCTTTCGCGTGTGAGGCGAACGTGATAACCACTACACTACAGAAACCTCCTTCTGTTTGCCTTTGTCATCACCACGGAATATGCAACTCACAGTGCAAAAACCGTTTTAATTGCTGTAAATCTTGATTGTCTATGTTAAACAAAACATACCTATTTATGTTTCTGCCTGGTTGCGAACCAGGGGTCTTTTGCGTGTTAGGCAAACGTGATAACCACTACACTACAGAAACCTCCTCCTGATTTCCTTTGTCATCACCACGGAATATGCAACTCAGCTTGATTGTCTATGTTAAACAAAACATACCTATCTATGTTTCTGCCTGGTTTTGAACCAGGGACCTTTCGCGTGTGAGGCGAACGTGATAACCACTACACTACAGAAACCTCCTCCTGATTTCCTTTGTCATCACAAGGGAATAAGGAACTCACAGTGCGAAAACCATTTGAATTGTTGTTGTCATCAAAATGGGGGGGGGGGGGTTCCTTCATAGAAAATTGTATAGTGCGATTGTGAGCAGATTGCCGTATATCTTGATTGTATGGTGCAGAGTGATTACCTTATTCAGTCCATTATTAAGCTTTCGCTTCCTGCCAGATCAAGCCGTCATCATGCGATTGCGAGCAGATTGCCTATGTTAAACAAAACACATTTATTCATGTTTCTGCCTGGTTTTGAACCAGGGACCTTTCGCGTGTGAGGCGAACATGATAACCACTACACTACAGAAACCTTCTTCTGATTGCCTTTGTCATCACAATGGCATATGCAAGTCACAGTGCGAAAACCGTTTCAATTGCTGTTGTCTCTGTGAAGGTTCTCATTCATCCAGGTCAAGTTGTCTGAAGGTTGAGTCATGGCAACTGGACTTCTTCTAGTTAGTAGAAACGTTTCACCACCTATCCTGGTTGCTTCTTCAGTCTGTGGGAAGTTGGTGGAGACCACTAATTTATCCTCCAGTTGGGTTTCACTTAACACCTGTGAAGAATGGGCTCGTTATGTGAACAGAGGGGGATGTGAGGGTAGTGAGTAGGTGTGAATCCTCAACTACCGTGACTCCTCCTACAACCATTAAAGGGTCGTTAAGTGTCTCCTTTGTGGGGGACGTGTGAAGTGGCCTTGATCTTCCTGGGCATAGTTGAAAGGGCAGCATGGTAAATGCGAGACAAATTGTGTCTGAGGCCCCCACCTCTGTTGAGAGAGGGGCTGTTCACCTGGACATGTATGGCTTCTCTGACGCCTCGTTCAAACCACCTGTCTTCTCTGTCCAGAATGTGAACGTTGTTGTCATCAAATGAGTGGCCTTTGTCTTTTAAGTGGAGATACACAGCAGATACTGGTCCTGATGTGTTGTTCCTCCTATGCTGGGCCATCCTCTTGTGTAATGGCTGTTTGGTTTCACCAATGTATAGTTCCGAGCACTCTTCACTGCATTGAACTGCATATACTATGTTGCTCCTCTTGTGTTTTGGTGTCGGGTCCTTTGGATGTACAAGCTTCTGTCTGAGGGTGTTGGTGGGTTTGAAGTAGACAGGTATGTTGTAGTTTCTAAAAATCCTTTTAAGCTTTTCGGACACTCCGGCCATGTAAGGAATGACCAGGTTCTTCCGTTGGCTTTGGGTGTCAGGCTGTTCTGTTGTCCTTGTTCTGGGACGTGACGCAGCTTTGTTGAAGGCCCATCTGGGGTAGCCACAGGTCCTGAGAGCTGCCCTTAGATGCATGTTCTCCTTCGTCTTGGCTACAGTGGAAGTGGGAATGTTCTCCGCTCTGTGGTTCAGGGTCCTGATGACTCCTAGTTTGTGCTGAAGGTGGGGTGATGAGAGTCAAACAGAAGATATTGGTCTGTGTGGGTGGGTTTCCTGTAGATTTCTATTTCCAAGCCGCCGTCATTCCCTCTGATGACTGCGCAGTCCAGAAAGGCCAGTCTGTTGTTTTTGGTGTCTTCCCTAGTGAACCTGATGTTGCTGTCCACTGTATTTATGTGGTCTGTGAAGGTCTGTACCTCCTGGATCTTGATCTTCACCCAGGTGTCATCCACATATCTGAACCAATGGGTTGGGGCTGTACCTGAGAAAGAGTCAAGAGCTTTCTTCTCCACTTCATCCATATATAGGTTGGCCACAATAGGTGACACAGGGGGGGGGGGTTCCTTCATAGAAAATGGTAAGGTGCGATTGTGAGCAGATTGCCGTACATCTTGATTGTATGGTGCAGAGTGATTACCTGATTCAGTCCACTATTAAGCTTTTGCATCCTGCCAGGCAACTCACAGTGCGAAAACCGTTTTAATTGCTGTTGTCATCAAGATGGGGGGGTTCCTTCATAGAAAATGGTACGGTGCAGAGTGATTAACTGATTCAGTCCATTATTAAGCTTTCGCATCCTGCCAGATCAAGCCGTCATCTTGCGATTGCGAGCAGATTGCCGTAAATCTTGATTGTCTATGTTAAACAAAACATACCTATTCATGTTTCTGCCTGGTTTCGAACCGTGGCCTTTTGCGTGTTAGGCAAACATGATAACCACTACACTACAGAAACCTCCTCCTGATTACCTTTGTCATCACCACGGAATATGCAACTCAGCTTGATTGTCTATGTTAAACAAAACACACCTATTCATGTTTCTGCCTGGTTTCGAACCAGGGGCCTTTCGCATGTGAGGTGAACGTGATAACCACTACACTACAGAAACCTCCTTCTGATTGCCTTTGTCATCACCACGGAATATGCAATTCACAGTGCGAAAACCGTTTTAATTGCTGTAAATCTTGATTGTCTATGTTAAACAAAACATACCTATTTATGTTTCTGCCTGGTTTCGAACCAGGGGCCTTTTGCGTGTTAGGCTAACGTGATAACCACTACACTACTGAAACCTCCTCCTGATTGCCTTTGTCATCACAAGGGAATAAGGAACTCACAGTGCGAAAACCGTTTGAATTGTTGTTGTCATCAAAATGGGGGGGGGGGGGGTTCTTTCATAGAAAATTGTATAGTGCGATTGTGAGCAGATTGCCGTATATTTTGATTGTATGTTGCAGAGTGATTACCTGATTCAGTCCATTATTAAGCTTTCACATCCTGCCAGATCAAGCCGTCTTCATGCGATTGCGAGCAGATTGCCTATGTTAAACAAAACACACCTTTTCATGTTTCTGCCTGGTTTCGAACCAGGGGCCTTTCGCGTGTGAGGCGAATGTGATAACCACTACACTACAGAAACCTCCTTCTGATTGCCTTTGCCATCACAATGGCATATGCAACTCACAGTGCAAAAACCGTTTCAATTGCTGTTGTCATCAAAATGGGGGGGGGGGGTTACTTCATAGAAAATGGTAAGGTGCGATTGTGAGCAGATTGCCGTACATCTTGATTGTATGGTGCAGAGTGATTACCTGATTCAGTCCACTATTAAGCTTTTGCATCCTGCCAGGCAACTCACAGTGCGAAAACCGTTTTAATTGCTGTTGTCATTAAGATAGGGGGGTTCCTTCATAGAAAATGGTACGGTGCAGAGTGATTACTTGATTCAGTCCATTATTAAGCTTTCGCATCCTGCCAGATCAAGCCGTCATTTTGCGATTGTGAGCAGATTGCTGTACATCTTGATTGTCTATGTTAAACAAAACATACCGATTAATGTTTCTGCCTGGTTTCAAACCAGGGGCCTTTTGCGTGTTAGGCAAACGTGATAACCACTACACTACAGAAACCTCCTTCTGATTGCCTTTGTCATCACCACGGAATATGCAAATCAGCTTGATTGTCTATGTTAAACAAAACACACCTATTCATGTTTCTGCCTGGTTTTGAACCAGGGACCTTTCGCGTGTGAGGCGAACGTGATAACCACTACACTACAGAAACCTCCTTCTGATTGCCTTTGTCATCACCACGGAATATGCAACTCACAGTGCGAAAACCGTTTTAATTGCTGTAAATCTTGATTGTCTATGTTAAACAAAACATACCTATTTATGTTTCTGCCTGGTTGCGAACCAGGGGCCTTTTGCGTGTTAGGCAAACGTGATAACCACTACACTACAGAAACCTCCTCCTGATTTCCTTTGTCATCACAAGGGAATAAGGAACTCACAGTGCGAAAACCGTTTGAATTGTTGTTGTCATCAAAATGGGGGGGGGTTCTTTCATAGAAAATTGTATAGTGCGATTGTGAGCAGATTGCCGTATATCTTGATTGTATGGTGCAGAGTGATTACCTTATTCAGTCCATTATTAAGCTTTCGCTTCCTGCCAGATCAAGCCGTCATCATGCGATTGCGACCAGATTGCCTATGTTAAACAAAACACATTTATTCATGTTTCTGCCTGGTTTTGAACCAGGGACCTTTCGCGTGTGAGGCGAACATGATAACCACTACACTACAGAAACCTTCTTCTGATTGCCTTTGTCATCACAATGGCATATGCAAGTCACAGTGCGAAAACCGTTTCAATTGCTGTTGTCTCTGTGAAGGTTCTCATTCATCCAGGTCAAGTTGTCTGAAGGTTGAGTCATGGCAACTGGACTTCTTCTAGTTAGTAGAAACGTTTCACCACCTATCCTGGTTGCTTCTTCAGTCTGTGGGAAGTTGGTGGAGACCACTAATTTATCCTCCAGTTGGGTTTCACTTAACACCTGTGAAGAATGGGCTCGTTATGCGAACAGAGGGGGGTGTGAGGGTAGTGAGTAGGTGTGAATCCTCAACTACCGTGACTCCTCCTACAACCATTAAAGGGTCGTTAAGTGTCTCCTTTGTGGGGGACGTGTGAATTGGCCTTGATCTTCCTGGGCATAGTTGAAAGGGCAGCATGGTAAATGCGAGACAAATTGTGTCTGAGGCCCCCACCTCTGTTGAGAGAGGGGCTGTTCACCTGGACATGTATGGCTTCTCTGACGCCTCGTTCAAACCACCTGTCTTCTCTGTCCAGAATGTGAACGTTGTTGTCATCAAATGAGTGGCCTTTGTCTTTTAAGTGGAGATACACAGCAGATACTGGTCCTGATGTGTTGTTCCTCCTATGCTGGGCCATCCTCTTGTGTAATGGCTGTTTGGTTTCACCAATGTATAGTTCCGAGCACTCTTCACTGCATTGAACTGCATATACTATGTTGCTCCTCTTGTGCTTTGGTGTCGGGTCCTTTGGATGTACAAGCTTCTGTCTGAGGGTGTTGGTGGGTTTGAAGTAGACAGGTATGTTGTAGTTTCTAAAAATCCTTTTAAGCTTTTCGGACACTCCGGCCATGTAAGGAATGACCAGGTTCTTCCGTTGGCTTTGGGTGTCAGGCTGTTCTGTTGTCCTTGTTCTGGGACGTGACGCAGCTTTGTTGAAGGCCCATCTGGGGTAGCCACAGGTCCTGAGAGCTGCCCTTAGATGCATGTTCTCCTTCGTCTTGGCTACAGTGGAAGTGGGAATGTTCTCCGCTCTGTGGTTCAGGGTCCTGATGACTCCTAGTTTGTGCTGAAGGTGGGGTGATGAGAGTCAAACAGAAGATATTGGTCTGTGTGGGTGGGTTTCCTGTAGATTTCTATTTCCAAGCCGCCGTCATTCCCTCTGATGACTGCGCAGTCCAGAAAGGCCAGTCTGTTGTTTTTGGTGTCTTCCCTGGTGAACCTGATGTTGCTGTCCACTGTATTTATGTGGTCTGTGAAGGTCTGTACCTCCTGGATCTTGATCTTCACCCAGGTGTCATCCACATATCTGAACCAATGGGTTGGGGCTGTACCTGAGAAAGAGTCAAGAGCTTTCTTCTCCACTTCATCCATATATAGGTTGGCCACAATAGGTGACACAGGGGGGGGGGGGGGTTCCTTCATAGAAAATGGTAAGGTGCGATTGTGAGCAGATTGCCGTACATCTTGATTGTATGGTGCAGAGTGATTACCTGATTCAGTCCACTATTAAGCTTTTGCATCCTGCCAGGCAACTCACAGTGCGAAAACCGTTTTAATTGCTGTTGTCATCAAGATGGGGGGGTTCCTTCATAGAAAATGGTACGGTGCAGAGTGATTAACTGATTCAGTCCATTATTAAGCTTTCGCATCCTGCCAGATCAAGCCGTCATCTTGCGATTGCGAGCAGATTGCCGTAAATCTTGATTGTCTATGTTAAACAAAACATACCTATTCATGTTTCTGCCTGGTTTCGAACCAGGGGCCTTTTGCGTGTTAGGCAAACATGATAACCACTACACTACAGAAACCTCCTCCTGATTACCTTTGTCATCACCACGGAATATGCAACTCAGCTTGATTGTCTATGTTAAACAAAACACACCTATTCATGTTTCTGCCTGGTTTCGAACCAGGGGCCTTTCGCGTGTGAGGCGAACGTGATAACCACTACACTACAGAAACCTCCTTCTGATTGCCTTTGTCATCACCACGGAATATGCAATTCACAGTGCGAAAACCGTTTTAATTGCTGTAAATCTTGATTGTCTATGTTAAACAAAACATACCTATTTATGTTTCTGCCTGGTTTCGAACCAGGGGCCTTTTGATAACCACTACACTACTGAAACCTCCTCCTGATTGCCTTTGTCATCACAAGGGAATAAGGAACTCACAGTGCGAAAACCGTTTGAATTGTTGTTGTCATCAAAATGGGGGGGGGGGGTTCTTTCATAGAAAATTGTATAGTGCGATTGTGAGCAGATTGCCGTATATTTTGATTGTATGTTGCAGAGTAGTGGTTATTAAGCTTTCACATCCTGCCAGATCAAGCCGTCTTCATGCGATTGCGAGCAGATTGCCTATGTTAAACAAAACACACCTTTTCATGTTTCTGCCTGGTTTCGAACCAGGGGCCTTTCGCGTGTGAGGCGAATGTGGTAACCACTACACTACAGAAACCTACTTCTGATTGCCTTTGTCATCACAATGGCATATGCAACTCACAGTGCGAAAACCGTTTCAATTGCTGTTGTCATCAAAATGGGGGGGGGGGTTACTTCATAGAAAATGGTAAGGTGCGATTGTGAGCAGATTGCCGTACATCTTGATTGTATGGTGCAGAGTGATTACCTGATTCAGTCCACTATTAAGCTTTTGCATCCTGCCAGGCAACTCACAGTGCGAAAACCGTTTTAATTGCTGTTGTCATTAAGGTAGGGGGGTTCCTTCATAGAAAATGGTACGGTGCAGAGTGATTACTTGATTCAGTCCATTATTAAGCTTTCGCATCCTGCCAGATCAAGCCGTCATTTTGCGATTGTGAGCAGATTGCTGTACATCTTGATTGTCTATGTTAAACAAAACATACCTATTCATGTTTCTGCCTGGTTTCAAACCAGGGGCCTTTTGCGTGTTAGGCAAACGTGATAACCACTACACTACAGAAACCTCCTCCTGATTACCTTTGTCATCACAATGGCATATGCAATTCACAGTGCGAAAACCGTTTCAACTGTTGTTGTCATCAAGATGGGGGGGGTTCCTTCATAGAAAATGGTAAAGTGCGATTGTGAGCAGATTGCCGTACATCTTGATTGTATGGTGCAGAGTGATTACCTGATTCAGTCCATTATTAAGCTTTCGCATCCTGCCAGATCAAGCCGTCATCGTGCGATTGCGAGCAGATTGCCTATGTTAAACAAAACACACATTTTTATGTTTCTGCCTGGTTTCGAACCAGGAGCCTTTCGTGTGTGAGGCGAACGTGATAACCACTACACTACAGAAACCTCCTTCTGATTGCCTTTGTCATCACCACGGAATATGCAACTCACAGTGCGAAAACCGTTTTAATTGCTGTTGTCATCAAGATGGGGGGGTTCCTTCATAGAAAATGGTACGGTGCAGAGTGATTACTTGATTCAGTCCACTATTAAGCTTTCGCATCCTGCCAGGTCAAGGCGTCATCATGCGATTGTGAGCAGATTGCTGTACATCTTGATTGTCTATGTTAAACAAAACATACCGATTAATGTTTCTGCCTGGTTTCGAACCAGGGGCCTTTTGCATGTCAGGAAAACGTGATAACCACTACACTACAGAAACCTCCTTCTGGTTGCCTTTGTCATCACAATGGAATATGCAACTCACAGTGCGAAAACCGTTTCAATTGCTGTTGTCTTCAAGATGGAGGGGGTTCCTTCATCGAAAATGGTATGGTGCGATTGTGAGCAGATTGCCGTACATCTTGATTGTATGGTGCAGAGTGATTACTTGATTCAGTCCACTATTAAGCTTTTGCATCCTGCCAGGTCAAGGCGTCATCTTGTGATTGTGACCAGCTTGATTGTCTATGTTAAACAAATCTTACCTATTTATGTTTCTGCCTGGTTTCAAACCAGGGGCCTTTTGCGTGTTAGGCAAACGTGATAACCACTACTCCACAGAAACCTCGTTCTGATTGCCTTTGTCATCACCACGGAATATGCAACTCAGCTTGATTGTCTATGTTAAACAAAACACACCTATTCATGTTTCTGCCTGGTTTCGAACCAGGGGCCTTTCGCGTGTGAGGCTAACGTGATAACCACTACACTACAGAAACCTCCTTCTGATTGCCTTTGTCATCACCATGGAATATGCAACTTACAGTGCGAAAACCGTTTTAATTGCTGTAAATCTTGATTGTCTATGTTAAACAAAACATACCTATTTATGTTTCTGCCTGGTTTCGAAACAGGGGCCTTTTGCGTGTTAGGCTAACGTGATAACCACTACACTACAGAAACCTCCTCCTGATTGCCTTTGTCATCACAAGGGAATAAGGAACTCACAGTGCGAAAACCGTTTGAATTGTTGTTGTCATCAAAATGGGGGGGGGGGGTTCTTTCATAGAAAATTGTATAGTGCGATTGTGAGCAGATTGCCGTATATCTTGATTGTATGTTGCAGAGTGATTACCTGATTCAGTCCATTATTAAGCTTTCACATCCTGCCAGATCAAGCCGTCATCATGCGATTGCGAGCAGATTGCCTATGTTAAACAAAACACACCTTTTCATGTTTCTGCCTGGTTTCGAACCAGGGGCCTTTCGCGTGTGAGGCGAATGTGATAACCACTACACTACAGAAACCTCCTTCTGATTGCCTTTGTCATCACAATGGCATATGCAACTCACAGTGCGAAAACCGTTTCAATTGCTGTTGTCATCAAAATGGGGGGGGGGGTTCCTTCATAGAAAATGGTAAGGTGCGATTGTGAGCAGATTGCCGTACATCTTGATTGTATGGTGCAGAGTGATTACCTGATTCAGTCCACTATTAAGCTTTTGCATCCTGCCAGGCAACTCACAGTGCGAAAACCGTTTTAATTGCTGTTGTCATCAAGATAGGGGGGTTCCTTCATAGAAAATGGTACGGTGCAGAGTGATTACTTGATTCAGTCCATTATTAAGCTTTCGCATCCTGCCAGATCAAGCCGTCATTTTGCGATTGTGAGCAGATTGCTGTACATCTTGATTGTCTAAGTTAAACAAAACATACCTATTAATGTTTCTGCCTGGTTTCAAACCAGGGGCCTTTTGCGTGTTAGGCAAACGTGATAACCACTACACTACAGAAACCTCCTTCTGATTGCCTTTGTCATCACCACAGAATATGCAACTCAGCTTGATTGTCTATGTTAAACAAAACACACCTATTCATGTTTCTGCCTGGTTTTGAACCAGGGACCTTTCGCGTGTGAGGCGAACGTGATAACCACTACACTACAGAAACCTCCTTCTGATTGCCTTTGTCATCACCACGGAATATGCAACTCACAGTGCGAAAACCGTTTTAATTGCTGTAAATCTTGATTGTCTATGTTAAACAAAACACACCTATTCATGTTTCTGCCTGGTTTTGAACCAGGGACCTTTCGCGTGTGAGGCGAACGTGATAACCACTACACTACAGAAACCTCCTTCTGTTTGCCTTTGTCATCACCACGGAATATGCAACTCACAGTGCAAAAACCGTTTTAATTGCTGTAAATCTTGATTGTCTATGTTAAACAAAACATACCTATTTATGTTTCTGCCTGGTTGCGAACCAGGGGTCTTTTGCGTGTTAGGCAAACGTGATAACCACTACACTACAGAAACCTCCTCCTGATTTCCTTTGTCATCACCACGGAATATGCAACTCAGCTTGATTGTCTATGTTAAACAAAACATACCTATCTATGTTTCTGCCTGGTTTTGAACCAGGGACCTTTCGCGTGTGAGGCGAACGTGATAACCACTACACTACAGAAACCTCCTCCTGATTTCCTTTGTCATCACAAGGGAATAAGGAACTCACAGTGCGAAAACCATTTGAATTGTTGTTGTCATCAAAATGGGGGGGGGGGGGTTCCTTCATAGAAAATTGTATAGTGCGATTGTGAGCAGATTGCCGTATATCTTGATTGTATGGTGCAGAGTGATTACCTTATTCAGTCCATTATTAAGCTTTCGCTTCCTGCCAGATCAAGCCGTCATCATGCGATTGCGAGCAGATTGCCTATGTTAAACAAAACACATTTATTCATGTTTCTGCCTGGTTTTGAACCAGGGACCTTTCGCGTGTGAGGCGAACATGATAACCACTACACTACAGAAACCTTCTTCTGATTGCCTTTGTCATCACAATGGCATATGCAAGTCACAGTGCGAAAACCGTTTCAATTGCTGTTGTCTCTGTGAAGGTTCTCATTCATCCAGGTCAAGTTGTCTGAAGGTTGAGTCATGGCAACTGGACTTCTTCTAGTTAGTAGAAACGTTTCACCACCTATCCTGGTTGCTTCTTCAGTCTGTGGGAAGTTGGTGGAGACCACTAATTTATCCTCCAGTTGGGTTTCACTTAACACCTGTGAAGAATGGGCTCGTTATGTGAACAGAGGGGGATGTGAGGGTAGTGAGTAGGTGTGAATCCTCAACTACCGTGACTCCTCCTACAACCATTAAAGGGTCGTTAAGTGTCTCCTTTGTGGGGGACGTGTGAAGTGGCCTTGATCTTCCTGGGCATAGTTGAAAGGGCAGCATGGTAAATGCGAGACAAATTGTGTCTGAGGCCCCCACCTCTGTTGAGAGAGGGGCTGTTCACCTGGACATGTATGGCTTCTCTGACGCCTCGTTCAAACCACCTGTCTTCTCTGTCCAGAATGTGAACGTTGTTGTCATCAAATGAGTGGCCTTTGTCTTTTAAGTGGAGATACACAGCAGATACTGGTCCTGATGTGTTGTTCCTCCTATGCTGGGCCATCCTCTTGTGTAATGGCTGTTTGGTTTCACCAATGTATAGTTCCGAGCACTCTTCACTGCATTGAACTGCATATACTATGTTGCTCCTCTTGTGTTTTGGTGTCGGGTCCTTTGGATGTACAAGCTTCTGTCTGAGGGTGTTGGTGGGTTTGAAGTAGACAGGTATGTTGTAGTTTCTAAAAATCCTTTTAAGCTTTTCGGACACTCCGGCCATGTAAGGAATGACCAGGTTCTTCCGTTGGCTTTGGGTGTCAGGCTGTTCTGTTGTCCTTGTTCTGGGACGTGACGCAGCTTTGTTGAAGGCCCATCTGGGGTAGCCACAGGTCCTGAGAGCTGCCCTTAGATGCATGTTCTCCTTCGTCTTGGCTACAGTGGAAGTGGGAATGTTCTCCGCTCTGTGGTTCAGGGTCCTGATGACTCCTAGTTTGTGCTGAAGGTGGGGTGATGAGAGTCAAACAGAAGATATTGGTCTGTGTGGGTGGGTTTCCTGTAGATTTCTATTTCCAAGCCGCCGTCATTCCCTCTGATGACTGCGCAGTCCAGAAAGGCCAGTCTGTTGTTTTTGGTGTCTTCCCTAGTGAACCTGATGTTGCTGTCCACTGTATTTATGTGGTCTGTGAAGGTCTGTACCTCCTGGATCTTGATCTTCACCCAGGTGTCATCCACATATCTGAACCAATGGGTTGGGGCTGTACCTGAGAAAGAGTCAAGAGCTTTCTTCTCCACTTCATCCATATATAGGTTGGCCACAATAGGTGACACAGGGGGGGGGGGTTCCTTCATAGAAAATGGTAAGGTGCGATTGTGAGCAGATTGCCGTACATCTTGATTGTATGGTGCAGAGTGATTACCTGATTCAGTCCACTATTAAGCTTTTGCATCCTGCCAGGCAACTCACAGTGCGAAAACCGTTTTAATTGCTGTTGTCATCAAGATGGGGGGGTTCCTTCATAGAAAATGGTACGGTGCAGAGTGATTAACTGATTCAGTCCATTATTAAGCTTTCGCATCCTGCCAGATCAAGCCGTCATCTTGCGATTGCGAGCAGATTGCTGTACATCTTGATTGTCTAAGTTAAACAAAACATACCTATTCATGTTTCTGCCTGGTTTCAAACCAGGGGCCTTTTGCGTGTTAGGCAAACGTGATAACCACTACACTACAGAAACCTCCTTCTGATTGCCTTTGTCATCACCACGGAATATGCAACTCAGCTTGATTGTCTATGTTAAAGAAAACACACCTATTCATGTTTCTGCCTGGTTTTGAACCAGGGACCTTTCGCGTGTGAGGCGAACGTGATAACCACTACACTACAGAAACCTCCTTCTGATTGCCTTTGTCATCAACACGGAATATGCAACTCACCGTGCGAAAACCGTTTTAATTGCTGTAAATCTTGATTGTCTATGTTAAACAAAACATACCTATTTATGTTTCGGCCTGGTTTCGAACCAGGGGCCTTTTGCGTGTTAGGCAAACGTGATAACCACTACACTACAGAAAGCTCTTTCTGATTGCCCTTGTCATCATCACGGAATATGCAACTCAGCTTGATTGTCTATGTTAAACAAAACTCACCTATTCATGTTTCTGCCTGGTTTCGAACCAGGGGCCTTTTGCGTGTTAGGCAAACGTGATAACCACTACACTACAGAAACCTCCTTCTGGTTGCCTTTGTCATCACAATAGAATATGCAACTCAGTGCGAAAACCGTTTCAATTGCTGTTGTCATCAAGATGGGGGGGTTCCTTCATAGAAAATGGTAGGGTGCAGAGTGATTACTTGATTCAATCCACTATTACGCTTTCGCATTCTGCCAACTCAAGCCGTCATCTTGCGATTGTGAGCAGACTGACGTAAATCTTGATTGTCTATGTTAAACAAAACATACCTATCTATGTTTCTGCCTGGTTTCGAACCAGGGGCCTTTTGCGTGTTAGGCAAACGTGATAACCACTACACTACAGAAACCTCCTTCTGATTGCCTTTGTCATCACAATGGCATATGCAATTCACAGTGCGAAAACCGTTTCAACTGTTGTTGTCATCAAGATGGGGGGGGTTCCTTCATAGAAAATGGTAAAGTGCGATTGTGAGCAGATTGCCGTACATCTTGATTGTATGGTGCAGAGTGATTACCTGATTCAGTCCATTATTAAGCTTTCGCATCCTGCCAGATCAAGCCGTCATCGTGCGATTGCGAGCAGATTGCCTATGTTAAACAAAACACACATTTTTATGTTTCTGCCTGGTTTCGAACCAGGAGCCTTTCGTGTGTGAGGCGAACGTGATAACCACTACACTACAGAAACCTCCTTCTGATTGCCTTTGTCATCACCACGGAATATGCAACTCACAGTGCGAAAACCGTTTTAATTGCTGTTGTCATCAAGATGGGGGGGTTCCTTCATAGAAAATGGTACGGTGCAGAGTGATTACTTGATTCAGTCCACTATTAAGCTTTCGCATCCTGCCAGGTCAAGGCGTCATCATGCGATTGTGAGCAGATTGCTGTACATCTTGATTGTCTATGTTAAACAAAACATACCGATTAATGTTTCTGCCTGGTTTCGAACCAGGGGCCTTTTGCATGTCAGGAAAACGTGATAACCACTACACTACAGAAACCTCCTTCTGGTTGCCTTTGTCATCACAATGGAATATGCAACTCACAGTGCGAAAACCGTTTCAATTGCTGTTGTCTTCAAGATGGAGGGGGTTCCTTCATCGAAAATGGTATGGTGCGATTGTGAGCAGATTGCCGTACATCTTGATTGTATGGTGCAGAGTGATTACTTGATTCAGTCCACTATTAAGCTTTTGCATCCTGCCAGGTCAATGCGTCATCTTGTGATTGTGACCAGCTTGATTGTCTATGTTAAACAAATCTTACCTATTTATGTTTCTGCCTGGTTTCAAACCAGGGGCCTTTTGCGTGTTAGGCAAACGTGATAACCACTACTCCACAGAAACCTCGTTCTGATTGCCTTTGTCATCACCACGGAATATGCAACTTACAGTGCGAAAACCGTTTTAATTGCTGTAAATCTTGATTGTCTATGTTAAACAAAACATACCTATTTATGTTTCTGCCTGGTTTCGAAACAGGGGCCTTTTGCGTGTTAGGCTAACGTGATAACCACTACACTACAGAAACCTCCTCCTGATTGCCTTTGTCATCACAAGGGAATAAGGAACTCACAGTGCGAAAACCGTTTGAATTGTTGTTGTCATCAAAATGGGGGGGGGGGGGGGTTCTTTCATAGAAAATTGTATAGTGCGATTGTGAGCAGATTGCCGTATATCTTGATTGTATGTTGCAGAGTGATTACCTGATTCAGTCCATTATTAAGCTTTCACATCCTGCCAGATCAAGCCGTCATCATGCGATTGCGAGCAGATTGCCTATGTTAAACAAAACACACCTTTTCATGTTTCTGCCTGGTTTCGAACCAGGGGCCTTTCGCGTGTGAGGCGAATGTGATAACCACTACACTACAGAAACCTCCTTCTGATTGCCTTTGTCATCACAATGGCATATGCAACTCACAGTGCGAAAACCGTTTCAATTGCTGTTGTCATCAAAATGGGGGGGGGGGTTCCTTCATAGAAAATGGTAAGGTGCGATTGTGAGCAGATTGCCGTACATCTTGATTGTATGGTGCAGAGTGATTACCTGATTCAGTCCACTATTAAGCTTTTGCATCCTGCCAGGCAACTCACAGTGCGAAAACCGTTTTAATTGCTGTTGTCATCAAGATAGGGGGGTTCCTTCATAGAAAATGGTACGGTGCAGAGTGATTACTTGATTCAGTCCATTATTAAGCTTTCGCATCCTGCCAGATCAAGCCGTCATTTTGCGATTGTGAGCAGATTGCTGTACATCTTGATTGTCTAAGTTAAACAAAACATACCTATTAATGTTTCTGCCTGGTTTCAAACCAGGGGCCTTTTGCGTGTTAGGCAAACGTGATAACCACTACACTACAGAAACCTCCTTCTGATTGCCTTTGTCATCACCACAGAATATGCAACTCAGCTTGATTGTCTATGTTAAACAAAACACACCTATTCATGTTTCTGCCTGGTTTTGAACCAGGGACCTTTCGCGTGTGAGGCGAACGTGATAACCACTACACTACAGAAACCTCCTTCTGATTGCCTTTGTCATCACCACGGAATATGCAACTCACAGTGCGAAAACCGTTTTAATTGCTGTAAATCTTGATTGTCTATGTTAAACAAAACACACCTATTCATGTTTCTGCCTGGTTTTGAACCAGGGACCTTTCGCGTGTGAGGCGAACGTGATAACCACTACACTACAGAAACCTCCTTCTGTTTGCCTTTGTCATCACCACGGAATATGCAACTCACAGTGCAAAAACCGTTTTAATTGCTGTAAATCTTGATTGTCTATGTTAAACAAAACATACCTATTTATGTTTCTGCCTGGTTGCGAACCAGGGGTCTTTTGCGTGTTAGGCAAACGTGATAACCACTACACTACAGAAACCTCCTCCTGATTTCCTTTGTCATCACCACGGAATATGCAACTCAGCTTGATTGTCTATGTTAAACAAAACATACCTATCTATGTTTCTGCCTGGTTTTGAACCAGGGACCTTTCGCGTGTGAGGCGAACGTGATAACCACTACACTACAGAAACCTCCTCCTGATTTCCTTTGTCATCACAAGGGAATAAGGAACTCACAGTGCGAAAACCATTTGAATTGTTGTTGTCATCAAAATGGGGGGGGGGGGGTTCCTTCATAGAAAATTGTATAGTGCGATTGTGAGCAGATTGCCGTATATCTTGATTGTATGGTGCAGAGTGATTACCTTATTCAGTCCATTATTAAGCTTTCGCTTCCTGCCAGATCAAGCCGTCATCATGCGATTGCGAGCAGATTGCCTATGTTAAACAAAACACATTTATTCATGTTTCTGCCTGGTTTTGAACCAGGGACCTTTCGCGTGTGAGGCGAACATGATAACCACTACACTACAGAAACCTTCTTCTGATTGCCTTTGTCATCACAATGGCATATGCAAGTCACAGTGCGAAAACCGTTTCAATTGCTGTTGTCTCTGTGAAGGTTCTCATTCATCTAGGTCAAGTTGTCTGAAGGTTGAGTCATGGCAACTGGACTTCTTCTAGTTAGTAGAAACGTTTCACCACCTATCCTGGTTGCTTCTTCAGTCTGTGGGAAGTTGGTGGAGACCACTAATTTATCCTCCAGTTGGGTTTCACTTAACACCTGTGAAGAATGGGCTCGTTATGTGAACAGAGGGGGATGTGAGGGTAGTGAGTAGGTGTGAATCCTCAACTACCGTGACTCCTCCTACAACCATTAAAGGGTCGTTAAGTGTCTCCTTTGTGGGGGACGTGTGAAGTGGCCTTGATCTTCCTGGGCATAGTTGAAAGGGCAGCATGGTAAATGCGAGACAAATTGTGTCTGAGGCCCCCACCTCTGTTGAGAGAGGGGCTGTTCACCTGGACATGTATGGCTTCTCTGACGCCTCGTTCAAACCACCTGTCTTCTCTGTCCAGAATGTGAACGTTGTTGTCATCAAATGAGTGGCCTTTGTCTTTTAAGTGGAGATACACAGCAGATACTGGTCCTGATGTGTTGTTCCTCCTATGCTGGGCCATCCTCTTGTGTAATGGCTGTTTGGTTTCACCAATGTATAGTTCCGAGCACTCTTCACTGCATTGAACTGCATATACTATGTTGCTCCTCTTGTGTTTTGGTGTCGGGTCCTTTGGATGTACAAGCTTCTGTCTGAGGGTGTTGGTGGGTTTGAAGTAGACAGGTATGTTGTAGTTTCTAAAAATCCTTTTAAGCTTTTCGGACACTCCGGCCATGTAAGGAATGACCAGGTTCTTCCGTTGGCTTTGGGTGTCAGGCTGTTCTGTTGTCCTTGTTCTGGGACGTGACGCAGCTTTGTTGAAGGCCCATCTGGGGTAGCCACAGGTCCTGAGAGCTGCCCTTAGATGCATGTTCTCCTTCGTCTTGGCTACAGTGGAAGTGGGAATGTTCTCCGCTCTGTGGTTCAGGGTCCTGATGACTCCTAGTTTGTGCTGAAGGTGGGGTGATGAGAGTCAAACAGAAGATATTGGTCTGTGTGGGTGGGTTTCCTGTAGATTTCTATTTCCAAGCCGCCGTCATTCCCTCTGATGACTGCGTAGTCCAGAAAGGCCAGTCTGTTGTTTTTGGTGTCTTCCCTGGTGAACCTGATGTTGCTGTCCACTGTATTTATGTGGTCTGTGAAGGTCTGTACCTCCTGGATCTTGATCTTCACCCAGGTGTCATCCACATATCTGAACCAATGGGTTGGGGCTGTACCTGAGAAAGAGTCAAGAGCTTTCTTCTCCACTTCATCCATATATAGGTTGGCCACAATAGGTGACACAGGGGGGGGGGTTCCTTCATAGAAAATGGTAAGGTGCGATTGTGAGCAGATTGCCGTACATCTTGATTGTATGGTGCAGAGTGATTACCTGATTCAGTCCACTATTAAGCTTTTGCATCCTGCCAGGCAACTCACAGTGCGAAAACCGTTTTAATTGCTGTTGTCATCAAGATGGGGGGGTTCCTTCATAGAAAATGGTACGGTGCAGAGTGATTAACTGATTCAGTCCATTATTAAGCTTTCGCATCCTGCCAGATCAAGCCGTCATCTTGCGATTGCGAGCAGATTGCTGTACATCTTGATTGTCTAAGTTAAACAAAACATACCTATTCATGTTTCTGCCTGGTTTCAAACCAGGGGCCTTTTGCGTGTTAGGCAAACGTGATAACCACTACACTACAGAAACCTCCTTCTGATTGCCTTTGTCATCACCACGGAATATGCAACTCAGCTTGATTGTCTATGTTAAACAAAACTCACCTATTCATGTTTCTGCCTGGTTTCGAACCAGGGGCCTTTTGCGTGTTAGGCAAACGTGATAACCACTACACTACAGAAACCTCCTTCTGGTTGCCTTTGTCATCACAATAGAATATGCAACTCAGTGCGAAAACCGTTTCAATTGCTGTTGTCATCAAGATGGGGGGGTTCCTTCATAGAAAATGGTAGGGTGCAGAGTGATTACTTGATTCAATCCACTATTAAGCTTTCGCATTCTGCCAACTCAAGCCGTCATCTTGCGATTGTGAGCAGACTGACGTAAATCTTGATTGTCTATGTTAAACAAAACATACCTATCTATGTTTCTGCCTGGTTTCGAACCAGGGGCCTTTTGCGTGTTAGGCAAACGTGATAACCACTACACTACAGAAACCTCCTTCTGATTGCCTTTGTCATCACAATGGCATATGCAATTCACAGTGCGAAAACCGTTTCAACTGTTGTTGTCATCAAGATGGGGGGGGTTCCTTCATAGAAAATGGTAAAGTGCGATTGTGAGCAGATTGCCGTACATCTTGATTGTATGGTGCAGAGTGATTACCTGATTCAGTCCATTATTAAGCTTTCGCATCCTGCCAGATCAAGCCGTCATCGTGCGATTGCGAGCAGATTGCCTATGTTAAACAAAACACACATTTTTATGTTTCTGCCTGGTTTCGAACCAGGAGCCTTTCGTGTGTGAGGCGAACGTGATAACCACTACACTACAGAAACCTCCTTCTGATTGCCTTTGTCATCACCACGGAATATGCAACTCACAGTGCGAAAACCGTTTTAATTGCTGTTGTCATCAAGATGGGGGGGTTCCTTCATAGAAAATGGTACGGTGCAGAGTGATTACTTGATTCAGTCCACTATTAAGCTTTCGCATCCTGCCAGGTCAAGGCGTCATCATGCGATTGTGAGCAGATTGCTGTACATCTTGATTGTCTATGTTAAACAAAACATACCGATTAATGTTTCTGCCTGGTTTCGAACCAGGGGCCTTTTGCATGTCAGGAAAACGTGATAACCACTACACTACAGAAACCTCCTTCTGGTTGCCTTTGTCATCACAATGGAATATGCAACTCACAGTGCGAAAACCGTTTCAATTGCTGTTGTCTTCAAGATGGAGGGGGTTCCTTCATCGAAAATGGTATGGTGCGATTGTGAGCAGATTGCCGTACATCTTGATTGTATGGTGCAGAGTGATTACTTGATTCAGTCCACTATTAAGCTTTTGCATCCTGCCAGGTCAAGGCGTCATCTTGTGATTGTGACCAGCTTGATTGTCTATGTTAAACAAATCTTACCTATTTATGTTTCTGCCTGGTTTCAAACCAGGGGCCTTTTGCGTGTTAGGCAAACGTGATAACCACTACTCCACAGAAACCTCGTTCTGATTGCCTTTGTCATCACCACGGAATATGCAACTCAGCTTGATTGTCTATGTTAAACAAAACACACCTATTCATGTTTCTGCCTGGTTTCGAACCAGGGGCCTTTCGCGTGTGAGGCTAACGTGATAACCACTACACTACAGAAACCTCCTTCTGATTGCCTTTGTCATCACCACGGAATGTGCAACTTACAGTGCGAAAACCGTTTTAATTGCTGTAAATCTTGATTGTCTATGTTAAACAAAACATACCTATTTATGTTTCTGCCTGGTTTCGAAACAGGGGCCTTTTGCGTGTTAGGCTAACGTGATAACCACTACACTACAGAAACCTCCTCCTGATTGCCTTTGTCATCACAAGGGAATAAGGAACTCACAGTGCGAAAACCGTTTGAATTGTTGTTGTCATCAAAATGGGGGGGGGGGTTCTTTCATAGAAAATTGTATAGTGCGATTGTGAGCAGATTGCCGTATATCTTGATTGTATGTTGCAGAGTGATTACCTGATTCAGTCCATTATTAAGCTTTCACATCCTGCCAGATCAAGCCGTCATCATGCGATTGCGAGCAGATTGCCTATGTTAAACAAAACACACCTTTTCATGTTTCTGCCTGGTTTCGAACCAGGAGCCTTTCGCGTGTGAGGCGAATGTGATAACCACTACACTACAGAAACCTCCTTCTGATTGTCTTTGTCATCACAATGGCATATGCAACTCACAGTGCGAAAACCGTTTCAATTGCTGTTGTCATCAAAATGGGGGGGGGGGTTCCTTCATAGAAAATGGTAAGGTGCGATTGTGAGCAGATTGCCGTACATCTTGATTGTATGGTGCAGAGTGATTACCTGATTCAGTCCACTATTAAGCTTTTGCATCCTGCCAGGCAACTCACAGTGCGAAAACCGTTTTAATTGCTGTTGTCATCAAGATAGGGGGGTTCCTTCATAGAAAATGGTACGGTGCAGAGTGATTACTTGATTCAGTCCATTATTAAGCTTTCGCATCCTGCCAGATCAAGCCGTCATTTTGCGATTGTGAGCAGATTGCTGTACATCTTGATTGTCTAAGTTAAACAAAACATACCTATTAATGTTTCTGCCTGGTTTCAAACCAGGGGCCTTTTGCGTGTTAGGCAAACGTGATAACCACTACACTACAGAAACCTCCTTCTGATTGCCTTTGTCATCACCACAGAATATGCAACTCAGCTTGATTGTCTATGTTAAACAAAACACACCTATTCATGTTTCTGCCTGGTTTTGAACCAGGGACCTTTCGCGTGTGAGGCGAACGTGATAACCACTACACTACAGAAACCTCCTTCTGATTGCCTTTGTCATCACCACGGAATATGCAACTCACAGTGCGAAAACCGTTTTAATTGCTGTAAATCTTGATTGTCTATGTTAAACAAAACACACCTATTCATGTTTCTGCCTGGTTTTGAACCAGGGACCTTTCGCGTGTGAGGCGAACGTGATAACCACTACACTACAGAAACCTCCTTCTGTTTGCCTTTGTCATCACCACGGAATATGCAACTCACAGTGCAAAAACCGTTTTAATTGCTGTAAATCTTGATTGTCTATGTTAAACAAAACATACCTATTTATGTTTCTGCCTGGTTGCGAACCAGGGGTCTTTTGCGTGTTAGGCAAACGTGATAACCACTACACTACAGAAACCTCCTCCTGATTTCCTTTGTCATCACCACGGAATATGCAACTCAGCTTGATTGTCTATGTTAAACAAAACATACCTATCTATGTTTCTGCCTGGTTTTGAACCAGGGACCTTTCGCGTGTGAGGCGAACGTGATAACCACTACACTACAGAAACCTCCTCCTGATTTCCTTTGTCATCACAAGGGAATAAGGAACTCACAGTGCGAAAACCATTTGAATTGTTGTTGTCATCAAAATGGGGGGGGGGGGGGGGTTCCTTCATAGAAAATTGTATAGTGCGATTGTGAGCAGATTGCCGTATATCTTGATTGTATGGTGCAGAGTGATTACCTTATTCAGTCCATTATTAAGCTTTCGCTTCCTGCCAGATCAAGCCGTCATCATGCGATTGCGAGCAGATTGCCTATGTTAAACAAAACACATTTATTCATGTTTCTGCCTGGTTTTGAACCAGGGACCTTTCGCGTGTGAGGCGAACATGATAACCACTACACTACAGAAACCTTCTTCTGATTGCCTTTGTCATCACAATGGCATATGCAAGTCACAGTGCGAAAACCGTTTCAATTGCTGTTGTCTCTGTGAAGGTTCTCATTCATCCAGGTCAAGTTGTCTGAAGGTTGAGTCATGGCAACTGGACTTCTTCTAGTTAGTAGAAACGTTTCACCACCTATCCTGGTTGCTTCTTCAGTCTGTGGGAAGTTGGTGGAGACCACTAATTTATCCTCCAGTTGGGTTTCACTTAACACCTGTGAAGAATGGGCTCGTTATGTGAACAGAGGGGGATGTGAGGGTAGTGAGTAGGTGTGAATCCTCAACTACCGTGACTCCTCCTACAACCATTAAAGGGTCGTTAAGTGTCTCCTTTGTGGGGGACGTGTGAAGTGGCCTTGATCTTCCTGGGCATAGTTGAAAGGGCAGCATGGTAAATGCGAGACAAATTGTGTCTGAGGCCCCCACCTCTGTTGAGAGAGGGGCTGTTCACCTGGACATGTATGGCTTCTCTGACGCCTCGTTCAAACCACCTGTCTTCTCTGTCCAGAATGTGAACGTTGTTGTCATCAAATGAGTGGCCTTTGTCTTTTAAGTGGAGATACACAGCAGATACTGGTCCTGATGTGTTGTTCCTCCTATGCTGGGCCATCCTCTTGTGTAATGGCTGTTTGGTTTCACCAATGTATAGTTGTTGTATATGTTGCTCCTCTTGTGTTTTGGTGTCGGGTCCTTTGGATGTACAAGCTTCTGTCTGAGGGTGTTGGTGGGTTTGAAGTAGACAGGTATGTTGTAGTTTCTAAAAATCCTTTTAAGCTTTTCGGACACTCCGGCCATGTAAGGAATGACCAGGTTCTTCCGTTGGCTTTGGGTGTCAGGCTGTTCTGTTGTCCTTGTTCTGGGACGTGACGCAGCTTTGTTGAAGGCCCATCTGGGGTAGCCACAGGTCCTGAGAGCTGCCCTTAGATGCATGTTCTCCTTCGTCTTGGCTACAGTGGAAGTGGGAATGTTCTCCGCTCTGTGGTTCAGGGTCCTGATGACTCCTAGTTTGTGCTGAAGGTGGGGTGATGAGAGTCAAACAGAAGATATTGGTCTGTGTGGGTGGGTTTCCTGTAGATTTCTATTTCCAAGCCGCCGTCATTCCCTCTGATGACTGCGCAGTCCAGAAAGGCCAGTCTGTTGTTTTTGGTGTCTTCCCTGGTGAACCTGATGTTGCTGTCCACTGTATTTATGTGGTCTGTGAAGGTCTGTACCTCCTGGATCTTGATCTTCACCCAGGTGTCATCCACATATCTGAACCAATGGGTTGGGGCTGTACCTGAGAAAGAGTCAAGAGCTTTCTTCTCCACTTCATCCATATATAGGTTGGCCACAATAGGTGACACAGGGGGGGGGGGGTTCCTTCATAGAAAATGGTAAGGTGCGATTGTGAGCAGATTGCCGTACATCTTGATTGTATGGTGCAGAGTGATTACCTGATTCAGTCCACTATTAAGCTTTTGCATCCTGCCAGGCAACTCACAGTGCGAAAACCGTTTTAATTGCTGTTGTCATCAAGATGGGGGGGTTCCTTCATAGAAAATGGTACGGTGCAGAGTGATTAACTGATTCAGTCCATTATTAAGCTTTCGCATCCTGCCAGATCAAGCCGTCATCTTGCGATTGCGAGCAGATTGCTGTACATCTTGATTGTCTAAGTTAAACAAAACATACCTATTCATGTTTCTGCCTGGTTTCAAACCAGGGGCCTTTTGCGTGTTAGGCAAACGTGATAACCACTACACTACAGAAACCTCCTTCTGATTGCCTTTGTCATCACCACGGAATATGCAACTCAGCTTGATTGTCTATGTTAAACAAAACACACCTATTTATGTTTCTGCCTGGTTTTGAACCAGGGACCTTTCGCGTGTGAGGCGAACGTGATAACCACTACACTACAGAAACCTCCTTCTGATTGCCTTTGTCATCAACACGGAATATGCAACTCACCGTGCGAAAACCGTTTTAATTGCTGTAAATCTTGATTGTCTATGTTAAACAAAACATACCTATTTATGTTTCTGCCTGGTTTCGAACCAGGGGCCTTTTGCGTGTTAGGCAAACGTGATAACCACTACACTACAGAAAGCTCTTTCTGATTGCCCTTGTCATCATCACGGAATATGCAACTCAGCTTGATTGTCTATGTTAAACAAAACTCACCTATTCATGTTTCTGCCTGGTTTCGAACCAGGGGCCTTTTGCGTGTTAGGCAAACGTGATAACCACTACACTACAGAAACCTCCTTCTGGTTGCCTTTGTCATCACAATAGAATATGCAACTCAGTGCGAAAACCGTTTCAATTGCTGTTGTCATCAAGATGGGGGGGTTCCTTCATAGAAAATGGTAGGGTGCAGAGTGATTACTTGATTCAATCCACTATTAAGCTTTCGCATTCTGCCAACTCAAGCCGTCATCTTGCGATTGTGAGCAGACTGACGTAAATCTTGATTGTCTATGTTAAACAAAACATACCTATCTATGTTTCTGCCTGGTTTCGAACCAGGGGCCTTTTGCGTGTTAGGCAAACGTGATAACCACTACACTACAGAAACCTCCTTCTGATTGCCTTTGTCATCACAATGGCATATGCAATTCACAGTGCGAAAACCGTTTCAACTGTTGTTGTCATCAAGATGGGGGGGGTTCCTTCATAGAAAATGGTAAAGTGCGATTGTGAGCAGATTGCCGTACATCTTGATTGTATGGTGCAGAGTGATTACCTGATTCAGTCCATTATTAAGCTTTCGCATCCTGCCAGATCAAGCCGTCATCGTGCGATTGCGAGCAGATTGCCTATGTTAAACAAAACACACATTTTTATGTTTCTGCCTGGTTTCGAACCAGGAGCCTTTCGTGTGTGAGGCGAACGTGATAACCACTACACTACAGAAACCTCCTTCTGATTGCCTTTGTCATCACCACGGAATATGCAACTCACAGTGCGAAAACCGTTTTAATTGCTGTTGTCATCAAGATGGGGGGGTTCCTTCATAGAAAATGGTACGGTGCAGAGTGATTACTTGATTCAGTCCACTATTAAGCTTTCGCATCCTGCCAGGTCAAGGCGTCATCATGCGATTGTGAGCAGATTGCTGTACATCTTGATTGTCTATGTTAAACAAAACATACCGATTAATGTTTCTGCCTGGTTTCGAACCAGGGGCCTTTTGCATGTCAGGAAAACGTGATAACCACTACACTACAGAAACCTCCTTCTGGTTGCCTTTGTCATCACAATGGAATATGCAACTCACAGTGCGAAAACCGTTTCAATTGCTGTTGTCTTCAAGATGGAGGGGGTTCCTTCATCGAAAATGGTATGGTGCGATTGTGAGCAGATTGCCGTACATCTTGATTGTATGGTGCAGAGTGATTACTTGATTCAGTCCACTATTAAGCTTTTGCATCCTGCCAGGTCAAGGCGTCATCTTGTGATTGTGACCAGCTTGATTGTCTATGTTAAACAAATCTTACCTATTTATGTTTCTGCCTGGTTTCAAACCAGGGGCCTTTTGCGTGTTAGGCAAACGTGATAACCACTACACCACAGAAACCTCGTTCTGATTGCCTTTGTCATCACCACGGAATATGCAACTCAGCTTGATTGTCTATGTTAAACAAAACACACCTATTCATGTTTCTGCCTGGTTTCGAACCAGGGGCCTTTCGCGTGTGAGGCGAACGTGATAACCACTACACTACAGAAACCTCCTTCTGATTGCCTTTGTCATCACCACGGAATATGCAACTTACAGTGCGAAAACCGTTTTAATTGCTGTAAATCTTGATTGTCTATGTTAAACAAAACATACCTATTTATGTTTCTGCCTGGTTTCGAACCAGGGGCCTTTTGCGTGTTAGGCTAACGTGATAACCACTACACTACAGAAACCTCCTCCTGATTGCCTTTGTCATCACAAGGGAATAAGGAACTCACAGTGCGAAAACCGTTTGAATTGTTGTTGTCATCCAAATGGGGGGGGGGGGGTTCTTTCATAGAAAATTGTATAGTGCGATTGTGAGCAGATTGCCGTATATCTTGATTGTATGTTGCAGAGTGATTACCTGATTCAGTCCATTATTAAGCTTTCACATCCTGCCAGATCAAGCCGTCATCATGCGATTGCGAGCAGATTGCCTATGTTAAACAAAACACACCTTTTCATGTTTCTGCCTGGTTTCGAACCAGGGGCCTTTCGCGTGTGAGGCGAATGTGATAACCGCTACACTACAGAAACCTCCTTCTGATTGCCTTTGTCATCACAATGGCATATGCAACTCACAGTGCGAAAACCGTTTCAATTGCTGTTGTCATCAAAATGGGGGGGGGTTCCTTCATAGAAAATGGTAAGGTGCGATTGTGAGCAGATTGCCGTACATCTTGATTGTATGGTGCAGAGTGATTACCTGATTCAGTCCACTATTAAGCTTTTGCATCCTGCCAGGCAACTCACAGTGCGAAAACCGTTTTAATTGCTGTTGTCATCAAGATAGGGGGGTTCCTTCATAGAAAATGGTACGGTGCAGAGTGATTAATTGATTCAGTCCATTATTAAGCTTTCGCATCCTGCCAGATCAAGCCGTCATTTTGCGATTGTGAGCAGATTGCTGTACATCTTGATTGTCTAAGTTAAACAAAACACACCTATTCATGTTTCTGCCTGGTTTTGAAACAGGGACCTTTCGCGTGTGAGGCGAACGTGATAACCACTACACTACAGAAACCTCCTTCTGATTGCCTTTGTCATCACCACGGAATATGCAACTCACAGTGCGAAAACCGTTTTAATTGCTGTAAATCTTGATTGTCTATGTTAAACAAAAGATACCTATTTATGTTTCTGCCTGGTTTCGAACCAGGGACCTTTCGCGTGTGAGGCGAACGTGATAACCACTACACTACAGAAACCTCCTTCTGATTGCCTTTGTCATCACCACGGAATATGCAACTTACAGTGCGAAAACCGTTTTAATTGCTGTAAATCTTGATTGTCTATGTTAAACAAAACATACCTATTTATGTTTCTGCCTGGTTTCGAACCAGGGGCCTTTTGCGTGTTAGGCTAACGTGATAACCACTACACTACAGAAACCTCCTCCTGATTGCCTTTGTCATCACAAGGGAATAAGGAACTCACAGTGCGAAAACCGTTTGAATTGTTGTTGTCATCAAAATGGGGGGGGGGGGGGTTCTTTCATAGAAAATTGTATAGTGCGATTGTGAGCAGATTGCCGTATATCTTGATTGTATGTTGCAGAGTGATTACCTGATTCAGTCCATTATTAAGCTTTCACATCCTGCCAGATCAAGCCGTCATCATGCGATTGCGAGCAGATTGCCTATGTTAAACAAAACACACCTTTTCATGTTTCTGCCTGGTTTCGAACCAGGGGCCTTTCGCGTGTGAGGCGAATGTGATAACCGCTACACTACAGAAACCTCCTTCTGATTGCCTTTGTCATCACAATGGCATATGCAACTCACAGTGCGAAAACCGTTTCAATTGCTGTTGTCATCAAAATGGGGGGGGGTTCCTTCATAGAAAATGGTAAGGTGCGATTGTGAGCAGATTGCCGTACATCTTGATTGTATGGTGCAGAGTGATTACCTGATTCAGTCCACTATTAAGCTTTTGCATCCTGCCAGGCAACTCACAGTGCGAAAACCGTTTTAATTGCTGTTGTCATCAAGATAGGGGGGTTCCTTCATAGAAAATGGTACGGTGCAGAGTGATTAATTGATTCAGTCCATTATTAAGCTTTCGCATCCTGCCAGATCAAGCCGTCATTTTGCGATTGTGAGCAGATTGCTGTACATCTTGATTGTCTAAGTTAAACAAAACACACCTATTCATGTTTCTGCCTGGTTTTGAAACAGGGACCTTTCGCGTGTGAGGCGAACGTGATAACCACTACACTACAGAAACCTCCTTCTGATTGCCTTTGTCATCACCACGGAATATGCAACTCACAGTGCGAAAACCGTTTTAATTGCTGTAAATCTTGATTGTCTATGTTAAACAAAAGATACCTATTTATGTTTCTGCCTGGTTTCGAACCAGGGACCTTTCGCGTGTGAGGCGAACGTGATAACCACTACACTACAGAAACCTCCTTCTGATTGCCTTTGTCATCACCACGGAATATGCAACTTACAGTGCGAAAACCGTTTTAATTGCTGTAAATCTTGATTGTCTATGTTAAACAAAACATACCTATTTATGTTTCTGCCTGGTTTCGAACCAGGGGCCTTTTGCGTGTTAGGCTAACGTGATAACCACTACACTACAGAAACCTCATCCTGATTGCCTTTGTCATCACAAGGGAATAAGGAACTCACAGTGCGAAAACCGTTTGAATTGTTGTTGTCATCAAAATGGGGGGGGGGGGGTTCTTTCATAGAAAATTGTATAGTGCGATTGTGAGCAGATTGCCGTATATCTTGATTGTATGTTGCAGAGTGATTACCTGATTCAGTCCATTATTAAGCTTTCACATCCTGCCAGATCAAGCCGTCATCATGCGATTGCGAGCAGATTGCCTATGTTAAACAAAACACACCTTTTCATGTTTCTGCCTGGTTTCGAACCAGGGGCCTTTCGCGTGTGAGGCGAATGTGATAACCGCTACACTACAGAAACCTCCTTCTGATTGCCTTTGTCATCACAATGGCATATGCAACTCACAGTGCGAAAACCGTTTCAATTGCTGTTGTCATCAAAATGGGGGGGGGTTCCTTCATAGAAAATGGTAAGGTGCGATTGTGAGCAGATTGCCGTACATCTTGATTGTATGGTGCAGAGTGATTACCTGATTCAGTCCACTATTAAGCTTTTGCATCCTGCCAGGCAACTCACAGTGCGAAAACCGTTTTAATTGCTGTTGTCATCAAGATAGGGGGGTTCCTTCATAGAAAATGGTACGGTGCAGAGTGATTAATTGATTCAGTCCATTATTAAGCTTTCGCATCCTGCCAGATCAAGCCGTCATTTTGCGATTGTGAGCAGATTGCTGTACATCTTGATTGTATAAGTTAAACAAAACACACCTATTCATGTTTCTGCCTGGTTTTGAAACAGGGACCTTTCGCGTGTGAGGCGAACGTGATAACCACTACACTACAGAAACCTCCTTCTGATTGCCTTTGTCATCACCACGGAATATGCAACTCACAGTGCGAAAACCGTTTTAATTGCTGTAAATCTTGATTGTCTATGTTAAACAAAACATACCTATTCATGTTTCTGCCTGGTTTCGAACCAGGGGCCTTTTGCGTGTTAGGCTAACGTGATAACCACTACACTACAGAAACCTCGTTCTGAATGCCTTTGTCATCACCACGGAATATGCAACTCAGCTTTATTGTCTATGTTAAACAAAGCACACCTTTTCATGTTTCTGCCTGGTTTCGAACCAGGGGCCTTTCGCGTGTGAGGCGAATGTGACAACCGCTACACTACAGAAACCTCCTTCTGATTGCCTTTGTCATCACAATGGCATATGCAACTCACAGTGCGAAAACCGTTTCAATTGCTGTTGTCATCAAAATGGGGGGGGGTTCCTTCATAGAAAATGGTAAGGTGCGATTGTGAGCAGATTGCCGTACATCTTGATTGTATGGTGCAGAGTGATTACCTGATTCAGTCCACTATTAAGCTTTTGCATCCTGCCAGGCAACTCACAGTGCGAAAACCGTTTTAATTGCTGTTGTCATTAAGATAGGGGGGTTCCTTCATAGAAAATGGTACGGTGCAGAGTGATTACTTGATTCAGTCCATTATTAAGCTTTCGCATCCTGCCAGATCAAGCCGTCATTTTGCGATTGTGAGCAGATTGCTGTACATCTTGATTGTCTATGTTAAACAAAACATACCTATTAATGTTTCTGCCTGGTTTCAAACCAGGGGCCTTTTGCGTGTTAGGCAAACGTGATAACCACTACACTACAGAAACCTCCTTCTGATTGCCTTTGTCATCACCACGGAATATGCAACTCAGCTTGATTGTCTATGTTAAACAAAACACACCTATTCATGTTTCTGCCTGGTTTTGAACCAGGGACCTTTCGCGTGTGAGGCGAACGTGATAACCACTACACTACAGAAACCTCCTTCTGTTTGCCTTTGTCATCACCACGGAATATGCAACTCACAGTGCAAAAACCGTTTTAATTGCTGTAAATCTTGATTGTCTATGTTAAACAAAACATACCTATTTATGTTTCTGCCTGGTTGCGAACCAGGGGTCTTTTGCGTGTTAGGCAAACGTGATAACCACTACACTACAGAAACCTCCTCCTGATTTCCTTTGTCATCACCACGGAATATGCAACTCAGCTTGATTGTCTATGTTAAACAAAACATACCTATCTATGTTTCTGCCTGGTTTTGAACCAGGGACCTTTCGCGTGTGAGGCGAACGTGATAACCACTACACTACAGAAACCTCCTCCTGATTTCCTTTGTCATCACAAGGGAATAAGGAACTCACAGTGCGAAAACCATTTGAATTGTTGTTGTCATCAAAATGGGGGGGGGGGTTCCTTCATAGAAAATTGTATAGTGCGATTGTGAGCAGATTGCCGTATATCTTGATTGTATGGTGCAGAGTGATTACCTTATTCATTAAGCTTTCGCTTCCTGCCAGATCAAGCCGTCATCATGCGATTGCGAGCAGATTGCTGTACATCTTGATTGTCTAAGTTAAACAAAACATACCTATTCATGTTTCTGCCTGGTTTCAAACCAGGGGCCTTTTGCGTGTTAGGCAAACGTGATAACCACTACACTACAGAAACCTCCTTCTGATTGCCTTTGTCATCACCACGGAATATGCAACTCAGCTTGATTGTCTATGTTAAACAAAACACACCTATTTATGTTTCTGCCTGGTTTTGAACCAGGGACCTTTCGCGTGTGAGGCGAACGTGATAACCACTACACTACAGAAACCTCCTTCTGATTGCCTTTGTCATCAACACGGAATATGCAACTCACCGTGCGAAAACCGTTTTAATTGCTGTAAATCTTGATTGTCTATGTTAAACAAAACATACCTATTTATGTTTCTGCCTGGTTTCGAACCAGGGGCCTTTTGCGTGTTAGGCAAACGTGATAACCACTACACTACAGAAAGCTCTTTCTGATTGCCCTTGTCATCATCACGGAATATGCAACTCAGCTTGATTGTCTATGTTAAACAAAACTCACCTATTCATGTTTCTGCCTGGTTTCGAACCAGGGGCCTTTTGCGTGTTAGGCAAACGTGATAACCACTACACTACAGAAACCTCCTTCTGGTTGCCTTTGTCATCACAATAGAATATGCAACTCAGTGCGAAAACCGTTTCAATTGCTGTTGTCATCAAGATGGGGGGGTTCCTTCATAGAAAATGGTAGGGTGCAGAGTGATTACTTGATTCAATCCACTATTAAGCTTTCGCATTCTGCCAACTCAAGCCGTCATCTTGCGATTGTGAGCAGACTGACGTAAATCTTGATTGTCTATGTTAAACAAAACATACCTATCTATGTTTCTGGCTGATTACTTGATTCAGTCCACTATTAAGCTTTCGCATCCTGCCAGGTCAAGGCGTCATCATGCGATTGTGAGCAGATTGCTGTACATCTTGATTGTCTATGTTAAACAAAACATACCGATTAATGTTTCTGCCTGGTTTCGAACCAGGGGCCTTTTGCATGTCAGGAAAACGTGATAACCACTACACTACAGAAACCTCCTTCTGGTTGCCTTTGTCATCACAATGGAATATGCAACTCACAGTGCGAAAACCGTTTCAATTGCTGTTGTCTTCAAGATGGAGGGGGTTCCTTCATCGAAAATGGTATGGTGCGATTGTGAGCAGATTGCCGTACATCTTGATTGTATGGTGCAGAGTGATTACTTGATTCAGTCCACTATTAAGCTTTTGCATCCTGCCAGGTCAAGGCGTCATCTTGTGATTGTGACCAGCTTGATTGTCTATGTTAAACAAATCTTACCTATTTATGTTTCTGCCTGGTTTCAAACCAGGGGCCTTTTGCGTGTTAGGCAAACGTGATAACCACTACACCACAGAAACCTCGTTCTGATTGCCTTTGTCATCACCACGGAATATGCAACTCAGCTTGATTGTCTATGTTAAACAAAACACACCTATTCATGTTTCTGCCTGGTTTCGAACCAGGGGCCTTTCGCGTGTGAGGCGAACGTGATAACCACTACACTACAGAAACCTCCTTCTGATTGCCTTTGTCATCACCACGGAATATGCAACTTACAGTGCGAAAACCGTTTTAATTGCTGTAAATCTTGATTGTCTATGTTAAACAAAACATACCTATTTATGTTTCTGCCTGGTTTCGAACCAGGGGCCTTTTGCGTGTTAGGCTAACGTGATAACCACTACACTACAGAAACCTCCTCCTGATTGCCTTTGTCATCACAAGGGAATAAGGAACTCACAGTGCGAAAACCGTTTGAATTGTTGTTGTCATCAAAATGGGGGGGGGGGGGTTCTTTCATAGAAAATTGTATAGTGCGATTGTGAGCAGATTGCCGTATATCTTGATTGTATGTTGCAGAGTGATTACCTGATTCAGTCCATTATTAAGCTTTCACATCCTGCCAGATCAAGCCGTCATCATGCGATTGCGAGCAGATTGCCTATGTTAAACAAAACACACCTTTTCATGTTTCTGCCTGGTTTCGAACAAGGGGCCTTTCGCGTGTGAGGCGAATGTGATAACCGCTACACTACAGAAACCTCCTTCTGATTGCCTTTGTCATCACAATGGCATATGCAACTCACAGTGCGAAAACCGTTTCAATTGCTGTTGTCATCAAAATGGGGGGGGGTTCCTTCATAGAAAATGGTAAGGTGCGATTGTGAGCAGATTGCCGTACATCTTGATTGTATGGTGCAGAGTGATTACCTGATTCAGTCCACTATTAAGCTTTTGCATCCTGCCAGGCAACTCACAGTGCGAAAACCGTTTTAATTGCTGTTGTCATCAAGATAGGGGGGTTCCTTCATAGAAAATGGTACGGTGCAGAGTGATTAATTGATTCAGTCCATTATTAAGCTTTCGCATCCTGCCAGATCAAGCCGTCATTTTGCGATTGTGAGCAGATTGCTGTACATCTTGATTGTCTAAGTTAAACAAAACACACCTATTCATGTTTCTGCCTGGTTTTGAAACAGGGACCTTTCGCGTGTGAGGCGAACGTGATAACCACTACACTACAGAAACCTCCTTCTGATTGCCTTTGTCATCACCACGGAATATGCAACTCACAGTGCGAAAACCGTTTTAATTGCTGTAAATCTTGATTGTCTATGTTAAACAAAAGATACCTATTTATGTTTCTGCCTGGTTTCGAACCAGGGACCTTTCGCGTGTGAGGCGAACGTGATAACCACTACACTACAGAAACCTCCTTCTGATTGCCTTTGTCATCACCACGGAATATGCAACTTACAGTGCGAAAACCGTTTTAATTGCTGTAAATCTTGATTGTCTATGTTAAACAAAACATACCTATTTATGTTTCTGCCTGGTTTCGAACCAGGGGGCTTTTGCGTGTTAGGCTAACGTGATAACCACTACACTACAGAAACCTCCTCCTGATTGCCTTTGTCATCACAAGGGAATAAGGAACTCACAGTGCGAAAACCGTTTGAATTGTTGTTGTCATCAAAATGGGGGGGGGGGGGTTCTTTCATAGAAAATTGTATAGTGCGATTGTGAGCAGATTGCCGTATATCTTGATTGTATGTTGCAGAGTGATTACCTGATTCAGTCCATTATTAAGCTTTCACATCCTGCCAGATCAAGCCGTCATCATGCGATTGCGAGCAGATTGCCTATGTTAAACAAAACACACCTTTTCATGTTTCTGCCTGGTTTCGAACCAGGGGCCTTTCGCGTGTGAGGCGAATGTGATAACCGCTACACTACAGAAACCTCCTTCTGATTGCCTTTGTCATCACAATGGCATATGCAACTCACAGTGCGAAAACCGTTTCAATTGCTGTTGTCATCAAAATGGGGGGGGGTTCCTTCATAGAAAATGGTAAGGTGCGATTGTGAGCAGATTGCCGTACATCTTGATTGTATGGTGCAGAGTGATTACCTGATTCAGTCCACTATTAAGCTTTTGCATCCTGCCAGGCAACTCACAGTGCGAAAACCGTTTTAATTGCTGTTGTCATCAAGATAGGGGGGTTCCTTCATAGAAAATGGTACGGTGCAGAGTGATTAATTGATTCAGTCCATTATTAAGCTTTCGCATCCTGCCAGATCAAGCCGTCATTTTGCGATTGTGAGCAGATTGCTGTACATCTTGATTGTATAAGTTAAACAAAACACACCTATTCATGTTTCTGCCTGGTTTTGAAACAGGGACCTTTCGCGTGTGAGGCGAACGTGATAACCACTACACTACAGAAACCTCCTTCTGATTGCCTTTGTCATCACCACGGAATATGCAACTCACAGTGCGAAAACCGTTTTAATTGCTGTAAATCTTGATTGTCTATGTTAAACAAAACATACCTATTCATGTTTCTGCCTGGTTTCGAACCAGGGGCCTTTTGCGTGTTAGGCTAACGTGATAACCACTACACTACAGAAACCTCGTTCTGAATGCCTTTGTCATCACCACGGAATATGCAACTCAGCTTTATTGTCTATGTTAAACAAAACACACCTTTTCATGTTTCTGCCTGGTTTCGAACCAGGGGCCTTTCGCGTGTGAGGCGAATGTGACAACCGCTACACTACAGAAACCTCCTTCTGATTGCCTTTGTCATCACAATGGCATATGCAACTCACAGTGCGAAAACCGTTTCAATTGCTGTTGTCATCAAAATGGGGGGGGGTTCCTTCATAGAAAATGGTAAGGTGCGATTGTGAGCAGATTGCCGTACATCTTGATTGTATGGTGCAGAGTGATTACCTGATTCAGTCCACTATTAAGCTTTTGCATCCTGCCAGGCAACTCACAGTGCGAAAACCGTTTTAATTGCTGTTGTCATTAAGATAGGGGGGTTCCTTCATAGAAAATGGTACGGTGCAGAGTGATTACTTGATTCAGTCCATTATTAAGCTTTCGCATCCTGCCAGATCAAGCCGTCATTTTGCGATTGTGAGCAGATTGCTGTACATCTTGATTGTCTATGTTAAACAAAACATACCTATTAATGTTTCTGCCTGGTTTCAAACCAGGGGCCTTTTGCGTGTTAGGCAAACGTGATAACCACTACACTACAGAAACCTCCTTCTGATTGCCTTTGTCATCACCACGGAATATGCAACTCAGCTTGATTGTCTATGTTAAACAAAACACACCTATTCATGTTTCTGCCTGGTTTTGAACCAGGGACCTTTCGCGTGTGAGGCGAACGTGATAACCACTACACTACAGAAACCTCCTTCTGTTTGCCTTTGTCATCACCACGGAATATGCAACTCACAGTGCAAAAACCGTTTTAATTGCTGTAAATCTTGATTGTCTATGTTAAACAAAACATACCTATTTATGTTTCTGCCTGGTTGCGAACCAGGGGTCTTTTGCGTGTTAGGCAAACGTGATAACCACTACACTACAGAAACCTCCTCCTGATTTCCTTTGTCATCACCACGGAATATGCAACTCAGCTTGATTGTCTATGTTAAACAAAACATACCTATCTATGTTTCTGCCTGGTTTTGAACCAGGGACCTTTCGCGTGTGAGGCGAACGTGATAACCACTACACTACAGAAACCTCCTCCTGATTTCCTTTGTCATCACAAGGGAATAAGGAACTCACAGTGCGAAAACCATTTGAATTGTTGTTGTCATCAAAATGGGGGGGGGGGTTCCTTCATAGAAAATTGTATAGTGCGATTGTGAGCAGATTGCCGTATATCTTGATTGTATGGTGCAGAGTGATTACCTTATTCATTAAGCTTTCGCTTCCTGCCAGATCAAGCCGTCATCATGCGATTGCGAGCAGATTGCTGTACATCTTGATTGTCTAAGTTAAACAAAACATACCTATTCATGTTTCTGCCTGGTTTCAAACCAGGGGCCTTTTGCGTGTTAGGCAAACGTGATAACCACTACACTACAGAAACCTCCTTCTGATTGCCTTTGTCATCACCACGGAATATGCAACTCAGCTTGATTGTCTATGTTAAACAAAACACACCTATTTATGTTTCTGCCTGGTTTTGAACCAGGGACCTTTCGCGTGTGAGGCGAACGTGATAACCACTACACTACAGAAACCTCCTTCTGATTGCCTTTGTCATCAACACGGAATATGCAACTCACCGTGCGAAAACCGTTTTAATTGCTGTAAATCTTGATTGTCTATGTTAAACAAAACATACCTATTTATGTTTCTGCCTGGTTTCGAACCAGGGGCCTTTTGCGTGTTAGGCAAACGTGATAACCACTACACTACAGAAAGCTCTTTCTGATTGCCCTTGTCATCATCACGGAATATGCAACTCAGCTTGATTGTCTATGTTAAACAAAACTCACCTATTCATGTTTCTGCCTGGTTTCGAACCAGGGGCCTTTTGCGTGTTAGGCAAACGTGATAACCACTACACTACAGAAACCTCCTTCTGGTTGCCTTTGTCATCACAATAGAATATGCAACTCAGTGCGAAAACCGTTTCAATTGCTGTTGTCATCAAGATGGGGGGGTTCCTTCATAGAAAATGGTAGGGTGCAGAGTGATTACTTGATTCAATCCACTATTAAGCTTTCGCATTCTGCCAACTCAAGCCGTCATCTTGCGATTGTGAGCAGACTGACGTAAATCTTGATTGTCTATGTTAAACAAAACATACCTATCTATGTTTCTGGCTGATTACTTGATTCAGTCCACTATTAAGCTTTCGCATCCTGCCAGGTCAAGGCGTCATCATGCGATTGTGAGCAGATTGCTGTACATCTTGATTGTCTATGTTAAACAAAACATACCGATTAATGTTTCTGCCTGGTTTCGAACCAGGGGCCTTTTGCATGTCAGGAAAACGTGATAACCACTACACTACAGAAACCTCCTTCTGGTTGCCTTTGTCATCACAATGGAATATGCAACTCACAGTGCGAAAACCGTTTCAATTGCTGTTGTCTTCAAGATGGAGGGGGTTCCTTCATCGAAAATGGTATGGTGCGATTGTGAGCAGATTGCCGTACATCTTGATTGTATGGTGCAGAGTGATTACTTGATTCAGTCCACTATTAAGCTTTTGCATCCTGCCAGGTCAAGGCGTCATCTTGTGATTGTGACCAGCTTGATTGTCTATGTTAAACAAATCTTACCTATTTATGTTTCTGCCTGGTTTCAAACCAGGGGCCTTTTGCGTGTTAGGCAAACGTGATAACCACTACACCACAGAAACCTCGTTCTGATTGCCTTTGTCATCACCACGGAATATGCAACTCAGCTTGATTGTCTATGTTAAACAAAACACACCTATTCATGTTTCTGCCTGGTTTCGAACCAGGGGCCTTTCGCGTGTGAGGCGAACGTGATAACCACTACACTACAGAAACCTCCTTCTGATTGCCTTTGTCATCACCACGGAATATGCAACTTACAGTGCGAAAACCGTTTTAATTGCTGTAAATCTTGATTGTCTATGTTAAACAAAACATACCTATTTATGTTTCTGCCTGGTTTCGAACCAGGGGCCTTTTGCCTGTTAGGCTAACGTGATAACCACTACACTACAGAAACCTCCTCCTGATTGCCTTTGTCATCACAAGGGAATAAGGAACTCACAGTGCGAAAACCGTTTGAATTGTTGTTGTCATCAAAATGGGGGGGGGGGGGTTCTTTCATAGAAAATTGTATAGTGCGATTGTGAGCAGATTGCCGTATATCTTGATTGTATGTTGCAGAGTGATTACCTGATTCAGTCCATTATTAAGCTTTCACATCCTGCCAGATCAAGCCGTCATCATGCGATTGCGAGCAGATTGCCTATGTTAAACAAAACACACCTTTTCATGTTTCTGCCTGGTTTCGAACAAGGGGCCTTTCGCGTGTGAGGCGAATGTGATAACCGCTACACTACAGAAACCTCCTTCTGATTGCCTTTGTCATCACAATGGCATATGCAACTCACAGTGCGAAAACCGTTTCAATTGCTGTTGTCATCAAAATGGGGGGGGGTTCCTTCATAGAAAATGGTAAGGTGCGATTGTGAGCAGATTGCCGTACATCTTGATTGTATGGTGCAGAGTGATTACCTGATTCAGTCCACTATTAAGCTTTTGCATCCTGCCAGGCAACTCACAGTGCGAAAACCGTTTTAATTGCTGTTGTCATCAAGATAGGGGGGTTCCTTCATAGAAAATGGTACGGTGCAGAGTGATTAATTGATTCAGTCCATTATTAAGCTTTCGCATCCTGCCAGATCAAGCCGTCATTTTGCGATTGTGAGCAGATTGCTGTACATCTTGATTGTCTAAGTTAAACAAAACACACCTATTCATGTTTCTGCCTGGTTTTGAAACAGGGACCTTTCGCGTGTGAGGCGAACGTGATAACCACTACACTACAGAAACCTCCTTCTGATTGCCTTTGTCATCACCACGGAATATGCAACTCACAGTGCGAAAACCGTTTTAATTGCTGTAAATCTTGATTGTCTATGTTAAACAAAAGATACCTATTTATGTTTCTGCCTGGTTTCGAACCAGGGACCTTTCGCGTGTGAGGCGAACGTGATAACCACTACACTACAGAAACCTCCTTCTGATTGCCTTTGTCATCACCACGGAATATGCAACTTACAGTGCGAAAACCGTTTTAATTGCTGTAAATCTTGATTGTCTATGTTAAACAAAACATACCTATTTATGTTTCTGCCTGGTTTCGAACCAGGGGGCTTTTGCGTGTTAGGCTAACGTGATAACCACTACACTACAGAAACCTCCTCCTGATTGCCTTTGTCATCACAAGGGAATAAGGAACTCACAGTGCGAAAACCGTTTGAATTGTTGTTGTCATCAAAATGGGGGGGGGGGGGTTCTTTCATAGAAAATTGTATAGTGCGATTGTGAGCAGATTGCCGTATATCTTGATTGTATGTTGCAGAGTGATTACCTGATTCAGTCCATTATTAAGCTTTCACATCCTGCCAGATCAAGCCGTCATCATGCGATTGCGAGCAGATTGCCTATGTTAAACAAAACACACCTTTTCATGTTTCTGCCTGGTTTCGAACCAGGGGCCTTTCGCGTGTGAGGCGAATGTGATAACCGCTACACTACAGAAACCTCCTTCTGATTGCCTTTGTCATCACAATGGCATATGCAACTCACAGTGCGAAAACCGTTTCAATTGCTGTTGTCATCAAAATGGGGGGGGGTTCCTTCATAGAAAATGGTAAGGTGCGATTGTGAGCAGATTGCCGTACATCTTGATTGTATGGTGCAGAGTGATTACCTGATTCAGTCCACTATTAAGCTTTTGCATCCTGCCAGGCAACTCACAGTGCGAAAACCGTTTTAATTGCTGTTGTCATCAAGATAGGGGGGTTCCTTCATAGAAAATGGTACGGTGCAGAGTGATTAATTGATTCAGTCCATTATTAAGCTTTCGCATCCTGCCAGATCAAGCCGTCATTTTGCGATTGTGAGCAGATTGCTGTACATCTTGATTGTCTAAGTTAAACAAAACACACCTATTCATGTTTCTGCCTGGTTTTGAAACAGGGACCTTTCGCGTGTGAGGCGAACGTGATAACCACTACACTACAGAAACCTCCTTCTGATTGCCTTTGTCATCACCACGGAATATGCAACTCACAGTGCGAAAACCGTTTTAATTGCTGTAAATCTTGATTGTCTATGTTAAACAAAAGATACCTATTTATGTTTCTGCCTGGTTTCGAACCAGGGACCTTTCGCGTGTGAGGCGAACGTGATAACCACTACACTACAGAAACCTCGTTCTGATTGCCTTTGTCATCACCACGGAATATGCAACTCAGCTTTATTGTCTATGTTAAACAAAACACACCTTTTCATGTTTCTGCCTGGTTTCGAACCAGGGGCCTTTCGCGTGTGAGGCGAATGTGACAACCGCTACACTACAGAAACCTCCTTCTGATTGCCTTTGTCATCACAATGGCATATGCAACTCACAGTGCGAAAACCGTTTCAATTGCTGTTGTCATCAAAATGGGGGGGGGTTCCTTCATAGAAAATGGTAAGGTGCGATTGTGAGCAGATTGCCGTACATCTTGATTGTATGGTGCAGAGTGATTACCTGATTCAGTCCACTATTAAGCTTTTGCATCCTGCCAGGCAACTCACAGTGCGAAAAACGTTTTAATTGCTGTTGTCATTAAGATAGGGGGGTTCCTTCATAGAAAATGGTACGGTGCAGAGTGATTACTTGATTCAGTCCATTATTAAGCTTTCGCATCCTGCCAGATCAAGCCGTCATTTTGCGATTGTGAGCAGATTGCTGTACATCTTGATTGTCTAAGTTAAACAAAACATACCTATTCATGTTTCTGCCTGGTTTTGAACCAGGGACCTTTCGCGTGTGAGGCGAACGTGATAACCACTACACTACAGAAACCTCCTCCTGATTTCCTTTGTCATCACAAGGGAATAAGGAACTCACAGTGCGAAAACCATTTGAATTGTTGTTGTCATCAAAATGGGGGGGGGGGTTCCTTCATAGAAAATTGTATAGTGCGATTGTGAGCAGATTGCCGTATATCTTGATTGTATGGTGCAGAGTGATTACCTTATTCATTAAGCTTTCGCTTCCTGCCAGATCAAGCCGTCATCATGCGATTGCGAGCAGATTGCTGTACATCTTGATTGTCTAAGTTAAACAAAACATACCTATTCATGTTTCTGCCTGGTTTCAAACCAGGGGCCTTTTGCGTGTTAGGCAAACGTGATAACCACTACACTACAGAAACCTCCTTCTGATTGCCTTTGTCATCACCACGGAATATGCAACTCAGCTTGATTGTCTATGTTAAACAAAACACACCTATTTATGTTTCTGCCTGGTTTTGAACCAGGGACCTTTCGCGTGTGAGGCGAACGTGATAACCACTACACTACAGAAACCTCCTTCTGATTGCCTTTGTCATCAACACGGAATATGCAACTCACCGTGCGAAAACCGTTTTAATTGCTGTAAATCTTGATTGTCTATGTTAAACAAAACATACCTATTTATGTTTCTGCCTGGTTTCGAACCAGGGGCCTTTTGCGTGTTAGGCAAACGTGATAACCACTACACTACAGAAAGCTCTTTCTGATTGCCCTTGTCATCATCACGGAATATGCAACTCAGCTTGATTGTCTATGTTAAACAAAACTCACCTATTCATGTTTCTGCCTGGTTTCGAACCAGGGGCCTTTTGCGTGTTAGGCAAACGTGATAACCACTACACTACAGAAACCTCCTTCTGGTTGCCTTTGTCATCACAATAGAATATGCAACTCAGTGCGAAAACCGTTTCAATTGCTGTTGTCATCAAGATGGGGGGGTTCCTTCATAGAAAATGGTAGGGTGCAGAGTGATTACTTGATTCAATCCACTATTAAGCTTTCGCATTCTGCCAACTCAAGCCGTCATCTTGCGATTGTGAGCAGACTGACGTAAATCTTGATTGTCTATGTTAAACAAAACATACCTATCTATGTTTCTGGCTGATTACTTGATTCAGTCCACTATTAAGCTTTCGCATCCTGCCAGGTCAAGGCGTCATCATGCGATTGTGAGCAGATTGCTGTACATCTTGATTGTCTATGTTAAACAAAACATACCGATTAATGTTTCTGCCTGGTTTCGAACCAGGGGCCTTTTGCATGTCAGGAAAACGTGATAACCACTACACTACAGAAACCTCCTTCTGGTTGCCTTTGTCATCACAATGGAATATGCAACTCACAGTGCGAAAACCGTTTCAATTGCTGTTGTCTTCAAGATGGAGGGGGTTCCTTCATCGAAAATGGTATGGTGCGATTGTGAGCAGATTGCCGTACATCTTGATTGTATGGTGCAGAGTGATTACTTGATTCAGTCCACTATTAAGCTTTTGCATCCTGCCAGGTCAAGGCGTCATCTTGTGATTGTGACCAGCTTGATTGTCTATGTTAAACAAATCTTACCTATTTATGTTTCTGCCTGGTTTCAAACCAGGGGCCTTTTGCGTGTTAGGCAAACGTGATAACCACTACACCACAGAAACCTCGTTCTGATTGCCTTTGTCATCACCACGGAATATGCAACTCAGCTTGATTGTCTATGTTAAACAAAACACACCTATTCATGTTTCTGCCTGGTTTCGAACCAGGGGCCTTTCGCGTGTGAGGCGAACGTGATAACCACTACACTACAGAAACCTCCTTCTGATTGCCTTTGTCATCACCACGGAATATGCAACTTACAGTGCGAAAACCGTTTTAATTGCTGTAAATCTTGATTGTCTATGTTAAACAAAACATACCTATTTATGTTTCTGCCTGGTTTCGAACCAGGGGCCTTTTGCCTGTTAGGCTAACGTGATAACCACTACACTACAGAAACCTCCTCCTGATTGCCTTTGTCATCACAAGGGAATAAGGAACTCACAGTGCGAAAACCGTTTGAATTGTTGTTGTCATCAAAATGGGGGGGGGGGGTTCTTTCATAGAAAATTGTATAGTGCGATTGTGAGCAGATTGCCGTATATCTTGATTGTATGTTGCAGAGTGATTACCTGATTCAGTCCATTATTAAGCTTTCACATCCTGCCAGATCAAGCCGTCATCATGCGATTGCGAGCAGATTGCCTATGTTAAACAAAACACACCTTTTCATGTTTCTGCCTGGTTTCGAACAAGGGGCCTTTCGCGTGTGAGGCGAATGTGATAACCGCTACACTACAGAAACCTCCTTCTGATTGCCTTTGTCATCACAATGGCATATGCAACTCACAGTGCGAAAACCGTTTCAATTGCTGTTGTCATCAAAATGGGGGGGGGTTCCTTCATAGAAAATGGTAAGGTGCGATTGTGAGCAGATTGCCGTACATCTTGATTGTATGGTGCAGAGTGATTACCTGATTCAGTCCACTATTAAGCTTTTGCATCCTGCCAGGCAACTCACAGTGCGAAAACCGTTTTAATTGCTGTTGTCATCAAGATAGGGGGGTTCCTTCATAGAAAATGGTACGGTGCAGAGTGATTAATTGATTCAGTCCATTATTAAGCTTTCGCATCCTGCCAGATCAAGCCGTCATTTTGCGATTGTGAGCAGATTGCTGTACATCTTGATTGTCTAAGTTAAACAAAACACACCTATTCATGTTTCTGCCTGGTTTTGAAACAGGGACCTTTCGCGTGTGAGGCGAACGTGATAACCACTACACTACAGAAACCTCCTTCTGATTGCCTTTGTCATCACCACGGAATATGCAACTCACAGTGCGAAAACCGTTTTAATTGCTGTAAATCTTGATTGTCTATGTTAAACAAAAGATACCTATTTATGTTTCTGCCTGGTTTCGAACCAGGGACCTTTCGCGTGTGAGGCGAACGTGATAACCACTACACTACAGAAACCTCCTTCTGATTGCCTTTGTCATCACCACGGAATATGCAACTTACAGTGCGAAAACCGTTTTAATTGCTGTAAATCTTGATTGTCTATGTTAAACAAAACATACCTATTTATGTTTCTGCCTGGTTTCGAACCAGGGGGCTTTTGCGTGTTAGGCTAACGTGATAACCACTACACTACAGAAACCTCCTCCTGATTGCCTTTGTCATCACAAGGGAATAAGGAACTCACAGTGCGAAAACCGTTTGAATTGTTGTTGTCATCAAAATGGGGGGGGGGGGGTTCTTTCATAGAAAATTGTATAGTGCGATTGTGAGCAGATTGCCGTATATCTTGATTGTATGTTGCAGAGTGATTACCTGATTCAGTCCATTATTAAGCTTTCACATCCTGCCAGATCAAGCCGTCATCATGCGATTGCGAGCAGATTGCCTATGTTAAACAAAACACACCTTTTCATGTTTCTGCCTGGTTTCGAACCAGGGGCCTTTCGCGTGTGAGGCGAATGTGATAACCGCTACACTACAGAAACCTCCTTCTGATTGCCTTTGTCATCACAATGGCATATGCAACTCACAGTGCGAAAACCGTTTCAATTGCTGTTGTCATCAAAATGGGGGGGGGTTCCTTCATAGAAAATGGTAAGGTGCGATTGTGAGCAGATTGCCGTACATCTTGATTGTATGGTGCAGAGTGATTACCTGATTCAGTCCACTATTAAGCTTTTGCATCCTGCCAGGCAACTCACAGTGCGAAAACCGTTTTAATTGCTGTTGTCATCAAGATAGGGGGGTTCCTTCATAGAAAATGGTACGGTGCAGAGTGATTAATTGATTCAGTCCATTATTAAGCTTTCGCATCCTGCCAGATCAAGCCGTCATTTTGCGATTGTGAGCAGATTGCTGTACATCTTGATTGTCTAAGTTAAACAAAACACACCTATTCATGTTTCTGCCTGGTTTTGAAACAGGGACCTTTCGCGTGTGAGGCGAACGTGATAACCACTACACTACAGAAACCTCCTTCTGATTGCCTTTGTCATCACCACGGAATATGCAACTCACAGTGCGAAAACCGTTTTAATTGCTGTAAATCTTGATTGTCTATGTTAAACAAAAGATACCTATTTATGTTTCTGCCTGGTTTCGAACCAGGGACCTTTCGCGTGTGAGGCGAACGTGATAACCACTACACTACAGAAACCTCCTTCTGATTGCCTTTGTCATCACCACGGAATATGCAACTTACAGTGCGAAAACCGTTTTAATTGCTGTAAATCTTGATTGTCTATGTTAAACAAAACATACCTATTTATGTTTCTGCCTGGTTTCGAACCAGGGGCCTTTTGCGTGTTAGGCTAACGTGATAACCACTACACTACAGAAACCTCATCCTGATTGCCTTTGTCATCACAAGGGAATAAGGAACTCACAGTGCGAAAACCGTTTGAATTGTTGTTGTCATCAAAATGGGGGGGGGGGGGTTCTTTCATAGAAAATTGTATAGTGCGATTGTGAGCAGATTGCCGTATATCTTGATTGTATGTTGCAGAGTGATTACCTGATTCAGTCCATTATTAAGCTTTCACATCCTGCCAGATCAAGCCGTCATCATGCGATTGCGAGCAGATTGCCTATGTTAAACAAAACACACCTTTTCATGTTTCTGCCTGGTTTCGAACCAGGGGCCTTTCGCGTGTGAGGCGAATGTGATAACCGCTACACTACAGAAACCTCCTTCTGATTGCCTTTGTCATCACAATGGCATATGCAACTCACAGTGCGAAAACCGTTTCAATTGCTGTTGTCATCAAAATGGGGGGGGGTTCCTTCATAGAAAATGGTAAGGTGCGATTGTGAGCAGATTGCCGTACATCTTGATTGTATGGTGCAGAGTGATTACCTGATTCAGTCCACTATTAAGCTTTTGCATCCTGCCAGGCAACTCACAGTGCGAAAACCGTTTTAATTGCTGTTGTCATCAAGATAGGGGGGTTCCTTCATAGAAAATGGTACGGTGCAGAGTGATTAATTGATTCAGTCCATTATTAAGCTTTCGCATCCTGCCAGATCAAGCCGTCATTTTGCGATTGTGAGCAGATTGCTGTACATCTTGATTGTCTAAGTTAAACAAAACACACCTATTCATGTTTCTGCCTGGTTTTGAAACAGGGACCTTTCGCGTGTGAGGCGAACGTGATAACCACTACACTACAGAAACCTCCTTCTGATTGCCTTTGTCATCACCACGGAATATGCAACTCACAGTGCGAAAACCGTTTTAATTGCTGTAAATCTTGATTGTCTATGTTAAACAAAACATACCTATTCATGTTTCTGCCTGGTTTCGAACCAGGGGCCTTTTGCGTGTTAGGCTAACGTGATAACCACTACACTACAGAAACCTCGTTCTGAATGCCTTTGTCATCACCACGGAATATGCAACTCAGCTTTATTGTCTATGTTAAACAAAACACACCTTTTCATGTTTCTGCCTGGTTTCGAACCAGGGGCCTTTCGCGTGTGAGGCGAATGTGACAACCGCTACACTACAGAAACCTCCTTCTGATTGCCTTTGTCATCACAATGGCATATGCAACTCACAGTGCGAAAACCGTTTCAATTGCTGTTGTCATCAAAATGGGGGGGGGTTCCTTCATAGAAAATGGTAAGGTGCGATTGTGAGCAGATTGCCGTACATCTTGATTGTATGGTGCAGAGTGATTACCTGATTCAGTCCACTATTAAGCTTTTGCATCCTGCCAGGCAACTCACAGTGCGAAAACCGTTTTAATTGCTGTTGTCATTAAGATAGGGGGGTTCCTTCATAGAAAATGGTACGGTGCAGAGTGATTACTTGATTCAGTCCATTATTAAGCTTTCGCATCCTGCCAGATCAAGCCGTCATTTTGCGATTGTGAGCAGATTGCTGTACATCTTGATTGTCTATGTTAAACAAAACATACCTATTAATGTTTCTGCCTGGTTTCAAACCAGGGGCCTTTTGCGTGTTAGGCAAACGTGATAACCACTACACTACAGAAACCTCCTTCTGATTGCCTTTGTCATCACCACGGAATATGCAACTCAGCTTGATTGTCTATGTTAAACAAAACACACCTATTCATGTTTCTGCCTGGTTTTGAACCAGGGACCTTTCGCGTGTGAGGCGAACGTGATAACCACTACACTACAGAAACCTCCTTCTGTTTGCCTTTGTCATCACCACGGAATATGCAACTCACAGTGCAAAAACCGTTTTAATTGCTGTAAATCTTGATTGTCTATGTTAAACAAAACATACCTATTTATGTTTCTGCCTGGTTGCGAACCAGGGGTCTTTTGCGTGTTAGGCAAACGTGATAACCACTACACTACAGAAACCTCCTCCTGATTTCCTTTGTCATCACCACGGAATATGCAACTCAGCTTGATTGTCTATGTTAAACAAAACATACCTATCTATGTTTCTGCCTGGTTTTGAACCAGGGACCTTTCGCGTGTGAGGCGAACGTGATAACCACTACACTACAGAAACCTCCTCCTGATTTCCTTTGTCATCACAAGGGAATAAGGAACTCACAGTGCGAAAACCATTTGAATTGTTGTTGTCATCAAAATGGGGGGGGGGGTTCCTTCATAGAAAATTGTATAGTGCGATTGTGAGCAGATTGCCGTATATCTTGATTGTATGGTGCAGAGTGATTACCTTATTCATTAAGCTTTCGCTTCCTGCCAGATCAAGCCGTCATCATGCGATTGCGAGCAGATTGCCTATGTTAAACAAAACACATTTATTCATGTTTCTGCCTGGTTTTGAACCAGGGACCTTTCGCGTGTGAGGCGAACATGATAACCACTACACTACAGAAACCTTCTTCTGATTGCCTTTGTCATCACAATGGCATATGCAAGTCACAGTGCGAAAACCGTTTCAATTGCTGTTGTCTCTGTGAAGGTTCTCATTCATCCAGGTCAAGTTGTCTGAAGGTTGAGTCATGGCAACTGGACTTCTTCTAGTTAGTAGAAACGTTTCACCACCTATCCTGGTTGCTTCTTCAGTCTGTGGGAAGTTGGTGGAGACCACTAATTTATCCTCCAGTTGGGTTTCACTTAACACCTGTGAAGAATGGGCTCGTTATGTGAACAGAGGGGGATGTGAGGGTAGTGAGTAGGTGTGAATCCTCAACTACCGTGACTCCTCCTACAACCATTAAAGGGTCGTTAAGTGTCTCCTTTGTGGGGGACGTGTGAAGTGGCCTTGATCTTCCTGGGCATAGTTGAAAGGGCAGCATGGTAAATGCGAGACAAATTGTGTCTGAGGCCCCCACCTCTGTTGAGAGAGGGGCTGTTCACCTGGACATGTATGGCTTCTCTGACGCCTCGTTCAAACCACCTGTCTTCTCTGTCCAGAATGTGAACGTTGTTGTCATCAAATGAGTGGCCTTTGTCTTTTAAGTGGAGATACACAGCAGATACTGGTCCTGATGTGTTGTTCCTCCTATGCTGGGCCATCCTCTTGTGTAATGGCTGTTTGGTTTCACCAATGTATAGTTCCGAGCACTCTTCACTGCATTGAACTGCATATACTATGTTGCTCCTCTTGTGTTTTGGTGTCGGGTCCTTTGGATGTACAAGCTTCTGTCTGAGGGTGTTGGTGGGTTTGAAGTAGACAGGTATGTTGTAGTTTCTAAAAATCCTTTTAAGCTTTTCGGACACTCCGGCCATGTAAGGAATGACCAGGTTCTTCCGTTGGCTTTGGGTGTCAGGCTGTTCTGTTGTCCTTGTTCTGGGACGTGACGCAGCTTTGTTGAAGGCCCATCTGGGGTAGCCACAGGTCCTGAGAGCTGCCCTTAGATGCATGTTCTCCTTCGTCTTGGCTACAGTGGAAGTGGGAATGTTCTCCGCTCTGTGGTTCAGGGTCCTGATGACTCCTAGTTTGTGCTGAAGGTGGGGTGATGAGAGTCAAACAGAAGATATTGGTCTGTGTGGGTGGGTTTCCTGTAGATTTCTATTTCCAAGCCGCCGTCATTCCCTCTGATGACTGCGCAGTCCAGAAAGGCCAGTCTGTTGTTTTTGGTGTCTTCCCTGGTGAACCTGATGTTGCTGTCCACTGTATTTATGTGGTCTGTGAAGGTCTGTACCTCCTGGATCTTGATCTTCACCCAGGTGTCATCCACATATCTGAACCAATGGGTTGGGGCTGTACCTGAGAAAGAGTCAAGAGCTTTCTTCTCCACTTCATCCATATATAGGTTGGCCACAATAGGTGACACAGGGGGGGGGGGGTTCCTTCATAGAAAATGGTAAGGTGCGATTGTGAGCAGATTGCCGTACATCTTGATTGTATGGTGCAGAGTGATTACCTGATTCAGTCCACTATTAAGCTTTTGCATCCTGCCAGGCAACTCACAGTGCGAAAACCGTTTTAATTGCTGTTGTCATCAAGATGGGGGGGTTCCTTCATAGAAAATGGTACGGTGCAGAGTGATTAACTGATTCAGTCCATTATTAAGCTTTCGCATCCTGCCAGATCAAGCCGTCATCTTGCGATTGCGAGCAGATTGCTGTACATCTTGATTGTCTAAGTTAAACAAAACATACCTATTCATGTTTCTGCCTGGTTTCAAACCAGGGGCCTTTTGCGTGTTAGGCAAACGTGATAACCACTACACTACAGAAACCTCCTTCTGATTGCCTTTGTCATCACCACGGAATATGCAACTCAGCTTGATTGTCTATGTTAAACAAAACACACCTATTCATGTTTCTGCCTGGTTTTGAACCAGGGACCTTTCGCGTGTTAGGCGAACGTGATAACCACTACACTACAGAAACCTCCTTCTGATTGCCTTTGTCATCACAATGGCATATGCAATTCACAGTGCGAAAACCGTTTCAACTGTTGTTGTCATCAAGATGGGGGGGGTTCCTTCATAGAAAATGGTAAAGTGCGATTGTGAGCAGATTGCCGTACATCTTGATTGTATGGTGCAGAGTGATTACCTGATTCAGTCCATTATTAAGCTTTCGCATCCTGCCAGATCAAGCCGTCATCGTGCGATTGCGAGCAGATTGCCTATGTTAAACAAAACACACATTTTTATGTTTCTGCCTGGTTTCGAACCAGGAGCCTTTCGTGTGTGAGGCGAACGTGATAACCACTACACTACAGAAACCTCCTTCTGATTGCCTTTGTCATCACCACGGAATATGCAACTCACAGTGCGAAAACCGTTTTAATTGCTGTTGTCATCAAGATGGGGGGGTTCCTTCATAGAAAATGGTACGGTGCAGAGTGATTACTTGATTCAGTCCACTATTAAGCTTTCGCATCCTGCCAGGTCAAGGCGTCATCATGCGATTGTGAGCAGATTGCTGTACATCTTGATTGTCTATGTTAAACAAAACATACCGATTAATGTTTCTGCCTGGTTTCGAACCAGGGGCCTTTTGCATGTCAGGAAAACGTGATAACCACTACACTACAGAAACCTCCTTCTGGTTGCCTTTGTCATCACAATGGAATATGCAACTCACAGTGCGAAAACCGTTTCAATTGCTGTTGTCTTCAAGATGGAGGGGGTTCCTTCATCGAAAATGGTATGGTGCGATTGTGAGCAGATTGCCGTACATCTTGATTGTATGGTGCAGAGTGATTACTTGATTCAGTCCACTATTAAGCTTTTGCATCCTGCCAGGTCAAGGCGTCATCTTGTGATTGTGACCAGCTTGATTGTCTATGTTAAACAAATCTTACCTATTTATGTTTCTGCCTGGTTTCAAACCAGGGGCCTTTTGCGTGTTAGGCAAACGTGATAACCACTACTCCACAGAAACCTCGTTCTGATTGCCTTTGTCATCACCACGGAATATGCAACTCAGCTTGATTGTCTATGTTAAACAAAACACACCTATTCATGTTTCTGCCTGGTTTCGAACCAGGGGCCTTTCGCGTGTGAGGCTAACGTGATAACCACTACACTACAGAAACCTCCTTCTGATTGCCTTTGTCATCACCACGGAATATGCAACTTACAGTGCGAAAACCGTTTTAATTGCTGTAAATCTTGATTGTCTATGTTAAACAAAACATACCTATTTATGTTTCTGCCTGGTTTCGAAACAGGGGCCTTTTGCGTGTTAGGCTAACGTGATAACCACTACACTACAGAAACCTCCTCCTGATTGCCTTTGTCATCACAAGGGAATAAGGAACTCACAGTGCGAAAACCGTTTGAATTGTTGTTGTCATCAAAATGGGGGGGGGGGGGGGGGTTCTTTCATAGAAAATTGTATAGTGCGATTGTGAGCAGATTGCCGTATATCTTGATTGTATGTTGCAGAGTGATTACCTGATTCAGTCCATTATTAAGCTTTCACATCCTGCCAGATCAAGCCGTCATCATGCGATTGCGAGCAGATTGCCTATGTTAAACAAAACACACCTTTTCATGTTTCTGCCTGGTTTCGAACCAGGGGCCTTTCGCGTGTGAGGCGAATGTGATAACCACTACACTACAGAAACCTCCTTCTGATTGTCTTTGTCATCACAATGGCATATGCAACTCACAGTGCGAAAACCGTTTCAATTGCTGTTGTCATCAAAATGGGGGGGGGGTTCCTTCATAGAAAATGGTAAGGTGCGATTGTGAGCAGATTGCCGTACATCTTGATTGTATGGTGCAGAGTGATTACCTGATTCAGTCCACTATTAAGCTTTTGCATCCTGCCAGGCAACTCACAGTGAGAAAACCGTTTTAATTGCTGTTGTCATCAAGATAGGGGGGTTCCTTCATAGAAAATGGTACGGTGCAGAGTGATTACTTGATTCAGTCCATTATTAAGCTTTCGCATCCTGCCAGATCAAGCCGTCATTTTGCGATTGTGAGCAGATTGCTGTACATCTTGATTGTCTAAGTTAAACAAAACATACCTATTAATGTTTCTGCCTGGTTTCAAACCAGGGGCCTTTTGCGTGTTAGGCAAACGTGATAACCACTACACTACAGAAACCTCCTTCTGATTGCCTTTGTCATCACCACAGAATATGCAACTCAGCTTGATTGTCTATGTTAAACAAAACACACCTATTCATGTTTCTGCCTGGTTTTGAACCAGGGACCTTTCGCGTGTGAGGCGAACGTGATAACCACTACACTACAGAAACCTCCTTCTGATTGCCTTTGTCATCACCACGGAATATGCAACTCACAGTGCGAAAACCGTTTTAATTGCTGTAAATCTTGATTGTCTATGTTAAACAAAACACACCTATTCATGTTTCTGCCTGGTTTTGAACCAGGGACCTTTCGCGTGTGAGGCGAACGTGATAACCACTACACTACAGAAACCTCCTTCTGTTTGCCTTTGTCATCACCACGGAATATGCAACTCACAGTGCAAAAACCGTTTTAATTGCTGTAAATCTTGATTGTCTATGTTAAACAAAACATACCTATTTATGTTTCTGCCTGGTTGCGAACCAGGGGTCTTTTGCGTGTTAGGCAAACGTGATAACCACTACACTACAGAAACCTCCTCCTGATTTCCTTTGTCATCACCACGGAATATGCAACTCAGCTTGATTGTCTATGTTAAACAAAACATACCTATCTATGTTTCTGCCTGGTTTTGAACCAGGGACCTTTCGCGTGTGAGGCGAACGTGATAACCACTACACTACAGAAACCTCCTCCTGATTTCCTTTGTCATCACAAGGGAATAAGGAACTCACAGTGCGAAAACCATTTGAATTGTTGTTGTCATCAAAATGGGGGGGGGGGGGGGTTCCTTCATAGAAAATTGTATAGTGCGATTGTGAGCAGATTGCCGTATATCTTGATTGTATGGTGCAGAGTGATTACCTTATTCAGTCCATTATTAAGCTTTCGCTTCCTGCCAGATCAAGCCGTCATCATGCGATTGCGAGCAGATTGCCTATGTTAAACAAAACACATTTATTCATGTTTCTGCCTGGTTTTGAACCAGGGACCTTTCGCGTGTGAGGCGAACTTGATAACCACTACACTACAGAAACCTTCTTCTGATTGCCTTTGTCATCACAATGGCATATGCAAGTCACAGTGCGAAAACCGTTTCAATTGCTGTTGTCTCTGTGAAGGTTCTCATTCATCCAGGTCAAGTTGTCTGAAGGTTGAGTCATGGCAACTGGACTTCTTCTAGTTAGTAGAAACGTTTCACCACCTATCCTGGTTGCTTCTTCAGTCTGTGGGAAGTTGGTGGAGACCACTAATTTATCCTCCAGTTGGGTTTCACTTAACACCTGTGAAGAATGGGCTCGTTATGTGAACAGAGGGGGATGTGAGGGTAGTGAGTAGGTGTGAATCCTCAACTACCGTGACTCCTCCTACAACCATTAAAGGGTCGTTAAGTGTCTCCTTTGTGGGGGACGTGTGAAGTGGCCTTGATCTTCCTGGGCATAGTTGAAAGGGCAGCATGGTAAATGCGAGACAAATTGTGTCTGAGGCCCCCACCTCTGTTGAGAGAGGGGCTGTTCACCTGGACATGTATGGCTTCTCTGACGCCTCGTTCAAACCACCTGTCTTCTCTGTCCAGAATGTGAACGTTGTTGTCATCAAATGAGTGGCCTTTGTCTTTTAAGTGGAGATACACAGCAGATACTGGTCCTGATGTGTTGTTCCTCCTATGCTGGGCCATCCTCTTGTGTAATGGCTGTTTGGTTTCACCAATGTATAGTTCCGAGCACTCTTCACTGCATTGAACTGCATATACTATGTTGCTCCTCTTGTGTTTTGGTGTCGGGTCCTTTGGATGTACAAGCTTCTGTCTGAGGGTGTTGGTGGGTTTGAAGTAGACAGGTATGTTGTAGTTTCTAAAAATCCTTTTAAGCTTTTCGGACACTCCGGCCATGTAAGGAATGACCAGGTTCTTCCGTTGGCTTTGGGTGTCAGGCTGTTCTGTTGTCCTTGTTCTGGGACGTGACGCAGCTTTGTTGAAGGCCCATCTGGGGTAGCCACAGGTCCTGAGAGCTGCCCTTAGATGCATGTTCTCCTTCGTCTTGGCTACAGTGGAAGTGGGAATGTTCTCCGCTCTGTGGTTCAGGGTCCTGATGACTCCTAGTTTGTGCTGAAGGTGGGGTGATGAGAGTCAAACAGAAGATATTGGTCTGTGTGGGTGGGTTTCCTGTAGATTTCTATTTCCAAGCCGCCGTCATTCCCTCTGATGACTGCGCAGTCCAGAAAGGCCAGTCTGTTGTTTTTGGTGTCTTCCCTGGTGAACCTGATGTTGCTGTCCACTGTATTTATGTGGTCTGTGAAGGTCTGTACCTCCTGGATCTTGATCTTCACCCAGGTGTCATCCACATATCTGAACCAATGGGTTGGGGCTGTACCTGAGAAAGAGTCAAGAGCTTTCTTCTCCACTTCATCCATATATAGGTTGGCCACAATAGGTGACACAGGGGGGGGGGGGGTTCCTTCATAGAAAATGGTAAGGTGCGATTGTGAGCAGATTGCCGTACATCTTGATTGTATGGTGCAGAGTGATTACCTGATTCAGTCCACTATTAAGCTTTTGCATCCTGCCAGGCAACTCACAGTGCGAAAACCGTTTTAATTGCTGTTGTCATCAAGATGGGGGGGTTCCTTCATAGAAAATGGTACGGTGCAGAGTGATTAACTGATTCAGTCCATTATTAAGCTTTCGCATCCTGCCAGATCAAGCCGTCATCTTGCGATTGCGAGCAGATTGCTGTACATCTTGATTGTCTAAGTTAAACAAAACATACCTATTCATGTTTCTGCCTGGTTTCAAACCAGGGGCCTTTTGCGTGTTAGGCAAACGTGATAACCACTACACTACAGAAACCTCCTTCTGATTGCCTTTGTCATCACCAGGGAATATGCAACTCAGCTTGATTGTCTATGTTAAACAAAACACACCTATTCATGTTTCTGCCTGGTTTTGAACCAGGGACCTTTCGCGTGTGAGGCGAACGTGATAACCACTACACTACAGAAACCTCCTTCTGATTGCCTTTGTCATCAACACGGAATATGCAACTCACCGTGCGAAAACCGTTTTAATTGCTGTAAATCTTGATTGTCTATGTTAAACAAAACATACCTATTTATGTTTCTGCCTGGTTTCGAACCAGGGGCCTTTTGCGTGTTAGGCAAACGTGATAACCACTACACTACAGAAAGCTCTTTCTGATTGCCCTTGTCATCATCACGGAATATGCAACTCAGCTTGATTGTCTATGTTAAACAAAACTCACCTATTCATGTTTCTGCCTGGTTTCGAACCAGGGGCCTTTTGCGTGTTAGGCAAACGTGATAACCACTACACTACAGAAACCTCCTTCTGGTTGCCTTTGTCATCACAATAGAATATGCAACTCAGTGCGAAAACCGTTTCAATTGCTGTTGTCATCAAGATGGGGGGGTTCCTTCATAGAAAATGGTAGGGTGCAGAGTGATTACTTGATTCAATCCACTATTAAGCTTTCGCATTCTGCCAACTCAAGCCGTCATCTTGCGATTGTGAGCAGACTGACGTAAATCTTGATTGTCTATGTTAAACAAAACATACCTATCTATGTTTCTGCCTGGTTTCGAACCAGGGGCCTTTTGCGTGTTAGGCAAACGTGATAACCACTACACTACAGAAACCTCCTTCTGATTGCCTTTGTCATCACAATGGCATATGCAATTCACAGTGCGAAAACCGTTTCAACTGTTGTTGTCATCAAGATGGGGGGGGTTCCTTCATAGAAAATGGTAAAGTGCGATTGTGAGCAGATTGCCGTACATCTTGATTGTATGGTGCAGAGTGATTACCTGATTCAGTCCATTATTAAGCTTTCGCATCCTGCCAGATCAAGCCGTCATCGTGCGATTGCGAGCAGATTGCCTATGTTAAACAAAACACACATTTTTATGTTTCTGCCTGGTTTCGAACCAGGAGCCTTTCGTGTGTGAGGCGAACGTGATAACCACTACACTACAGAAACCTCCTTCTGATTGCCTTTGTCATCACCACGGAATATGCAACTCACAGTGCGAAAACCGTTTTAATTGCTGTTGTCATCAAGATGGGGGGGTTCCTTCATAGAAAATGGTACGGTGCAGAGTGATTACTTGATTCAGTCCACTATTAAGCTTTCGCATCCTGCCAGGTCAAGGCGTCATCATGCGATTGTGAGCAGATTGCTGTACATCTTGATTGTCTATGTTAAACAAAACATACCGATTAATGTTTCTGCCTGGTTTCGAACCAGGGGCCTTTTGCATGTCAGGAAAACGTGATAACCACTACACTACAGAAACCTCCTTCTGGTTGCCTTTGTCATCACAATGGAATATGCAACTCAGCTTGATTGTCTATGTTAAACAAAACACACCTTTTCATGTTTCTGCCTGGTTTCGAACCAGGGGCCTTTCGCGTGTGAGGCGAATGTGATAACCACTACACTACAGAAACCTCCTTCTGATTGCCTTTGTCATCACAATGGCATATGCAACTCACAGTGCGAAAACCGTTTCAATTGCTGTTGTCATCAAAATGGGGGGGTTCCTTCATAGAAAATGGTAAGGTGCGATTGTGAGCAGATTGCCGTACATCTTGATTGTATGGTGCAGAGTGATTACCTGATTCAGTCCACTATTAAGCTTTTGCATCCTGCCAGGCAACTCACAGTGCGAAAACCGTTTTAATTGCTGTTGTCATCAAGATGGGGGGGTTCCTTCATAGAAAATGGTACGGTGCAGAGTGATTAACTGATTCAGTCCATTATTAAGCTTTCGCATCCTGCCAGATCAAGCCGTCATCTTGCGATTGCGAGCAGATTGCCGTAAATCTTGTTTGTCTATGTTAAACAAAACATACCTATTCATGTTTCTGCCTGGTTTCGAACCAGGGGCCTTTTGCGTGTTAGGCAAACGTGATAACCACTACACTACAGAAACCTCCTTCTGATTGCCTTTGTCATCACCACGGAATATGCAACTTACAGTGCGAAAACCGTTTTAATTGCTGTAAATCTTGATTGTCTATGTTAAACAAAACATACCTATTTATGTTTCTGCCTGGTTTCGAACCAGGGGCCTTTTGCGTGTTAGGCTAACGTGATAACCACTACACTACAGAAACCTCCTCCTGATTGCCTTTGTCATCACAAGGGAATAAGGAACTCACAGTGCGAAAACCGTTTGAATTGTTGTTGTCATCAAAATGGGGGGGGGGGGGGTTCTTTCATAGAAAATTGTATAGTGCGATTGTGAGCAGATTGCCGTATATCTTAATTGTATGTTGCAGAGTGATTACCTGATTCAGTCCATTATTAAGCTTTCACATCCTGCCAGATCAAGCCGTCATCATGCGATTGCGAGCAGATTGCCTATGTTAAACAAAACACACCTTTTCATGTTTCTGCCTGGTTTCGAACCAGGGGCCTTTCGCGTGTGAGGCGAATGTGATAACCGCTACACTACAGAAACCTCCTTCTGATTGCCTTTGTCATCACAATGGCATATGCAACTCACAGTGCGAAAACCGTTTCAATTGCTGTTGTCATCAAAATGGGGGGGGGGTTCCTTCATAGAAAATGGTAAGGTGCGATTGTGAGCAGATTGCCGTACATCTTGATTGTATGGTGCAGAGTGATTACCTGATTCAGTTCACTATTAAGCTTTTGCATCCTGCCAGGCAACTCACAGTGCGAAAACCGTTTTAATTGCTGTTGTCATTAAGATAGGGGGGTTCCTTCATAGAAAATGGTACGGTGCAGAGTGATTACTTGATTCAGTCCATTATTAAGCTTTCGCATCCTGCCAGATCAAGCCGTCATTTTGCGATTGTGAGCAGATTGCTGTACATCTTGATTGTCTATGTTAAACAAAACATACCTATTAATGTTTCTGCCTGGTTTCAAACCAGGGGCCTTTTGCGTGTTAGGCAAACGTGATAACCACTACACTACAGAAAGCTCTTTCTGATTGCCCTTGTCATCATCACGGAATATGCAACTCAGCTTGATTGTCTATGTTAAACAAAACTCACCTATTCATGTTTCTGCCTGGTTTCGAACCAGGGGCCTTTTGCGTGTTAGGCAAACGTGATAACCACTACACTACAGAAACCTCCTTCTGGTTGCCTTTGTCATCACAATAGAATATGCAACTCAGTGCGAAAACCGTTTCAATTGCTGTTGTCATCAAGATGGGGGGGTTCCTTCATAGAAAATGGTAGGGTGCAGAGTGATTACTTGATTCAATCCACTATTAAGCTTTCGCATTCTGCCAACTCAAGCCGTCATCTTGCGATTGTGAGCAGACTGACGTAAATCTTGATTGTCTATGTTAAACAAAACATACCTATCTATGTTTCTGCCTGGTTTCGAACCAGGGGCCTTTTGCGTGTTAGGCAAACGTGATAACCACTACACTACAGAAACCTCCTTCTGATTGCCTTTGTCATCACAATGGCATATGCAATTCACAGTGCGAAAACCGTTTCAACTGTTGTTGTCATCAAGATGGGGGGGTTCCTTCATAGAAAATGGTAAAGTGCGATTGTGAGCAGATTGCCGTACATCTTGATTGTATGGTGCAGAGTGATTACCTGATTCAGTCCATTATTAAGCTTTCGCATCCTGCCAGATCAAGCCGTCATCGTGCGATTGCGAGCAGATTGCCTATGTTAAACAAAACACACATTTTTATGTTTCTGCCTGGTTTCGAACCAGGAGCCTTTCGTGTGTGAGGCGAACGTGATAACCACTACACTACAGAAACCTCCTTCTGCTTGCCTTTGTCATCACCACGGAATATGCAACTCACAGTGCGAAAACCGTTTTAATTGCTGTTGTCATCAAGATGGGGGGGTTCCTTCATAGAAAATGGTACGGTGCAGAGTGATTACTTGATTCAGTCCACTATTAAGCTTTCGCATCCTGCCAGGTCAAGGCGTCATCGTGCGATTGTGAGCAGATTGCTGTACATCTTGATTGTCTATGTTAAACAAAACATACCGATTAATGTTTCTGCCTGGTTTCGAACCAGGGGCCTTTCGCGTGTGAGGCGAATGTGATAACCGCTACACTACAGAAACCTCCTTCTGATTGCCTTTGTCATCACAATGGCATATGCAACTCACAGTGCGAAAACCGTTTCAATTGCTGTTGTCATCAAAATGGGGGGGGGTTCCTTCATAGAAAATGGTAAGGTGCGATTGTGAGCAGATTGCCGTACATCTTGATTGTATGGTGCAGAGTGATTACCTGATTCAGTCCACTATTAAGCTTTTGCATCCTGCCAGGCAACTCACAGTGCGAAAACCGTTTTAATTGCTGTTGTCATCAAGATAGGGGGGTTCCTTCATAGAAAATGGTACGGTGCAGAGTGATTAATTGATTCAGTCCATTATTAAGCTTTCGCATCCTGCCAGATCAAGCCGTCATTTTGCGATTGTGAGCAGATTGCTGTACATCTTGATTGTCTAAGTTAAACAAAACACACCTATTCATGTTTCTGCCTGGTTTTGAAACAGGGACCTTTCGCGTGTGAGGCGAACGTGATAACCACTACACTACAGAAACCTCCTTCTGATTGCCTTTGTCATCACCACGGAATATGCAACTCACAGTGCGAAAACCGTTTTAATTGCTGTAAATCTTGATTGTCTATGTTAAACAAAAGATACCTATTTATGTTTCTGCCTGGTTTCGAACCAGGGACCTTTCGCGTGTGAGGCGAACATGATAACCACTACACTACAGAAACCTCCTTCTGATTGCCTTTGTCATCACCACGGAATATGCAACTCACAGTGCGAAAACCGTTTTAATTGCTGTAAATCTTGATTGTCTATGTTAAACAAAACATACCTATTCATGTTTCTGCCTGGTTTCGAACCAGGGGCCTTTTGCGTGTTAGGCTAACGTGATAACCACTACACTACAGAAACCTCGTTCTGAATGCCTTTGTCATCACCACGGAATATGCAACTCAGCTTGATTGTCTATGTTAAACAAAACACACCTTTTCATGTTTCTGCCTGGTTTCGAACCAGGGGCCTTTCGCGTGTGAGGCGAATGTGATAACCACTACACTACAGAAACCTCCTTCTGATTGCCTTTGTCATCACAATGGCATATGCAACTCACAGTGCGAAAACCGTTTCAATTGCTGTTGTCATCAAAATGGGGGGGTTCCTTCATAGAAAATGGTAAGGTGCGATTGTGAGCAGATTGCCGTACATCTTGATTGTATGGTGCAGAGTGATTACCTGATTCAGTCCACTATTAAGCTTTTGCATCCTGCCAGGCAACTCACAGTGCGAAAACCGTTTTAATTGCTGTTGTCATCAAGATGGGGGGGTTCCTTCATAGAAAATGGTACGGTGCAGAGTGATTAACTGATTCAGTCCATTATTAAGCTTTCGCATCCTGCCAGATCAAGCCGTCATCTTGCGATTGCGAGCAGATTGCCGTAAATCTTGTTTGTCTATGTTAAACAAAACATACCTATTCATGTTTCTGCCTGGTTTCGAACCAGGGGCCTTTTGCGTGTTAGGCAAACGTGATAACCACTACACTACAGAAACCTCCTTCTGATTGCCTTTGTCATCACCACGGAATATGCAACTTACAGTGCGAAAACCGTTTTAATTGCTGTAAATCTTGATTGTCTATGTTAAACAAAACATACCTATTTATGTTTCTGCCTGGTTTCGAACCAGGGGCCTTTTGCGTGTTAGGCTAACGTGATAACCACTACACTACAGAAACCTCCTCCTGATTGCCTTTGTCATCACAAGGGAATAAGGAACTCACAGTGCGAAAACCGTTTGAATTGTTGTTGTCATCAAAATGGGGGGGGGGGGGTTCTTTCATAGAAAATTGTATAGTGCGATTGTGAGCAGATTGCCGTATATCTTAATTGTATGTTGCAGAGTGATTACCTGATTCAGTCCATTATTAAGCTTTCACATCCTGCCAGATCAAGCCGTCATCATGCGATTGCGAGCAGATTGCCTATGTTAAACAAAACACACCTTTTCATGTTTCTGCCTGGTTTCGAACCAGGGGCCTTTCGCGTGTGAGGCGAATGTGATAACCGCTACACTACAGAAACCTCCTTCTGATTGCCTTTGTCATCACAATGGCATATGCAACTCACAGTGCGAAACCCGTTTCAATTGCTGTTGTCATCAAAATGGGGGGGGGGGTTCCTTCATAGAAAATGGTAAGGTGCGATTGTGAGCAGATTGCCGTACATCTTGATTGTATGGTGCAGAGTGATTACCTGATTCAGTCCACTATTAAGCTTTTGCATCCTGCCAGGCAACTCACAGTGCGAAAACCGTTTTAATTGCTGTTGTCATCAAGATAGGGGGGTTCCTTCATAGAAAATGGTACGGTGCAGAGTGATTACTTGATTCAGTCCATTATTAAGCTTTCGCATCCTGCCAGATCAAGCCGTCATTTTGCGATTGCGAGCAGATTGCTGTACATCTTGATTGTCTAAGTTAAACAAAACATACCTATTAATGTTTCTGCCTGGTTTCAAACCAGGGGCCTTTTGCGTGTTAGGCAAACGTGATAACCACTACACTACAGAAACCTCCTTCTGATTGCCTTTGTCATCACCACGGAATATGCAACTCAGCTTGATTGTCTATGTTAAACAAAACACACCTATTCATGTTTCTGCCTGGTTTTGAACCAGGGACCTTTCGCGTGTGAGGCGAACGTGATAACCACTACACTACAGAAACCTCCTTCTGATTGCCTTTGTAATCACCACGGAATATGCAACTCACAGTGCGAAAACGGTTTTAATTGCTGTAAATCTTGATTGTCTATGTTAAACAAAACACACCTATTTATGTTTCTGCCTGGTTTCGAACCAGGGGCCTTTTGCGTGTTAGGCAAACGTGATAACCACTACACTAAAGAAACCTCCTCCTGATTGCCTTTGTCATCACCACGGAATATGCAACTCAGCTTGATTGTCTATGTTAAACAAAACTCACCTATTCATGTTTCTGCCTGGTTTCGAACCAGGAGCCTTTCGTGTGTGAGGCGAACGTGATAACCACTACACTACAGAAACCTCCTTCTGGTTGCCTTTGTCATCACAATAGAATATGCAACTCACAGTGCGAAAACCGTTTTAATTGCTGTTGTCATCAAGATGGGGGGGTTCCTTCATAGAAAATGGTACGGTGCAGAGTGATTACTTGATTCAATCCACTATTAAGCTTTCGCATTCTGCCAACTCAAGCCGTCATCGTGCGATTGTGAGCAGATTGCTGTACATCTTGATTGTCTATGTTAAACAAAACATACCGATTAATGTTTCTGCCTGGTTTCGAACCAGGGGCCTTTCGCGTGTGAGGCGAATGTGATAACCGCTACACTACAGAAACCTCCTTCTGATTGCCTTTGTCATCACAATGGCATATGCAACTCACAGTGCGAAAACCGTTTCAATTGCTGTTGTCATCAAAATGGGGGGGGGTTCCTTCATAGAAAATGGTAAGGTGCGATTGTGAGCAGATTGCCGTACATCTTGATTGTATGGTGCAGAGTGATTACCTGATTCAGTCCACTATTAAGCTTTTGCATCCTGCCAGGCAACTCACAGTGCGAAAACCGTTTTAATTGCTGTTGTCATCAAGATAGGGGGGTTCCTTCATAGAAAATGGTACGGTGCAGAGTGATTAATTGATTCAGTCCATTATTAAGCTTTCGCATCCTGCCAGATCAAGCCGTCATTTTGCGATTGTGAGCAGATTGCTGTACATCTTGATTGTCTAAGTTAAACAAAACACACCTATTCATGTTTCTGCCTGGTTTTGAAACAGGGACCTTTCGCGTGTGAGGCGAACGTGATAACCACTACACTACAGAAACCTCCTTCTGATTGCCTTTGTCATCACCACGGAATATGCAACTCACAGTGCGAAAACCGTTTTAATTGCTGTAAATCTTGATTGTCTATGTTAAACAAAAGATACCTATTTATGTTTCTGCCTGGTTTCGAACCAGGGACCTTTCGCGTGTGAGGCGAACATGATAACCACTACACTACAGAAACCTCCTTCTGATTGCCTTTGTCATCACCACGGAATATGCAACTCACAGTGCGAAAACCGTTTTAATTGCTGTAAATCTTGATTGTCTATGTTAAACAAAACATACCTATTCATGTTTCTGCCTGGTTTCGAACCAGGGGCCTTTTGCGTGTTAGGCTAACGTGATAACCACTACACTACAGAAACCTCGTTCTGAATGCCTTTGTCAAACAATCTTGTGATTGTGACCAGCTTGATTGTCTATGTTAAACAAATCTTACCTATTTATGTTTCTGCCTGGTTTCAAACCAGGGGCCTTTTGCGTGTTAGGCAAACGTGATAACCACTACACCACAGAAACCTCGTTCTGATTGCCTTTGTCATCACCATGGAATATGCAACTCAGCTTGATTGTCTATGTTAAACAAAACACACCTATTCATGTTTCTGCATGGTTTCGAACCAGGGGCCTTTCGCGTGTGAGGCGAACGTGATAACCACTACACTACAGAAACCTCCCTCTGATTGCCTTTGTCATCACCACGGGATATGCAACTCACAGTGCGAAAACCGTTTTAATTGCTGTAAATCTTGATTGTCTATGTTAAACAAAACATACCTATTTATGTTTCTGCCTGGTTTCGAACCAGGGGCCTTTTGCGTGTTAGGCAAACGTGATAACCACTACACTACAGAAACCTCCTCCTGATTGCCTTTGTCATCACCACGGAATATGCAACTCAGCTTGATTGTCTATGTTAAACAAAACTCACCTATTCATGTTTCTGCCTGGTTTTGAACCAGGGACCTTTCGCGTGTGAGGCGAACGTGATAACCACTACACTACAGAAACCTCCTTCTGATTGCCTTTGTCATCAACACGGAATATGCAACTCACCGTGCGAAAACCGTTTTAATTGCTGTAAATCTTGATTGTCTATGTTAAACAAAATATACCTATTTATGTTTCTGCCTGGTTTCGAACGAGGGGCCTTTTGCGTGTTAGGCAAACGTGATAACCACTACACTACAGAAAGCTCTTTCTGATTGCCCTTGTCATCATCACGGAATATGCAACTCAGCTTGATTGTCTACGTTAAACAAAAGTCACCTATTCATGTTTCTGCCTGGTTTTGAACCAGGGACCTTTCGCGTGTGAGGCGAACGTGATAACCACTACACTACAGAAACCTCCTTCTGATTGCCTTTGTCATCACCACGGGATATGCAACTCACCGTGCGAAAACCGTTTTAATTGCTGTAAATCTTGATTGTCTATGTTAAACAAACATACCTATTTATGTTTCTGCCTGGTTTCGAACCAGGGGCCTTTTACGTGTTAGGCAAACGTGATAACCACTACACTACAGAAACCTCCTCCTGATTGCCTTTGTCATCACCACGGAATATGCAACTCAGCTTGATTGTCTATGTTAAACAAAACACATCTGTTCATGTTTCTGCCGGGCACCGGGGATTCTTTAGCTAAAACGCCCTAAACCGATTCCCATTCATTTTCAATGGTAGTGCTAAACCACTACGGATGCGATATACTTCCGGCCGCTAGTATGCGCTGTCGCGCCCTTTCTGCACAAACCGGTTGTGACGTCGCCATTTCAGCTCCGGCTGCCGGAGAAGAGACGGCCTGGGCGCTCTGTGGACGTCGGTAACCGTTTGTGCTTCGCTGTTGGGGGGGGGTAGAAAAACGTTACAAGGAAACGAACAAATGACAGATTTAGTGAGGGAGTCCATTCATGGTTTCCTGAATTACGTCCGGTACCGCCGTAAAGTTTGAAGTTAACGCCGCGGATTCGGGGGGAACCGGCGATCGGTCGGTTCTTTTACCGCGGCGGCGCGTTTTGTTTTGTTTTATCTTCGCCGTACGTGGCCGGTCGCTCACCGTTTATCACGGTAACGCGGAAGCACCGCTCGATCCGCGAGTAAAAGTACGATCTGGTTACGGTTGTATTTCACTGTTTGTGATGAAAACACGCCAGACAAACGATCAAATGACTGATTATTTAAGGGAAAGTGAAGAGTAACAGTGATCCATGAAATGACTACGTGTTATTTAAGCAGAGGGCTTAGTTGTAAATGGGTGTAGGTGTTTGAAATGCATCAAACCCTTTGTCTTTGCTACTGTAGTTTAATATGTGAAAGCCTTATAGTGGCAGGGTTCAACCTTTGAGAAATAAATAGTTTGTTGTGTCAGTTTTCTCCATACATGTGTCTGTTATGTTCTTTTGCTCCATTATTATAGTTTAGCAGACTGTGTGAATGAAACAGTCAGATAGTCACATAGAAAAAGCATAAAAGGACTAGTGTTGATATTGATGTTACCCAGTAACTCCACACGCATCACCGTGTTGTAATAACATTACATATTTATGTATATATTAAAGTATTTCCTATCCCAACAGGTGAAAACAAACCGTTTGTGTTCTGCAGGATCCCTCTGATGCAGCCAGGCTCATTAAAGACAACCCCACTTTGTAAGATCTGCGCCTGTGAAGGAAGAGCTGGTCAGACTAAATGCCCTTGCTGTGGTGCGTCAGAGAGGAGGGGATGCAACGGATGACCAGCCAGTTGTTTTTGGTTCCTGTGCCAAACACACCTGGTGAAACATCTGGGACAGCAGGAATGATGGCTACGCAGCCTTCATACTTAGGAAAAGCTGTGGTCCTGGAACAAAGATGCACAAGCTGCAGCAATACTTGCAAAACAAGCAGCACACGCCTCAGTGATGACACATCCTTCACATGATCCCAAGGAAGCCACGGGTGGGTCTTGAGTTTTTAAAATGATATCATTTCTGTTTTCTCTGGTAGAAGTGCAAGATATTTGAGTACACAAAGACGTCACAGCTAAATGTCTCTGTGTCACAGAGATGGATAAGGACGAAGAGCTGGAGGGGGCGATGCTCAGTACTTCTCCCTCAAAACAATCTTCACACAACAGTAAGTCAACATTTATTTTAATTTAGAAAATTACAGTTCAGCTCAAGTGAAGTCTTTTTATTGCAAACAAACACTCTATCTGTTACTTGTTTCAACTTCGCTGCTGCTGGTGTTGCTGCTGCACCTGTAACCTCCAGACAATCAAAGGCTTCAAGAGAAGAAAGATGAAATATGTTGCACGAATCGTCATCTTTGGGATAATTAGCTGCTCTCCCACCGAAGCATGAGTTCTATCTTCTGGTTCTGTTTGTCGTCCTAGTGACTATAAATCTGTTCATCGCTTCATGGGGGTAAGTATTAATCTCCTTATGTGGTTGAAATGATGAAGTGTGAACTGCTTTGAATACTAACACGTGATGACATGTGTTTGCTGTGTCCCACGTTACTTTCCCTGCTCACGTTTAATTGTAATAGTTGTCACAATTTAATATTCATTCATTTAATATTAAATTCCATTAAAATGTAAATGTTATTCATGTATTTTATCCTACTTTTTAGCTCATTTATTGAAATGTTAGTGTCCTATTCATGTGTTACAGATAAACCATTGATTAATTATATTTTTTCATTCTTGTCATCCAGTCAGTCCACCTGAAAAGACGCCTGTGCCACTTCTGAAACAGTTCATGTTTCTTGTGCCAGAAGAACCAGGTGAGCAGTTGCGTTTCAAAACATATTTCTTTAATGGACAACATTGTACATTCTGGTCACACGAACAAAACATTTGGCTAGAAGCATAAATATAAATAAATAAAAATATAAATGGGCCGGCATTGTTCTGCTGTGCAGCTTTTGGTCTTAACTACAGCCCAAGGGCCAAATGTCATCCATGTTTCTCTGTTTTGTTGTAATTAATAAAACTTTCTGGGTTTGTAGAGACACATTCTTCTCCAGAGACGTCTGCAGTGACTGGTCAACCTCTGCTGCAGCCTCCATCTGCAAAGAGAGCACAAAGTAAGTGTTAAAATAGTTGATTTGGTTGTGCACATGTTAAAGAGGTAAACTCAAGTCTCACACTCTTCTTGTCATTGTTGTAATTTTACTAGGCCATCACCATCTGCCCCCAGAGAAAAAGAACTGAGCCTCGGTCCACAGGACGCACGTGTCGCTTTTGTAACATGGAACTGAAACAGGCCCAAACAGCCTCCACATTCACACCGGCTTTCCTGGAAAGTACGTTTACTGCTGTTGAGATGCTCTGAAAATCCCAGCTCTGTACGTTTGTTTAATGATGAGGAGAAACGGCTGATGAATTCAATCTGACTTTTATTTGGCACTTGAAGAATAATTGTACAGGCCTTGGTCAGTCTGTCTCTATTCCATACAGCATATATTCAGGGCACGAAGTCTGACGCTGTCTGTCCCTCGACCCACACTTTTATACTAGACAGAGCATCTTTCAGTTGTGAAACAGGATCCTGATGACGTGGTCTGGTGTTCGTCTCCATGGATGCTCTACGTCCCCTCGGTGGTCACAGTTGCTGTGTGGCCCCGTGTTCTGTGGATTTAATCACATCTCCTTCTACACACATTCACCCATTGTTCGGTCATGTTTCACTTACATGCAACTCGTCTGCTCTTGTCCTAACATCCTGCTCTCCACATATTGTTTAATGAACTGTGACTGGCTGTTCTACTCTACTACTCTCTAAACTTGATGTGATTTAAACTGTACTTTAATTCAGCTTGTTCTGTTTTCTGCCTGCATCCTACTATCTAAGCTCTTAACTATTTACATTCCTTCACTGCCTTGTCTTATCATTTTATAAAGAAAAAGGCATAAAGAGGATTGTAATATTGTATTGATATTGTATTGCTTTCATGTATGTATGTATGTATAAGTTTGATTATGTTCATTAAACAGTTTACATGAATATTGTCTCTAAATCTCCTTATAAATGAATGGTGTATTTGACATGCTAATAGTACTGCTACTAATCATAAAAAAGGTAAAACAATTACATTTTGTGTAAGTTTACACCAAGCCAGCTGTTAAAACATTAGAATTTATCAATTACCTTTAATCATGTCGCACAAACTCTGCCTTGACTGGGAATCGAACCGGGATACAGGGAGCAGTTCAGCACCCTGGAGAGAGAGAGAAAATGCTGCAATTTGATTGGATGAAAGTCTGTGCTGTAAATCTTGATTGTCTATGTTAAACAAACATACCTATTTATGTTTCTGCCTGGTTTCGAACCAGGGGCCTTTTGCGTGTTAGGCAAACGTGATAACCACTACACTACAGAAACCTCCTCCTGATTGCCTTTGTCATCACCACGGAATATGCAACTCACCGTGCGAAAACCGTTTTAATTGCTGTAAATCTTGATTGTCTATGTTAAACAAAACATACCTATTAATGTTTCTGCCTGGTTTCGAACCATTACCTTCTGCGTGTTAGGCAAACGTGATAACCACTACACTACAGAAAGCTCTTTCTGATTGCCCTTGTCATCATTATGGAATATGCAACTCAGCTTGATTGTCTATGTTAAACAAAACTCACCTATTCATGTTTCTGCCTGGTTTCGAACCAGGGGCCTTTTGCGTGTTAGGCAAACGTGATAACCACTACACTACAGAAACCTCCTTCTGGTTGCCTTTGTCATCACAATAGAATATGCAACTCACCGTGCGAAAACCGTTTTAATTGCTGTAAATCTTGATTGTCTATGTTAAACAAAACATACCTATTAAGGTTTCTGCCTGGTTTCGAACCATTGCCTTCTGCGTGTTAGGCAAACGTGATAACCACTACACTACAGAAAGCTCTTTCTGATTGCCCTTGTCATCATTATGGAATATGCAACTCAGCTTGATTGTCTATGTTAAGCAAAACTCACCTATTCATGTTTCTGCCTGGTTTTGAACCAGGGACCTTTCGCATGTGAGGCGAACGTGATAACCACTACACTACAGAAACCTCCTTCTGATTGCCCTTGTCATCATCACGGAATATGCAAGTCCAGCTTGATTGTCTATGTTAAACAAAATATACCTATTTATGTTTCTGCCTGGTTTTGAACCAGGGATCTTTCGCATGTGAGGCTAACATGATAACCACTACACTACAGAAACCTCCTTCTGATTGCCTTTGTCATCACCACGGAATATGCAACTCACAGTGCGAAAACCGTTTTAATTGCTGTAAATGTTGATTGTCTATGTTAAACAAAACATACCTATTTATGTTTCTGCCTGGTTTCGAACCAGGGGCCTTTTGCGTGTTAGGCAAACGGGATAACTACTACACTACAGAAACCTCCTCCTGATTTCCTTTGTCATCACCACGGAATATGCAACTCAGCTTGATTGTCTATGTTAAACAAAACACACCTATTCATGTTTCTGCCTGGTTTTGAACCAGGGACCTTTCGCGTGTGAGGCGAATGTGATAACCACTACACTACAGAAACCTCCTTCTGATTGCCTTTGTCATCACCACGGAATATGCAACTCACAGTGCGAAAACCGTTTTAATTGCTGTAAATCTTGATTGTCTATGTTAAACAAAACATACCTATTTATGTTTCTGCCTGGTTTCGAACCAGGGGCCTTTTGCGTGTTAGGCAAACGTGATAACCACTACACTACAGAAACCTCGTTCTGATTGCCTTTGTCATCACCACGGAATATGCAACTCTGCTTGATTGTCTATGTTAAACAAAACACACCTATTCATGTTTCTGCCTGGTTTCGAACCAGGGGCCTTTCGCGTGTGAGGCGAACGTGATAACCACTACACTACAGAAACCTCCTTCTGATTGCCTTTGTCATCACCACGGAATATGCAACTCACAGTGCGAAAACCGTTTTAATTGCTGTAAATGTTGATTGTCTATGTTAAACAAAACATACCTATTTATGTTTCTGCCTGGTTTCGAACCAGGGGCCTTTTGCGTGTTAGGCAAACGTGATAACCACTACACTACAGAAACCTCGTTCTGATTGCCTTTGTCATCACCACGGAATATGCAACTCTGCTTGATTGTCTATGTTAAACAAAACACACCTATTCATGTTTCTGCCTGGTTTCGAACCAGGGGCCTTTCGCGTGTGAGGCGAACGTGATAACCACTACACTACAGAAACCTCCTTCTGATTGCCTTTGTCATCACCACGGAATATGCAACTCACAGTGCGAAAACCGTTTTAATTGCTGTAAATGTTGATTGTCTATGTTAAACAAAACATACCTATTTATGTTTCTGCCTGGTTTCGAACCAGGGGCCTTTTGCGTGTTAGGCAAACGTGATAACCACTACACTACAGAAACCTCATTCTGTTTGCCTTTGTCATCACCACGGAATATGCAACTCACAGTGCGAAAACCGTTTTAATTGCTGTAAATGTTGATTGTCTATGTTAAACAAAACATACCTATTTATGTTTCTGCCTGGTTTCGAACCAGGGGCCTTTTGCGTGTTAGGCAAACGTGATAACCACTACACTACAGAAACCTCGTTCTGATTGCCTTTGTCATCACCACGGAATATGCAACTCTGCTTGATTGTCTATGTTAAACAAAACACACCTATTCATGTTTCTGCCTGGTTTCGAACCAGGGGCCTTTCGCGTGTGAGGCGAACGTGATAACCACTACACTACAGAAACCTCCTTCTGATTGCCTTTGTCATCACCACGGAATATGCAACTCACAGTGCGAAAACCGTTTTAATTGCTGTAAATGTTGATTGTCTATGTTAAACAAAACATACCTATTTATGTTTCTGCCTGGTTTCGAACCAGGGGCCTTTTGCGTGTTAGGCAAATGTGATAACCACTACACTACAGAAACCTCGTTCTGTTTGCCTTTGTCATCACCACGGAATATGCAACTCAGCTTGATTGTCTATGTTAAACAAAACACACCTATTCATGTTTCTGCCTGGTTTCGAACCAGGGGCCTTTCGCGTGTGAGGCTAACGTGATAACCACTACACTACAGAAACCTCCTTCTGATTGCCTTTGTCATCACCATGGAATATGCAACTCACAGTGCGAAAACCGTTTTAATTGCTGTAAATCTTGATTGTCTATGTTAAACAAAACATACCTATTTATGTTTCTGCCTGGTTTCGAACCAGGGGCCTTTTCCGTGTTAGGCAAACGTGATAACTACTACACTACAGAAACCTCCTCCTGATTTCCTTTGTCATCACCACGGAATATGCAACTCAGCTTGATTGTCTATGTTAAACAAAACATACCTATTCATGTTTCTGCCTGGTTTCGAACCAGGGGCCTTGTGCGTGTTAGGCAAACGTGATAACCACTACACTACAGAAACCTCCTCCTGATTGCCTTTGTCATCACCACGGAATATGCAACTCAGCTTGATTGTCTATGTTAAACAAAACACACCTATTCATGTTTCTGCCTGGCTTTGAACCAGGGACCTTTCGCGTGTAAGGCAGTGTGATAACCACTACACTACAGAAACCTCCTTCTGATTGCCTTTGTCATCACCACGGAATATGCAACTCACAGTGCGAAAACCATTTTAATTGCTGTAAATCTTGATTGTCTATGTTAAACAAAACAAACCTATTTATGTTTCTGCCTGGTTTCAAACCAGGGGCCTTTTGCGTGTTAGGCAAACGTGATAACCACTACACTACAGAGACCTCCTTCTGATTGCCTTTGTCATCACCACGGAATATGCAACTCACAGTGCGAAAACCGTTTTAATTGCTGTAAATGTTGATTGTCTATGTTAAACAAAACATACCTATTTATGTTTCTGCCTGGTTTCGAACCAGGGGCCTTTTGCGTGTTAGGCAAACGTGATAACCACTACACTACAGAAACCTCCTCCTGATTGCCTTTGTCATCACCACGGAATATGCAACTCAGCTTGATTGTCTATGTTAAGCAAAACACACCTATTCATGTTTCTGCCTGGTTTTGAACCACGGACCTTTCGCGTGTGAGGCGAACGTGATAACCACTACACTACAGAAACCTCCTTCAGGTTGCCTTTGTCATCACAATGGCATATGCAACTCACAGTGCGAAAACCATTTCAATTGTTGTTGTCATCAAGATGGAGGGGGTTACTTCATAGAAAATGGTACGGTGCAGAGTGATTACCTGATTGAGTCCAAAATCAAGCTTTCGCATCCTGCCAGGTCAAGGCGTCATCTTGCGATTGTGAGCAGATTGCCGTACAACTTGATTGTATGGTGCAGAGTGATTACCTGATTCAGTACACTATGAAGCTTTCGCATCATGCCACGTCAAGCCGTCATCTTGCGAACGTGAGCAGATTGTTGTGCGTGTCTGTTGCATACTTTACAAAACATACCTATGCATGTTTCTGCCTGGTTTCGAACTAGGGACTTTCCGCGTGTGAGGCGAACGTGATTACCACTACACTACCAAAATGTGTACATTGCCGTCTTGTTGTCATAGTACCTCATCTTTTCAATACATTTACAGACATTTGAACTGTTTTCGTCAACAAGATGTGGTGGTTTTTGGATAGAAAAACGGTTTGGTGCAGTCAAAATACCTGATTCAGTCCCTTGAGAAAGTGCAATTTCTATGTTGCAACGGCTGGATAAAACTTGTGAAAGAGTATTCTTGATATCGTATTGGCTAGACAGAGCGCTAGCTACTTGTCTACATCTGACAAAAGTTGAGACATCATTTTTCTGTCTGGTTTTGAACCAGTGGCTTTTTGCGTGTTACATTTCACTCAAACTGCTGAGTGTGTGTGTTCTCTCTCTCTCTTTGTAGTGTGGAGTGAATGGTTGGATGAGCATGTCATCATAAGACCCACACGTGTCACTGTTGGATGGCTGCAGCATCATCTGAGGTCACTTCAGCCAACTGGTCTTCTAGATAAAGTGTGTTTTAGAGCTTGAGAGCTCAGACGGTAATCCGACGTCAAGCTCACTTTCATGCATTTTGTTTGCCAACAGAACATCAGAAAGAACGGGCTTTGAAACGCGAGGTTGGACACTTTTCTTTTGCAGGAAGATGAGACACATAAAGTATCTCTGTTTTCCTCTGGTTTTGCGCTTTCACCATCCAGTACTGTTTAACTTGTGAAACTGAAATAACAATAAAAGGGAAAACATAGCATGCATAATCTTCTGAACATAGTTATGCTATGTATGAGCAGTAAGTACAACATAGACTTAGCAATACACTTGCTGGGTGCCTACATTGAAACATGACAAACAAAGATGACTTAGAACAACCAAAAAGATTACTCACAAGCATAACCTCTGCAAGGCACCACACAGATAGAAAGAATGAGAGGGCAACACCCGAACACAGTCCGCACACCACACACAGGTTAAATGGCTGAACACAACATGTTCTTCGATGTCGTGCTTGCAAGCTTCTCCAAACATAAATGTGGCCACAAAGTGTCACTAAAGACCCCCCTACAAAAACATAACGTGACACCATGTGTTTGATCAACAGAGCCTTCAATTTATATAAATATTTTTCTTTGTTTATATTTCATAAAGTCAAACAGCCCGAGACACTGTTGAAGATACCACCACAGTGAAGTCGTCCGTCTTAGGAACCTCATATGCTGTGGCTGACAAAGACAAAGTTATTATGTTTTTAAGGAAAAACTGAAGGAACTACTCAATGAAAGCCAAGTTCTATCCCGTGTGACCAGGTAATTTCAAATTACAATTACAATTGCAAGATGTGAAAAGCATCTGGCCACTACAGTTGTTGGAGTCATCATACTTGTTAATGCCATGGATGACCGATAATGTAAGTGAAAGAACAAATAGTTGCTTCTAAAAAAAAAAGAAAAATGGGTGGATCACCAGCTGAACTTTTTAAATTAATTTAGTATTTTCCCGTCAAATTATTTTTCTTTCAGGCTGTCAACATCCAAACAGCGCAGTTGGCCCAAGAACGTGGGGTATTAGATTCAGTCAACTCATAATGTCACATGTCTCTTACAAGCATTCATGACAACCTTTGTGCAATGTCTTTTAACAGTTTGCATCATTGGCTACATTTGAATCATTCTGTGGCATCGAGCATGGGAAAAAGTGGAAGTGTCAGTGGTTAAGCACATACCTGTATGCCCTTTATATTATATTCACATAAGCATCATCACCCACAGCATGTACTGCATTGTATCTGATGTGGCTGTGTTTGCGTGTTACAGGTGTCAGACAAAACATTTGTACCACGGATAGTCGGCCATTCCTCCCCAGAAACTGGGAACCATTTCATTCTATGGGTGAGAGGTTTTATGACACACTACTTCCCCACTCACTTAACATTTAGAGCACTATAAATGATGAAGACATGGCACTTCTCAAGTAAGTGGCGCCTAATTTAAAACAGAACATTTTTAATTTGTACACCATTTTGTTGATATGATCACTCACCACTACTCTATGAGTTTGTAAAAAGTTCTGTATATACAATAAAATGTATTCTTTCACACTAGGCTGCAGAAAAGGAGTCCAAAAAACATAAATGTGACAGCTGGGGCTCTGACACTGAATCCACAGAACCCTCCATTTGCATCATGCTGCCAAAGCTCTGGAACATTTGACAAACAAGGTTACAATAAACATTCTTCTAATAGTTAAGACTTAATACACCAACATTGGGTTAATTTTCATTAAACAGGACCTCCCTCAAACCTATGAAGACATTTCAAAGCTGGATAAGGAGGAAGCCAGACTGAATCATGAAGAGTCAAAAAGGCAAGACTCCAGCAGTCACTGCCTGGCCTTGAAAATTAAACAATTGAGTGTTGTTTATTCCAACGAGCCACCGGTAAAAGTTGGTATGTGCAAGCTAAATAATAAAGTTTTTTGAACATGTACTGTATATTCACATTGCTGTTATTGCTGCATGTTGTAAGATCACAAAGTCCAGACAAGACCTAAAAATATTTTTTGCTAGATTCCTGTCCCTATTCTTTTTTTAGTGTTTTCCATAGCAGCAGACAGGACTATACGTGGTTGCAATTTGGAGCTTGCAAAAACTGGCTGCATTTTGAGTGTGCCGGTGAGAAAGGTGACTGGTCAAAGAAGGACTTTTGCTGTGGATGTAATGTGACCTCTGACATGTGAGACAATTCTTCACTAAATCATAAAAAATCTTGACAGTCTGATATACAGGCATATATCAGTTAAATGTTGAACAGATTCCACTCTGTTGAAGCTGATGAAGTCCAAAGTGATGCAGACATACAAAAAAGGAAAAACTAGAAAACATATAATAAGTGCCTGATAAGTCGACATATGAGTCATGAAATAAAAGTTTAAGAGCAAACTGAAATTTCTATTACAGGATATAGTAAGAAAACTGCAGTCTGGGAGTTACTCTCCAACAAACAAAGGGTTTGACCCATCCCTGAGAGCGCACTACAAGGAACATCGCACCATCTTCTCTGATGACAAGGTGAGACATGGCTTGTCAATGTTTGGAGGTTTCCTTGGCCAGTATACATTAGTGACTGGTATTTCCACAGACAGAGGAGATTATAATCCTGACCTGGCAAGGGGAATTGAACTGTATGCTTTAATTACTGAAGTCATTCTTCCAGAGGTACAATATACTTTTGCTCTATAGTCTCAATTATGTAGAAAAATATTCAGGTAATAAAAAGTTATGATAAAAGTGTAGTTTATACTAACAACTACAGATATTACACGACCATCAGACATTGGTGTTATGCGTTTCAAATTTTACTACTGAACCATTAAATCTATAACACTTACCTTGGCATAGGATGAAATATGGCATATTTTCATGCAGAGTGTGAGATTCAGTAGCCTGTACTGTATGTCATCATAAGAATCAGTCATTCTGAAAGGGCTGCCTACATGGAAAAGGATAGGTAAATGTATTTTAATAAAAACAAGGTAGCTGATAATTGCTGCTGTGCTGTATTTATACATTTCTTGGTTTGTCTTCAAAGCTGCAGACAAAGATGATACTGCAGCTACAAGCAAGGATGAAACTGAGGTAATAAAACTTCTTTGTCATCATATGCACTGCACTTGTGCAATACAAGTAGTCTGAACAGGTTCTAATTATGTAGGCAATGACAACAATGTGTGGTGGTGTAAAAACACAGTATTTGATGGAACTTCAATTACCCCAAATCCTAAACTGGGACGATCAAGAGCAGAAACAAGCCCTAGAAGAACTGCGCAGTTGGGAAGACGATATGGACGACGACTCACCGGCTGGACTTTTCACATTTGTTTTTGAAAAAAATAAATATTATGACATGTTCCTTGATAATATTGCCGACCAAAAACAACTAAATGTGTTTGCTAAATTTGAAAAACATTAAGACATCATCTGTTTAGACAAGCTGTTCTGGTCAAATGTTCAGAAACATCAGTGTAATTGTCTGCATATCTGCATTTTGTTAACTATATTATAGTGGCCAAGCCTACACTCAACGCCACTGAGATGCTGCTAAATGGGAAACTGTAGTTGACGCGCTTTTGTTTGAATTTATTACAGTCCACCTTATTTCTCAGTTGAAAATTACATTTTATTCTCACCACAGATTGACCAGTCTTATGGATAAATGGTGATATGTGTCCATACAAGTTCTTTTATTCCCCGAAGTTGAGTGAAGCTGAGTTGAGCGATGCGATGCGATGCGTAGCGTAGCGGTCCAAAACTGTTTGTCCTCCGTGTAGCAACACCTGGTTGCCTGTTACAGTTTTTCTCAAATGCTAAAACACATTTCACAAACGTTTCCTCCATGTTCCCCAATGTCTAAACCCAACACCCTTTTCTAAAGCTACATAAAGCCAACCACACCTTCTCACTTCAAAACTCAAACTTTCACACCAAAAGAGAAGCTCGAAGCTTTCAAAAATGTAAACACTATAAACATCATTACACACTACAGCAAAACAATTGAAAACACAATGCTCAGTTTGTGAGAAAGTTCTTTGTTTCATAACTGCCAGTGCATATTTTTAGAAACTTTACAGTAATGGATGTTCTTAGATCTCTGCAGAGGATTAGGCTTTTAGATTGAAGAGTATAAATCTATAGTAAATTCTGCATGTACCCTACTGTAACACAACTCAATGCAAACACAGAATCTATTGCACACAACATTACTCTTGAAAACATGATCAGGGTGTGAAGTTTTTTATTTACTTCACACCAAACGCACCCCACAATCACTGTCGCTGAGCTGCATCGGGCCACATCACCTCATCCACATCGCAGGCTATATGGTCTCTTGCCAGGCAGCGCGGGAAAAACGCCCTTGGACGGCCTCCACTGGGATGTAAATACAGGCCAGCTCCGTTGCCCTTAGGAGGTTCTCTCTAGTGTATGGTTGTCTGTCATAAATCTTCCATGTCCATGATGAGGAGAACTCCTCTATAGGGTTCAGGAAAGGGGAGTAGGGTGGCAGACAGATGTTTAAAAAGTGGTTACTGTTGATGGTGAACCTCTCTCTGATTTGGTTTGCTCTGTGTAAGCTTACATTGTCCCAAATGATCACATAAATGTGATGTGCAGACCCAGGATGGTGTTGTTTTTGGTCCAGGACGATGTCTTTTAGCTCCTTCAGGAAGGTGAGGAGACGTTGGCTGTTGTAAGACCCAAGGACAGCATGCCGGTGGACGGACTCTTAGTCCTGCTTCAGCCATTATCATGCCATGGTCAGTGACTGTTGCTCGCATCTCGTCCGTAATGATGGTGTGAGGTTGTGTTGTTCTCCCTCCTGGACCTTCTCCTCTTCCTCGTTGGCCTGCTCCTCATCTTCCATGGCCAACTCTTCTCCCTCCTCTGACTCGAATTCCTCTTCCTCTGACTCTGCCTTCATCCATTGTGTTTGTTTGGAATCTTCAGCAAACTGTGCTCTCTGAACTTGCTTTTATAGATGTGGTCACAGCATTAGCAACAAGTGTCTTCAATTTCGAGTTGTTGTGTGTAATACATGACGCCAGGTGTTTTCATTGTGTTCAAATATTGCTGACGGTGCCAAGCATTTTGCATCACATGAGCTTTCATTTGAAAACATGAACAGAGTTCTTTTGAAACTTGTGTTTTAGCAAAGAAAAATGTGTTAAGATTTATGAGAACGGAGGATTTTGTTTTGTGAATTGTGTCTTCATGTGAAATGTGTTTATGGTATTGGGAAATGATGGGTAGATTTAGTAAATGTGTTTAGACAACTGGTCATTTGGTTTAGAGGATTGGCTTTTGTGTTTTAGCATTTGGGAAAAACTGTAATGGTTCCCACCTTTATAGTGTATCACCAATTACAAACACCGACCCCTAGTGGATACAAACGTTAATTACAACATAACGTAAACAACTCAAATGGCTCCTACACACCGGCCCCTAATTGTTTAGCTACTGAGAAACAATTCCTATTAAACAAAATTAAGGAGCCATAATTCAAATATTACAATGCAATAGGACATAATACTTAACTAAACAGCTGCCTCATGCAGTAAGCAAAGTTTAGTCACAGGTCTATCAATTACATTAGTCTTTGTCTGTAAACACACAGACCGAACAAGTCCTTTCTTATCCTTGAAGACCTCCAAGATTCTTCCAAGTGGCCAGGAGCCCAGTGGCGTGGTAGCGTCCATTATGATCACTATGTCACCAGGGTTAAGATTTCTTCTCTTTTGGTTCCATTTTTGTCTTTCCTGTAATAAAGGTAAGTACTCACGTACCCATCGTTTCCAAAAAAAGATCAGCAATGTACTGCACCTGCCTCCATCTTCTCTTTATATAGAGATCATGTGGCTCGAACAATCCAGGAGGTAAGGCTGGCCTTCCTTTCATAAGGAGAATATGATTGGGAGTAAGTGGTTCCAGGTCATTTGGATCATCAGACAGTTTTGTGATAGGTCGATCATTTAAAATAGCTTCCACTTCACACATAACTGTACGAAGTCTGTCATCATCTAGTTTCTGTTTTTGAAGAACTGAACCGAGAACCTTTTTTACCATGCGGACTAAACGTTCCCAGACACCACCATGATGAGACCCAGCAGGAGGATTGAAAATCCACCTGACACCTTCCCTTTGCAAAGCTCCTAGAATTTGTCTATGCTTCAGGGATGCAAGAGCTTCCCTTAGCTCTCTCTCTGCTCCTACAAAATTGGTGCCATTGTCTGAAAAAATGCCCTGCTTGCCAGACAGGTAAATATTACCCCATAGCACTTTGCAGTGCCACGTCCCTTCTTTACTTCGATAGGTCCAAAATAATCAACACCAGTGTTGGTAAATGGAGGGAGATCAGGAAGTATCCTTTCCTTTGGCAAATCTGACATTTTTTGCTCTCCCATTCTTCCATTGTAACATCTACAGAAGCCACATTCAGTTATTATTTTCCTCACTGCTGAGTTGGCGTTTGTGATCCAGTACTTTCTTCTCAGAGTGGCAAGCGTATGTTTCGACCACTATGACCAAGATGTTGGTGAATGTGCTTCAAGATGAGAGAAGATACATGTTGATGCTTAGAGAGTATCAGTGGGTGTTTGCTTTCTTCTGGCAAAGAACCTCTTATCAGCCTTCCTCCCACTCTCAGGAGTCCATCATCCAAATAAGGATCGAACCTGTAAATGACACTCTGTCTGCTCACTGTAGATCTCCCAGATGACAATGCAGCGATTTCCTTCTGAAATTGCTGTTGCTGGCAGTAGCGAACGATAGCCAGTTCTGCCTCCAACAGATCGTCTACAGACAGGGCTGACGTTTTTAGAACGACTGTACCTCTTTGTGTGTTTTGCTGTGAATCAGAGCTGTCCAGTGTCTGATCATCAGCTTCAGAAGTCTTCATCTCCTCTTTCCTCCGACTCATCTCCAATAGAATCCTTTTCAGTTTAAGGAGCCATGCAACAGCTATCTTGAGTCTCATCCAATCTGAGAAGTAAGATATTAGCTGTCCAGTGGCATCAAGGGAGTCCTTTACATGAATCATATTTACCACTGCTTCTCTCTTGACCTCTGAGTCATCCGTTTCACTTATAGCCTCCACTGAGTTTGCTGGCCAGTCCCTTTCTGGCTTCCACAGAAAGTCTGGACCATTAAGCCACCTGTTGCTAAGTATAAAGTCTCCAGTATTTGCACCTCTGGATGCAACATCCGCCGGGTTATCTTTAGAACACACATACCGCTATTGTGAAGTTCTTGTTGCTCCTCTGATGAAGAAAACGCTGTTAGACACAAAGGTATGAAAACGCTTGTCCTCATTCTTTATGTATTTTAACACAGAGGTACTGTCAGTCCAAAAGACTGACTCTTGTAGCTGAAGCTGCAATTCTGCCTTAAGCATGAGGTCAACCTTAACAGCCAGCACAGCAGCTGTCAGTTCTAAGCGAGGAATGGTGATGGTCTTTAATGGTGTAACTCTGGCTTTGCCTAACAAGAACGCAATGTGGACATCAGCTTGGCCATTCGGCATCCTCAGGAATGTGACTGTTCCATATCCGAATTCGCTGGCATCTGAAAAATGATGCAGCTGCATATGTATAAGGTGTCTGAACTCCTTAGGCTTAATGCATCTTTCAACCTTAAATGCAGCCAACATGTCCAAGTCCTTTAACCACCGGGTCCACTGGTGCATGATGTCATGAGGTATGATCTCATCCCAACCTAGGTTTCTTCTACATAATTCTTGCAGCATGATTTTTGCAGGTAGTACAATTGGTGCAAGAAACCCAAGAGGATCATATACTGAGCTGGATACTGACAACAATCTGCACCTGGTGTGAGGCCACGAACTGAGCTCCATTTTAAACTTGAATGAATCAGTCTTGATACACCACTGCAATCCAGGAGCTCTCTCAACAGGAAGCTTTTCCCAATAAAGATGAAGTTCTTTTAGATCTTTAGCTCTAGCTTCTTCTGGAATACTTTGCAACACGATCCTACTGTTGCTTGTGCATTTTGTCAGGGTGAAGCCTCCTTTCTGACAAAGAGCAGAAAGATTTTTGACCATAAGAACAGCTTCTTTTTCAGAGCCTACGCTCTTTAGACAATCACCAACGTAGAAGTTCTTCTGGACTGTTTGAGCAACCTCTGATGGAAAGTCAGGCTGATTGTCCTCTGCTGTTTTTCTTAGTGCAAAGCTTGCACATCTCGGGGAAGAGACAGCACCAAACAAGTGAACAGTCATTCGATATTGGGCCACCTCTTTAGACAAATCTCCCTCAGGCCACCACACAAAGCGAAGGAAATCTCTGTCTTCTTTTGCCACTTTCACCTGGTGGAACATTGCTTGTATGTCTCCCATAACTGCCGCAGATCCTTGTCTGAATCTAAGTAAGACTCCAAGCAACGTACTGGTGAGGTTGGGACCTTGCAAAAGCTGTTGATTTAACGAGGTTCCTTTGTATGCTGCTGCACAGTCAAACACCACACGTAGAGTCTTCTTTCTAGGATGATACACTCCATGATGAGGAATATACCACAACTTGCCAGATTCACAGCCCAGCTGCTGTGGAGGTGCCTTTTCTGCATAACCCTTTTTAATGACATCATTAGGACATGCAGCATACTCCTGATAATACCGTTCATTGTTGAGGAACTTTCTTTCCAAGCCCAGTAACCTTTGCTTTGCCACTGAAAAGTTGTTCGGCAGAGATATGTTACTTCGTTTAAAGGGCAGTTTCAAGCAATAGTAGCCATCTTCAAGTGAAGCGGAACCTTTTGCAATTTCCATGAATTTGACATCTTCTACTGACATCCCCTTTTCCTCAGTTGCTCTCTCATTGAAGTCATGGTTGTACTGATTAATCAACATTTCCTCCAGTCTACTCACTGAAATCCTGTTGACAATTGCCGAAGGACACAGCCTTTCAAAGGTGCTGTCATCTCCTACCAAAGGACCCATTGACAACCCATCCTAATGCTGTTCTTATAGCATAGGGTCCATCTCCATGGCTATTAATGACCTCCCAAGGTTCCAATATCTTGGGAGCATTGCTTCCAATCAACAAGTCGACTTTAGCCTTGATGTGTGGAACATGTACTCCGGCCAGATAAGGCCACCTGGCCAAATCTTCTCTGTGAACAATGTCGTCTGTGCTTACAGGCATCTTCTTCTGTGTGAGTGTTTCTGGGAGTTGGTAGAAATGGTTAGTTTCAAGGCCAGACACTTCCAAGCCTGATAAAGAATATGCTGGGACTACTCTTTCTTGTCCCATGGTTTGTAAAAGGAAATTAGTTCTTTTACCTCTAAGACTCAATCTGTGCATAAGATGCTCTGAACAAAAGGTGGCAGAGCTTCCAGGACCCAGAAAAGCATTTACAGGATTATCTGGCCTCCTTTTATGGACTTGACTTGAACTGGTAAAATGGAGAGAAGACATTTATCTTTTCCGGCCCCTGTATGACCACACGTTTTATGCAATGTTGTACTCTTAGATGCTACTTGCCTCTTGGAATATTCTACGTGTGAGTTTGCCATGTCTCTTGTAGCAATGTGGAGCACAGTTGGATGATTTTGACCACAGATCCTGCAAATCAAACGATTATTGCAGTCCTGACTTCTATGTCCAGCACCTAAACAACCACAAGCACAGTTCTTTCTCCTTTAGAAAGTACATTTTATCTCTGTGCTTCCTTCTATTGAACTGTTGATAGTCTTCCAATGAATGGCCTTGAGAGCAACAGATGCATAGACCTCTCTGCAGAGCCATGTGTTTTTTGTTTTTTTTCAAGATGTGTGAGTGGCAGCGCGTCTCAGCAGCTCTCTCCCTTTCCTAACTATTTCTCTTGTTTTCGGACACTTTTTTCTATTTTCTCTTATTTTTCACTGGTTACCTCAATCCCCTAAGGAGTTGTGCATCTAAGGGTACAAACTTCTTAGTTTTTGCACTAGCCTTTGCATTGTGGTGCCAACTTTTTCAGACGGCCTCGGGAAACCACATTCACTGCGGCTCCATTGTTTACACTCGGGATGGTACTTGGGAGGTACAAACTGTCAATCTGTTGTTTATAAACAACAGATGGTGTAACTCCGGGCACATCACTGTTACGGAACAGCACTGTAGCAGAGACGTTGAGCTACTAGTGGTCAGTGTTCGGCCGTACTACATCCCGCGGTAGTTTTCACATGTGATCATGCTCACTGTGTACATCCCACCGTCGGCCGACGCTACTGCTGCATGTGAGCGCGTGCACAGCTCCGTTTCCCGGCTGCAGATACAACACCCGCAGGCCCTGATTCTCATCTCTGGGGACGTGAATCATGTCGCTGTCCCCCTCTCTGCCACCCTCCCCCACTTCAACCAATATGTAAACTGCCACACCAGGGAAAACAAAACGCTGGACCTTCTGTATGCAATCGTAAAGAATGCATACTCCGCCACCCCCCTCCCCCCCTTGGGCCGCTCCGACCACAACCTAGTCCGCCTGCTTCCTGTCTATACTCCTGTGGTGAAAAAGCAGCCACCACAGGTGAAAGTTGTGAAGATCTGGTCAGAGGAGGCAGGTGAGCGGCTAAGGGACTGCTTTGACACCACGAACTGGGACACTCTCTGTAGTCCTCACGGGGAGGACATTGATAGTCTCACGGACTGTGTCACGGACTACATCAATTTCTGTGTGGAAAACATCGTGCCATCCAAGACAATTTGGTGTTTTCCCAACAATAAGCCCTGGGTGACCCCTGAACTGAAAGGCCTCCTGAATGAGAAGAAGCGGGCTTTCTTCTAAGGAGATAAGGAGGAGCTGAAAAGAGTGCAGCAAGAGCTGAAGTATGGGATCAGGAGGGGCAAGGACAGCTAGAGGAAAAAGCTGGAACAACACATGGAGCAAAGGAACCCGCGTGAGGTATGGAGAGGACTGGGCCAGATCTCAGGCCATGGACAAAGGGGGTCTGGTCAACAGGTTGCAGGAGACCGGGCCTGGGCAAACAAACTGAATCTGTTTTTTAACAGATTTGATTCTGCTGGCTCACCAGCCCGGTCAAAACTCCCCCCGTCTTCACACCTCTCCGTTACAATTGACTCCCACCAGCTGCAGCTGTTTACACCTCATCCACCTGGTGACTACTCTGCCCCTCCTCCCACTGAGGACCCCACTCAGGCCACAGTTTCAGACCAGTCTCCCCCCACCCCCCTCTGCCGCTCTCTGGACCATGTTGGAGAGAGCTGTGGAAGAACAAGGCCAGGAAGGCCACAGGCCCTGACAACATCAGCTCCAGGCTCCTCAGGGAGTGTGCAGACCAGCTCAGTGAGGTGGTCCTGTACATGTTCAACCTGAGTCTGAGCCTGGAGAGGGTCCCGGCTCTGTGGAAGACGTCGTGTGTGGTTCCGGTTCCAAAGATACCACATCCCAGGGAGCCGAACCACTACAGACCCGTGGCCTTGACCTCTCAACTGATGAAGACCATGGAGAGGACTGTCCTCAGCTACCTCCGCACCCAGGTGAGCTCGGCGCTGGACCCGCTGCAGTTTGTCTACCAGGCGGGCATCGGGGTGCATGATGCCGTCATCTACCTGCAGCATCGGGCACTATCTCACCTGGAGTCCCCCGGGAGCACTGTGAGGGTCATGTTCTTTGATTTCTCCAGTGCTTTCAACACCATTCAGCCATCACTGCTGAGGGGGAAGCTGGAGGTTGCTGGCGTGGACCAACACCTGGCGGCATGGTCTATCAACTACCTCACGGACAGACCACAGTTTGTGAGGCTGCGCAACTGTGTGTCTGACGTGGTCATCTGCAGCACGGGGGCCCCCGAGGGGGCGGTGCTCTCGCCCTTCCTGTTCACCCTGTACACATCAAACTTCAGGTACAACTCCAACAAATGCCACATGCAGAAGTTCTCGGACGACACTGCGATTGTTGGATGTGTATCTGGGGGGAACGAGCTGGAGTATAGGGGGGTCATCACCGACTGGTGTGAGGATAACCACCTGGTTCTGAACACCAGCAAAACGAAGGAGCTGGTGATTGACTTCCGGCGGAAACCAGCACCACCGCTGCCGGTGTGCATAAGGGGTTCTGAAATTGAGATGGTGGACACTTACAAATATCTGGGTGTCCACCTCAACAAAAACCTGGACTGGACCGACAACTCTGATGCCCCGTACAGGAGGGGCCAGAGTCGCCTCCACCTGCTGAGGCGACTGAGGTCCTTTGGGGTGTGCAGGGCTCTCCTACGGACTTTCTACGACACGGTAGTGGCATCGGCAGTCCTCTACGGCGTTGTGTGCTGGGCGGGTGGCAGCACGGACAGAGACAGAAAGAGACTGAACAAGCTGGTGAAGAAAGCTGTCTCTGTCCTGGGCTGCCCACTGAAGTCCATCGAGGTGGTGGCCAATAGAAGAACGCGGGCGAAACTGTCGTCCATCATGGCCAACCCCTCCCACCCCCTGCACCAAACCGTGGAGGACCAACGCAGCTCGCACAGCGCTAGACTGCAGCACCCGAAGTGCAGGACTGAGCACTACTGGAGGTCCTTCATACCCACGGCAATAAGACTTTACAACAACACATCAACATGACTATAAAGCATGTTTTCATAGTGTGATGTATGCCGTGCGGTGTCCGTGTTTGCATGTATGTTATTCTTTTGTATTTAGTTTTCTTTCTTTATGTGGCACTTTGCACTTTATGTTTATGTTGAGATATGTACATTTTCTTTTCTTTTTTGTATATAATGTATAAGATATTTTACTCTTTTTTTCTAACTATTGTAACTTTTTTATTTTTCTTATTTTCCAACTGTTTCTCTGCTGCTGCTGGGTCACCAGAATTTCCCCACTGCGGCATAAATAAAGTCTTATCTTATCTTATCTTAAGGGTACTTTTAAGTCTCCAGACTTATCAGATGCTTTGATTGATGCAATGGTCGTGGTAAAGCTGTTTCCTTTAACTCTGCCTCCAGGGTGTGATTTCAACTTATTAGGAACATTTGAACAGGTAATCCTAGATGGTAAGTCTCGAATATCCCCAAAGAGAGGGTCTGATATGATGCCGAAATGTCTTTCAATAAATGCAACCAGATCTTGGAATAATGCTCTGCGTTTAGATGCTTTCAGTATGTCATATGCAGTCGTCCTCCAATGCTCTCATAGCTTGAATGGCAATTTAGACATCACTGCTCTCATGTTAGTTGGCATGTCCAATTCTTGCATATATTGCAACTCCTCCATGACATTGCAACAACCACGCAGGAAAAGAGAATAAGCCTGTAGTGCCTTGACATCCTCTGGTTTTATTGAGGGCCAGGTCAAAGCCCTTTCCATGTATGCAGAAGCGATCTTATATTCACTGCCAAAGTGCTCCTTCAGTAGCCTTTTTGCTTGAGCATAGCCATGATCAGGATTCATATGCTGACAATTATGCAATAGTTCCCTTGGCTGCCCCCTTGTGAACTGCTCCAAGTTACAAGCAATCACACTTATTGGCCTTTTTCTCTTCTCCTTGCTCAAATGCTTTTATAAAGGAGTTATATTGAAGTGGATCCCCATCAAATACAGTCTACAATCTTTTCACATCAAAAACAAATTCATCATAGAACAACATTTTTGCTTTAAACCAAGTGGCATGTTTTTCCTTTTCCCCATCAGGCAAAACACTCATTAATGAATCATGGACACCTTTTGCTTCATCACACAGAATAACAAAAGCACCAAAAGCATCTTGTACTTTTCCTTTGTGTCCATGAGACCTTGTATTTGCCAAGGCTAAGTCATTAGCCTTATTTAGCTTAGCTTTTCTGACAGTCTGTAGCTTATCCAGCTTTTCAGCAAATGCTTTAGCAGTTAATTTCACAGTACGCTTTTCTTTTAACGAGCCCCCATTGTCACCGTTTGATTGCGCAGCGGCATCAGCCTGGTCCACAGCTTCACATGCGTCCATGTTTATGAATTTACTCCAGCGCGATGGATTGTAACAAAAGCCAATTGTCCTTCCTCTTCCACCTCCAAACAATTAGTGTAGCGTCGATTATGTGTGCCCACAAACTTAAATGACCATTTTTAAAGTTGGTAGCGCTACACGTACCATATGTCTCATCCACGCTGGGCACTACGAGATGATCCAGGTGATGCGGGCTTTGCAGATCCGTTGTTGTTGCCCGTGGTGGAGGCCTCGGTGAGCGGAAAACACGCTGAAGCCGTCCTGTTGGCCTCTGCGGCGTCCTCAAGTCGATAACGGATGTTTACCGCCTCCTTACTGAGGTTACGATCCGGGCGTAGATCTCCGGCGTCTAATCAGCTGGAAACTGTTGTAATGAAACTCCTCCAATACGTTCCCAACAGTTTTGGACTTTCTTATAGTGGCCAAGCCTACACTCAAAGCCACTGAGTTGCTGCTAAACGGGAAACTGCAGTTGACGCGCTTTTGTTTGAATATATGACAGTCCACCTTATTTCTCAGTTGAAAATGACATTTTATTCTCACCACAGATTGACCAGTCTTATGGATAAACGGTGATATGTGTCCATGCAAGTTCTTTTATTCCCAGAAGTTTAGTGAAGCTGAGTTGAGCGATGCGTAGCGTAGCAAAGCGGTCCAGAACTGTAGTCCTCCGTGTAGCAACACCTGGTTGCCTGTTAATGGTTCCCACCTTTATAGTGTATCACCAATTACAAACACCGACCCCTAGTGGATACAAAAGTTAATTACAATATAACGTAAACAACTCAAATGGCTCCTACATATATGTTTGTAAATATTTAAATAAAGGAATTTACTTTATTGTCGTGGATAATGGTTGTGTTATAGGCATATGTAGGTATTAAATATAATGACCATTTCATTAGGTTCGTCCGTACAGTTCAATATTATTCCACATAGTTTGACATGGTCAAAACTTTGAAAGTTTATACTCCTAGAAAAGCCTTTGTTAGATCTGCTGTGTTAATTATTCTTTTGTTCTTTGCAGCTGGTGAGTTAAAACATGGAGAAGACTGTTAGATTAACGCGGCGCTAGACTGTGCGTTAACTCTCCAACCCCGGTGCCACGTTTAGGGTCTGCTCCTGCTGCGTGTGGTGACAGTTGTCGCAGCAGAGACGTTAAACCAGGTGTGACACCTGTTCTGCTTCCCAGAGGCTGATGCTGCAGTCTACTCAGCAGTGAGGCCGGAGGCCGTGACGTATGGGGAAGTCGTCATCCGACTGAACGGCCAGAGGCCAGGTGAGCGCGCTGTTGCGCCACACGCTCGTCTTTAGTAGAACAAGAAGTTGCTGCAGAGACGGTTGCGTTATCGTTGACTCAGGGCTTCCTGTTGGGCAAGAAGAGAGAAGAGCCAGAAACACAGCGCTGCATTGACCCGCCTGTGAACTTCATGAACGGTACAGCAACGACACAGCGGTGAGCTACAGCAACGGATGTAGGCTGTGGTGAGAGGAAGTTACAGTCAACATGGAGGCTATAGAACAGGGGTGTCAAACTCAAATACACAGTGGGCCAAAATTGAAAACTGGAACGAAGTCGCGGGCCAACATTGATATTTACTGAAAAAAATGTGGATATGGATCAAGCAAAGCTTAATACTAAACTAGACTATTTCCGTAAGAAAATGCACTGTGAATGCTGTAATGCTGAATTCATTCCCAAGAACCGTTGACGGTAGCTGGAGAGTTTAAAAAGTTCTTAGTTTAAGAAAAATACAAGTGGTTAAAAAAGAGCTAAACATGTTCAGAACAAGTTAAAAGTCTTAAATTTCAAAATAAAGCATAATGACATAATATTAAATAGGTATTTATAATTAAATAATTAAAGAAAACACAGTTGAGTTGATCCAAACAGTAAAACTATAGAAAACACCTAAAACGTGAATTTTGCAAGACTTTCCTGACATTACCAACTTTCCTGACTTTACAAGTTTTAAAAGCGTTGTTACAACAAGCAGAACATTCAGATTTAATGTGTGATGACAATAAACATCACATTTAAGAAGGTACAACTCTAGAGGGATTTGAACCGGTAGCCTCATGTAGTAGCGTGAAGCAGACTAACCACTGGACTATCAAAGCAGCTGGAGTTGTTACTGCTCGCCACTCAGACATCCTGTCAGTGACCTGCTGTAGCTGTGGTGATTCGCCGAGGAAAGCGAAACCCGTTGTACGGGCTCGTTGCAGCAAAACCGTAACACGAATCACAAAAAACACCCGAAAGCCGATACTTTAATCTGCGACTTGTGTGAGTTTCATGTCCAAAGACTGAAAATTGTTGAATTCCCAGCAAGTTGAAAACAATCGATCTGTCTGTTCTGCTCCGCGAGTCAGGCAGAAAGATGAGGCGTTCAATGACCCAGAAGCGGCCACACCGGTAAACAGTGAGCAAGTAGACAAGTGTCTACATTCGCTTCACAGCGTTCACAGTGATAATAAAGACTAGGAAAACAATACTGTTAACGCTTCTTTTAGCCATTTTGGGAGGGTAGCACGGTGCCAGTATTAGCATAAGGTCTCTAGGACTATGGTCAACAGAGGAGAGGGCGTTAATGGGTCCTCTCGCGATTGACGCCACCAAAACCAAACAAATTTGCCAAATTTGGCCCGCGGGCCAGAGTTTGACACCTATGCTATAGAAGAACAAATAAATGAAGCAAGGATAGTAAGCGAGTCGATGCAAGAATTAAGGGATCAGGTGGCGAAGGGCAGCTAGCTGAACTGCAAAACACAGTTCAACCAAATGCACCTCGCAGGTCAGAGCGGTCCAGCGCGCCCACAGTAAAAATGCTTGCTTACCAAAATGAAGAGTAAACTAAGAAGGAGAAAAGACTGCTAAGCATATATAAACACTGGAAAGGCCAAGTGAGAATATACAGAGAAAACCTAAAGAGTGAGCTATCAGACACTAAGCTAGCAGAAATAGCCGACGACATAGAAGGAACCGTGAATAGCATGGCAAAGGCGTTTAGCGAGTTAAGAGAGCGTCACACGCCCTCTCCTGCCATAACACGCAAAATGGACTCATGTGAAGCAGTAATGAAAGACATTATGAAAATTATCATGGAGCGTCTAGCAGCAATAGATGATTATGATGGAGAAAGGGAAAGACAGCGCCTTCATCAGCTTTTAGCACATGAATATGCTAAGTCCATATATGGAACCGCATCTCAGTCAAGCCGTTGCTCTGAGACATCAAGTATTGCAGCCAAAAGAATAGATGCAGCCGCTGAAACTGCTGTAAAGGAGGCTCAATACAGAATCACACAACAGGAAATTAAACAAAAGGAGAAAATAAGGGACATGGAGGAGAAACATAAGAGGGAGCTGTTGGTGGCTCCACACCAGGTCTAATAGAAGCTGAAAGAAGCCTGTGTCACAGAGTTATGGTAAAGGAACTTCCTCCCATCACCCCTATAGACGTGATGAGTGCTCTTGAGTCAGATTTTAAGGACGACAAAGCAAGCAACAGAACAGTCTCACAAGAGGAGCTCATCTTTCAAGACAAACTAAGGGAAGGAATAAGGAAAAATGAACATGGACACTGTAAGATGCCAGTACTATTCAAACAACGGCCATTCTTACTAGACAGCATACATGGAGGATATCATTGAAAGAGGAGATGTTGAAGAAGTGCACAACAAAGGAATACAAGGTGAGCAATGGTACATTCCACATCATGGGATTTATCACCCCAAAAAGCCCACAAAGTTACATGTTGTATTCGACTGCTCAGCAAAGCACAATGGTACAAGTCTCAACGATCATCTTCTGCAAGGACCAGACTTAATAAACAACCTAACTGGCGTTCTCCTCAGGTTTAGACAACATCCGATTGCTCTCATGTGTGATATAGAGAAGATGTTTCACCAGTTTCACGTCCAAGAAAAGGACAGGGACTATCTACGTTTCTTGTGGTGGAAAAACGGCGATACCAGCACCCAGCCCAGAATACACAGAATGAAGGTGCATCTCTTTGGAGCAGCATCATCTCCAGGTTGTGCAAATTATGGACTGAAATATTTGGCCAAAGAACACTGCAACTCACTTCCAGCAGGAACACAGTTCATAGAAAGGGACTTCTATGTGGACGATGGAGTTACAAGCACAAACACGGTAAAGGAAGCAGTACAGTTGGCGCAAGAGGCCATAGAGATATGCAGCAAAGGCAGTCTCCGGCTACACAAGTTTATCTCTAACAGTCACACTGCAAAGCATCCCATCCATCCATCCGAATGTGCTGTTAACTCAAATACTAAAGACTTGACGTTCAAAGACATGCCACAAGAAAGAGCCTTAGGCATCCAATGGAACATTGACAAGGACTGTTTTACATTTGATGACACACTAAGGAACCAACCAGCAACACGTTGAGGCATTCTATCCACTGTTGCATCCATTTATGACACTCCGATTCTTAGTGCTATATGTGTTAAACGGAAAAAGAATCCTGCAGGTAATGTGCCAGTACGGTATTGGTTGGGACGATTCCTTGCCAGATCTGCTGAAGCCAAGGTGGGAGAGTTGGCAAAGTGACTTTGCACAGCTGGGAAAGCTAAAAATAATTTGCCTCACCAAAAAAAGGGTTTGGTGAGGCAAAGGAAATGGCATTGCATTACCTTTCAGATGCAAGCTCAAGCGGCTATGGACAGTGCACCTAAATGAGCCAAAAATGTTAAAGGGGAGATTCATTGTTCCCTAGTAATAGCAAAGGCCCGTGTTTCTCCCATTAAACTGACCACGATCCCCAGACTTGAACTGACAGCCGCTGTGGTTTCAGTAACAGTTGTAACGATTCGCTCTTGTTCCCCTGTTCTTCTTTGTTGGTTTCTTAATCGTTCATCTGTGTCTGTCTCTGGGTCGTGCAATTGGGTCCTCCCTCGTTAGTTTGTTAGTGTGGGCACAGGCTCTAGGTCGAGCAGCCCTTTTGTATTTCGAGTCTTGTGATTAGGGTGTAGGCTCTAGGTTGAGCTCCCCCTTTAGTTAGCTTTGGCGTCACCCAGTGGTGACTGAAGGTACTACCAGGGGCTCAGGCGTTCCTACCCCTGGTACTCTAGTTAGTGAGTTAGTAACAACAGTCAGTAACATGTTGAGAGCGGAATCAAGTTACACTTCAGCAAAGGAATATTTCTGGTCTGATTCAAAGGTGGTATTGGGCTACATAAACAACGATGCATGTCGCTTTCACACTTTTGTAGCAAATAAAAGATCAGACAAAGCACCAGCCCTTAACAATGGTTTTATGTGCCATCGAAAGTGAATACAGCTGATAGCGCATCCAGGGGTTTGAACGTAACTGAGTTAATCGCTTCTAAGTGGTTCACTGGCCCTACCTTCCCGTGGGAAAGGGAATTACCAACACCAAAAAGTGTTGAGCTGGATCTGTCCATAGGAGACCCAGAAGTCAGAAAGGTTCAGGCGATGTTAACAAGAGTCACAGATGCTGCTTTCTGAACGCTTGTGCAAGTTCTCATCATGGTCTAAGGCAGTTAAAGCTGTAGCACGTCTCATATGAAGAGCTAAACAAGGCAAGTCAAAGGCACCTGCATCAGTGAGTGAACAGGAAAGTGCTCAATGTGTAATAATAAGGGATGTGCAAAGCCATACAGAAATCAAATAAAACTGTTAAGCAAAGGAAACCAACTCACACGTCATGACAAACTGTACCGGCTGGATGTTTTCATTGACACGGATGGTCTCCTCAAGGTGGGAGGGAGACTTCAACATTCACCAACTAGCTCTTTCAAACACCCTATTGTGATCCCAAAAGAGCATCATATAACTAAACTCATAATGTCTCACTGTCATGATAAAATAAAGCACCAAGGAAAAGGATTCACCACAATGAAATCAGATCAAGCAGTTACTGGATCCCTGGAATGAGCAGAACTGTTGCTTCATTAATCCGTCAGTGTGTCAACTGCCGCAGACAGACTGTGTGCTTTTATTTTGACGTTTTCGACCTTCCTTTTTTTTTGTCCTGTCCAGCAGTTTAGCATCCATCATGTTAGTGCTGGATGCTGTATTGTGGTAGGCAGTTTTGCCTACCTTCTGATGAAGGAGCCTATAAATGCAGCATCAGCGCAAATGGAGAATCTCCTTCCAGCTGGATCTCTGTCTCAGGTCAGCAGCTTCACTCTCAGTCAAACACAGATTCATCCACATCTTTACTCAGCAGCTGGATTCTCTCCACATCAGAACCTTCAACCCCTGTGATGTCTACCTCAGATCTTCTTCCCACCTCTACTCCAGTGGCTCCGGTTCCTGTGACCCATGTGACTCTGGCAACTCCTCATGTTCCTGACTCGTCCGCCTCAGCTCCTCCAGAGCTCATCAGTCTGCTCGTCCACCTGCTCTTGTTCTGTCTCTACTTCGTCTCCACCTTCCTCGTGGTGTCTCTGTATCGACACAGACAACAGGTAACTCTCACCTCACAAACACGACACACCAAGCGTCTCAGGGGAGGTTATAAGTTGACTCATGACGTCTGGACTTCTTTCCTAACCTGGAGGACTCATCTCCAGCTACTGAACCTAGATGAGGGTCCAGATGCTGTGACTCCAGACGACAGAAACCATGAGACGCTAGTTTAGTATTTATGAGAATTAACATTATTTTTAAGTTGTGTGTAAATGCTTTCCTTTGACAGGAAATGACGTTTCCATCTCCATGGCAACAGCAGCCTCCACTGATCACCACTGAGCAAAGAATCTGAGCTGCACACATCAAATGATGACCTAAACATATTCAACAATGTTTGAAATATGACTTTACTGTCACGCGATCATGTATATAATAAAATGTTTTATTTCAGTGTTGTTCTTCAGTGATGGACGTCTAGTAGTTATCATCCTTATCTCAGACACCAGGAAGCTCTGGTTTTACTGGGAGCATTTCTAATGAGTTTATGTCTAGATCATTAGATGACTGCGTCATCACACACTCTGTTGGCTGTGGAGCAGCTGTCCGTCCTCCTCTGTCCACACAGGGGCGCTGCTGGACACCAGATCAGTCAGTGGTTCTATTCTGGTGATAAAGCCACCGTTCAGTCATAGAAAGGAAAAAGCTCCGTCTAATAGGCGTTTGCTTTGTGGTTTCTATTAGTTTATTTTCACTTCAGCGTTGGCCTAAAGACTTTCATCCCCTCCCCGACCTTTAACCGGCTGGACATGTTTAAGCCGTAGCAGGGAGCCACAGACTTTATTCTCTGCTGTCGCCTCTCGTGTCTGTGTCCAGCTCATAAGTGGTTTCTTGCCCAGTCTGTTGGTGGTGAAACAGTCCGGTTTCTGGTCCTTTACAGCCGCAGGAACGAACAGGAAGATCCGTGTCTGCATTTCATGTGGAAAATGTTCCTGCTGGAGGGAGAAACTCGGAAAATAAGCAACAAAAAAATGTTTGTCTGCGTAAAAGCAGAGCAACAGAAGCGCACCGAGCTGAACAGAACCCGGAAGGACGCGCCTCAGCCCGAACCCAAAGCCAAAAGGCCCCGCCTCCTCCGGGACGCTCGAAAACCAGGAGACGCCGACATACGACGGAGATGCCGAGATGCCGAGCGCGCACACGACGACTCCACCGCTTGAGAAATGTTAATAAGCGCATGAGAAGAGAGTATTGATGCTCTATTGTTCCTTCACAAGGTGCTGGATGATATTTTCCACCTGGTCCAGTATTTCAGCATCTCTCGTGTGCAGCATGATGTAGTGTAATCAATTTATCGTGTGATTTGGTTCTTTTCATCGAACATGAAACGCAGTCAGGAGGCTGCGGGTCGGTCCTGCTGTCTGACATCAGTCAGGTTTGCTATGACTCGGCCTCAGCTTCCATCACACCCTGTCTGCTGTAACACAATGACCCTTGTGCTTGTTTGACTGTGTGTTGGTCTTCTTGTTGAGTTTTATCTTTTAATTGAATTTGTTTTCTGGCGCTTTCCTGCTGCTGTAACTGGGACGTTTCCTCGTAGGTTGAATACAAGTTTGTCTGTGTTTACCTGAGCGTTGTGTCTGTCTCTGGCTCTCTAAGTGGAAAACCACACCCTGATGCTGCTTTACTGGACAATCAAGAATGGATTATTATAAGAATAATATGAGAGTCCAGCTTTAGGAAGAGAACAGAGGAGGGACGATGAGGAGGAGAACAGAGGAGGAGGAGGAGAACAGAGGAGGGCTTTTCACTCGTCAGCTGCTGTTTTTCTCTGGACAAATTAATCTTCATGATTATTTTGTATCGAGCTGTTTGAGATGCAGTTGATGTTAATGGAGCATTATTTTACTACAGGTGTGAAGAGACAGAGCTGATTATTTTCACGTTGTGATTATTCTTGAACAGGATAAACGCTGGGCAAAGGTCAACCTAAATCGTAAAGCTGCTAGTTGAGCTTCACTCGGCTGCTTCATCACCAAACGTTTTGAAAAGACTACAATCAGACAAAGCAGCGTGAGCTCACGTTACCTGGACCCACAGACCTGACAGCAGATGCTCCTTGACTCTGTCCGCTCTCCTCTCTCCTCTCGTTCCGACGTGTTAGTTAGAATCTGCAGAACTAGAACCGAGACCTTTACAGTATAGAGATAAAATGAAAGCATAGGGTTCAGTCCAGGTTGTTCAGCTGTTAATAAAATGTAATAAGCTGACTGAGTAGAATGACAAATCAGCAGATCAGTCATTTCTGGTTCCTGCCAGTCAGTGCTGGATGAAGCCTAGTCCCAGTAACGTGGACCAGTTCGAACCTCTGCACACAAACTGCTAAACCTCTGCAGAGATCTGTCACATCCAGTGTAAGAGTAGCAGGGACTTCGTGGTGTCGGGAGCAGAGGTGGAGCGGCTTCCTTCTCGTCTTCTGGTCCTGGACTGAAGCTCTCGCGTTTAGCACCAGTCTGCTGACTCTGCAGGTTTCACCCCAGTCCGCAGTGGAAACAAGCTGCTGAGTTTCACTCTCTGCTGCATCTTTCTCAAAAAGCAGAGATGAAATCCATGGTCCCTGAACCAGATCCCCTCCAGCGCCAAGAAGTTCTGCCCATAAGAATCATGAACAGAACCGGCGTCTAAGTCTAATACGCACTGGAACAGTGAACCAGGCTTCTGGACATACAGGGACTAAGCGTTCACCTGGGAGCACCCACAGAACGAGCAGCTTCCCCACATGACAACATTCTGGGAGAACTAAGAAAATTTAAATTGCAACCCTTACGGATGCTGCAGGGGCACGGCAGCGATGGAGCATAATGGGGTTGGTGGGAAGGTTTGTCTGGGCTCTGGTTCCCTGTGGCCCCTGGGCTGGGTCTAGACCCACCCCTACACAGCATGTGCAGGTGCATATGGGCCTGGATGTGTGTTACATAAGAGACTGCATGTTTGAGTGAATGACCACACGGGGCGAGCATGAGTATGCATGAGGGGGAGAATGTGTGTGTGAGACAGAGGAGGTGTGGAGGCCCTGACTGCCCTACCTGCCCCAGGCGGCGCAACCGTGGCCCTCGGCTCAGGTCTGTTTTTCCCCGTCTGGGGGGACTGGAGGCGGTGGGATAGGATGCTGAGCTAGTCTGGGACCTGGCTTTGCTGACCCTGGTGCCATAAGGCCCAGCTACATTTTACACCCATTAATCTAGGTCTATGAGGGGCCTTCTCCATACGGGGGACTGGCTCTCTAATAGCGGCCTCAACCACTGTCCCTCCCGGAACAGATTGCCCCTCAGTTTTTAACTACATTACACACAAACACAGAACAAGGCTTTGGAGACTGGTAGTCTTCCAATGTCCTTTATACACATACACATACACATACATTTAGAGCCTGAGGGGGGCAAAGATGACCACCACTCTGTTCAAGTGCAATGTAGACACTTAGGGACGGGGGACACCCTCTGGGAGACACATCCGTCAGCCAGCGGTTGTGCTCCTGGACACCTCCCCCACTTTTAATGCATCTTAGCCCCACACTCCCAAGACAAGCTGGCTGACAGGGTAATGGGGGCCTGTCTCCCTGCTCCTCCTCGGGTGGGGGCGAGGGAGGTGGCTCTAGAGGTGCAGCGGGTCCTGTCCGGGACCACGCAGGTACCAGGCTGGAGACCAACTCTCCTCATGAATGGGTACCCGCGTATGGTGTGAGTGTGAGTGTGTATAGTATCACGTATGGACGGGCAGGTTTTGGGGGAATGTATGTGACAGTATGTGTTTGGGTGTATGTATGTTAGTGGTGTATGCTGTGGACTCAGGATTGGCAATCAGTGTTAGCTGTACTCTGTTGGTTGTACTGTGTGTTCTGCTCTTTGTGTGTCCCCCATTCATCCTGTCCAATCCAGAGACTGACATTAAAATTTTGATGAACCAACTAAAACATACACAGATCTTCAAAGAGGGTTTCAGTTTATGTCCTTGAAAAAGCAAGACTGCCCATCACAATACAATCCAGTGAACTGCTGGACAGGACACACAGAAAAAAAGTGAAGTGATCAGGGGGTCATGAGGCTGGACACAGGAAGTAGAAAGCAGGGCCTACAAAGTAAAAGCTAGGGACAGGAACTGTGAGCACACCTCCTCATCAGTACACAGATGTTGATCACAGCAAAATTTTGTGTAGGAAGCGTGTCGGTCAGTCTGACGTCACATCACGCTGCAAAGATAGGAGGGAGGAGGTGTCACTCTGTCAGACAGACCACAAGGACGAAGATCAAATAAACGTGACAGGATGAAAGATTCCATCACTGGCCACGTGTTCCCAGATGTGTGTGAATATGACACAGATACGAGACTGAAGGATTCAAACAAACCTTTATTAGAATATTCAGAAAAGTATCAGTATTAGCTCAGAATTAGATGAGAACAGTGTCTCTGATGTTTCCAGCTCAGAAGTGATGCTCAGTGGTGACCTCCACAACCTCCTCCTGTATGGATGCTGCTGTAGCAACAGAAAGATCATTTTCTGTCAAAGGAATTAATAATAAAATATGTAGTGTTTAAAAACTGCACATCAAAGACAATATGTTAACTTTGAGTGTAATGTTTGTTCAATTAGTGACTGATTCACAGATCATTTTGAAGCTTTGCATCGATACAGGGGCGCCATGAAGAGAGAAAAGATGAAGTAGGGACAGAAAACCAGCAGGTAGAGGACAGGACTCTGCAGGGTCACTGATCCATCTCAACACAGAGACAAACTACAGCATTTCATCCATGTCCACACAGACGCATCAACACTAACTCCACAGTCTGATCTCACCAGAGACAGTGATGCTGATGCTGCTGCTGCTGGACCCAGAGCTGGACTCACACCAGCAAACTCCATTGTCCCATGGGAGGATGTAGCTGATGGAGCAAGAGGAAGCAGCTTTTACTCCCCACCCGTCTCCACACTGAGCCCTGTGTTGACGACTTGTGTTCCTCCTCACTGTCCATCTAGCAGATTTGTCGTCGTCCTCACACTTCATGAAGAGAGACTCTCCTTCAAATAGCTGAGAAAGTGTAGAGCTCACAGCCAGACAAGCTGTGGAGGTTTAAGCCAAACATCCTGATGCTTTCATTTGAACAGAGCAGTGTTTTGCTTTGTCACCAACTACAACGTTTCTACATGTGATGTTTCTTTCTGACCTTGGTTTGTTGTGCAGAAAAACAGTGAGATAGATAGATAGATAGATAGATAAGACTTTATTAATCCCGCAGTGGGGAAATTCTGGTGACCCAGCAGCAGCAAGAGAAAAAAAACAGTTGGAAAAAAATAAAGAGTAAAAATACGTTATGCATTATATACAAAAAGAAAGACAAAAAATGTACATATCTCACATAAACATAAAGTGCAAAAGTGCCGAATAAAAAAAAAAACATAAAAAAAACCAACATACATGTAAACATGGGCACCGCACGGCACACATCACACTATGAAAGGCATGCTTTACAGTCATGTTGGTGTGTTGTGGAGTCTTATAGCCGTGGGTAAGAAAGACCTCCGGTAGCGCTCAGTCCTGCACTTTGGGTGCAGTAGTCTCGCGCTGTGTGAGCTGCGTTGGTCCTCCACAGTTTGGTGCAGGGGGTGGGAGGGGTTGGCCATGATGGACGACAGTTTCGCCCGCGTCCTTCTATTGGCCACCACCTCGATGGACTCCAGTGGGCAGCCCAGGACAGAGCCAGCTTTCTTTACCAGTTTGTTCAGTCTTTTTCTGTCTCTGTCCGTGCTGCCGCCCGCCCAGCACACAACGCCGTAGAGGACTGCCGATGCCACCACCGTGTCATACACAGTCCGTAGGAGAGCCCTGCACACCCCAAAGGACCTCAGTCTCCTCAGCAGGTGGAGGCGACTCTGGCCCCTCCTGTACAGGGCATCAGAGTTGTCGGTCCAGTCCAGGTTTTTGTTGAGGTGGACACCCAGATATTTGTAGGTGTCCACCATCTCGATCCCAGAACCCCTTATGCAAACCGGCGGCGGTGGTGCAGGTTTCCGCCGGAAGTCAATCACCAGCTCCTTCGTTTTACTGGTGTTCAGAACCAGGTGGTTATCTTCACACCAGTCCACAAAGTCTGTGATGACCCCCCTATACTCCAGCTCGTTCCCCCCAGATACACATCCAACAATCGCAGTGTCGTCCGAGAACTTCTGCAGGTGGCATTTGCTGGAGTTGTACCTGAAGTCCGCTGTGTACAGGGTGAACAGGAAGGGCGAGAGCACCGTCCCCTGGGGGGCCCCCGTGCTGCAGATGACCACGTCAGACACACAGTTTCGCAGCCTCACAAACTGTGGTCTGTCTGTGAGGTAGTTGATGGACCAAGCCGCCAGGTGTTGGTCCACGCCTGCAACCTCCAGCTTCCCCCTCAGCAGTGCTGGCTGAATGGTGTTGAAAGCACTGGAGAAGTCAAAGAACATGACCCTCACAGTGCTCCCGGGGGACTCCAGGTGAGATAGGGCCCGATGCTGCAGGTAGATGACGGCATCATCCACCCCGATGCCCGCCTGGGTCACAACTGAAGAGAAAAGAAGAAAAGACAACGAGTCCAGAATCTGTCACACAACAAAGGTTTCAGTTGAGACATTTGAGTACGTTCACACAAAAACACCAATGCAACCGCTAATGAAAACTATCGTCAGAGATACGAGAACTGCTACAAGTGTCTGAAAACTGGATTCACAGCCTAGTGTGCACGTTGACCATCTGGTACCTGAGTCCAACACGTCACAGGATCATTGCTGACGTCTCAGACTCCACCACCTGCAGCAGAGCCGTCACTACCATCACCATGGACCACAACCAAGCAGTCAGAGCAACAAGTCTGAGTCTGTTTAACCAGAAGAGATGAAGCAACAACAGAAACAGGGAGAATTCAGAGCCTCTACTTACACGACAGAGTCTGCAGAGACGTTCCCTCCATGGCTGTTCAGTGAACCCTCCCTGTGTCTGTCAGGGTGGGAGGATTAAAAGCACCAGTCAGTGGGTGGACAGCAGAAAATCTAAGGGAACCAACCATAAACCAGCATGTGTGAGAGTCTGTGAACTGAGAGAAAGAATGTGCATCACAAACATTACTGTGAGCAGCGACTTCATTGGTCTCGACTGCAGCAACAACCCACAGCCCTAAAGAGAAGTGAGTGCAGTTCAGCAGTGACCCCACGAGGTCACAACAGCAAACACCAGCTGCTGTCAGCTGGGTCATTGATGCAGATGTTAGAGAACGAAACACAGTGACCTCCACAGTCAACTCCTGGTCCCTCCTCAGGTTAAAGGTCATTTATTGACTCACTGTATTTACAGAGCCCAGATAAAAGTGTCTTCAAGGTGAGCAGAGGCCAAAATGACAAACAAAGGGTCCTCAGTCAGAGGCAGGTTAACCTGAAATAAACATAAACTAAACCAATAAACATGACAGCAGCCGTTTTATCAGACAGCAGGTGAGCGGTCGAACTTGCAGTAAAAGCTGTGCAGATGCAGAAGAAGATGATGTGACAGTTAACCAAGATGAAGGCAGCTAAAAATAAGAATTAAAATGTGGAGATGAAAGAACCGAAGATAATGAAACTGCGAAGTCGGGGGAGTGAAGGGTGAGATTCCTCCCCTGCTCAGATGGATCAGTCAGTGTGAAGCTACTCATGTTTGAAAAGTGATCAGAAGAGGTGTAGCAACGATTAGTAAGAGTGAAGTGAGGAGGGCACTAAAGAGGATGGAGACGGGAAAGGTCATTGGTCCTGATGACAAACCTGTGGAAGTGTCCAGGAGAGGTGGCAGGAGTTTCTGACTAGTCTGGTCAATGAGATCTTGGAGAGTGAAAGGAGGCCTGAGCAACGGAGGAGAAGTGGACTGATGCCTGTTGTCAAGAACAAGGGAGACGTGCAGAGCTGTCGCAGCTACAGAGGAACAAAGCTGATGGGCCACACCATTGTGTGGCCCATCAGCTTTGATGGGCCACTACTCTTTGATGGGCCACTACTCTGATGGGCCACTACTCTGTCCCACAACGTCATTACGTTGTGGGACAGAGTAGTGGAAACAAGGCTAAGAGCAGAGGGGAGCATCTGAGAGCAGCAATATGGTTTCAAGTGTATAGAAAGAGCCCAGCTGATGCAGCATTTGCCCTGAGGAGGCTGAAGCACAGAGATGAGCAAAGGGAGCTGCACTGTGTCCTAGATCTAGAAAAAGAGAAAAAGCCCCTACCTCTTAGCTCTGGTGATGGTCAGGCTGACAGACGAGCTTTGACAGGAAGCTCCACAGACTATGATGACTATATGACGTTGTAGATAGATAGATAGATAGATAGATAGATAGATAGATAGATAGATAAATAGATAGATAGATAGATAGATAGATAGATAGATAGATAGATAGATAGATAGATAGATAGATAGATAGATAGATAGATAGATAGATAGATAGATAGATAGATAGATAGATAGATAGATAGATAGATAGATAGATGGATAGATGAGCAGAGAGCAGGTGGCGGAACATCTAGAGAGGTGGAGGTGCTCTGGAAGAAGAAGGTCAGCCACAGCAAGACAGAAAATTTGTGTGTGAAGGAGAAGGAACCAAGTGGAACCCGAGAGGTTACAGTGAGCAGAAGTAAAAAAAAGTGCAGGATGTCAAGTATTTAGGGTAACCTCCAGATGTTGAGGTTCTCTCTGGGAGAACGAGGACGGACAGGATCAGGAACGAGGACGTCAGAGGCTCAGCTCACAGTGGATGTTCAAGAGATAAAGGCAGAGGCCAGACTGAGGTGGTTGGACATGTTCAGAGGAGACATTGGGACGATAGCAGTGAACAGATGCTGAGGCTCGAGCTGCCCGACAGGAGGTCTAGAGGAACCAAGAGATGACACGTGGATGTAGAGAAGTAGGAGAGAAGAGGAGGCAGAGGACAGGGTGAAATGGAGGAAGATGACTCGCTGTGACCCCTGAGAGAGAAAAACTGAAAGAAAAAGTAGATTGAATAAGACCATTAACTTGCAGTATAAACAAGTGATATGTGGTCACATCTGAGGCTTTTATTGTCAGGCTCCAGCTGTTTAGGACAGATGTTCAGTCACTGCATGTTTTAAACAACACTTCTCTGTGCACCAGGTTCACTCTGATTCTCATCCAGGATGTTTGAGGATCCTGCTTTACTATTATCCCCTCAGCTGTTCGTTAACATTATTATTATTACTGTATTTGTTGGAATTATATTATTATTATTATTAACAGGCCTTGTTGTTTTGTGTTTGTAGTTGTAAACAGATATTCCTCACCGAGAGGATTCAGTTAAACACAGCACTGAGATTCAAAATAATACAAATGATTTATTTCACATAAGTGGTGTAAAAAATATACATAAGGCAGTTATACGAAGTCACCTGATTCCACACACGCCAAGAGCTTTCCAGATGTGGGAGAGAACATCCTGTTATTGCCAGCACAAGGGGTTCAAATCCTGGACACAGAAACTCTGTAACTCATGGCTAGACTATCTTACTTCATGCCTGCACTTATGAAAACCTATTCCTATCAATACATACATAGAGTACAAATTCCATCCTATACATTCTGAGCATATATTCCACCCCAAGTATACATATTTTCAACTACATGTTACGTCATTAACCAACCGTCAGCTAAACTGAAGCTCTGCCCACAGGCTCATGGACTTTACTGCGACACGAGACGTCGAGCGAAGCCAGGTTTTAAAAGGTTTTAACCCTTGTGCGGTGCTCAGCCACGTCGCCCCCTAGCTTCTCTGGTCGATATGGTCATAACCGGATATACAGGACGATAAAGCAGCCAACTGAACGGAAATATGACGTATTCGTTGGAAAAAAGACACACATTTATCTTGACAATTGAATTACGCACACGTGTGTGTGTGTGTGTGTGTGTGTGTGTGTGTGTGTGTGTGTGTGTGTGTGTGTGTGTTGGGGGAGATCCCAGCTCTGTGCCAAGGGGCTGTGTTTCGTCTTCCTGCAAAAGAAAAGTGTCCAACCTCCCGTTTCTCTCTCATCTCTTGATGCTGTGTTGGCAAACAAAATGCATGAAAGTGAGCTTGACGTCTGATCGCCGTCTGAGCTCTCAAGCTCTAAAACACACTTTATCTAGAAGACCAGTTGGCTGCACCGACCTCAGATGCTGCCACGGTGGGGTCGAAGGCTGCACGAAGGTTATTACAGGTCAATGTTTTAAACATCAATGTATCGGCCAGAATAAGGACTGAGAACCATCGCGCGGAACATGGCTGGTAAAACATCTGCGTCACTGAGTTGGATCGTTGTGTTCGTCTGTTTCGTGGTCTGTGTCTCTGAACGTGAGTCTGACTTTCTATGTATTTAAACGTTTCGGTACCAGCAGACACTAATGTCCTCACAGAGCTGGTGTTTGTACCACGTAAGGCGTCACAGAAACATTCTTTTGTACTTTTGTTGTTTAATGTAGTTTTGCAGCCAGTTTAGTTTCGTCTACAATAAAGCCTGGATCATGTAACGGTGTCAGAGTTTGATCATCACCAGTAAATAAAAAGCTGCTGAGACGGAAACGCAGTGAAGATGTCGGTCAGAGCTGAAGCTCAGAGACTCCAGCCAAGCTCATCTGCGTCCACTGTTCTGGGGGGAGGTTGACGGGGGCTGTATCTAGCTGTGCAGGGGTGTCTGTCTGTCTATGATAGCGTTTAAGAAAACTGGCTTTTAGACAGACATTCAATGTTTATGCTCACTATGCAAACGTGTGTGGGCCTCAGTTCATTTCAGTATGAAAACCACCACATTTGGTTGTAAAATGCAAGTAGTCACTGAGGAGGATCAGATTCTGACATATGTCAAATATTTAAACTCATTTTAAGTGAAACATAAATGGTTCATATCAGCAACATTTCAAACCTTCAATGGGAGCATGAATCTGTAAAGGCCCATCAAGTCTCAGCAGATGTTCCACTTTGCAGAGTCCTGAAATCACTGGGTGGATGTTTTATTTAGACCAGACAACTGTTCAGACCAATGTTCTCACTGAAACTCATACTGCGTGTTGTTGTGATCACAGACCAGCGTCCACTCTCTGAATGTGGAGGCTGGAACCGAACCTTTAACATTTCTGACATTTATGCTCTGCTTCAGATGTGACAAACAAAATTGCAAAACCTGGAGACGCTGTTGTTCTACCATGTCGAGCTGCTGACGACATAAACATACATGTGGAGTGGAAAAGAGAGAACAACATTGTCTGTGTCAGCAAGAATGCTGTTAGTATCCACTGTCAGAACGTGTCTTCATCGTTTATGAACCGGGTCCAGTTGAGTGAAGAGCTAAAGTTTGGAGACGCGTCTTTGACTCTGAAAAATGTGAATGAGACAGATGGTGGGAAATACGAGTGTTATGTTCAACTGAATGGAGGAAGACAGACGATGAGATCTGATGGACTGACACTCCTCAGTATCGTCAACCTGAAAGTAGAACCAGGTGGGTCAGTGTGTGCGTGTGTGTGAGTCAGAACCAGCTGCTTCCTGGTTGATGATGTCAGTGAAACGTCACAGATCAGATGTTGGTGTTTTCTAAACGTGTTGTTGATGAGTAGAAAACAGCTGTTGTGAGTGATGTCATCAAAGCAGGAGGTGATGTCTGACGGGAGGAGGACACGGGTTATGGTGGTGGTGATGACACCTGCTGACTCTCATCTGTTCTGTTCCACAGGAGACACAACTAAAGGAGCCAATAATGGAAACGCTGGCCTGGTAGCTGCTGGGATTAAAGCTCTGCTTGTTGTTGTTTTTGTTTTTGTTTTTGTTGTTGTTGCTCTTGTTGTTGGGTTTTTGATCTGTAGAAAACATATGAGACGCTCACTCCTCAGTAACAATGAAGCAGGTGAAACTCAGTAGCCTCAGAATCAGAAAAAATCTCGTCACTCTCGCTTATGTAAATCAGTCTAAATAAATCAACAGATTGACCGACAGCAGATGCGAAATCTGCTGCATTGGTTTATATTAATAAACATTTAGATCTGAACCAGTTGGAGCGAAACAAGCAGGTGGAAGTAAAGCAGAGACAAAGAATAAACCACAACGTCTTCATGTATATGAGCTGATTTATTAGTCGTCAGCAGCTTTTCTGGTTAATCTCTTTGTAAACCTGCCGTTAGACGTTTGTCTCTGTTTTATTATTTTAAAGTTTGTCTTTTCATCATGTTGCTGCAGTTTATATCACTGCTTTAATATCTGCTGCTTTAGCCACAGACTGAAGTGTAAATAAAGCTGAAAGTAGAGACTGAGAGAAATGGTCAAACTGAATCTGCTGAAATACAGAGTTGGATCAGATGACGTCGACATCCAGAGATGCCACAAAGACGAACAGTCCAGTGAAAACATTGTTCTTCATTCGGTGTCTGGTTTTTTTTTATATATATTCAATCATTTTGGATCATTTAACCAAATTGTATGTCTTTGCAGCAACAAATATTCATCTTATATTGTTAATATCTAGCCTTGCTTCACAAAGAGGTCGTGTGTTTCCAATCATAACTATCTGAGCTGTTAACCAAGGTGTCTAAAAATAAATCTGCGTCTAAAGCCTGATTGACTGTGTTTATTATTAATTAAATGTTTACGTCTCTACAAAAACAATTTATTGTTCTTTTTTTTTGTCCTGTCCAGCAGTTTAGCATCCATCATGTTAGTGCTGGATGCTGTTTTGTGGTAGGCAGTTTTGCTTTTTCAAAAGGGGTACATAAACTATGAGCACTTCTTTGAAGATCTTGATGTTTTAATTGGTCCATTGAAATGAGAGTCTCTGGATTGGACAGGAAGAAAGGGGTGTGGGGGGGGAGCACAGGTCTGACTTTCTCCAGTTGGTCTCCTAGTGTCTGACTTGAATCCTTGTCTGAACGTTCTTTCTAGTTGTTCTTCTTTTTGCTTATTTTTCTCCCAGACAAAAGTGAACACGAACTGTTATCTGCTGATTTCGCGTAACTGCGTGTTGTTCTTAAAAGGGCGGCAAAAATGTCGAGCTGTGTGTGACGAGCGTATGACGAGCAGCAGAATCAGAAGGATGAGAATCAAATTCTGCTCTGGTCTAAGTGAACAGACTAAAGAGTCAGATTCCTGCCGACGGGACAAACAGCAGATGTTTATGGGTTTGACTCAGATTACATCAGCGGCAGGATCAACGCTTCCTGATCACAGAAACACAGAGTCGACGGAGGGAGGAGCTTCCTGTTCTGCTGTCTGTTTCTCTCTGTGGCCTCACACTGACTCTGGTAGTGTCACAGTCAGGATTTAAACATGAGCTGAACACAGTTGAGGGAAAAGGTTCTTCATTCTCCAGCTTTAGTCCTTCGTGTCTGGATGTGAATAGTTTTAACTATGAGGCTGTGTCACTGGACAAAATGTCACTGTCACCTCTAGTAGCTCAGTGTTCCAACATCCACAAACGGCAACTGCTATCACAACTAGAGATTGACGAAGTACAACACAAACACAAATGCTACGGCAAGGGGGAGCAAGAATGCCAGGTCAGAGATCGTACCCTTCCAGAAATTGGGTACGAAGCCCCAAGTAAGCTGAACGAGGCAGCAGGAGCTAAGAGATAAGATAATGGCAACCCATTCTGCAGAGAATGAACAGTGAAAGTCGGAAAGTCTCCTAGAAAATGTGAATGCAGCACTAAGAACGATACCTACAAAGAGCATCACTGAAACCAATGAGCTGATATACACTTCATTCTTCAAGTCACAGGGCAATCAGACAGAGCAAGTCCCACCATGGAAGAGAAGGTTAGAGGCCAAAATCAAGGCAACACGGAGAGAAGTGAGCCAACTGTCAGAGCTCCAGAAAGGTGCAATGAAAAAGCAAGTGCCCAAGAGGTACAGACAGATGCCAATACCTGAAGCATTGGAAACTGCCAAACAAAGGCTCCAAGCCTTGGCCAGCCGCCTCAAGAGATACACAAGGGAAATTGAAGCCAGGAGAATAAACCGGCTGTTCTCCACACGACCGGCTAGAGCGTACTCTCAGTGGCAGGCTAATAACACCAGAGCAGACCCACCAAGGCTGGAGACTGAACAATACTGGAAAGGCATATGGGAGAAGGAAGCATCACACAACAGCAATGCACAGTGGCTAGCAGACCTAAGGGCAGACCACAGCAACCTCCCAGAACAGGCTGCAGTTACCATCACAGTGGCAGACATCCAAGAGTCTCAGGTATGGCAAACTGGACAGCACCAGGGCCTGACATGATACATGGGTACTGGCTTAAGAAGCTCACTGCACTCCATGAACGCCTGGCAGCACAAATGAACCAGCTGCTAAGAGATGGGACAGTCATGATCCTGAAAGACCACCAGAAGGGAACAGTCCCATCCAACTACAGGCCAAGTGGGCATATGGATCAGTACATGAGCACAGCACAGAAGGGCATTGGTAAAGATACCAGAGGAGCTAAAAACCAGCTACTGGTTGATAGAACGGTCGCACGAGACTGCAAAGCCCGACAAACAAACCTGTGCACTGCCTGGATTGATTACAAGAAAGCCTACGAATCAATGCCAAACACGTGGATCAGTGAATGCTTGGAGATGTATTACATCAACAAGACTCTAAGAGCGTTCGTTGCAAACTCGATGAGGCAGTGGAAAACCACCCTTGAGGCCAACAGGAAGCCAATTGCACAAGTGTCCATCAAATGTGGCATATACCAAGGAGATGCTCTGTCCCCACTGCTGTTCTGCATAGGTCTGAATCCCCTCAGCCAAATAATCAACAAGACTGGCTACGGATACCAACTCAGAAATGGGGCCACCATCAGTCACCTCCTCTACATGGATGACATCAAGCTGTACGCCAAGAGGTAGAGAGACATTAACTTCAGAATGTCATTCGGACTACAGAGAAGTGTGGCCGGATGGTGACCAAGAGAGAGAAGGTAGTCCATACAGAAGGGGTCTCACTCCCCGAGGGCACAATAACAGACATTGAGAACAGCTACAAGTACCTTGGTATCCCACAGGCAAATGGCAACCTCGAAGAAGCTACAAGAAACGCAGCAACAAACAAATACCTGCAACGAGTAAGGCAAGTCCTAAGGAGTCAGCTCAATGGTAGAAACAAGGTTCGGGCAATTAACAGCTATGCCCTGCCAGTCATCCGATACCCCGCAGGAATAATAAGCTGGCCAAAGGAAGAGATACAGACCACAGATGTGAAAACTCGAAAGCTCCTCACCATGCATGGAGGGTTCCACCCGAAATCCAGCACCCTGAGACTATACACTAAGCGCCATGAAGGAGGCAGAGGACTAGTAAGTGTCCAATGTACAATACAGGATGAAACCTCCAAGATCCATGAATACATTCGGAGGATGGCTCCAATGGATAAAGTGCTCAGTGAGTGTCTCAGGCAGCGAAAAGGGGAGGCAGAGGTGCTGGAGGTGCCATCATGGGAGGACAGGCCCCTACATGGGATGTACCACCGCCAGATAACTGAAGTGGCTGATATCAAGAAATCCTACCAATGGCTAGAAAGGGCTGGACTGAAAGACAGCACAGAGGCACTAATCATGGCTGCACAGGAACAGGTCTTGAGCACCAGATCAATAGAGGCCCAGATATACCAGACCCAACAAGACCCCAGGTGCAGGCTGTGCAAAGAGGCCTCTGAGACAATCCAGCACGTAACTGCAGGGTGTAAGATGCTGGCAGGAAAGGCATACATACATAACCAAGTGGCTGGTGTAGTGTACAGGAACATCTGTGCAGAGTACGGACTGGAAGTACCAAGGTCTAGGTGGGAAACACCCCCTAAGGTGGTAGAGAACAACCGAGCCAAGATCCTGTGGGACTTCTGGATACAGACAGATAAAATGATAATGGCGAACCAACCGGACATTGTGGTGGTGGACAAACAGCAGAGACAAGCCGTTGTGGTTGACATAGCAATACCTTGCGATGCTAACATCAGAAAGAAGGAACTCAAAGACGAACTTGAGAAGGCCTGGAAAGTCAAGGCGAAAGTGGTGCCCGTGGTCATCGGAGCACTCGGGGCAGTAACCCCCAAACTGGAGGAGTGGCTAGAACAGATCCCAGGAAAGACCTCAGACATCTCAGTCCAGAAAAGTGCAGTCGTAGGAACAGCTAAGATACTGCGCAGAACCTCAAGCTCCCAGGCCTCTGGTAGAGGACCCGAACCTTGGATGGATGAGACCGTCCACGGGGGGCGAGGAGGGACATTTATATATATATATATATATATATATATATATATATATATATATATATATATATATATATATATATATATATATATATATATATATATATATATATAGTATTTAACACATTCTTTTAGCAGCCTGTTCAGACTCTTTCAGTTCTGTGTCTTTTTTTGCCGATCCACCAGATACACCTGACTTTTGACAGCATCAATATACTATTATTATAAAAGAGAAAATATATTCAGGCATAGGAGTTTTAAAAATGAACGTAAGCTAATTATGAATGAACACTCATTTGCACTCACCAAGAACTTCCAGTGTACAATGTCAATACTAACATACATTGACAGACATCACATTTAGGATTCAGGGCTCATATTGTGAGATCTTTCATAACATACATTACATAATGAACTTATAAGACCTTTGACAGACTCTGGCTCCTAACTTCTTCCCAAAAAGGATCACACTGGCAGTATAATGGTTCAGAATGTACATTGTACTTTCCAGATGAAGTTTATTTGCAGGGAGATGAAAGTAGCACTCTATGATCTAAAAGTATATAAAAAAAAGAGTCATTACATAAAATTTTTATGCAGAATATAATTTTACAATAAAGTTCTGCCATTACTGTAACGTAGTGTACCTCTCCTGTGAGCCACGGATGTAGTCGAAGTGATCTTCATCATCCACTGTGGTGGATGATGAAGCTGTGGCCCCTAATTTGAGAGGGCGCCACTGACACAACCGCGTCTGTGTCCTTTTTATTTCACGGTAATAATAGCTGGAGGCAAAATAGGTTTTTGTTGAAACAACTTAACACACACACACACACACACATACTCACTGAACATAGACCTCACCTGAGATGCAGCATCTTCTGCATCAGGTGGCAAAGCAACGTCTGAAGATGACACATCTTGTGGACACTACAAAGGACAAAACTGTTAGTTATGCAAATATTATGAATTATGGAATTATTTAATTATTGCCTATCTCCCTAAAAGGCTCAAGTTCCATTTCTGTACTGGTGAATCAGAGGTTTTGTAATTACCGAAATGCTAGAAAGAAATTGACCTGTTCATTGTTATCAGTTTGATTAACCTCTTCTTCCTTTGTTTTGGTTAGTGTCTCCATCTGTATGTTTTTCTCTGAGCTCTGAACAAATGAAGTGATGTGTGTTAGAAAACAAAAGAAACTGTGAGGAAATTTGAAGTTAAATTTAATAACCCACAAAAATAATGAAAAACCTACCTTAATCTTTCACTGAACAAAGGGCTTCACTAAAGGCCTCATGTAGACGCCTCGCTTCTTCTGTCTCCTTTGTTTTCATCTCTCCTCATCTACGTGATGTCATTATGAAATTAATGCGAATAGATCAAATTTTGTTTTGGCATAGTCTGTGGAAGCATCCTTTTCTAGAAACTGTACTGTGAAGTTTTAGGTCTGTTATATTATGGTATGAATTTTTTGTATACTCACAGCAAACACTGCAATAAAGCACATTTTAAAATGTTTTATCAGTCAGAATTTTCTCTGTCACAATAATATAAATTGTAACTAAATTAATTAAGAACTAAGTATCTATCTTGATATAATTCTATCTCTAAATAACTATAATAATTTTGTAAGGCATTCAAAGCATTATGTACCCTGTGCTTCCCTTTAAATGAATCTCTGAACTCTCTCAAAAGACCATTCAGAGTCATCTAATCTTGTTAATCGTCGTCTTTGAAAGCGGATCCTCTTTAGGTCCCACTGGCTCTTCTCCATGATCCCTTGTGTCTGGTTGTCTTGCGAGTAATTTTATAAAGGTTATAATTGAAGGAAAGTGTAATTTCTTACCTTTCTTTAAATAAAGTAGATTAAGAACAATATTTAATATTTTAGAAATAACGTTACTTGTGTTGTTTTCCGAGCTGCTATGTTGAACTTCTGTGTAAATCTTGGATAGACTGGCCCAGTTCCATGACATCCAAGATCACCTATTAGACATATTTAAATTTCATTTCCCTAGAACCAAGAACTAAGATAAACAGCATATCTCAAAAAGGTCAACTTACCCAGGAGTAGGCCAGTCCACAAAGCAGCGTGTGGTAGGAAGTACTTGGTCAAAGTGAGGATGAATGTTGGACTTAGATAGATATTGGGCTCGCCGTCTTTGTCTACCTCCTCCCTCTGAATTATTTGCTCAAAGTGATACTGGAAGGGTGTTGGTCCCACGTATTCAGAAAAATAAAAAGTACATGCATCATTTGCACAAGATACAAGGAGATTTTATAGAGTTAATCGATTATAATTAAGTCATATATGCAATTCTGAATGAAAAAGCATAGTATTTAAAACATACGCAAAAGTCCTGCTCCACAATGGATGACACTTCAATGTCACATTTTCCATCTTGTGACATTATTACTTGAAGGTTTTTGCCACTGTAGGAACTGGAGAAGACAACAGCAGCACTGATGACAACTTCGTCAAGCTCTTCAGTTGTAGTTGCCTGCATCATAGCACCAAAGGTTTGCATTGCCAGTTGGTAATGTTTAGGGGCTCTGCAAACATAATGAAGTTAGTGTCACATCGACCATAGGAACAACCAGTGAGTTCTATCTTTACGAAGAGACCACAAACACTTACTGTTTTTTGCAAAGAGCCTTAGCATTTTTCATGACATGACTCAAACAGCGATGCAAAATTGGAAGCCGCAATGAATCTTCTTGGGTTTGACCTGTCACAATACTGTAGTATATGTCCAACTCCTGAGGTGTGACTACACAGAAGTTGTAAGACAGTGACTGCAACAAAACGATGGAGCATCACAAATGAACATCACTTTTCTGGACTTTATTTTCTGTCCTTTTTCTCTTGTTAAGTCTGTCACAAAGGAGGCCAAGAAAAATGACATATGTCGCTACGGGCACAGGGGATGATCCTTTTGAAGGATGATGCACCACCTGCTCGTACACGTAGAACGGTGCACTACGACCCTTTTGTTTCTGAATAATGCTCCCAGTGACATCAAACAAACAATGTCATCTTTACACCTCTGGTAAAACAGGCTGAGCATCTGTCTGGACCAGAGCATTACTCCTTTCGGATGCATTAAGATTTTTTGAATTATGGCATCCTGAGACCCCTGCTCTTCTTCGTGCATTATTTGCAATCTTAACAAGTCATTGCTATGCCTCCTGTTTTTTTTTTAATTTTTATTCCAGGACGGGGTTTTCATTGTTCCAGTAGTTGGAACCTGGTCCCTACAACCTGAATCTACCACAGTCTCATCCAACTTCCGTAAATTTTCCTAATAGAGGCTACATGGTAATTTTGTGGCGAGGGCATCTTCTCAATTCTTTGCAACTGTGCCACACTTTGTCTCCATAAAAGTCACTCTAGCCTTTAGGGATGTCTCATCATAAACATTGACTGAGACTTCGACACGACACTCTTCAAAACGACAATATCCACAGCAAGAAAACAGTGGGCCAGTTCTTCTCAACACACTTGCTTTCACACTATGCCGTTTGAATGCAATACTGCAAAATGGGTGTACACTGCGTATTCCTTTGGCAATGACATTGGTCCAGTTCAGTGTTTTGAAACGACATTTGTGCTGTTTCTTCCTTAAGTTCTTCCAGTCATCTTCAGGAATAAAAAAAAAACAAGGTTTTTGTGGCACTTAATGACTGAAAAATTGATGATGATCATAATTTTCATTTAAGGATGACAAGGATGTTGAAGTACCAACTATTCGTATGTCCTAATAATTTAAAAAGAAAAACAACAAAAATACAAAAGACTAATGTTAAAGGACACAAACATCATTTAACAATAATTTTGGTCAAAACTTTTTTCTACCGGTAGACATGTTTAACTGCATGAATATGAAGTCTAAAACAAGCTGCATTTAACCATACATTTAATCATACTTGTCCACATTACCTAACTTTGAAGGTATCTGAGCAATTTAGAAATCTAAATGTAATCATAGAAGGTTGACAGAAAAAAATCAAAAGTTATAATTATGAGCAGCAGTGTGGTGGATGCCCATAGATTGAATAATCAACCCATAATTAAGTTTTCTTTTAATTTTTTTTAATGGGAGAGAATGGACTCACTCTGTTGTACTGATCCCAGTTGCTCCCTGCATCAAGTCCAGCTTGAGCTGCACTCGCTCCATCAGGCTGACCTTCACTGGGGCTCCCTGCATCATGTTCAGATCCAGCAGCTCTCCCCAATAACATGCATTTACATCTTCTGCCGAATGATGTGAAACTTGTTGACACTGAAAATAATGACCTTCATGTGCTGAATATGGGCTTGTGTGAGCTTTTTTCTGTGGATTTTTAAATTGGTGATCCCCAAATGTTGGCACACCTTAACCCAGAAACTATCATTTACGTCTTCACTTTGAAGGTTTTTGGAGGCTTGAACATCTCTGACTGCTGAGAGTATATCGTCAACGGTGTGGATATTTTTTCTAGCCTATTACAAAAAAAATCCATATTATTTACATTGTCAACATTTATGTAAGTGTTCACAAAATAAAAGGTTTGAAAGCGATGAACTATGTATGAAAACAGCGATGAAATGGAACACACCAAAGGCAGAGAAACATAGACTCTGAAGGGAAAAAGAAAATAATAGAAAACTTGTTACAACATTTTAAGCCACTTAGTTTTATGCACAATTAGCTATTTTGGATTTGAGTTCACTGAAAAAACGCTGTTGACAAGTTAGAAAGTCATTAAAGCAATAGCTACTCATAAGTCTTTGTAATTTCATAATATTGTTAAAGCTTATGATACAGCTGCAGACACAGACGTGACTTAAACTGGAGCAGTGACTTTATTTTACAATTATAAACACACAGTGGCAAACATACACGACATACCCACAAAGGACAGAGACACAAGGGCAGGTTTAGATACAAACTAAATAGGAAATAGGAATTAAAATACAGGTGAAACTACTAATTACAAGGGGAGGAGCACAGAGAGAGAACGTGACATCACAAGACAGACAGAAAACCTGGAGCCTGCAATGCTCTGAGGGCTGGACTGTAACAACCACCACCAAAAGATTGGAAACAAATAAAATGCCGCAGGTAACAAGGCCCATAACGACGCAATTAACAAGTAACAGTACTTCTATGAAACACAGCTGAAAAATACCTAAAATACAAACCACAACTGAAGAAAACAACACAGAGTAATTAAAAAGGAAATACATACCCTTTTCGGGAAGTCATTTGTAAATGTTAATCTTTCTGACCTCTAAAAAACGACGACGAACTTGTCAATGGAAAAACACTGCTGGCAAACTCTTGAAGCGCGAGGATACATGATAGGATGCAGAAATTATACACCTTACAACAAAACTGATTGTAAAGTGTGAAATGGTCTGCATTTGTATAGCGCTTTTCTACCTATCGGTACTCAAAGTGCTTTGACACTGCGTCTCATTCACCCATTCACACACACACAGAGCTGCTATGCAGCTTAAGCTGACACACCGGGGGCAACTTAGGGTTCAGTGCCTTGCCCAGGGACACTTCGGCACATGACTGGGGGAAGCCAGGAATCGAACCACCGATCCTACGATCAGTGGGCGACAGCTCTACCACTGAGCCACTGCCGCCCGTGTCTGGGAAAGAGTCTGGGTCTGGCATAATGCACCAAAATCATTTCATTCAGCATCAGATTTGACAACTTTGACTGTATTTTCAGTATGAAATGTCATATTTAGGTATTAATAAATCATAAACCATGCAGTAAAAGTAATCAGTTCTTTGTGAGGTGACAGCTTTGTCGTGTGTTCACATTTATTTTTGCAGTAATGTATAATTAGAGCAGATCAGACGTCTTATTATGAAAACAGAAAGTAGTTTCCATCGCGTTTAATGCTCTGCTGTAAACCGACATTTTTAAAGCGCGGCTGGCTTAACGACGGATGAACGAACGACGGCTTGCTTGACCGCAGAAACCGACTTGTAGCTGAGAGTTTCCCAGAATGGTCGGAACAGCTGGTCCATCGAACCTGGCCCAATGGGCCCCATGTGCGTGTCTCCTCGCCTGCTGCCAGAACTGCTTTGCATTAAAAGGTGAATTTGTGTCAGAGACGCTGCGGCTCAAGGCAAAGCGAAACCACTCGGCCTGTGTGAGTGCGTCATGGTGGAGCAGAACCCAGTCGGTTCTGGTAGCAGCAGCACTTGGTTTTGTGTCTGTGTGGAATGTTCAGTTCTACTGCAGAACTTCATGTGGTAAAGGTCCAGGCACAGCCTCATGGTGTGAGTCTCTACTTGGTGGTCGCAGCTTCTTCACAGCGTGAAACGTTTCAACAGACTTCACAGCTGATGAGGGTCCACTCATGACGGGATGAGTGGAAGCGGCCTCATGTCGGACCTGCGTTCTCGAGTTAAATCACACTGGTGGAAATGAAACAGTTTGGGTCACACATGGAAACTTTGGTTCTGACTGGAGCCACATTAAACCTCATCAGGTGAGCGGCTGGTGTGTAGTTGGTGCTTTAAGTGAAAAAAAAGTCTCCTCTTTGTCCCGATGCTCCAGAAATCTCAGCGAGGCCCGGGCACAGTGTGGTTCTTCCGTGTCTGGACCCCACAGGCGGCAACGCTGAAGTATCGGAGTGGAGGAGACCTGAACGTCACGTTGAGGTCGTGTTCTGGGTCAGAGGGAGGTGGTTGGACCAGCGTCTGTTGTTTAAGGGGCGAGTGGAGCTGAGCGACCCAGAAGTCAAGGACGGAGACATGTCTGTGGTTCTGATGAACGCCGACCCGAACGACGCCGGAACGTACGAGTGCCACGTTAAAATAGAGGAAAGCTTTGAGCTGGTCAGCAGCGTCAGGCTGAAGGTGACAGGTGAGGGCTCGTCTCCTGACACAGAACCAGAACAGGATCTGAGAGATGTGGTCTGGTCCACTGACTGACTGAACTTTACTTTGCTCAGATCCGCCTCAAATCAGAGCGAAGCCCGGAGCAGACGTCACTCTTCCATGTCAGCATCCCAGCGCTGCTGGCATCGATGTGATCAAGTGGAGCAAAGTTGACCCGGAACAAAACGTCTTTGTTTGGCTGAAAACGGAACCAGAGTACGAGTATGACGACAAGCTGCACAAGTCGTTTCAGGGTCGCGTGGAGCTGAAGGAACCAACGATGGAGAACGGAGACGTTTCAGTGGTTCTGAAGAACGTCAGCTTCAACGATTCTGCCACATACGAGTGTTACGTTAGAGACCAGAACATGTTGACACAGCAGCTTGTCAGCACCATCGTCCTGAAGGTCCACGACTCAGGTGGGTCAGAACCCGGTGCATCAGTGTGTGGTTCAGAACCTGGTGGGTCAGTGTGTGTGTGGGTCAGAACCCGGTGCGCCTGTGTGTGGTTCAGAACAAACTGCTTCCTGGTTGTTGATGTCAGTGAAACATCTCAGATCAGATGTTGTTGTTTTTTTTTAAACATGTTGTTGATGAGACTTTGTAGAAACAGCTGCTGGGAGTGATGTCATGGAGGAGGACACGGGTTCTGGTGGTTCTGATGACACCTGCTGACTTTCCTCTGGTTCTTTTCTGCAGATGTGGAGTCTGGAAGCTTCTGGAACGAGGGAAATCTTATAATCGTGGTCAGCATGGCCGTCATTGCTGCTGTGCATGTGATCGGGATTTGCTTCCTGATGAAGAGAAAACGTGTGAATCACAGACAACAGAAATCGAACAAACGTTATGAAAGCAGTGAAGGAGAAGAAGAAGCCTGAGCCTCGAGTCTGGTTGGCTCTTTTTTTGTAAAAGGCGAAGCCATGAAACCAACATTGTACCTGCCAACAACCTGTTACTAGTGTGAGTCATAGTCATCGTAGCATCTGTTGCTCATATTTATTATATAGTATATGCTTGTAAAATATTCTGCTGTTTGAAACCACAATAAGTTGTAAATTGGAAACCAGGTTGGACTTGATTCTTAAGAGACGCTCGGCTTCTCGTCACTCACCTCGAGTTCAGGGTAAGTCGAGCTTCTATGGCTTCTATGGCTTCTATGGCTTCTATGGCTATTTCTATGGCGCCAATTGATAACATCAGTGATCTCAAGGCACTTTCCAAGTCAGGTTTACCTGACACAACCAAACCCAACAAATCCCACATAGAGCAGCTTTAAATTGGAGCCAATCAATAAATTGTACATTTAAACAGCAACAGCGGAAAAACTCTATAGAGGAAGAAACCTCCTGAACCTTGAAGCTAATTATGTCATCCAGAGTAACAATCTGATTCATTAATGAGTCTCTGTGGTTTTTAGCACCAATTATAATAACCTCAGTTTGATCTGAGTTTAGTTGTAGGAAGTTCAGGGTTTGATGTCTGTTAAGCAAGTTTGAAGTTTGACTAATTGATTTCCTTTGGTTTCATAGACAAATATAACTGAGTATCATCTGCATAGCAGTGAAAATCTATAGAATGTTTCCTAATAATATTATCAACGGTAGACATGTAAAGACTGAAGTATTGGACCAAGCACAGAACCCTGTGGAACTCCAAAGCTAATTTTTGTGGAAAATTGATCATGAACATGAACAAACTGGAATCTGTTCAACAGATAAGACTTAAACCATCCAGTGTTTTGCCTTTAATCCAACACTATGTTCCAGTCTCTGCAATAGAATCTTGTGATCTATGTGTGTCATGTGTCTGAATCCTGACTGGAAATCTTCATATAGGTTATTTCTATGCAAGTGGTCACATAGTTGTTTAGCTACAATTTTTTCCAGAATGTTAGAAATAAAGGGCAGATTAGATGTTGGCCTATAGTTTCTAGTTCTCTAGGGTCAGTGTAGGTGTAATTAATAAAGGTTTGACCACAGCAACCTTAAAGCCTGTGGTACGTAGGATTTTAGCAGAGATTGGTTGATTTGATTTAATATGGACGTTATCCTGTCCTCGCAAAGGTGTTCCATGTCTAAGCTAGACAGTTAGCTGACATGTGAGCAGGAGTGGTAACAAATAAAGACCAGGCGTAACTTTTCTTGCCTTTACGTACTCACACACTCACGTACTCACGTACTGTAAACTAAACACAGAAAACAACAGTAATTAACATGCAATAATACACTTCTTATAAATACAATACAATCAATATTACTGTGTCATAACAAGTTAGCTTGTCCATGCTAACATTACAAATCAACTTAACAGTTTAACATGTCTACTATGTTTTCGCAGTATCTACAAAGAACTTTCAATAGAAATACTTACGGACAAATACTGTCCAAGGCACAAACATCAAAAGAAAGTTGGCAGCTGACAGCTCACTTCTCTTCCCTACCTCCACTGCAGGTCAAACTAGCTCCGAACTACTGCCCACATGCGAACAGAAAGGGGGCACTGTTTCACCCAAACGCTACTTGTACCTAATAGAACCTTTTAGCTGTGGTACAGAAGTCAGAACAGACGTGCTGATTAATTGAAAAACTTCTTTGAGTGATCTAATTGGGATTGGGTCTAAGAGACAAGTAGCTGATTTAGCAGAGTTAATTATTGAAGTTAGCTCAGTGTGATCTATCGGGGAAAAGCAGTGTAAGTAAGACATAACCAGCAGATCTAAGGCTGTTGGATCTGCAGATAGGTTTATGACTTTTGTTGACAGATTCTGATATTTTTTTTTCACTAATGGTTGTGATTTTATCAGTAAAGAAATTCAAATCAGAAAGTCATTGCTGCTGAGATTTAAAGGGACACTAGGCTCAACACAGCTATGACTCTTAGTCAGCCTGGCTACAGAGCTGAACAGAAACCTGGGGTTGTTTTTATTTCCCTCAATTAATGATGAATAATCTGTGGTTCAAGCAGCACAAAGTGCTTTTCATATAGTATTAAACTGTCTTTTCATGCTAGACAGGATTCACCTAATTTGTTGGACGCCACCGCCTTTCTAGTTTCCGGGTCCTGTGCGTAAGGCTGCGGATCTCTGAGTTATACCATGGAGCCAACCTCCTCTGATTCACTGGCTTCTTCTTCAGAGGAGCAACAGAGTCTAAAACTGACTGACTACCAACCAACTAAAACCAACAGAGTCCAGTTGTGAGTTAAACGCAGTGTTGAGACAGTTACTGTCAACATTTACATGAATGTTGAAGTCGCCCACTACAGTCACTTTATCTGTGGAAGAACTAAGTCACATAAAAACTGTGAACATTCAGTGCAGAACTCCAGGAGAATGGACCAGGAGGACGGTAAACGATGAGAACACAACTGGTTTCTGAGTTTTCCAGTCTGAGTGAGAAAGGCTCAGAGTGAGGCTCTAATGAATTATAGCTGTTCAGGTCTAGGAGTCATTAATAAATCTGAGCTATAGATGCTGCTGCTCCTCCACCTCTACCTGAGCTTCTAGGAACATGATGGTTGATGTGACTGGTTGGAGTCACTCAGACGAATGTATTCATCCTGCTGCAGCCAGGTTTCTGAGCAGCTGAGCAACGCTGCTGCAACCAGCAACAAACCTCAGTGACAGGAAGTGACGCAATACGCTGACGTCAGTCAATAGTGGCTGACTGGATTCACCTTCATTCATCATGATTATTGTAAATGGTAAATGATCTGCACTTGTATAGTGCTTTTAGGTAGGAAGCCATCCGGAGCTTTGACCCCCTCACTTCTTTCGGTCATTCTGGCTTCATAACTAGTTTCTGAAAGAACCGGTCCGTTCTGGGATTTACTGCAGGTTTATTCTGTCTCTTGTGTTTGCGCCCCATGAATGTTGCTGTTCTGCCTTTCACGTCCTGTAGTGACTCATTGTTCTCTGGTTTCCGCTGGTCTCGGAATTGTGTATTATTCCTGCTGTGTGCATGAATAAAGGATCCTTTCTAATCTTCTGTTCTTGGCTGAGCATCTGTGTGGTGGGTTAAGCTCTAGACTTCAACCATGATGTGACTTTCACTTCTACTCTTGTTTATCGTGCACATTTGGAAAAGCAACAGTGAAACAGCTTTGTTGTACTTTTGGAGACTCTCAACCTCTGAGGTTCAGATGTCGCGTTTACTGACCTTGGTTTGCAGCACAGCAGAGAGGGTCCAGGTTTGCATGGCTCAGTTCAGCTGTCGACACCCAGCGATCTCTTCATTTTCAAACTGTAAATGTGGATTTAATATCAAAGCAGTCGTCCAGATTCTTTGGAAGAATCCAGTGTAAACACACACAACAATCAGTAACCTGCAGAATGAGTTAAGTTTAATGTGTAACTGAGTTGCTTCTTCAGTGGCAGTCACTACAACAGTAGGTTAGAGCAGAAAGGTGCTGCCTGAGGACTTTCATTTGGCTGATGTCTGATCTTATCTGTCACCAGCAGCAGAGTTGATGCCAAAGTCCAAAGTGATGTTTATAGCCGACCTGCGTGTAGACAGATCTTGGGTGCCGTCGCTGCTGTTGGCCTGCAGATGTGCAAACTCATCATGTCGTACTTGGCAGCTTCCTATGCTCTGAGTCCTGTGACTAAGTTACCAAGGTCCAACTCTGTGACTCTGCTCAGGTTTCATGTGGTCACATGCTCTAGACCCTCCAGTGCTGCCATGTCAGCCCACGCTTAGAATAGGCTTAGAATAGCCTCCCTGGTTTTTCATAGCTCCCCGTTCTGACCCAGATAAACACATTAACATTTACCATCTGCCTACATTTATCAAGCACATTACTGATGCTCCGTCCAAATCAGTCTGGAGTCCAACCACACTCCCACAAACTAAAATGCTGTTAGTCGTCCGTGCGTCTGTATCTTATTCTGATTTCTTTCTTCTTCTTGGTGAATATTAGTGTTTCAGTTTTTCTGTTCCTCACTACATTAACTGCCTCTCGTGTGTAATGTTTTTCTCTCTTCCACTCTGCGAAAAAGGCTCAGTTCATGTTATCTGGCACTGAGCATAGTTGGCTGAGTCTGGTCAGCACCAGCCTCTTCCTCCAGGCCGTGTCGATGCTGCTGCTACTTCGTGTTCAGTGCCTTCACACAGCAGCTGTACAGGTCGAACAGGTCATCTGAGTTTCTAAAAGCCACGTTAAAGCCCATCTCAGGAAAGGGATCCCGTTCATCCAGAGTCTCTGTGCCATCTCTTATTCCTGACCAGTCAGTTCTGCAGACAGGAGTTTCAGGAACTTTCCTGAAACTGATGATCGAAGACCCAGCGCGGAGGCCAAAGCCTCTGCGTTCTGCAGCCCAGGACCAGCTACATCCAGCAGGTGCCTCAGCGTCGTCAGTTTAGAGTCCTGGAATACAGCTGCTCCGCAGGTCCAGCCGAGCCCCATGGCCAGGGGCTCTGACAGCAAAGGGCTCCAGCCTCCTCCACCTAAACAGCCCTCAGGATGTAAACACTCTGGTAAAAGGCAAGTAGAACTGTAACAATAAAAAGCACTAGTGTTCTTTAAAACCAAAGCAGTGTCCAGGTTCAGTTTGTCTGTCCTCTTAAAAATGGCAGAAGGTCTCCATAGCACATCTTCTGGGCCACAGAGAAATCTCTGAGCGAAATGAAGTCTAAAAGCCGACGCTCTGCTGGACAAGTGAACTAAACCTTGAACTAATCCTTGTTCGCCTTGATCTTTAGGCAGAAATAAAACACACTGGTCACCCAACGAAGCTGTTCAGCAGATACAAAGAGATGTTTGTAACCAGTAAACACAGTTTACCCCTCACAGCTACCTTGATGCTTCTTCCCCATAGTCCACGTTCAGCTGTGACTGGCCTGTATTCCCGCACATTGTCCCTGAATACACAACGGAGGAGTTGTCTGAACGTCTACAGGTGACGTCTTCATCTTCAGCTCCTTCCTAACCGAGGCCATGCTGAAAGCAGGGGGTGGGCGGTGGCTGGTCCGGAGCTGGGAGGAGACAGCTGGTCTGGAGAGCTGTGACGGGGCTGGGAAGCCAAAAGCACATTCAATTCATCTGGGCCTGGTCGCCGTGGAAACCACGTCCACCCTACCACATATAACGGACGTTGTTCTGGTCCGTGTGCTGCTCCAGCTTCCTCTCATTGTTGTCCCTGCCCTTCCTGATCTTGTTTCAGCTTCCTAAGCTCAGGGCTGTCGGGAAAACACCTACTGTAGAGGATGGCACTGTTTTCCCCTCAAAGACGGTTATGTAGCCATGAGACTGTGCTTGGCAGAGGATGTTCCTGGCTGTGGAACTTATATTACGGTGAACCAAACGCAGACAACAGAGACTCCGTTCAGTGGAGACAAAGGAGGAGACTTGTGTTAATTAACACTCTTAATGAGGAAATGTAATGGTTACCGAAAGACTAAAAACACTAGTGATGGGCTGGTGCAACCTCCTGAATCTCAGGCTTTCTTGACAATTGTGCCGAAAAAGATTTAAAGCTTCAAAATGTTAGTGACATCTAGTGGTCTGTTGGTTCTATAGCAACCTATGCAAACACGAAGAAAGCAGTAAGTTTGAAACCATTGTCATCAGTAAATATCCAGAGAAGAATGTGAGGTCACAGATCACACATTAAATGAATAATATGAATGTGGTCACATTTAGAAGAACAGAGAAGTTTAAATGAGGCAAATACAAGAAACAATCATCCACAAAAAACCCAAAAATGTGACAAACACACAAACCTGCTACACAAACAAACCTGTTCATGTGTATTAACAGAAGCAAAGTGACAACGTTTTTGTTCTTTACAGGTTTTTATTTAGAAATATTTTTTTCCACTGCAGCTTTATTTTTTTTTCTTTCTTTTCTGGATCACCAGCCTTAGAAAATATTCCTTCACAAGGAACAGATGATGCTGGATGCACAGATATTTGCAGGCAAGTTTCCACAACATAGCATCTAAGGTCCTACTGCTGCCCAGCAGAGATGATACGTCGCTGGGTACAGAGCAAACACCGGACCTACAGTATCAAACTAAACTGAAGCTGACAAGTCAATCTGTCGTTGGCTCAGACCAGATTGTAACGATATGAGCCAATGAAATGCTTCGAAACATTTGAAAACTAGGAAGCACATAGTAAAGCTTTGAGGGCGTCTGAAGCCCGACGTCATCGGTCATGTGACATAGGTGCTTAGGTACCAGCTCCAACACAGTTTTCATCACTCCTTCAGGGAGAGAGAAACAAGTTCAGAAGGCTTGGAGTTATTTGCCATCACTACTAAACACTATCCAACGTGAGCAGAAAGGCCTGAGCAACCTTTGAATAACCTGCAGACGCTCAGCTTGTTCAGACGTGTTACGACAAGTCAGTTCAGCTACAGTTGAACAAACTCCAATTTGCACAAACAATATTCATAAACATAACCAACATGCCATTCACAAAAACTTTATTTAAAAGCCATAATACATGGTTATCAAAACAAGCTGCTATAAAGAACAGAACCAACTAACATACACACAATCATCAGGATAATGTGAAGCTGCAAAGAAGAGCAGAGACGTGAAACAACTTCCTGCTACTGACAACAGAAACCAACCCGTAGGCGTAGTCACTGGTTCATGTATATAATTCACGAGTGAAAACGTGAACTGTTTTAGACTTGCTGCTGTCGTTCTGTCTTCTCAGTAGCAGGTCGGTATAAAGGCTGCTTCACACTGACTCTACTACTACTCTCTATCTGTTAACGATGAGGAGACCAGCGACACAGACAAACACAGCAGCAGCACGCAAACCAGCCACCAGCCCAACATTCAGTTCACGGTTCACGTCATCATAGACTTTCTCTGGTTTTCCTCCGTCCTTGTTGGCTTCAGCTGGGAACCTGTAGAACAGAACCAGGTGTGAGGTTGGTGATGAGTCCACTCTTCAGGTGCGTCAGACACCAGCAACATAAACTCACCTGGTGCTTCAACGCTCAGGCTCACGGTGGTGTTGGTTTAGGTTGTGACAGGTGGTTGGGGTCACGACCTCCACCAGGACCACTCACACCTGCTGTTGTGGCATTTTAAAGTTCATAAAGAACACAAACACAGTTCTGTTTGAACTGTGTTTGTGTTCAGCGTCAGAGCTTCAGGTGTCATCTACTCCTTAGTACGAGCTTCACACCAGCCCACCCAGTGACGCCCAGCGGCTCCTCTACTGTCATCATGTGGTCCCGACACTTCCTTGACCTTCGTTTTCTGTTATTCCACGGTATCGCCCTAATTTCTGGCTGCTGTAGATTTTGTATTTGCCAGCTTTCTCTTTGTGAAGCTGCGACTAATCTCACTCCACCTCTTGAGGCTCAGTCAGGAGACGTGGCCTCAGCCTGGACAGAAACACCAGCACTAACTGGGTTTAAGGCCCATCGGCTGCTCTGTCCTGCTCAGTGTGTCCGTGTGTGTTCATGTCAGAACTTGGTGTCATCACCATCTGTTCTTGGTGTTTGTGGAACCGTTTGCTGTCCCAACGGTTCTGGTCCTGGCTCTGGCCCTGGCCCAGTTGAGCCACCGTGGAAGCAGATTAAAACGCCACGTTGCAGGTTCAGTTCACTGAGTCAGTAGGAGCTGTAAGCCTTGCAAAAGGAGAAGGAGCGACACGGACGATCGAGTTGCTCTGGATCTGCTCATCGAACGCAAACCTCCAGGTTCTGACAGTGACACGTGGCTCTAATGCTTCTCAGACTCAGCACAGATTCAAAGCAGGTTATGCACAGACCACAGGTGTCACATGGATGTAAGAGGAAAGAGAATCATACACAGTGAACAGAGCAGTGGAAGAAGCAGGTTGAGCCTCTGAAAGATGAGCCTCCCTCTGGAGGTCAGGACACTGAACACATGCAGGATCATGGCATCAACAAACAAACCAAGATCAGCCAGATGAGGAGGAGGAGGAGGAGGAGCAGGTGATTCTCCCAGACACTCCGCTGCAGACAGGAGGCAGGAGGCCAAGTGGTGGCTCTTCCTTATTCTCCCGTTTTATTCTTCCTTCTCACAGCTTCAGCTGTGATCCTGTTCAGACGCCATCAGAGGCAAGAGCCTCACAAAACAGCACAGAGCTCCTGAATTCACCAACACTGAGGTTCCCTCCGTGGCTCTGGACCTGTGCTTTGTTCTGTCGGTCCAGTGATGAAGGACCATCCGCCCAGGGTGAAGCCGCCTCTCGTTCCAGAATCGCTGGGATGAGCTCCAGCACCTCGACCCTCACGAGGACAAGTCCGTTCAGACCACGGTGGCTTGATTCTCTGAAGCTTTGCCTTGGACTGATTTTCATCAGAGGCTCCTGCTTCAGGCTCGCCACAACGTCATGATGTGAAACCTGCTGACCGACCCACACAGCACGTTATTTGTGGTCCTGGTCTAATTAATGTCTCCATTCCTCACAGATCAGTCTGTCAGACTCTGGCCTCCACATTCTTTGACGTTTAATGATCAGATCAATAATTGACACAGAAACAGACGTTCAGCAGGTTTAGTGAACAGTAAAGAACATTAACGACATAAAGCAAGACCTGAACAAACACAGTTTGTCAGTGCTGTGATTAATAGGTCAGCTTCTGCTTGAAGCTGGTTTGTAGAACCAACTATCAAGTTAGTCAACTTAAAAGTTGTAAAATCCTGAGAGTGGAAGAATTTGTTCTTTCTTCTTTCCAAAGAAATGATTCATAGAAATGTCTGCAGGAAACAAACTGAAGACAAGCGCGACCTGAAGAAAACGTTCTGACCTGGCACTGAAACAGGATTGATGAGGAAACTTAAACCTGTCAGACCATAAATCTACACAGTTGGTTCTGAGGCTCAGACTCTGCTGAGACGCGTTTAGATGTTTAACAGCTCAGCTGCAGGAGGGATCCTGGTTAGTCACCAGGAGGATGGGTGTCGGTCGGTTCAGACCTTTGTTTATTTACGTATAGATGAATACCGTTTTTTTCGATTGCTAAACGACAGTGAGCACAACTGGAGCTACATGTTCAAAACTCTAACTACAGTCTGCACTGCCAACAGTCACCTGAGCTAAACAGTTCACATCACCTGCAAAACTCATTTCAAGCAACACAACTAACACATGACTCAAAACAGGCTCAGTGCAGCCAAACACTATGCACAACCCTCACTGACACAACACACACTGAGAGAAAAACACTAGCATTAAGCACCAATACAGAAAATACAAACTTTAACCTTTACAGTTTTGAGAGACATTCTGTCACATGATTTATTTAAATGTTTGAAAATTAGCAGTTTGCTTCAATAGTTGATTGTCATTTATGGAATTACAGTAATGAGAAGAAAAAGGTAGAAACTAAAAGTACATATTGTAATATGAACAAATAATTGAGGGTCTGATCCTGCCTCTCTCTAGCATCAGGCCACAGGTTTTCATCAACATCACATCTAATGTTCTCTCCTGCCAGGCACCTGAGGAAGAACCTTATCCATCCCTGGCAGTCCTCACATCCGGCAGACATGGCTTCCAGAAGAGACGTTTGGTCATGTGGGTGGTGATCAAACACTTTCCACCTCCAGGCAAATTCCTCTACTGGGTTGAGGAAGGGTGAATATGCAGGCAGGTACAAACCCATAAATCTGTGATGTTCTGCAAACCAACCTGACACCTGTTTAGCCATTCCGCTGAATGTGTGGTTCACAGTTTTGACAGCAGTGTGTTAGCATTTGAACAAAGTGCTGTAAATCCACAGTGTTGTGCAGGTTGTGGTCAAAGTCATGGGTGTCATCAAGTGTGTAGAGTTTTGAAAACTGAACTGCTGCTGTGTAGACTGTAGTTAGAGTTCATGTAGCTCCAGCTGTGCCCACTGTCGGTTAGCAATCGAAAAAAACTGTAAATATGAGCAACAGATGCTACGATGACTATGACTCACACTGGTAACAGGTTGTTGGCAGGTAGAATGTTGGTTTCATGGCTTCGCCTTTTACAAAAAAAGAGCCAACCAGACTCGAGGCTCAGGCTTCTTCTTCTTCTTCACTGCATTTATAGCGTTTGTTCGATTTCTGCTTTCTGCGATTCGCACGTTTTCTCTTCATCAGGAAGCAAATCCCGATCACATGCACAGCAGCAACGACGGCCACGCTGACCACGATTATAAGCTTTCCCTCGTTCCAGAAGCTTCAAGACACCACATCTGCAGAAAAGAACCAGACGAGAGTCAGCAGGTGTCATCAGAACCACCAGAACCCGTGTCCTCCTCCATGACATCACTCCCAGCAGCTGTTTCTACAAAGTCTCATCAACAACATGTTTAAAAAAAAACAACAACATCTGATCTGAGATGTTTCACTGACATCAACAACCAGGAAGCAGTTTGTTCTGAACCACACACAGGCGCACCGGGTTCTGACCCACACACACACTGACCCACCAGGTTCTGAACCACACACTGATGCACCGGGTTCTGACCCACCTGAGTCGTGGACCTTCAGGACGATGGTGCTGACAAGCTGCTGTGTCAACATGTTCTGGTCTCTAACGTAACACTCGTATGTGGCAGAATCGTTGAAGCTGACGTTCTTCAGAACCACTGAAACGTCTCCGTTCTCCATCGTTGGTTCCTTCAGCTCCACGCGACCCTGAAACGACTTGTGCAGCTTGTCGTCATACTCGTACTCTGGTTCCGTTTTCAGCCAAACAAAGACGTTTTGTTCCGGGTCAACCTTGCTCCACTTGATCACATCGATGCCAGCAGCGCTGGGATGCTGACATGGAAGAGTGACGTCTGCTCCGGGCTTCGCTCTGATTTGAGGCGGATCTGAGCAAAGTAAAGTTCAGTCAGTCAGTGGACTAGACCACATCTCTCAGATCCTGTTCTGGTTCTGTGTCAGGAGACGAGCCCTCACCTGTCACCTTCAGCCTGACGCTGCTGACCAGCTCAAAGCTTTCCTCTAGTTTAACGTGGCACTCGTACGTTCCGGCGTCGTTCGGGTCAGTGTTCTTCAGAACCACAGACATGTCTCCGTCCTTGACGTCTGGGTCGCTCAGCTCCACTAAATGACAGACGCTGGTCCAATAACCTCGCTCTGACCCAGAACACGACCTCACCGTGACGCTCACCAGCCGCTCACCTGATGAGGTTTAATGTGGCTCCAGTCAGAACCAGAGTTTCCATGTGTGACCCAAACTGTTGTTTCATTTCCACCAGTGTGATTTAACTCGAGAACGCAGGTCCGACGTGAGGCCACTTCCACTCATCCCGTCATGAGTGGACCCTCATCAGCTGTGAAGTCTGTTGAAACGTTTCACGCTCTGAAGAAGCTGCGACCACCAAGTAGAGACTCACACCACGAGGCTGTGCCTGGACCTTTACCACATGAAGTTCTGCAGTAGAACCGAACATTCCACACAGACACAAAAGTGCTGCTGCTACCAGAACCGACTGGATTCTGCTCCACCATGACGCACTCACACAGGCCGAGTGGTTTCGCTTTGCCTTGAGCCGCAGCGTCTCTGACACGAACTCACCTTTTCGGTTCCGACCATTCTGGTAAACTCCACCAGCCGCAACAAGACGGTTCTCTGTAACAGAGCGACGACGCTGGTGGCTTCCTGAGGCGTCAGACGAGCAGAGGGCGGAGCCAGAACCCGCAGCCAGAACCGGTGGTCGCGCAGCACAGACGGCCAAGCCCGGGTCACTCCGAACCGCAACCTGAGCCTTTAGAACAGTGGTCCCCAAACTAAGGCCCGCGGGCCGAATACGGCCCGTCTCTACATTTGGCCCGGCCCCCTGAACAATACCAGAGATGTGTTATGAATTTATTTAAAGAATATAAGCTGCGCTGACACTATGAATCTATTCACAAAGAGTGAGCAAGGCCAAGTGCGAGCAGAGAAACTCTCAAGCTAAAACGTGGACTGTTAGCTCATTTGTACATTTGTACACCAAGCGCAGCTGGACCGTCATCCGTTCGGGATCCCGAAAACAATGTCTGCACAGATGTTTCAGTCCCAACAGTCCAAATATCTGACACTACAGCCTCGGTCAACGGCTGCACACGTATGAAGTCAGCAACACACAAGAGACCCACATCAAATGGAGAAGCGTGTGATGTGACTGACTGCTTCACAGTACGAGGGTACGCAGCCACATCAGAGTCATTCAGATGGTAATAAGAGAAGGAAGGTGGAACTAGAGGAGCCACGTGGCAACATGACAGTACTTAAGGAAGCCCCAACTACTGCTGTACAACACCTGGATGGAAAACATGAATCTAAGCCAGATGTTATCATCTATAGAACAGACCTGGAAGTGGTTGACGTTCAGCTGGAGCACAGAGAGACAATGAGACACAGAAAAATAGATTCAAGTCTTAGGAGAACAAGACTTTATCCAAACACATTTATGTCATATCTTTACACAACTTAACATATACAATAATAAATATATCTTTATTTAAAAAAAACAATGCAATTTCTGGACAACTCTTTTTCCCACACATTATAAGGCTTCACACTCTGTACATGTAAGTCACCAGAATCTGTTTCCTTCCATGTTCTTTTCTGGTCCGATTCAGGACGTGCTCACCTGCTTGTTGAACCGTCAGGGTGATGCTGCTGAAGAGCTCAGAGCTCTACCCAGGTTCCTGCTTCCAGTGTGAACTTCAACGAAGCAGAGATTTCAGCTTCTATCTAGTGAACAGCTCTGGACTTTTCTAGAGGCTGTTTGAACTAAGTTGGTTCTTTCACAGCTCAGAAGCACAGCAGCTCAGGAAACACATGAGTAGCAACGCTGTTGAACCCAGTTTGTTAGAGGTTTCTAACAAACAATCCAAACGCACAGAGAGATGTAAAATACTGACAAAGTGAAGTAACACGAGCTAAAGTAAAACCTTAGCTTGAAAATACTGAATAAAAGCATAAATACAAAAGTTGAAAACAGGACCAGTTCGTGACAAGCTGAGCTTCAGTCGACCACGTCCTGAATCATCAGGTTGGTTTTAGTCTTGATGCCTCCTGTTCATCACAAAACCAACGGCAGCACAGTAACAGCTACGGGGAGCTGTAGGAACAAAATAGATGTTTGTCATCAGAACCACCAGAACACAAGTCCAACCTCCTGCTCTTTAATGACATCACTCACAGCAGCTGTTTTCTACTGACCCACCCGGTTCTGACCCACACAGTGACCCACCTTGTTCTGATCTACACACTGACCCACCTGGTTCTTCTTTCTCTGTGTCCTGGTTTTGATGCTGATGTTTGTGGTTCTACTGGTGAAGGTATTTAGTCCAAAGACTTTTCTTCCTCAGTTTGACTGTTACACACAGTTTAACTTCTATTACACTTAACACTTACACTTAACTTTCTATTACAACATAAAGCAAAGCATGTGCAACTAGTGGAAGCCACTGTGACAAGGGAAGAGGCCTGAGGGAAGAGTGGAAAATTGACAGTCATCCCTGGATCCGTGGTGAACAACCGGTGAGCCGCCCACCTGGCCAGGAAAGATGGAACGAGACGAGGTGAATAGGCTGCAGGCAGAGCAGCGGCACAGGTGAATCTGATTAAGGTGGAGAGGAGAAAAGAGGAGAATCAGGAAGCGGATGGATGCAAGGGGACGTGGCTACAGAGAGAGGAAGTGACAATGGAGCAGGACCAGGCTTCATGACAGAAAGGAAACAGGAAGAATCAGGACCAATGGCTTCATGGTTCGAGGAAGTCCACTAAAATGACCTGTTGAAGACACTTGTGTGGTTCTGAACAAAATCAGCGCCAGTGATGCAGTAACGTATGTGTGTTGTGTCAGGCTCAGCAACATGGAAAACATCAAGACCACCTGAGCCTGAGCGTTGAAGCACCAGGGGGGTTTATGTTGCTGGTGTCTGACGCACCGGAAGAGAGATGGACTCATCACCAACCTCACACCTGGTTCTGTTCTACAGGTTCCCAGCTGAAGCCGACGAGGACGGAGGAAAACCAGAGAAAGTCTATGATGAAGTGAACCGTGAACTAAATGTTGTGCTTGTGGCTGGTTTGTGTCACTGGTCTCCTCATCGCTAACAGACGTAGACCTAAAAATCCAGGAAATCACATTGTAGGACTTTTAGTGAATTTATTTATAAATTATAAATTCCTGCGTAAAATAAGTATTTGGTCACCTACAAACAAGCAAGATTTCTGGCTCTCACAAACCTGTAAATTCTTCTTTAAGAAGCTTGTCTGTCCTCCACTCGTTACCTGTATTAATGGCACCTTTTTGAACTCGTTATCTGTATGAAAGACAACTGACTACAGCCTCAAATAGTCAGACTCCAAACATCACCATGGCCAAGACTGTCGAAGGAAACCAGGAGCAAAATTGTAGACCCGCACATGGCTGGGAAGAGTGTATCTGCAATAGGAAAGCAGCAAGCAAGTCAACTGTGGGAGCAATTATTAGGAAATGGAAGACATACAAGGTCATTGATCTGGGGCTCCACGCAAGATCTCATCCCGTGGGGTCAAACTGATCATGAGAGTGGTGAGCAAAAATCCCAGAACTACACGGGGCGACCTGGTGAATGACCTGAGCTGGGACCAAAGTAACAAAGGTTACCATCAGTAACACACTACGCCGACAGGGAATCAAATCCTACAGTGCCAGACGTGTCCCCCTGCTTAAGACAGCACATGTCCAGGCCCGTCTAAAGTTTGCCTGTGACCATGTGGGTGATCCAGAGGAGGATTGGGTGAACGTCATGTGGTCAGATGAGACCAAAATAGAAATATTTGGTAAAAACTCAACTTGTTGTGTTTGGAGGAGGACTGGTCTGCATTTGTATAACGCTTTTCTACCTGTCGGTACTCAAAGCGCTTTGACACTGCGTCACATTCACCCATTCAAACCGGTGGCAGAGCTGCTATGCAGCTTAAGCTGACAGACCTGGGGTTCAGTGTCTTGCCCAGGGACACTTTGGCACATGACTGGGGGAAGCCAGGAATCAAACCACCCGATCCACCGGCTCCGTAAGAAACATTTCAAGGTCCTGGAGTGGCCTAGCCAGTCTCCAGACCTCAATCCTTTTTGTTCCACATTCTGTCTCTCACAGTTGAAGTGTACCTATGAGGAAAATTACAGACCTCTGTCATCATTTTAAGTGGGAGAATTTGCATCGAATCTGTGGCTGACTAAATACTTTTTTGCCCCATTGTATGCTCAAAATGTATAGGATGGAATTTCTCTATGTATGTATTGATAGTGTAATGGAAATTTTACTATATGGGTATTTTCCCTTGTGACAGAACTCTGATTCATATTACTTGATATATTCTCATATGTATCTGTACTAAGCAAAGTAATCATAGAATGAGTTATATACCTGCTTACAGAAATATTTTAGAACAATGAGCCTTCTCTTTCCCATGGGAAAGGGAGCTAGGGAGATACTGTTTAGTTAAAATTGTTTTACAGCATGGACCATGGCCATGAGAGCATGGCAGCAGAACTTTGATTTACTTTGTTTCTGTTACACTTTCCTCCTGGTGCAAGGCAGTGACTGACCCTGAGTTGTGGGCTGATAAGTCCCTTGTGGACTGTCTTTGTTTGAGACTGAGCTAATGAGAAGATACATCTTTACTCCCTCGCAATGAAGAAGGTATTTAGGTAGGAACAGGCTAGATGACTTCAGAACTACACTCAGGCAGGACAGTTTCGCACTGACTCTGTGTACTCTCTTCTTGGAAGAATTAAAGACAACAGAAAGACATCTTTGATTGGTTTTTGATTCATTCACCAGGTTCCTAACAGGTTTTTGCCTCCACAGATAGGTAAAAGCAGGATGAGGTAGGACAGTGAGGCCATGAGTCTACAGAGTTTCTGTGTTCAGGATCTGAACTTTTGTGTTGGCAGGACAAACAGGCTGATCTGATTTCCATTTCTGGAAATAATAATATCACAGATCAAAGACCAAATTTGGAAAATCACTCTTTTGCGACTGACGCAAGTTGAGGGTTTATAAACCACCTCCCTAGAATGAGACGGGAGATGTGCTGGGCCGGCTGGGGGACACAGCTGGTGTCTCCCCAGCCAGGCCCTGTCCTTCCCCGCGCACCGGCGAGCTTTATCCCTGCAGGGAGGAAGAGGGACTTCGTATATCACCTATGAGAATAAATCATCCGTATTATTTTGAATCTCAGTGCTGTGTTTGATTGAATTCTTTCAGTGAAAATATCTCTCTAACAACTACATGAATCTGTGGATCAGTGGTTTAAAAGATTTTGCAGCTAAGCTGTGTCTGAACAGTGACTGTGAGCAAACAAACGAAGCTTTAGACCAGGACGCGTCTCAGCTTCGTTGTCCTAACAGCCAGTAACGAAGCCAGAGCACATCGTACTCACAGATCAGACCCTGAAGACGCCTCGGCTCCATTTCACCAGCTGCTGATCGGACTCCAGCCGGTTCCTCTGTGTTGTGGAGCAGCTGTGTGGCTTCCTCTGCAGCAGCTGCTTCGACCCGGACACTCACAGCTTCTAACTTCAGAGATGAACACGTGACCGACTGAGGTTCTGAGTATGAGGTTAGAAACGCTTGTGATTTGCTCTGAGTCCGGACAAATAAAGAACATTTAGCTGCTTAGTGATGTCAGTGTTTGTAATAATAACATACAAATGACGGAACGCGCATCACATGTTTCTGGTCATGGTTCCAGCTCCTAATCGTCACCTGTGTTGGGGGCATGGCCTCCAAGAAACAAGGATCAGACTCGGAACAGTTTAAGGCCTCAACTAGTTTTAACTTCTCCTCGTTACCAAGTCCAATAAAAACAGGAGAACCTTTACAGCAACTGTAGGTACTGAACAGAGCCTCACATGGACTCGACTGGAACAGACTTTACGTCAGTTTAAAGTCAGCGATGGCAGTAAAACAAATAGTGAAATTCATCAAACTCAACCTGGTGATGAATGTGATTAACACATCAATAGAAAACAACATTAAATAACAAACTTGAGTGAGTGAGAAGCAGAGTCAATGTGATTCTTCCAATAAAGTAGAAAAGTTACCACCAAATTAACACAAAGTGCTTTTTCTTTTCAGAATTATAGCAGCATTGACAATAAAGTTGACTTTTACTGTCTATGGGCCCTATTGGTTGGTTGTTGGTGAAACCAGACGGTTCAGTCTGTCTCAGAGAGATGGTTCCACCATGATGACTCTTCGCTGTTGGTCGTTGGGCCCAGAACCACAGCATCAGCATCATGTCGTCGCGTGTAGCGACTCGAGGACTTGGCTTCATGGAGCTGCTACACTCAGTGTCATTGTGTTGGAGATGAACGTGTCCCAGACTGCAGCTTCAAGTGTAGCACGGCTTCTGACTGGCTATGTTCAAAACAGTCCAGGTTCCTGAATGAGGACATCTGAAGAGTAAACACATCTGCAGCCCATAAATGACATAAGAAGATGAATTTAGGATCCAACTAACTCAGGAAACACTGTAACTGTTGGGGGAAAAGCTTCAGCGAGTGAGTGACTGGAGGTAAAACGTCTGTTCTGTAGATTTATTTCCTACAAGAGAGAAGGACACTGAAACAAACACAAGGCTGCTCAGTTCTTAGGTTCTTTAGTTTTAGACAGAAGGCAGAGAAACCTGCCGCTAAACAACAACTAGGGCCTCTTTTAATGGTTCTGCAGCATCAACACCTTGATGCTCTACCACAGGTTTCTACAGGCAACAAAATCCAGGCAACTCGTTTGTGGTTTGTTGTTGCTGACAGACGATCACACGTTCTCCATTTGCGATCACACGTTCTCCATTTGGTCTACGCCACAGCCTCCTGCCTCTCTCACATACACATATTTAGGTAGCACCTGTCCTAGAACACAACCGCGTATGTAGTTAACACATTACTATTTAGAGCTATAAAGAGACTAGTTTACTGAACTAGTGTTGATTAAAATCAACATTGGTTCAGTTAATGATGTTTGTTCAACGTTTGTTGTTGAACATGTGCAATGACAAAGTTGAATCTAATCTGATCGTGGTCTGTGACTGTTTGAGTACAGTGGTTTAACATCAGCTAATTCTAGACGACCTTCAGTGATATACACGTCTCCTTTGTGAAGTCATTGGTGTTGTTTAAGGTTGGAGGACTGAGAAAAAGGTTGACATGAATATGTTTTTTCTCCTGTGTGAATTTGTTGGTGCTGTTTTAACCTGCAGGATGATAAGAACGTTTTTCGCAGCTTTCACATGAGTGAAGTTTCTCTCCAGTGTGAATACAATATGTCACTAAACTACTAAGGCGACAGAACGTTTTTCCACATTGTTTACACAAGTAAGCCTTTTGTCCTGTGTGAACTCGTTGGTGTGTCTGTAAGTTACTGAGCTGAGAAAATGTTTCCGCACGGTTCACATGAGTGAGGTTTCTCTCCAGTGTGAATACGTTGGTGCCGTGTGTTGGCGGAGGCTTGAGAGAAAAATTTTCCACACTGATCACACCAGGGAGGTTTCTGTCCAGTGTGGACACGCTGGTGTTGCTTCAGTCTGGTGGATGAAGAGAATGTTTTTTCACAACTTTCACATAAATAATGTTTTTCTCCTGTGTGAACACAGTGATGTTTCAATAAACTATTTCAGTGAGATTATGTTTTTCCATCCTATTCACAGCAGTGAGGTTTCTCTCCAGTGTGAGCGCGACAGTGGATTTTCAGCCTCTGACCTGTGGAGAGCTGCTCTGTCGTTGCAGGTGTACAGTCTTTCTCCTGCATGAAGCTGTCCTTAGGTTCCTCCCCTTAGTAAAGGTAATTTTCTCTTCAAAACCAAGAGAAAATTACATCTCAGGGTGAAACAAAACGCTACAATACCAGACAGCAGAACCGCAGAACGGCTGATTACACTGTGATACGTTCGCTATGTTTTCACTGCAAGTCAACACCTTTCACAGAACGTTATGGTTAAAATGACATAAACAAATAACTAAACAACAAAAGAAAACCAGTCTGTGCATATTAAGCCCACATTTAATTAGAGATAGTTTACAGTTTGAAAACAAGGAGTGTGTTGGGTCCAAGTCGACACGACTTGAGAATTACAGTGAAAGTCAGAGTCATTTAGCTTGATGAGAACTAAAGATAATAGATAATAATCTATTTGTCAACAGCATTAAACTGTGCGATTCAGTGCTGAGTGGCCACTGACAAGCAGCTGCAAAGAGGAAACCACAGAAACGTTTCAGCAAGAGGCAGAATAGAGCAAACCTGACTGCAGTGTCCGATCTGTGAGTACAACCTGGAAAACTGATATATAAAAACTGAATATGAAGGCAACCGAAAAGAACAATTTACCTCCGACATCTGTGTCATAATCTTTGCAAGTTGACCTGACTGATCCATGTAAACCTGGACTCTGCTTTCTCTTAGTTGTGGCCTCGCTGCTGTGCTGCTCTGCAAACCAAGGTCAGTGAACATCAGTGTCTGCAGAAGTGCAACTAATGTGTTTAACTGCTGCTTTTCCACATGTGCACATAGACAAGCGTAGACGTGAAAATGGCAGATCGAGGTTTAGTCTAAGTCTATAGTTGAACCCAACAAACAGAGCCAGAGACTAGAGGAACCTTTATTCATCCACACAGCAGAAATATCACATAACGTTTTCTAAACGTGTTTCCCTGCAGCTCGTCTGACTGTGAGTCCCAGCAGGTCTCAGCTCTTTAGAGGAGAGTCTGTGTCTCTGAGCTGTAAGGACGACGACGGATCTGGAGGATGGAGACTGAAGAGGAACATGAGTGGACAAGAGTCTCAGTGTGGAGACGGGTGGGGAGTAAAAGCTGCTTCCTCCTGCTCCATCAGCTACATCCTCCCATGGGACAATGGAGTTTACTGGTGTGAGTCCTGCTCTGGGTCCAGCAGCAGCAGCATTAGCATCACTGTCTCTGGTGAGATCAGACTGTGGAGTTAGTGTTGATGGGTCTGTGGTCTGGTGAGGTCAAACTGTGGCGTTAGTGCTGTGCAAAGCTTCAGTTCATGCCCAGCAGATGTGTTCTCCCGCAGGTGAACTCACGCCCTACGCCTCCTCCCTGCTCCATGTGCTGCTGAGGCTAGTGGTGCTGTGTCCGTACGTCGTCGCTACTCTGCTCCTGATGTCGTTGTATCGTCGGTGCTCCACAGGTAACGCTGAACATCATCCACTCCACCAGGACTCTGTGGTACCAGCTGATCTGTTTCCCCTTCCCCTCTAAGCAGCTCTCCCTCTGGGTCGCTGCTTGTCCGTTCCCATGGTGACGACCTCAGCCCCTCAAGACGAAGACTCAGATCATGACTATGACAACATCACTCCAGTCACCACACAGCATCACTTCTGAGCAGTAGGAGTTGAAGGTTCCTCGTGTCTGCGTGGGTTCTCTCCAGGTTCTCCGTCTGAGCTGACTGTAGGTTCTAAACTGCCCATAGGCCTGAATGTGTCTGTCTATAAATAAATGCTGCCTCTCACACGACAGCAGCCCTGGAGCGAGTCTGATTCCACACAAGGCCAGATTAAAGGTCACGGTCGCGTTAAACTCGTCCAGGTGTTAATGTCATCAGTGACTGACTTTCCGTTCAGCGGCAGCATTGAGTCGAGTTCAGCGTGTGCAGCAGCTGGTGGGAGTCAAAGTGAGAGTCAGACAGAGACTTAAAGGTTCACGTCTAAACAGCTGTGACGGAAGAAACAGACACGACTCGAGGATGTTAGAATGTTGTTTCCCTCGGTCCTGAAAGCAGCTCGAGTTCATTCCTCTTCACCCTGATCTACGTCCTTCCTCCAAATCCTTCCTGTATCTGTCCTGGTTCTGCTCATGTTACTGGTTCTACTGGTGAGACGACGCGTTCTCAGTGTTTACAGATGATGATGACATCGGAGAGAGTGACAGCATCACCAACACTTACATGTGTGGTGTAGATTTATCTTATATGTGCTATTATTATTAATTATTGGTCTTTAATCTTATTATTAATTGTGTAATTTGGTTTATTTGACATCAAACTGTAAACAAAACAAACTAGGTCAATGTTAGAGCTCAGGAGACATAAAGAGAAGCAAACAGGAAGTGGATGCGCTGAGGTTTCTCACTGCGTGAATCTGAGGGTGTGGGTTGAGTTTCTAGGCCTTGTGTCCTACTCAGCTCAGCTCGAACAGATACCGGCTCATATACTGACGCTCTGGGCGATGCATTCACTTAACATATGGAAACAATAAGCCCGCAGGTTTTTACAGAACAAACGGCGAGGGCGGTGCTTAAACGCGTTAAATTCGCAGATCCCATAAATCGATCAGTTGGGAACAAAAGGCCAGAACCACGAGCAGCGGAACCAGCGGAATCGATCTTAACTGAGACCGAAAGCGGAGGACGGGCGCTTGTCCCGCCCCTCTCAGCCAGCATCCAATCACAGGACGCGTCTCCACTGCGTAAGCGTCCTTGTTGGGCTTTCTGTCACCAACTCGTAATCTGATTGGCTATCGCCACTATCTGTCAACGACACGAGTCCGTTCAGTGGTAACGTTCTTTCTGAAGCCTGATACCAGCTAGTTGAATTCTGATTAGATAGAAACTCTGGAGGCAGCGCAAATAGCACATGACGCGAAGAGAGGAGCACGGAGAATAATAAATTCCTAACTGTGATCTGTGGTTGAGTCAGGCCAGAAGTTCTGATAGTAACTATTAACTACATTATACTACTTCTACTACACCTTCAGCCTCTGCTCTTCAGTCACACCCTCTGCAAACACACAGCAGAGATACACTGAGTCACATCCCACACTCTGACCCACACTGACTCACAGTAACACACTCTGACCTACACTGACCCACACTGATTCACACAGTGACTCACACTGACCCACACTGACTCACAGTGACCCACACTGACCCACAGTGACTCACACTGAGCCACACTGACCCACATAGACTCACACTGACCCACAGTGACTCACACTGGCCCACAGCGCAAACCATCAGAGTCCGTCTGTAATGAAACCACATTTACTCAGCTTTGGAAACACTTTATTAATTAAAGACAGAACCAGCATGAGAAAACCAAAACATTGCAGATAAAACTCTTCAGCGGAAGGTGACATGGAGACAGGAGGCCAGACCCGGAGTCTGGGATCATAACCTTCATGATGTGAATGTTGTGTAACACGGGATCTGTTGGAGGCCACACACAGACAGGCTCCATACTGGCTGTACTGTACATTTGTTCTGTAGGCATTTAAGGTAATTTAAGCTTTGACATGTTTGACTTTGTGGTAAATGTGTCTGCTCCTGGCACATTTTTGGCTGCGAACGCCTGGGCCCAGCTGAGGACTAGAATCTGGTCCCAACGTGAACCGGGTTAGCAGACCAGATTGGGCTGGTTCCTCCTCTCGCTCCAGTGAAGCTTCACTCACCCTGAACTCGAGGTGAGTGATGAGCAGCCGAGCGTCTCGTTCAGGATCAAGTCCAACCTGTTTTCCAGTTTACAACTTATTGTGGTTTCAAACAGCAGGTTGAGTATTTTACAAGCATATACTTGTAAATATGAGCAACGAGGGCAGATACGACGATGACGACACAAAGCTTCACAACCATCCACACTGGCAACAGGCAGGTAGCATCACTTTCATGCCTTTTATTAAGAAAGAACGAACCAGATTTGTCACAACAATACGCTCAACTGTCTCGTGGCTCAGGCTTCTTCTTCTCCTTCACTGCTTTCATAGCGTTTGTTCGATTTCTGCTTTCTGCGATTCGCACGTTTTCTCTTCATCAGGAAGCAAATCCCAATCACATGCACAGCAGCAACGACGGCCACGCTGACCACGGTTATAAGCTTTCCCTCGTTCCAGAAGCTTCCAGACTCCACTTCTGCAGAGAAGAACCAGACGAGAGTCAGCAGGTGTCATCAGAACCACCAGAACCCGTGTCCTCCTCTGTGACATTACTCCCGGCAGCTGTTTCTACAAAGTCTCATCAACAACATGTTTAGAAAAAAACAACATCTGATCTGAGATGTTTCACTGACATCAACATCCAGGAAGCAGCGGTTCTGAACCACACACTGACGCACCGGGTTCTGACCCACACACACACTGACCCACCTGGTTCTGACCCACACACACACACACACACACTGACCCACCAGGTTCTGAACCACACACTGACGCACCGGGTTCTGACCCACCTGAGTCGTGGACCTTCAGGACGATGGTGCTGACAAGCTGCTGTGTCAACATGTTCTGGTCTCTAACGTAACACTCGTATGTGGCAGAATCGTTGAAGCTGACGTTCTTCAGAACCACTGAAACGTCTCCGTTCTCCATCGTTGGTTCCTTCAGCTCCACGCGACCCTGAAACGACTCGTGCAGCTCGTCGTCATACTCGTACTCTGGTTCCGTTTTCAGCCAAACAAAGACGTTTTGTTCCGGGTCAACCTTGCTCCACTTGATCACATCGATGCCAGCAGCGCTGGGATGCTGACATGGAAGAGTGACGTCTGCTCCGGGCTTCGCTCTGATCTGAGGCGGATCTGAGCAAAGTAAAGTTCAGTCAGACCAGACCACATCTCTCAGATCCTGGTCTGGTTCTGTGTCAGGAGACGAGCCCTCACCTGTAACCTTCAGCCTGACGCTGCTGACCAGCTCAAAGCGTTCCTCTATTTTAACGTGGCACTCATACGTTCCAGCGTCGTGCGGGTCAATGTTCTTCAGAACCACAGACATGTCTCTGTCCTTGACGTCTGGTTTGCTCAGCTCCACTCGCCCCTTAAACGACAGACGCTGGTCCAACAACCTCCCTCTGACCCAGAACACGACCTCACCGTGACGTTCAGGTCTCCTCCACTCCGACACTTCAGCGTCACCGCCTGTGGGGTCCAGACACGGAAGAACCACACTGTGCCCAGGCCTCGCTGAGATTTCTGGAGCATCGGGACAAAGAGGAGACTTTTTTTTTTCACTTAAAGCACCAACTACACACCAGCCGCTCACCTGATGAGATTTAATGTGGCTCCAGTCAGAACCAGGTCGTTTGGCACATGAACCTGAACTGTGTGGATGACACCAACATTTCCATGTGTGACCCACCAGCGTCATTTAACTCATGTGGTTGTAAAGGAAACTGAAAACGTTGAACCTCTCTTTCAGTTTGCAGCGTTTTCTGAAGCAGATCTCAGTCTCATCAACTGCTCTGAAGCCTCTGCACCAAGTAGAAACACACGCTGCTGGGCTGAAGTAACAAACACACAACCCAGCGCTGCTAACGGAACCTCCTGGGTTCTAGGCAGTGTGATGCACTCACATAGAGGCCAAGTGGTTTCACTTTGCGATGTGAGCTGCAGCTCGACACACACACGAACTCACCTTTTAATGCAAAGCAGTTCCGGCAGCACGCGAGGAGACACGCACATGCGGCCCATTGGGCCAGGTTCGGTGGACCGGCGGTTCCGACCATTCTGGGAAACTCCACCAGCAGCAACAAGTCGGTTCTCTGTAATAGAGCGACGACGCTGGTGGCTTCCGGCGGCGTCAGACGAGCAAAGGGCGGAGCCAGAACCCGCAGCCAGAACCGGTGGTCGCGCAGCACAGACGACCGAGTCGCTCCGGACCGGAACCCGAGACACGCGTGAGAATAATGAGTCTGACGCTGGACAGGTTTGCTTAAAGGGCGAAACTCCAGCAGAATCTACCGGAGAACGAGCCGCAGGCGAAGAACCAGAGAAGCGCGGAGCCGCGTCGGTCCTGCTACAGTCTCTGTCCTGCTACAGCCTCCGTCCTGCTACAGCTTCTGTCATGCTACAGCTTCTGTGCTGCTACAGCCTCTGTCCTGCTACAGCATCTGTGCTGCTATGGCAACACGCCTGTCAATCAGACGGACATCACCCATTGAACCGGAACAGTCAGAGGAAACTCTCCATCAGCTCCTTCACACCTGAGCTTTCTGAGATCTGTGGGCGATTCCAGCCTCCAAGCAGCTGCAACAAGGAACAGCTCGTTGAACTGAGGCTAAATCTATGAATCAACTGCAGCTTGATCTGATCTCACTGAACCACAGCAACTGATAAATCAGGTCCGTAGCGTCAGGCTTGAAGGTTCTGACTAATGGCGTTACACAAATATTACACAACAACAATGACAAACAAAATACAAAATTAAGAACATTTTAAACAAGTGTTTAAAATGCACACAATCAGTAAACCAGAGAGAAAGAAACCCAACAAGCTCCGTCTTGACCCAAAGCATCACTCAAGTAGAGCATGTAAACCCAGCGCACACAGTCATAGGCCCCTCAGATAAGCACCATCTAGTCAGATCAGCTGCACGCGTGGGTTGTAGTGACAAGCAGCAGGACCAGACCTTTTAACGATCATGTAAACAGTAACGGCAGCAGCAACAGCAGCAGAAGCAGCGGCAACAGCAGCATCAGTGGCAGCAACAGCAGCATCAGTGGCAGCAACAGCGGCATCAGTGGCGGTAGCATCAGCAGCCGAAAACCCGACCGCTGCTTTGACGTCTGCTTCTTTTCCAGCACGCTTGTCTGGGAGACCTGTAGATCAGAAGCAGGTTAGTTGTCAGACATCAGGTATGATGAGGCAGCAGCACAACCCATTTGCTCTTACGGCTTTTTAACGTGCCCACAACCAGACGCTGTCCACAAAACGATGCTAAACTACTTAAACTAACTAAACTACTACTCAAAGGAATATAAAGAGAAATGATGACGACAGCAGTTCCGCTCCCTGCTATGCTGTGTCTCACAGTGGGCTGGTACTGGATGGTTTCCCTGACCTGATGTTTACGGTTTTCAACCAACCCACTATTCACAAACATATTAACGTGAATGACTTCATTCTGTTGGTCACGCTCACCTGAAACCATCAGCCTGACGCTGCAGATGATTTGGCTTTTAACGCGAGTCATGCAGAACCCAAAGTAGTCTATCACGTGTAGGTGCCACTGTCTTTGCTGCTCACGTTCCTCAGGATCAAAGACAGGTTTCCACCCTCCAGCTGTCCGTCCAGCACGTCAGTGCGGTTGTGGAAGACTGGATTCTGTTGCTCCAGGTAGGTTTTGTCTTCCATGTAAAACAAGACGAGGTGTGGAGTCAGATCGGGTAAGAACCACTGCACAGTGATGGAGTATTTGTGTTTGGTAGTGAAACAGGCTAGTGTGACGTCCTGGCCTGGCTGTGACCTTCTTATCCCGGAGGGCTGTGACGAAAACAAAGCAAACACAGGCTCAGCACAACAAACTGGGTTTAACAGAACAGGTCATCAAATGCAGAAGCTCTGAATCCAAAACGTGAAAGCTTGACTCCTTGCTGTCATTCAGCCGTTCAGAGTCTAAACCACCTGAGGTGTGAGTTTCCACAGTTACCGAAGAGTGGTTAGCATTAGATTAGCCTTTTATGCTAACATCAGCCTCTTAGCATTTCTGACGAAGTATGAAGATCCAACATTTTGGCTCAAATAACAAAACTAACCATAACCGAGAAGCACTAACAATAATAATAACAATAATAAGGTACCGCCGCACAGATGCGCGGTCATGAGCGTGAGGACGACGGGCACCGCGCTAGGAACGGTCATGTCTGCGCGTCAAGGCTTCACACGTGTCAAGACGCATCCTGACCCGCTCTGCCCCGCCCAAAGGCGGGGCTAGATCACACCTGGGGCTCGGCCCAAGAGACTCAGGTAAACTGGTGTCACCAGCAGTTTACTGAAACCAACCGTGTTTCTGAAACCAATACCATGTAGAAATTCAATACATGTGCTTTTCTGTGGTTTGTTGGTGATTCTCTGCTGACGTTGTTCATGAGCAGAGAGCTGCATGGTTTTCAGGAAGACTGTGGTCAGAGTTTGCTCTGTAATCTGATGAGACGAGTGGATGGACAAGATACAGGATTCATCCAAGGAATGTATTTGTAAAAAGCTGCGACTCCCCAGCAGGAAGGAGGTGGGATCAGCGAAGACAGCATCTCTTTAGTGGCTGCTTTTATAGCAAAGGAGAGATTCTGCAATGGCATCGTGTTCCAACTGTGATAAATGACGTTGATTTTATTTTATTCCCAGGCAGGCTTTGAACCTTTGCTAAAAAAACAGTGATTTGATCAGTTTCTGTTTATGCCTGATTTGCTCTAAGGTCTGACCACGTTGCTCCGCTGCAGACATGGTGCACAAGCTTCTATTCACGTCTAGTAGTTCACCGTAGAAAGGCGAGGTGCCCACCTAGCTTAGCTCAGCACCCAGCTACAGCATCAGACAATTACAGCCCAAGTATGAAATGAGCAAATTAAAAGAGGTCATTCATAAAATGAAGAAATGTGTGTGTGTGTGTGTGTCATTGCTGCTGAGGCCTAAAGGGACACTAGGCTCAACACAGCTATGACTCTTAGTCAGCCCGGCTACAGAGCTGAACAAAAACCTGGGATTGTTTTTATTTCCTCAATTAATGATGAATTAATTAATGTGGTTCTAGCAACACAAAGTGCTTTTCATACAGTATTAAAATGTCTTTCCATGCTAGACAGGATTCACCTCATTAGTTGGACACCACTGTCTTTCTAGTTTTCGGGTACTCTGCTTAAGGCTGCAGATCTGAGTTGGACCATGGAGCCAACCTGCTCTGATTCACTGGCTTCTTCTTCAGAGGAGCAACAGAGTCTAAAACTGCAGCGTCATCAACAAGACAAACTACCTGATCATGATTCAGATGACTGCTCTCCTCTGTGTAGCTACGAGGGAAAGAGACAAAAGATGATGAATCATCTGACAACAGCATCATCAGATAAACATCTGCTGTAATAGAACTTCTTTCAACTGTTGTCAGGTCTGTTATGGTAAATTCAAAAGTTAGTAAGAAATGGTCAGATAACAGAGGGTTTTGGGGGAGAACTGTTAAATGATCAATCTCAACCCATAAGTCAAGACCAGATCCAGAGGATGAAGAAGACAGTGAGTGGGTTAATTCACATGCTGACTAAAACCAATAGAATCCAGTAGTGAGTTAAACGCAGTGTTGAGACAGTTACTGTCAACATCTACATGAATGTTGAAGTCGCCCACTACAGTCACTTTATCTGTGGAAGAACTAAGTCACGTAAAACTGTGTACATTCAGTGCAGAACTCTGAATATGGACCAGGAGGACGGTAGACGATGAGAACATGTAGTGAAAAATGTGTGTACTTGGGATGGAATATATGCTCAGAATGTATAGGATGGAATTTGTACTTGATATGTATGTATTGATAGGAATAGGCTTACAGAGGTACATGAGTTTACAGAGTTTCTGTGTCCAGGACCTGAACTTTGATGTTAGCAGGACAAACAGGCTGATATCTCCTATTCCTGGAAATTTCATATTGTGAAAGTTCTTGGCGTGCGTGGCCGCTCTGGGAACACGTTGGACAATTGCTTTTCTGCGGCTGATGCAAGTTGAGGGTGTATAAACCACCTCCCTAGAATGAGAGGGGAGATGTGCTGTGCCGTCTGGGAGACACAGCTGGTGTCTCCCAACCAGGCACCGTCCTTCCCCGCGTGTCAGCGAGCTTTATCCCTGCAGGGAGGAAGAGGGTGACTTCGTATATCTGCCTTTTGTATATTCTCTACACCACCTATGAGAATAAATCATTTATATTATTTTGAATCTCAGTGCTGAGTTTGATGGAATTCTTTCAGTGAAAATATCTCGGTAACAACTGGTTTCTGGGTTTTACAGTCTGAGACAGAAAAATAGGTAGTATTATACGAACAAGACTTTATCCAAAGGCATTTATTTAATCGCTTTATACAACGTATGATAAGATATACAATGACAAAATATGTATTTAAAAAAATAACGCAATTCTTTTTTCCACACATTATAAGGCTTCACAGGAATTAAAATGCAACGTCTGCTGGACATTCATTAAAAACTTTCACATTGAAATCACCCCTTTAGCTTTAGCTTCCCTTAATTCCTGGGTCAGTAATGCAAACAGTTTTCCTGTAAGGCTTTAGTGATAATTTCCTATTTTTGCAGCCACTGAGCAGCAGCTACTGTGAGTCAGTGTTTACGCACATTTACTGGAAGTAACCAGGAAGTTTATTTAATAATCATGTAAACAACAAACTTGATTTCTGTAACTTGGGAATAAGCAGATTTCCAGGCAGGTGCATATCTGCAGGTAAACCAGTTAAAGTGCATGTTTCCTGACTATATATCGCTCCCATAGTGGGACTGGAGCTTCCCAAGAGTTGGGCTGTACGCTTTGACTACAAAAACAATCATTATTGGTAGATAGTGTATAGCGCTACTATAACAACCTGTATAGCTACAGGAGCTGCTTACTATGTCAATGCGTCTGTAAACTGTTCCTGACTCAAAGTGTTAGATGACAAGCACCACCACCAGGCAGCATGCGTTTACAGAAAGGCTGCTACCATTCACAGACTGTTGCAGGCAAAAGCGGAGGAAGTTTACTGTTTACCGTTTACTGGATAGATTCCCTCTTTGTGGCCAGCTAATGGCCACAGTGCCCTTGGCATAGTTGGTCCCAGTGTGATGTCAAGTGCAAATGTCTTGATTAAAGTGTCTGAAATGTAAAGAGCAACAGGACTCGGACAGACTGAGGATAGAGACCCGAGATGTTTCACAGTGTTGTTTTGTCACCTACATACCAAGCGTCTCGGGTGAGGTTATAAGTTGACTCATGACGTGTGAAAATGCTCTGACTCCTTTGACAGGAAATGACGTTTTCATCTCCATGGCAACAGCAGCCTCCAGGAGTTTGAGGAGGTAGCGGAGGTCACCACTGAGCAAAGATTCTGAGCTGCACACATCAAATGATGACCTAAACATATTCAACAATGTTTGAAATGTGACTTTACTGTCACGCAATCGTGAATACAATAAAACGTTTTATTTCAGTGTTGTTCTTCAGTGATGGACGTCTAGTAGTTATCATCCTTAACTCAGACACCAGGAGGCTCTGGTTTTACTGGGAGCATTTCTAATGAGTTTATGTCTAGATCATTAGATGTCTGCGTCATCACACACTCTGTTGGCTGTGGAGCAGCTGTCTGTCCTCCTCTGTCCACACAGGGGCGCTGCTGGACACCAGATCAGTCAGTGGTTCTATTCTGGTGATGAAGCCACCGTTCAGTCATAGAAAGGAAAAAGCTCCATCTAATAGGCGTTTACTTTGTGGTTTGTATTAGTTTATTTTCACTTCAAAGTTGGCCTAAAGACTTTCATCCCCTTCCTCCCCTCCCCTGGTGATCAGGGGTTATGAGGCTAGACAAAGGAAGTAGAAAGCAAGGCCTACAAAGTAAAAGCTGGGGACAAGAACTGTGAACACACCTCCTCATCAGTACACAGATGTTGATCACAGCAGAATTTGGTGTAGGAAGCGCGTTGGTCAGTCTGACGTCACATCACGCTGCAAAGACAGGAGGGAGGAGGTGTCACTGACAGACCACAACGACGAAGATCAAATAAACGTGACAGGATGAAAGCTTCCATCACTGGCCACGGATGTGTGTGAATATGACACAGATACGAGACTGAAGGATTCAAACAAACCTTTATTAGAATATTCTGAAAAGTATCAGTATTAACTCAGAATTAGATGAGAACAATTCAACTCAACTCAACTTTATTTATATAGCACCAATTCACAACATCAGTTATCTCAAGGCACAAGCTTTTAATTGTAGCCAATCGATAAATTGTACATTTTAATAGCAACAGTGGAAAAAACTCACTCTATAGAGGAAGAAACCTCCAGCAGACCCAGGCTCGATGTGGGTGGCCATCTGCCTTGACCTGTTGGGGTGAGGGGATAGAGAAGAGAGAAAAGAACATAACAACAACAACAACAAAACAAACCTCTAGATGAGGATAGAGAGACAGAAGAGGAGAAGCACAACTAGGAGAGAAAAGGGACAAAGTTAGTCACATGTGGAAATGGAGGCATGTTGGCGCATAGAAGAAAAAGAGAAAAAAGAGCTCAGTGAATGAAGGACGTCCCCCAGCAGAAGTCTATAGCAGCTTAACTAAGAGATAGTTCAGGGTGACCAGAACCATCTCTAACTATACGCTTTGTCAAAAAGAAAGGTTTTAAGCCTAGTTTTAAAACTAGAGAGGGTGTCTGCTTCTCGAACCTGGACTGGAAGCTGGTTCCACAGGAGAGGAGCTTGGTAGCTAAAGGCTCTGCCTCCCATTCGAAATCAATAAACCTCCTCTCCTCCTCTTACAGAACAAAGTAACAATAAAAGAATTAAATGTGGTCTATTAAATATCAGATCTCTCTCTTCTAAATCTCTGTTAATAAATGACTTGATAAGTGACCATCACATAGATTTATTTAGTCTCACTGAAACCTGGCTGCAGCAGGATGAATACGTTCGTCTGAATGAGTCAACTCCAACCAGTCACATCAACCATCATATTCCTAGAAGTTCAGGTAGAGGTGGAGGAGTAGCAGCAATATATAACTCAGATTTATTAATTATTCCAAGCCCTAAACATAACTATAATTCTTTTGAGAGCCTCACTCTGAGCCTTTCTCACTCAGACTGTAAAACCCAGAAACCAGTTGTGTTCTGTGTCGTCTACCGTCCTCCTGGTCCATATTCAGAGTTCTTAACTGAATTCTCAGAGTTTTTATCTAACTTGTTTCTCAGCACAGATAAAGTGATTGTAGTGGGTGACTTCAACATTCATGTAGATGTTGACAGTAACTTTCTCAACATTGCATTTAATTCATTACTGGATTCTATTGGTTTTAGTCAGCATGTGAATGAACCCACTCACTGTCTTAATCATACTCTCGATCTTGTCCTGACTTATGGGGTTGAGATTGATCATTTAAAAGTTCTCCCTCAAAACCCTCTGTTATCTGACCATTTCTTAATAACGTTTGAATTTACCATAACAGGCCTGACAACATTTGGAAAGACGTTCTATTACAGCAGATGTTTATCTGATGATGCTGTTGTCAGATTTACTGTCTCATTCCCTTGTAGCTACACAGAGGAGAGCAGTCATCTGAATCATGAGCAGGTAGATTGTCTCGTTGATGATGCAACGATTTTAGACACTGTTGCTCCTTTGAATAGGAAGCCAGTGAATCAGAGGTGGTTAGCTCCATGGTATAACTCAGATCCGCAGCCTTAAGCAGAGGACTCGAAAACTGGAAAGACAGTGGCGTCCAACAAATTAGGTGAATCCTGTCTAGCATGGAAAAACAGTTTAATACTATATAAAAAAGCACTTCGGCTTGCTAGAACCACATACTATTCATCATTAATTGAGGAAAATAAAAACAACCCCAGGTTTCTCTTCAGCACTGTAGCCAGGCTGACTAAGAGTCATAGTTGTGTTGAGCCTAGTGTCCCTTTAAATCTCAGCAGCAACGACTTTATGAATTTCTTTACCAATAAAATCATAACCATTAGAGAAAAGATTTATCAGAATCTGTCAACAAAAGTCATAAACTGATCTGCAGATCCAACAGCCTTAGATCTGCTGGTTAGACCTATTTCTTATTTAAACAGTTTTTCCACCATAGATCACACTGAGTTAACTTCAATAATTAACTCTGCTAAATCAGCTACTTGTCTCTTAGACCCAATCCCAACTAGATCACTCAAAGTTTTTCCATTAATCAGCACGTCCATATTAAATCAACTCAACCAATCGCTGGTTACAGGCTACGTACCACAGGCTTTTAAGGTTGCTGTGGTCAAACCTTCATTGAAAAAACCTACTCTTGACCCTAGAGAACTTGCAAATTATAGGCCTATATCCAATCTGCCATTTATTTCTAAAGTTCTTGAAAAAACCGTAGCTAAACAATTATGTGACCACTTGCGTAGAAATGACCTATATGATGATTTCCAGTCAGGATTCAGATTACATCATAGCACAGAAACAGCTCTGATTAGAGTCACTAATGATCTTCTCACAGCTTCAGACAATGGTCTAGTTTCTGTACTTGTCCTGTTAGATCTTAGTGCAGCATTTGATACGATAGATCACAAGATTCTATTGCAGAGACTGGAACATAGTGTTGGGATTAAAGGAAAAGCACTGGGATGGTTTAAGTCTTATCTGTTCAACAGATTCCAAATTGTTCATGTTCACGATCAACCTTCCATCCGCACAGGAATTAGCTTTGGAGTTCCACGGGGTTCTGTGCTTGGTCCAATACTTTTCAGTCTTTACATGTCTCCCCTTGGTAATATTATTAGAAAACATTCTATAAATTTTCACTGCTATGTAGACGATACTCAATTATATTTTTCCATGAAACCAGAGGAAACAAACCAATTAGTCAAACTTCAAACTTGTTTGAAAGATATCAAATCCTGGATGTTCCATAACTTTCTACAACTGAATTCAGATCAAACTGAGGTTATTATAATTGGTGCTAAAAACCACAGAGACTCATTATTGAATCAGATTGTTACTCTGGATGACATAACGTGAGCTTCAAGTTCTACTGTGAGGAACCTTGGTGTCATTGTTGACCAAGATCTGTCCTTTACACCATATATTTGGAGAACAGCGAAGTGTCTCTGATGTTTCCAGCTCAGAAGTGATGCTCAGTGGTGAACTCCACAACTCCTGTATGGATGCTGCTGTTGCTGTAGCCACAGAAAGATCCTTTTCTGTCAAATGAATTAATTAATTAATTCTCCATTTGCGCTGATGCTGCATTTATAGGCTCCTTCATCAGACTTGGTGACATGGTGGATGGTCATGTGCCCTGTAGGCTCAGTACTGATGAGGGAGCCATCTTTATAGAAAGCAGCTGGGAGCTTGGAGGGAGGGCTCTTTTTTTGACAGTGCAGAGTGACATCATGTCCCTCCGTCACAGGGAGAACATGACTCTGCAGGATCATTGATCCACCTCAACACAGAGACAAACTACAGCATTTCATCCACGTCCACACAGACTCATCAACACTAACACTAACACTAACAGTCTGATCTCACCAGAGACAGTCATGCTGCTGCTGCTGGACCCAGAGCTGGACTCACACCAGTAAACTCCACTGTCATGAGGGACGATGTAGCTGATGGAGCAGGTAGAACCAGCTTTCACTCCCAACCCGTCTCCACACTGAGACACTCGTCTACTCTTCACTGTACATCGTCCAGATCCGTCGTCGTCCTCACAGCTCAGAGACACAGACACAGACGTTAAGAGTCACATTTTCAAATCTGTAATGTCATCAATTAGCCCAGAAAATGCCTAAAGGCCTGTTCATGGCCACTAGTTGATTAATTCTTTGCTGTAAATTACACTGTGGCCCTGTGTGATGGCTCCGTAAACCTGCCTCTCACTAGCGACAGGACAGACTACAACATCCCCAATGCACAATAAAGGCACAACACAAAAATCTACACTATGTAGATGTTTCTCACATATTCCTCACATCTGCTCATTGTTACAGTTTTGCACAAACGTTTCTTTTAGTTATTGGTTCCTGAAGATGCATTTACACTCAAATGTGTGAGAATCTCCACCAACCTTGGTTTGTTGTGCAGCACAGCAGTGAGATCACAACTACAGAGAAACGAAAACAGGTTGGATTCATTATTCTGCCTCAAACAAGACTCAAAACAGTCAACTCGTCTTTGAACCTCACGTCCTGCTGAAAAGCTTAAATCTGCAGAGCTTTCAGATTCAGCACAGAAAACGCTGTAACACTAGACCACTATAAAAGCTTTAGCTCCATTCATGTCATGTTATTTTAGTCCCACAAGCTTAAACTCCATCAACTAATTAGATCAGGTCAGTAATATAATGAACTGAGTTGATAACTTTCACTGTTTAATGTGGGGATAATTGGCTTAATTGGACTTAAATGCTGATTATGCATTGATCTTCTCTTGGTCACAGTCTGATTCATTACAGGCAGAAACGTCATTGTTAGCTCATTTCACACGGTGTGGTAGGATTTAGTAGAAGTGTCCAATGGATCAGATCATTCACCACAAACAGTTTAGAACCTTTCAGTTGATAACATGTAAATGAATCTCAGGCTGAGGTCAAAGGCCAAAGTTTCATCACATGTGTCTTTGTCACTTTGCTTCAGTGGAACTAGAAGCGTTTCTGTGCTTTAGAGCAAGAACAGGCTCAGTGATGGAGCTGGAAGCATTTAGAAGTCCAGTCATTTGTACAGGTTGGAGTGTAGTGACTCTAAAAGAAATAAGATTAGGAGGGGTTCTAATATTTTTGACCAATCTATTTAAGCTAAAGAAACCAAATTAAATCAACCTCTCAAAACATATATGTACCCATTCAATCAACATCCACTGTGACTAAAATAGTAAACCTAGTGGAATTAATGCTTTTCTAGGAGTATAAACTTTTAAAGTTTTGACCATGTCAAACTATGTGGAATAATATAACGGTACGGACGAACCTAATGAAATGGTCATTATACTTAACACATACACACGCCTATAACACAACCATTATCCACGACAATAAAGTAAATTCCTTTATTTAAATATTTACAAACATATAGTTTGAGACAATTACAATTACAATAATGTTTCTGAACATTTGACCAGAACAGCTTGTCTGAACAGATGATGTCTTAATGTTTTTCAAATTTAGCTATTTAGTTTTTTTTTGGTCAGCAATATAATCAAGGAACATGTCATAATATTTATTTTTTTCAAAAACAAATGTAAAAAGTCCAGCCGGTGAGTCGTCGTCCATATCGTCTTCCCAACTGCGCAGTTCTTCTAGGGCTTGTTTCTGCTCTTGATCGTCCCAGTTTAGGATTTTGGGTAATTGAAGTTCCATCAAATACTGTGTTTTTACACCACCACACATTGTTGTCATTGCCTACATATTTAGAACCTGTTCAGACTACTTGTGCAATGTGCAGTGCATATGATGACAAAGAAGTTTTATTACCTCAGTTTCATCCTTGCTTGTAGCTGCAGTATCATCTTTGTCTGCAGCTTTGAAGACAAACCAAGAAATGTATAAATACAGCACAGCAGCAATTATCAGCTACCTTGTTTTTATTAAAATACATTTACCTATCCTTTTCCATGTAGGCAGCCCTTTCAGAATGACTGATTCTTATGATGACATACAGTACAGGCTACTGAATCTCACACTCTGCATGAAAATATGCCATATTTCATCCTATGCCAAGGTAAGTGTTATAGATTTAATGGTTCAGTAGTAAAATTTGAAACGCATAACACCAATGTCTGATAGTCGTGTAATATCTGTAGTTGTTAGTATAAACTACACTTTTATCATGACTTTTTATTACCTGAATATTTTTCTACATAATTGAGACTATAGAGCAAAAGTATATTGTACCTCTGGAAGAATGACTTCAGTAATTAAAGCATACAGTTCAATTCCCCTTGCAGGCACTTGAGTGGACAGGACTTGCTGCAGACGGTTTATAATCTCCTCTGTCTGTGGAAATACCAGTCACTAATGTATACTGGCCAAGGAAACCTCCAAACATTGACAAGCCATGTCTCACCTTGTCATCAGAGAAGATGGTGCGATGTTCCTTGTAGTGCGCTCTGAGGGATGGGTCAAACCCTTTGTTTGTTGGAGAGTAACTCCCAGACTGCAGTTTTCTTACTATATCCTATAATAGAAATTTCAGTTTGCTCTTAAACTTTTATTTCATGACTCATATGTCGACTTATCAGGCACTTATTATATGTTTTCTAGTTTTTCCTTTTTTGTATGTCTGCATCACTTTGGACTTCATCAGCTTCAACAGATTGGAATCTGTTCAACATTTAACTGATATATGCCTGTATATCAGACTGTCGTGATTTTTTATGATTTAGTGAAGAACTGTCTCACATGTCAGAGGTCACATTACATCCACAGCAAAAGTCCTTCTTTGACCAGTCACCTTTCTCACCGGCACACTCAAAATGCAGCTAGTTTTTGCAAGCTCCGAATTGCAACCACGTATAGTCCTGTATGCTGCTATGGAAAACACTAAAAAAAAGAAGAGTTACAAGAATCTAGCAAACAATATTTTGTTAGGTCTTGTCTGGTCTTTGTGATCTTACAACATGCAGCAATAACAGCAATGTGACATCTTGTACATACCAACTTTTACTGGTGGCTCGTTGGAATAAACAATACTTAATTTTCGAGGCCAGGCAGTGACTGTAACTGAGTCTTTCTTTCTTTTTTGACTCTTCATGATGCATGATGAAAGCACCTGTAGCTTTGTTGGTTTCATGACAAAAACACATTAACTACTGATAGATACTACATATTTACAGATTAATAAGATGTTAGTGAGTAAGTAGTAAATATCAGCAACATATAAATAGGTGCTTAAAATGTCTTCATCTGTCTGAGCATGTTTTTCCGTCTTGTTTACTACACAAAAAAAAAAACACCGTAATAATGTGGCAATCAGCCTAAATCAGCATAAATGATGGCGCTCACATTCTGCCAGTAGCTTTAACAGGGAATGGGTTTTGTTTACATTTTAGCTTTTCTTTGGACTAAACATCTTCTTTTGTCTGTCAACACAGATATTGTTTCTACCATAGCCCCAAGTAAGAACCAGAGCACGTTGCTAACTTGTAACACATTCAGACTTAAGTTATTAAATAAAGGCAAAAAAAAGATATACACTTCATTTAATACAGTAACTTAAATCATTGTTAGTTATCTACTACAGTTCTGTGGAAGGTTGATACACTGCTAACAAAATGGTCCAAACCTTGTTATACAGTGATTGTGTACATACTGTCAGCACTTAGCCTTAGCTTAGCTTCTTAGCAACATTGGTACTTTAGCTTTAAGTATTGTGTATTCAAACACATAGCAGCACTACTGTACACAGTAAACATTTCAGTGAAGACTCCACCTACCTGCCCAGCTTTCAGCTTTGTCTCCATCTCTGTCAGTTGCTACAGTTTTACATTTGTCTGAAATGAGTAGAACTTGTGCTGGTTACGGACGCCGCCATATTGGCTGTATTCAGAGCAAAGTCTTTTTCCCAGTATCTCTGTGCCATGGTCGTCATGGTTACATAGAAGTTTGGATCTGATTGGCTGAGAATATATCGGCGGGACATATTGCATTGTTGCTAAGGTAAGTGTTGTTTTTTTTACTTGTACTTACTTTACTTGTAATCCTTTCGTTGTGTTGAAAGTCAAAACCTAAACTGAATATTGAAAAGTGTTCATGTGAGACCAGAACATGTGAGTTTAAACGTTTAGATGCCGCCCATGAATGTTTATGTTCAATCTTCACAGTATTTGATGACATCACGTATCGGTGGTGTCGGCTAAACAGATGAACCTGGTAACAGTCATATCATGTACACGGAGACACAGAAACAGAGGTAAGATATTTTACACCTGAGATAAAAATGTTTCTATATTATTTGTGTTATGTTTTCTGTGCAGCTGAATAATGTCTTAAGGTGATTATTACGTGTATGCTGACTTTTCTACTGTTGTGATTTGGTTACTATCGATTTTTTTATTTCACCTGAAAAACTACCTATCATGTCATTGTTTGGTATCATTTTTCATGTTTTCTTCTTGACATAGTATATTAAAACATTAGTGTTCACCTTACTGAAACGAAGAGCGATAAAGTCAGGTGTCGAGGGGGCAGCGTTTGCACTGCACGCGGCCATTTGTAGCATTTAGCATCTCTGACTTTAGCATCGGCTCCTCAGCGCTGCTCTTAATCCATAAAACAATAACAACAGTTGTAAACCAGGTCCAGTTTCTATCCTGCTGGAGGATGAACAGCTCGGTTCTAACGTACGTGTGAGACCAGAACATGTGAGTTAAAACTTGTTTAGATGCTTGATTTGAATGTTTTTATGTTCAATATTCACAGTGTTTGACGACATCACGTGACCCTGGTGCCCTAAACTAGACGGTACCAGATCGTTTACATGATGAAGTGTGATGGACAGTCTGCTGACCGGCACCTGAGTCCAGACTGATGGTTAAAGTTAGGGAAAAGTTCCACCTGCTCCACAGAAAAACAGGACTGGATTCCCGCCTGACATCCGGGACAGGAGGCAGACAGCGAACGCTCATTCAGAGTGAGTCCAGTGTTCTGAATCAACTATGTGTAGCTAAAGAATGTGTGTGTAGCTCTGTAAAATGGTTTAGTCACCTGACGCGTTCTGTAATTTCTTTAGTGGTCAGTAAAGGTTACAGTGAAGTTACATCTACATCTAGGATATTACGAATACTGAAGTCTTACCGCGTGTAAGTCATTAATGGGTTTAAAGAGTATGAACCACATGTGGAAGAGAAAGTTCAGCAAGATTGGCCTATGTTTTAAAACTGTATTTTAGTTTGTCTTCATTTGTGGTAAACTTAGCTTGTATTTAGTTTTATTTGAGTTGATTTTTTTGTTTTAGAGCATTTATACATCTAGGGATGTCCCACTTGAATAAAATGGGCGTATGACTGATATGATAAAATCATAAGCTTTGCGATGACTCCTTCAGTGTCCTGTGCGCATTGCTAATGCTTATTAGCATTAACTGAGATTTAAAGTTTTGCATACTTGACAAGAGGCTTGAAACAAAGGAGGTCACAGCTTTAACCCCCAAGCAGGGATTTGGCCCTTCCACCCAGAACAGTGGCTCAAACTCAAATTGCTAATGCTTATTAGCAATGCACTACAGGGTACGTTGCTCGGAACGAATGTGTCATACAAACTACCTGGCTGAAGAGAGTCACCCAAAGTTAGAGTATGTGTGATAAGGTCCAACCATACGATGAGATGGGAAGATCAGTGTGAGTGAAAACCCCTGTGTGAATGATAAGCCCATTGAAAGTTTAAGCACCGGCCCAAGTGAATGTACACAACCACAGGGAACAAAATGGGGAAGTTAGAAGCTTTACCAGGTTGATCTGTTGGCCAAATGGAACATGCGTTTAGACAGCAGGTAGCATGCGAGGGGTGGCTAAAGCACTGTGTTACAATATATAAGAAGCTCTGGTGTTAACATCCATCAGAAGACAGTGGTTTGCTGTAGGATGTCTTCCTCATGCCAGCACGTACTAAACATTGAGCTGGTTCATTACAACGAAATGCTCCTCTAGTTTTCTCAGTATGTTCCAGCATTTGTCATAAGAACAAGGTTTTTCCTTGACATTTTGGTGTCAGAAGTTGGATGGACAGTCTGCCGACTGACGCCTGAGTCCAGACTGAGGGTTACAGCCGGCACAAGGGAAAGGTTCCTCTAAACAGAAAGAGGTTCACAGTGAGTACAGTCTTGTATATCACATAAAAACTGCATTTACATCACAGTATTTTACGATGAACCTCTTAACCTGTAATAGATAGATAGATCTTTATTTATCCCGCAGTGGGGAAATTCTGGTGTCCCAGCAGCAGCAGAGAGACAGTTGGAAAAAATTACAATAATTACAATAGTTACAAAAAAGAGGAACATTATATACAAAAAAAATATTTACATATCTAAACATAAAGTGCAAAGTGAAAGAAAAAAAGTATCCTACATGGACACCGCACGGCACACATCACACTATAAGAAACATGCTTTACAGTGATGTTGATGTGTTGTTATAAAGTCTTATTGCCGTGGGTAAGAAGGGTTACCCTAACCCTAACCCTTAGAAGATGTTCAGTCCAAAAAAAGCTAAAATGTCAACAAAGCTGCACCATTATTTATACTGATGAGGTTAAAACTTATTAAGGACTTATGTGCCACATTATTACGGTGGGTTTTTTTGTGCAGTAGAGAAGACGGAAAAACATGCTCAGACACATGAAGACATTTTAAGCACCTATTGACACGTTGCTGATATTTACTACTTACTTACAGCTTATTAATCTGTAAAGGTGTTGTCTCTATCTGTTGTTGTGTTGTGTTTTTGTTGTTCCATTGAATTCCAGGATGTTGTACATTCAAAGTTGTATTTTAAATGTTATCCATGGCACCAATGTGATACTTACTGTTATCCCTAGAAAAAGCCACGTCATCTTGTCAGTTTTAATATAGTTGCTTTTTCAGTCATCCTTTTCATCCAGTATAAGTTTTAAATTCTGTTAATATGTAAAGATGAGATTGATGTTTTTTGTTTTTCCCCTGAATTCCAGGTAGATTCCTGCAGTGGCAGTTGAGCCTGAGATGCCCCCTGCTTTCAAAAAGGGTTCAGGTTCAAACATAGAAGATGTTAATAATCAGGTAAAGAAGTAATGCCATCACTGTGGTCACAAACCATGGTTGTTACCTTGTACTGTGTAGTTTCATTATAACGATAGGAAGCTGAACACACTAACCTACTGTATGTTGTACAGATTTGAGTCATTGTTAGTTTTGTGGAAATGAGTTTGACTTGTTGTTGAAGTCACAGTTAACCTGACGAACAGCTGGGAAAACCTTTTACTAAATGGGTTAGATGATGAGTGAGAGTGAGTTTTTACCATTTTTAAATAAAAAAAGTTGACATGTTTAAAACGCTGGGACAGAAGGATTTTAACCAAAAAGCTATAATCTGAATAGGAATATACGCTGCTCCAAAACCTGCAAATGTGTGACAAACAAAAAAGCAGACACTGGAAGGCTGGTTGTGGTTCAACAGGAATATTGTCTTTAGTAAATAAACAACTAACACAACACACAGCACAACAACTAACTATAGACACTCGCTATGACGATAAATAGTAAAATCATATATGTTAAGAAATAAAAGTAGGAGAACAGAAGTGCCACAGATTGAACCTTCCTAAATGTGCAAACTGCCTGTGTCATAGGCTGATCCAGGATTTGAACAGAGCACTGAAGCAGAGGGGAGGGTCCTACTCCTTTTGATTCTGGAACTGCCAGGTTGAGGAACTCTTTACTTTAAGGTACCAAGGCAGACTTTGTTGTACCGATTTGTTTTGTCAAGTGAATATGCTGGAGTCTGTTCCAGCTGTCATGTGGGTTGAGAGGAGCGGTACAGGTCACCAGTCCAACAACCAGTGTGGTTGAACTGCTTTTCTGATATCACAAGAGCCTTTTAAACCCAAATGCAGCTTCAGCTCAGGCAACATTTTGCTGAAAAAGATTAATGTCAGATTAGAAATCAAAGTAAACTCACATGTCTATTACGCTGGAACAAATTAAACAGCAACAACTGAAATATCGTTTATGTGGGTTTTGTTGGCTTATTTATTTAAAGTTTGCGTATTGCCTTCTGTAATTATTGCATTTAAACAATTTTACACATCAAAGGTTTGTTGATATTTAGACAGTAAATACAGAATTTTTCTAGACCTTTCAAACATACCGTTTGCAGTAGTTATTTGTCCACTTGATGCTCAAATTGTAAAGACGATTCTTCCCTCTCTCCACTTCACCTTGGCTCCTATTAGCCCCTCACCACCCCGAACCCGTTCTCCCGCTTTTCTGCTTGTCAGACTGAGACGAGCAGGAAAATGAAGAATCTCAGTATCTGAGTTAAATGGACTTTTTCTGTTTCCTGTATTGTTTGTTCAATAAATGAACAGCTGGGGTTTACTTGTAAAAGTCACATGATTGGTGCTGCTTCACTGACACCAGCTTGTGTTGCATTCAGTGTCACGTTAGAGGAATGATTAAGTTGATGAGGAGTAAAATTTAGTTGAATGTGGATGTTGTTTGTTACCCTGACCCTCTAGTAGCAGAGAGCAGCCAGCCCTCACATTAAAGTGGTTAATTTATCAGCCTGCCTGGGGTTTAACAGGTTTCTATTCTAGGCTGAGGCAAAGGAATTCAGTACAGTACAGCACAGTACCGTCCACTATAACACATCATCGAGCACATCAAAACTCAGATGTCCTGTAGGTTCTTCTTAGTCCAGGACTGTTGGATAAATCTCAAAGCCTCCTCTGCAACAGAAAACCTCTGGAGTCCCGATGCTGCAGGTAGATGACGGCATCATCCACCCCAATGCCCGCCTGGTAGGCAAACTGGTGGTATCTTTGGAACCAGAACCACAGACGAGGTCTTCCACAGAGCCGGGACCCTCTCCAGGCTCAGACTCAGGTTGAACATGTACAGGACCACCTCACTGAGCTGGTCTGCACACTCCCTGAAGAGCCTGGCGCTGATGTTGTCAGGGCCTGTGGCCTTCCTGGCCTTGTTCTTCCTTAGCTCTGTCTTAGCAGAGGGGGGTGGGTGGTGACTGGTCCGAAGCTGTGGCCTGAGCGGGCTCCTGAGTGGGAGGGGGCCAGAGTAGTCACCGGGTGGATGACGTGTGAACAGCTGCAGCTGGCGAGAGTCAACTGTAGCGGAGAGGTGTGAAGAAGAGGAAGAAGAAGGGGGGAGGTTTGACGGGGCTGGTGAGCCAGCAGAATCGAATCTGTTAAAAAACAGATTCAGTTCGTTTGCCCAGGCCCGGTCCCCTGCAACCTGTTGACCAGCCCCCCGTTGTCCATGGCCTGAGATCTGGAAAACACCGTATTGTCCTGGATGGCACGATGTTTTCCACACAGAAATTAATGTAGTCCGAGACACATGTGTCATTGGTATGAAAAGTTACTTCATTTTAGCTTTAGTTTCTAGTGAGATCTACATCACGTTAGGAAGTCGTCCTAATTTGACCTGCATTATGGAAAAACACAGCAGGACGTCTCTCTGTGGTTATGTTTTAACTTATGTACACTACAAAGAAATGCTGCTTGTCTTGTTTTAAATGTTCACCATTTAAGGCAACAATCTGAACTATGCTTTGATTTTCATCCTTAGACGCTGTCATGACAATTAAGTACATGAGCAGGTACTTAAAGTATGGACCAGAGAGTTTGGGTGGTGGTGGAAGAGAAAAGACCTAAATACCTTGTATGGTTTATGTTTATTTATTTCTTGTTTGTTATGACAATAGATGGATATAGATGGATATTGATTTAAATCCACTAATTATTTATGACTATGATATTGTTTAAGAAGTCTTAAATAAATAAAATGTGAAAGTATTATTTTATTGTTGTATTTATTTGTAGGTGTGGTAAAGGAGAATTGCAATATGCACAGCAAGCTAAATACATAATAGATTATGTTGCATTGAAAACACAGCAAATCACCGATTCAATTGTCATGTTGATCCAATAGCAAATTACCAGCAAACATTTAGTATAGTTGAATCAAAGATGAAAGTACAACGTTGCAAATTCAATGCTTAATCTTTCAATACACTTAATTCAACGTTAATGTAACGTTGAATTACGTGTAACTGTGTTATACTTAATTGCTAAATTAAGTATTAACTGTGTTGTTGCATTGTGACTGGGCACCAACGCTCATTTGAGCAGCCATGTGCTTAAGAAGACGGAGCAGGGAGCTCAGATAAGGGCAAGACAACCTGATATGTCCAACAGAATCAGACAGACTGATATAAAGGAAATTCAGCTGCAAGAAAACTCTCTAAACTCAATTCTCTGAAGCCAAAACTTTATAAGTTTATTCCATTTGCTGAGGGACAAACATTGACACAGTTCCAGCTGGAATCCAGTCAGAACAAAGACCTTATGACAGACGCCTCAGTGCAGCAGTTTGGTTTTGCACATGTGAAGCCAAGAACATGTGAGTTTAAATGTGTAGCTGCAGTCCATCAATGACTATGTTGAATGTTGACAGTGTGGCGTTGATGACGTCACACACACCCCTGGTGCCTGTTACCTCACTAGTAGCCGCTGCTTGTAGCGTCTCTAACGTTAGCATCGGCGCTAGCAGCACACGCTCCTCAGCTGCTCTTCATCCACACAGCAACAGCCTCCACGGCCGCTTGGACTCCAGCCTGAAATGCGCCTCCACACTGAAATTACTGCTTCCTCCAGAACATCCCTCTGTGTGTCCGCAATCAGCCCTGAATTAGTACATGTGTAATGACGGGACTGCTTCTGGCGCGAAGTGCTAATTGGCTGGACTGACACGTCGCTAAACCGGCCAATCGACGAGGAGGGCCCGCCCCCTGGGTCCAGTGTTGTAGTAACGCAGGTGCTGATAAACAGATGGTTCCAAAGAAGACAGAGACATGGAGGTAAGACAATTTACAGCTGAGATACTAATGTTCACTTAACGTTTCTAAACCGTTGAACCGAACTGTTGAAGAACAACAATATTTACATGCATGTCATTGTGTTTTGTATGAGTTTCACTCACAGTGCTCGTCAGACTGAGATGTGCAGGTTTAGTTGTAAGTTAACCATGAAAATTCACTGTTTGTTTTATTAGTTAAATGAACTTTTTCTGTTTTCTGAATTGCTTGTGCACAAAATGAACACGATTTTATTTGCAAAAGTCACATTATGTGAAAAGTGCAATGTTTGTGATCCAGTAACCTAGCAACAGAACTTTATGTTTCACACAAACCAGCTTGTGGTGCAGTTAGTGTTGTGTCAAACTGATTAGTAGGTTTATTATGACCTAACACCAGTAGGTTACAAAACTAAATGGACAGTTTGATTACTATTGATTTTACCTTAATTCACCTAAAAAGTGTTTATTATGCCAATATTTGGTGTCATTCAGCACAACTTCATTGATATCACTGTGTAGTTGTGTTTTTTAGTATACTGCATTAAACCATTAGACATAAAAACCACAAATAACATAAAATCAGAGTGAAAACATTTATATTTTTCAGTGTGACAGCTAGAGAATTTCTGAACTATTGTAATCTTTAAATAGATGTACATTTAAATATTAAACGTCAAATACTTGACATAAACACACAGCCAGACCTAATTACTCTACATGCTTTGTTTTCTCAGACTATTTAGTTCTGTACAATATTGTAGTTATGTCAGTGAATTCAGATAAAGTCAGGTGTCACCCTATAAATGTTGTGCTTCCATCAAACAGTGTCTGTGAGAGATTAAAGGTCACATCACAGGCTTCTCAGTCTTGGAGGATAATTCCATTTGACCACGAGGGGGCAGCGTCCGCACTAGTAGCGGCCATTTGCAGCGTTTTGCGCAGCGACTCTGACTTTAGCGTTGGTCGTAGCTGCAAACGCTCCTCAGCTGCTTTTCATCCACAAAACAACAACAGGCATAATGGCAGACACGTGATCTGTGTTTTGATTTACTTTATTAATGAAGAGTTCAACATCATAGGTCAACAAAGCACAAACATACATTTAAATAATGTAAACTGCATCACTCTACATTAATGCATAACTCTACATTACTCTATCTTGACCCTGTGACACTAACTTATTGTTGAGGTGAGAGCCCACAACTGTCCCCTCTGTGATGCTCCAGCTGCTGCTGAAGTTAGTTTGATCATTGAATGACAGCAATAAACTCATGATCATTAGTTAATAGGTTTTAGACTGAAAATGCAGCTGTATAGAAGAAATGCTTTGGTTATTGAGAACCAGCAGCAGTTCCCTGTAGGTTGGGGCAAAGCATTGATGTGGGCATAGCTGGATACTCTCTTTCTTTGTCTTCCTGTACTATAGACTGTAGCATCATGTGTTTTTGAATACTGAGCCTGAGGCTAAGCCTGGTGAATGTCCCACTGTTTATTTGTTGCCATTCAGTATTTATTACTACATATTAGTCATTAACCCCTTCATGTTTAAATTTTTAGCTCCTAGATCAAGTGTTTTCATTGTTTTTATTGCTCTTTAGGCATGAAAGAAACAATGCAATTAAAATTTGAATTGCATTTTTTTTTTCATGGAGTTAGAAATATGTCCACTCAGTTGGACACCATGTGTTTGATTTTCTAACCAACAAAATGTGTATTTAATATATATATAAAATATGTATAAAACAATATACTGCATGAAAACTTAAACATAAAAATATTTGCACTGTTGTTAATTTTATTCTTGTCACATTTAAAGATATTCTAATATGTCTCTAAACAATGCAAACATGCTTAGATGGACCTAGCTCTTAACTGATGAACTGCAGAACTCGCACCATGTCTCTCTAAACACTTTCATAAACACTCTCGGAAATCAGCAAAAATCTTTTTAGTAACACTAACATTTAAAAACCTCAACATTCACCTTCCACTCCTCCAGAAAATGAGACAGGTTGTCTTTGGTTTTCTAGACATCTCAGATTTTTTCTGGTCCTGAGACATGTAGACGAGGAAGGAGACGAAAAGAAAGAAGAGGAGCAGGAGAGAAAATGTAAAAGAAGTAAGACCAATAGAAAAACACACAAAGAGAATCGATCCTATGCAATTACAGAAACAAAAACAGCCTAATCACAGGCAGTGATGGGACATAAATATGGAAGAAATCCTAGTCAATGTCAAGTAAAAGCCCACCTACAGGACAATCTAAGAATTGTGATCTGACTATTGACTGACTTGAGTTCTTACGGTTACAGGGCAGATGTCCACCAATCATAGGTTTGGTGGTTCAATTGCCTCTGACTTCTTGACCTGAGTTCCTCAGGAGACAGAACAGTTGTCTACCAATCATAGGACTGGTGGTTCAATTGACTCATTTGATTAGGAGACACATGAGTCGTCAATTACTGATTGAATCAGTGGTTCAAATTATTCTTACTGTGTTATTTATGGTCCGCAAGGGACAAAGCATTGGCCCACCAATCAGAGGATAGGTGTTTTACTTACGCTTACTTTTGTATTTGAGTTTGTCAAGATACAGAGCACTCATCTGTGGTTCCTCTGACTCCTTGACCTGAGTTACACAAGCAACAGAGCAGTTTTACACCAGTCATAGGATTGGTGGTTCAATTGACTCTGACTCCTTGACCTGAGTTACACAGGGAACAGAGCAGTTTTTCTCCAGTCATTGAATTTGTGGGTGAAATGCCTCTGACTCTATTCCTTGAGTTCCTCAGGTGACAGTGCAGTGGTCCACCAATCGTAGTGGACTCTTTTACTTGAGATCCTTAAATTACAGAGCAGTTGTACATGAGTTATAAGATTGGTGGTTCCATTGGCTCTGACTCCATGACCTGAGTTCCATAAGGAACAGAGCAGTTTTTCTCCAATCATTGAATAGGTGGGTTAAATGCCTCTGACTCTATTCCTTGAGATACTCAGGTCACAGAGCAGTTGTCCACCAATCGTAGTCGACTATTGACTCTGACTCTTTTACTTGGTATCTTTAACTTACAGGGCAGTTGTAAATCAGTCATAGGATTGGTGGTTCCATTGACTCTCACTCTTTGACCTGAGTTACACAGGTAAAAGAACAGTTTTTCTCCAGTCATAAAATTTGTGGGTGAAATGCTTCTGACTCTATTCCTTGAGTTCCTCAGGTCACAGAGCAGTGGTCCACCAATCGTAGTGGACTATTGACTCTGACTCTTTTACTTGAGATCTTTAACTTACAGAGCAGTTGTACACCAGTCATAGGATTGGTGGTTCCATTGACTCTGACTCCATATCTTTAACTTATAGGGCAGTTGTAAATCAGTCATAGGATTGGTGGTTCCATTGACTCTCACTCTTTGACCTGAGTCACACAGGTAAAAGAACAGTTTTTCTCCAGTCATAAAATTTGTGGGTGAAATGCTTCTGACTTTATTCCTTGAGTTCTTCAGGTCACAGAGCAGTTGTCCACCAATCATAGTGGACTATTGACTCTGACTCTTTTACTTGGCATCTTTAACTCACAGAGCAGTACACCAATCATAGGATTGGTGGTTCAATTGAATTTGAATCTTCTCGCCATTGAATAGGTGGGTTAAATGCCTCTGACTCTACTCCTTGAGATCCTCAGGTCACAGAGCAGTTGTCCACCAATCGTTGTCGACTATTGACTCTGACTCTTTTACTTGGTATCTTTAACTTACAAGGCTGGGGCCTGTTGCACAAAAGTAGGATAAGGGATTAAGCCAGGATATCTTGGTGATCCTGGCTCAATTGATCCCTAATCCGGTTGCACTACAGCTGGATAGGGGGCAGGAGGATATGTTATGGTATAAATTACCATGGAGATTTATTCTGTGGAGCTAGCCTGCTCCAGACCAGGCTAAATTCCAGGATCTATTTAATCTCATCTCTAATGTCCGTCAGCAGTCGCCACAAATGGAAACCAATAGTTATTTCACTGCTCACTATACATTGTTATCACATATAATTAGACCCACTGTCATCATTTAAACGTTTGTGATCATTAATTTCAATCATTTTGGATAAATAATGATTTTTAAATGATGTTGCTATCATTAGATAATTTACAGTTTCCCATAGACTATAAGGCTATATGTAAAATGATAGAATATTAGGGTCATAATATTGTAACCAGTTGTTTTAAAGGAGGACAGTTGTTAAAATTACAGATGTGGGGCATTTCGTGAAATTGTACTTCAGTATGGTTTCATAAACAAAGACATGCTGATGTGCCAGAATATGAAGTATCACGTTGTCATAACTATCAAAACTGTAAAAACAATATGTTGCTTTTCTGCAGAAAGAACCAGCCTCATAAATTTATGACTTTATCCTTTTTCCTCAGTGGGGCCCTAGTACTCTGTCATATAAACAAATACACATTCCATATGAATATAAAAACACTATGTAACATTATGTTCCTTTATTGAATAAGGACAAAACAAAGCAGGTAAACTATCAGCTCCTTTCGAAGCTGAAGTCAGAGTGACTCTACAAGATGGAAAGCACAGAATCAAAGCATATTATACAAAATGATACATACACATTCAAAGGTCTGTATATAACACACCCTGCATGTCTGCACACTAAAATAAATGCAGGAAAAATCCATACACATCAACTGAACAGACAAATGAATGGAAGCAGTAGCCTCCCTGCAGCCTTGTATTACACACAGTATACCGCACAAACATCATAAGAGGCCAAATTCGTAAAAAAAACCAACCCAAAAAAACCCGATTTCCTCTGCCACAGCAGGACATTTTTTACCTAAATTGAAAGCACACATACTAACTAAAATAATTCAACACATATTGGTCCCTCAGCAGGCGACCACTGTCGTCATCAGGGAAGATTGCCGGATTGTCCCAGTGCATGGCTGGTGGCACTCTGGGGGCCCTCTCCTTCCTCAGGCAGGCCACATTGTGGAGCACAGCACAAGCCACAGTAATATCACATGCCCTAACAGGGTTAACCCTTAATTTGTGAAGGCAGTGAAAGCGTGCAACTCTGGCCCTGGTCCTGGCATGGGCATGGTTGTAGGCCTGCTGTGCTTCCTGGGGGTCCGTGAAAGGTGTCAGGAGAAAAGGCTGGCAGCCATACCCCCGGTCTCCCAGCAACACACCAGAGAATTCACCTGTCAACACAAAACCTCATCATTACTACCTCATAAACACAGTGATATTCTTGACACAGCCATGATGGTTATAAATAGGGGTTGTGTGGCTTACCTTGTGATAGGCACTGATAGATTTCAGAGGCCCGAAAGATTCTGGAGTCATGGACTGAGCCAGGCCATTTTGCCACAACATTGCTGATCACACAGTCAGCATTGCAGACCATCTGAAATCATAAGATGAGGAATATTACACCAATCAATGCACATCATTGGCAATGCAGAGTGTTCGTCAATGGACAATATCAAATAGTTATGTTCACCTGAACATTAATGCTGTGAAAGGATTTCCTATTCACAAAATCGGCCTCATGGGCACCTGAGGGGGCTTTTATCCTTATGTATGTGCAGTCCACTGCACCAATGACATTGGGGAAACCTGTCACACAAAGTAATGAGTATCCTACTATGTGTTAACAGTTGTCCTGTAATTTGTAGATCCTCTTACCTGCAATCCTATAGAACTCCTCTTTCATGTCACAGAGTCTTCTGTGGCCAGGGAGGGAGATGAAGACATCTGCTAATGCTTTGATAGCCAGACACACACTCCTTATTGTGCGGCAAATTGTGGCCTTGTTCAGCTGTTCTGCATCGCCCACTGAGTACAGGAAGGCTCCACTAGCAAAAAAGCGCAAGGCCACACAAACCATTTGCTCCACACTCAGTGCATGGCTCCGTGCAGTGCGATGCTTAATCCTGGGACCCAGTAGTCTGCATAGATACCTGATGCCATCTGCAGAAAACCTGTATCTTTCATATAGATGGTATTAAGGGAAGGCCAGTGGGTCCAACCGGTCCCTGAAGACCTATTCTCGCCTGAAGGCTCTCCTCAGCACAAGTGCTTCTTCATCCACCACATCTCGCAAGAATGGGCATGCCATTGTCAGAGCAGAAAGGAACACACAATTTTGGGCCTTCATATAGGCTAGTGGCCACACCTGGTGCTGGGGGGGTGGGCAAAAGAGGCCGGTGCCTTATAACGATGACTTGGTTGTACTGATTGCTGTGAAAATAAAAAATACCTTAGAAAGATGCCACCGTCCTGTGTGCTCACAATAAGAGCTCATATGTCATGGCTCACTTGACTTTACGAGAATATACCTAATTTTTATTTTGAGCTGTGTCATCTTCTTGGAGCTGGGGGAGGAAAGAAAAATAATGATTAATACATTTGTGTTACAGTTAGCATACAGTGTACATTGAAGGCATATCTCACCTCCCTCTCAAGTTTATTTATTTCAAGGTCCAGTTTCCTAATTCTCCTCTTTTTTATTTCGGACTCCAGTGCAAGATTTTCGATCTTTTTCTTCTTGTACTGAATGTCTATGTCTGCCAGTTCTATTTGGCGCCGGAGGTGGTTGCCATACTGTAGTGGTTAGAAATGTCCCAACTTAGAAGAACTCAAGCCGAGGCAGCTTTAGGTTCTCAGTGCTGAGATGAAAGAATACAAAGGCAGATATGCGGAGTCACCTTCTTCCTGCAGGAAGGATGCTTGCTAGCGCTCGGGGAGCCCCAGGCCTGACCACAGAAAAACGAGTTGTCTCTACGGCAGGCAAAGAACTCTCCCTCTCGAGATTCCTCGGGAGCATATTTTAATCCCTCAGTTTGCGTCAGACCAAATGCAAACATTGTGATTACAGCCACTTGTTTTGACTCCATTGTTTTGGTTACCAGGTCAGAATGTTTTGCCCAAATTGTTCTGCTCTACCGGTCAGATATCCTCGGAGCCACCGAAGGCCAGCAAGCGTCCTGTACAATCATATTCCCTGGAAATGAACAAGGCCTAAACAATATCTATTTTACTCTAACTGTATCCTAAACCCACTAACATATACTAATGTTTTTCCACTACAGAATTTCCCCCTCACGGGATTTTTAAATCCCGTAACGATCTGACCTAGACTATACTACGTTAAAGTACAACTACACACCTGTCCCCTGAAATCAACATTCTAAATTAATAGCTACGCTAATGATCAGAACAAAAAGACTAAAACTGAACTAAGCACACAAGGTCCTGCATTCTGAAGAGGTGATTCTCCGCACCCTGCCAACAACAAATGTTCACATAGACATAGTTCACTACAGATGTCCCAGGCAGCCACACGCGTCGATCAAGGAGGCCCAATCCCAGATGATCGTCTCTCCCACTTCCAGGGGCGACGGCCTCCATTCATCCACGGGTGCAACTCCCAGTTTTAAGCTCTGCAGTGAACCTGAGTATGAGGAAAAAACGAACAAACATAAGGCAAATCACAGGAATTGACCATTTCTTGAAGTGTATGTTGCTAACTCTAAAATATTATAATCCTCTGACTTCTATCAATTAATCAATCAATCAATCATCAATCGTCAGTGTATTTTAAAGTGTACCCTTAGTTGCAGGAATCAAATCATTATTCAAATATTCAGATAGTTCAGATAATCATATTACAATTTAATTAAAACTTATAGAGCAGAGAAATAGATCATTAGATAAAATCCATTACACAACTGTGTGAAGTGGAGAAGTCAGAGGCTAACTGTAGTGCGTATATATGAGTATGTGTATGTTTGAGAAATAGAAAAAACATGGTAGATAGCTGGCAGCCGCCTGGCTCTGCTCCGGCCTCATTCTTCTCCCTCGTCTGCTTGGTCCTGTCCCTGATCCAATCAGGCACAGGATACAGGTAGTAGTCCATCTCGTCGTTCTCCCTGTCCTGATTCTGCTCTAACCCCTGCGTCAGCACGGCCATCTGCAAGTTCTGCTTCCTCACTGCTCTCAGGGCCACAGACCTCATCAGAGGAATGCAACAACACAGGATGAATCCCATGATCACTACGTCTACAGACACTGTTATCACCAATCTGATTAGTCCCAGCTTCCAGCCACTAACAGCGTTCTCCGACCAACTTATCCAGCCCACATTTGCATCCCTGCCAGCGTTCTCCTTCACCTCCATTTTAAGGGCTTTCAGTTTCCTCATCGCCTCAGTAAACGCTCCATCAGGGGCAGTGTGACCTGGAATGTAGGTGCAGCAGTATTCGCCTATGAGAGCACACACACCTCCTTTCTCAGCCAAAATCCAATCAGTAGCTTGACGATTCTGCCAGGCCATAGCACTAGTGGCGCTCACCTGCTCTCCCAACGCACCTAGAGCTGCATCAGTGTAATTAATGAAACACTGTTGATTGTAATAGATGTAATTGATCCACTCAGTATTCTTATTAGTTGTCTGCGATCACACTCCTGCCAACTGAACACTGTGTTCAACATGAAAAACTTATCTGGCTTAGCCTTGGTGCAGATGTAACAATCAGTCTTGTCATTCATTCTTGCGAACTGGACCCACTGGTACCAGCTGTTCTGCTGGAGCGTTTCCAGACTGATCTCTTCGTCCTCATAATCGTCTACCTTAGTTATCACTCCTTTCATTCCGGCAGAATGAGATGTCCACACCTGGACCTCTGTTCCCTTTTCTCCTATAGCTCTCCTCCCTCTCTTGATTGTGGTCTTACTCTTGCTGGGCCCTTCGTCTCTGGACGGCCCTGGTTCGGGGATAGTCAACTGTAATACTATCAGCACAATCAATGCGAGGACCAGAATTAGTGAGAGGATCAGGGTCACCCCTTTCCTCCCCCTCTGGGCATTCTCCTGAAACCTCATTCTTCTCCTTCTTGGCCACTGCCAACTCTGGTTCCCCCTCTGGGGCTTTCACACAATGATTTAGATGATACCACGTGGGTGAACCTTCAACCTGGCTCTGGCAGTAGCTTTAACTACCTCGTCACGGACCCTCTCGCCGAGGGTGGTCCCACTTTCTCCTGAACACTTTAACATACACCAGGTCACCTGGCTTCACGAATGGCTCTGGATCTTCTCGAGCTTCTTTTTTCCTGCAGAGAGACAACACGGGAGGAAATACTCCTATGTATGTTAGTCATTTGTTTGATGTAAGAACTGAGGTCATTTGTCAAAATGTCAAGAGATGGACCCTTCACTGCTCTGTACACTGGCGCTGGCATCAGTCGACCAAGCAAAGCTACATGCGGTGTTAGTTTCAGCGTTCTGTGAGCACTTGATCGACAAGCCATGAGCGCCAGAGGCAAAGCGTCCAGTTTAACCCTGTGCTTCGGCAGATTTTCAGCAGTTTGTTTTTCAAAATCCCGTTGCACCTCTCAACCTCGGACTGTGACGTCGGGCAGTACACACTGCCAAACCTCTGTTTCACTCCCAGTTTTTGTAAGACACATTTCACTGTTTTGTCAACAAACTCTTTCCCATTATCTGAGCTGATCTTCAGAGGGATCCCAAAGCGCGGAATCACCTCTCGACACAAAAATTTCGCCACCGTCTCAGCGGTTTTGTGTTTAGAAGGTGTCGCTTCGACCCACCGGGTGAAGCGATCAATGACCACCAGAAGATATACGCACCATGTCCACAAAGTCCATTGTCAAATGCATGAATGGCCCCTCAGGGATTGGAAGGTGTTCAGCAGGCGGCTCCATTCAACGCCATCGAAATGACTAGAGCCAAGTTTCACACCGACTTAACACATCATCCACATGCTGTTGTAACTTTGGAGCCCAAAAATGTCATTCTCTGATTCTCCTAATCACTTCCCCCCTCGACTCATGGCTTAGCCCATGAGTCTTGTTTATCAACAAGGACAACAATCCTGCTTTATGGCCTCTTTCAGCCAACAGTGTCAACAAGGTGATGGAGTCTTTATGACCCGTTTCCAAATCTGGTGCACAGAGGATTAAATCGTCAACATACTGGAGAACAGTACTTGTAATCTTACCCGCCAAATCCTCCATATCCTCTTTCAAGATTTTGTTGAACAAGTGAGGACTGTGCTTGAATCCCATTGGCATTCGTGTGTACGTACAGCACTGACCCCTGTACCTGAATGCGAAAAGATGTCGACTGTTTTCACTCAATGGTACACTGAAAAATGCAGAACATAAGTCAACCACTGTAAACCACTTTGCATCAGGTGGAACGTTCGATAAGAGAGTGTGTGGATTTGGAACCTCCGCTAGAAAATCTTCTACAACCTCATTTAAAGCTCTAAGATCATGCACCAATCGATACTTACTCTTATCAGCCTTTTTGATTGGCAAAATCGGGGTATTACTGCATGGATTTGTCTCTTCCACCAGCCTCTGCTTCCACTTTCAGGGGGTTAAGATGAACTTCCACCGGTTGTGCTGACTGAATGAAACCTACATCAGTATCATGTTTTGACCATAGTTTATCTGGTACTCTTCTCACCATCTCTTTCTCCAGATCAGAATGCTGGCAGCAGAGTGCTGCCTGGCGTGGGAGGCGTACAGCCTGTGGGGTAGCCCATCCCTCAGCTGAAATTTCTATTTTAAGAAAAGACCCATCCTCACTCAACCAAATATATTTGTTTTCTGTTGGCACAAATTTAGCTTCCTGGCATTGAACAAGCATAGGACCTAAATGTTTGGGTTCAAAGTCTGGGTTAACTAACAAGGTCACATGCAGAATGCTGTTTTTGATGTCAAATTCCTGATCTAAATATGGCCCTCTCTCTATGACCATGGCAGCCCACTGTTTTCCCAAAACAATAGAAGTAGATTGTAGCTGAACCTTTCCTGGCTGTCTCCTTAACCAAACGTCTGGCTGAGCGTCAGGCTCATTTTCAAAATACTGGAGAGTACAGTGAGGAGGACAAGCAGGCTGCGATGCTTCTGACATAATGGCTTTGATAAAGTCCATCCACATCTCAGCAGAGTCCATGAATGTTTCGTTTAAACATTTCGTGGCTGACTGACGGTAAGCGTATCGCGTCACTTCCTGTCACCGAGGTTTCCTGCTGGTCTGTTGCTGGTCGCAGCAGCGTTTTTTGCTAAACAAATCTCCTAACTTTTATCTCTTTACTGTTGTTTTTCTAACTTACTTCGAGTGCCTAAGGGTCGCACGCTTGTAATACTCAAGCACCTTATTCCCCTCTCATTAAAAGCACTGCTAATTTCGTAGCTTTCTGGTCTTTTCGGCTAAGCTAGCTTAACTTTCTGCCATGGCTTCCCTGTCTTCTCCTTCTTTTTCTTGCTCGGTGTGCCTTATGTTTAGCTCGTCCTCTGCCTCCATTAGTGTTAATGGTATCTGTAATAAGTGTGAGATAGTGGCAGCGCTGGAGGCGAGGCTGACTGATTTGGAATCTCGGCTCCGCACTGTGGAAAACCAGTCAGCTAGTCAGGCCCCGCTAGCTAGTGCGGAGCCTCCTAGCTTAGCTGCTAATCGTCCCTCAGTGGGTCCCGAGCAGCCGGGATGTGACTGGGTGACGGTTCGTAGGAGTCGTAGTTCTAGGCAGTCGCCCACGGTTCACCACCAGCCGCTTCACGTTTCAAACAGATTTTCCCCACTCAGCGACACACCCGCTGAGAAACCCACCCTGATCATTGGTGACTCCATAGTCAGAAACGTGAAGTTAGAGACGCCAGCGGTCATAGTTAAGTGCATCCCTGGGGCCAGAGCGGGCGACATCCAGTCTTACCTGAAGCTCCTGCATAAGGATAAGCGTAAATACAGTAAGATCGTAATACACGCAGGAACTAATGACTCCCGGTTACGCCAATCGGAAGTCACTAAAACTAACATTGAGTCGGTGTGTTCGTTTGCCAAAACGATGTCGGACTCCGTAGTTTTCTCTGGACCCCTCCCCAATCTGACCAGCGACGACATGTTTAGCCGCCTGTCGTCGCTTCACCGCTGGCTGTCTAGGTGGTGTCCAGCAAACGATGTGGGCTTTGTAGACAATTGGAGCAGTTTTTGGGGAAAACCTGGGCTGATTAGAAGAGACGGCGTCCATCCCACCTTGGATGGAGCATCTCTGCTCTCTAGTAATATGGCCAAGTTGATTAGACTCCCTAAACCATGACCCAGAGTGGAGCCCAGGACGCAGAGTCGCAGTCTTACACGCCTCTCTGCAGACTCTCAGCCGCCACCCGCTCGTAGCTGTAACACTCCCATCGAGACTGTGTCTGCTCCCCGACCACCTAAATTATATAAATCACAAATAAATAAAAGAGGAGTGATTCACAGGAATCTAATAAACATCAAGACAGCTCCTCTTACAGAACAAAGTAACAATAAAATAATTAAATGTGGTCTATTAAATATCAGATCTCTCTCTTCTAAATCTCTGTTAATAAATGACTTGATAAGTGACCATCACATAGATTTATTTAGTCTCACTGAAACCTGGCTGCAGCAGGATGAATACGTTTGTCTGAATGAGTCAACTCCAACCAGTCACATCAACCATCATATTCCTAGAAGTTCAGGTAGAGGTGGAGGAGTAGCAGCAATATATAACTCAGATTTATTAATTATTCCTAGCCCTAAACATAACTATAATTCTTTTGAGAGCCTCACTCTGAGCCTTTCTCTCTCAGACTGTAAAACCCAGAAACCAGTTGTGTTCTGTGTTGTCTACCGTCCTCCTGGTCCATATTCAGAGTTCTTAACTGAATTCTCAGAGTTTTTATCTAACTTAGTTCTCAGCACAGATAAAGTGATTGTAGTGGGCGACTTTAACATTCATGTAGATGTTGACAGTAACTGTCTCAACATTGCATTTAATTCACTACTGGATTCTATTGGTTTTAGTCAGCATGTGAATGAACCCACTCACTGTCTTAATCATACTATCGATCTTGTCCTGACTTATGGGGTTGAGATTGATCATTTAAAAGTTCTGCCTCAAAACCCTCTGTTATCTGACCATTTCTTAATAAAATTTGAATTTACCATAACAGACCTGACAACAGTTGGAAATAAGTTCTATTACAGCAGATGTTTATCTGATGATGCTGTTATTAGATTTAAGGAGATGATTCCATCATCTTTTGTCTCATTCCCTTGTAGCTACACAGAGGAGAGCAGTCATCTGAATCATGAGCAGGTAGATTGTCTTGTTGATGGTGCTGCAGCTTCACTGCGTACAATTTTAGACACTGTTGCTCCTCTGAAGAAGAAGCCAGTGAATCAGAGGAGGTTAGCTCCATGGTATAACTCAGAGATCCGCAGCCTTAAGCAGAGGACTCGAAAACTAGAAAGATTGTGGCGTTCCAACAAATTAGGTGAATCCTGTCTAGCATGAAAAAAAAAACTGTTTAATACTATATAAAAAAGCACTTCGGGTTGCTAGAACCACATACTATTCATCATTAATTGAGGAAAATAAAAACAACCCCAGGTTTCTCTTCAGCACTGTAGCCAGGCTGACTAAGAGTCATAGTTGTGTTGAGCCTAGTGTCCCTTTAAATCTCAGCAGCAACGACTTTATGAATTTCTTTACCAATAAAATCATAACCATTAGAGAAAAGATTTATCAGAATCTGTCAACAAAAGTCATAAACCGATCTGCAGATCCAACAGCCTTAGATCTGCTGGTTAGACCTATGTCTTACTTAAACTGTTTTTCCCCCATAGATCACACTGAGTTAACTTCAATAATTAACTCTGCTAAACCAGCTACTTGTCTCTTAGACCCAATCCCAACCAGATTACTCAAAGAAATTCTTCCATTAATCAGCACGTCCATATTAAATCAAATCAACCAATCGCTGGTTACAGGCCACGTACCACAGGCTTTTAAAGTTGCTGTGGTCAAACCTTTATTGAAAAAACCTACTCTTGACCCTAGAGAACTTGCAAATTATAGGCCTATATCCAATCTGCCATTTATTTCTAAAGTTCTTGAAAAAACCGTAGCTAAACAATTATGTGACCACTTGCGTAGAAATGACCTATATGAAGATTTCCAGTCAGGATTCAGATTACATCATAGCACAGAAACAGCTCTGATTAGAGTCACTAATGATCTTCTCACAGCTTCAGACAATGGTCTAGTTTCTGTACTTGTCCTGTTAGATCTTAGTGCAGCATTTGATACGATAGATCACAAGATTCTATTGCAGAGACTGGAACATAGCATTGGGATTAAAGGAAAAGCACTGGGATGGTTTAAGTCTTATCTGTTGAACAGATTCCAATTCGTCCATGTTCATGATCAATCTTCCATCCGCACAGGAATTAACTTTGGAGTTCCACAGGGTTCTGTGCTTGGTCCAATACTTTTCAGTCTTTACATGTCTCCCCTTGGTAATATTATTAGAAAACATTCTATAAATTTCCACTGCTATGCAGATGATACTCAGTTATATTTGTCCATGAAACAAGAGGAAACAAACCAATTAGTCAAACTTCAAACTTGTTTAAATGATATCAAATCCTGGATGTCCCATAACTTTCTCCAACTGAATTCAGATAAAACTGAGGTTATTATAATTGGTGCTAAAAACCAGAGAGACTCTTTATTGAATCAGATTGTTACTCTGGATGACATAACGTTAGCTTCAAGTTCTACTGTGAGGAACCTTGGTGTCATTGTTGACCAAGATCTGTCCTTTACACCATATATTAAAGAAATCTCTAGAACCGCCTACTTCCACCTGAGGAATATTGCTAAAATTAGGAGCATCCTCTCACAGAGTGATGCTGAAAAATTAATCCATGCATTTGTTACCTCTAGGCTTGACTACTGTAACTCGTTACTCATAGGTTGTCCCAATAACTCTTTGAAAATCCTCCAATTAATTCAAAATGCTGCAGCCAGAGTTCTGACTGGACTTAGGAAGCGAGATCACATTTCTCCAACATTAGCTTCTCTGCATTGGCTCCCTGTCAAAACTAGGATAGAATTCAAAATTCTTCTCCTCACCTACAAAGCTCTTCATAATAAAGCTCCATCTTATCTTAAAGACCTCATCGCTCCTTATGCTCCCAACAGAACGCTTCGTTCTCAGAGCGCTGGTCTGCTTGTGGTTCCTAGAGTTTCTAAATGTAGAACAGGAGGCAGAGCATTTAGCTACCAAGCTCCTCTCCTATGGAACCAGCTTCCAGTCCAGGTTCGAGAAGCAGACACCCTCTCTAGTTTTAAAACTAGGCTTAAAACCTTTCTTTTTGACAAAGCGTATAGTTAGAGATGGTTCTGGTCACCCTGAACCATCTCTTAGTTAAGCTGCTATAGACTTAGACTGCTGGGGGACGTCCTTTATTGACTGAGCTCTTTTTTTTCTCTTTTTCTTCTACCCACTAACATGCCTCCATTTCCACATGTGACTAACTTTGTCCCTTTTCTCTCCTAGTTGTGCTTCTCCCCTTCTGTCTCTCTCTATCCTCATCTACAGGTATCATCAGACTCAGAGTCGTGTGTCTCCAGTGTTCAGTTGCTGGTCCAACCATCCTGCCTGTGTTCTGTTGCTGCTTGTTTTGTTGTTGTGGTTGTGTTCTTTTCTCTCTTCTCTATCCCCTCACCCCAACCGGTCAAGGCAGATGGCCGCCCACACTGAGCCTGGGTCTGCTGGAGGTTTCTTCCTCGTTAGAGAGGGAGTTTTTCCTCTCCGCTGTCGCTATTTAACTGTACAATTTATCGATTGGCTACAATTAAAAGCTTGCTCTATGTGGGAATTGTTGGGTTTAGTTGTGTAAGGTCTTAAAACCTTACTTGTAAAGTGCCCTGAGATAACTGATGTTGTGAATTGGCGCTATATAAATAAAGTTGAATTGAATTGAATTGAATTTAAGTCCCCAAGCCAATAAACCATCTCCTCCTCTTTTCTCACAGTCATTTGGCACTGTGCAGTGTCCACAATCACTCCATCTGAGGTGCACCAAATGGCACAGCCTCAGGGCACCCCTAGTAACCGGCTGGAGGACCCTGACGTGGATTGGTTGGCCCCCTCTGCCTGGGCATTGCCTGTCCAGTTGGATCAAGTCCACAGTCCTGCATCCACATTGGTTCCTTATATGTCCTTCTCTCCCACAGTAGTGGCATCGCACTCTTCTCCCCCATCTACCAGCAGCTCCTCTGCCTCTGCCAGCGAAACATCCCCCTCTCATGCGTGGAGGGCCTCCCTGCCACCCTCCTGGGTGAATGTATATCACCTGGGGTGTATCCGCAGCTGCCGATGTAATTGGAAACATAATGGGAGCTGGAGCTGTGATGGGAGCGTGAACTGTGATGATAATTCCATCCATTTTCCTACGCTCCTCCAGCACCTCGCTCCCAATGTCACACGCAGGTGCAAGCTCCTTTCTGGCTGTAGCCTTGTTCTCCCTCTTTTTCAATATTGACTGAGGGAATTTAGGCTTTGCACCACCGTGTCCGTCCCGGGGTGTCGAGACTCTTTCTCAGCACTCTCCTCAGACCCATTCCATTATGTGTGATGTATCTACGTGGATATGTCTCTTTTGTCTGCTACTGAATTGATGTGTCTGTAGTGCACACAAATCTACGGTATATTATCCAAATTCAAATGACTATGGAGTATTTAATTTGGAAACCACTCAGCCTCAAAACTATCTAAATTGAAATACCTCAGCGGTTTTTGTGACAAATTTAAGAGCTTCTCTGTTTCAATCACGTGAAAATTGCTGTCCCTACTATACACGCAGACAAGAGTCACAGCGGAGCTCTGAGTTCTCCTCCAAGGTCACCTGCAGCCTCAGTTTGTAAACCTCCGGGGAGGGGGCTGTCTTCTTGTGTAGTACCCTTGACTACCAGGTGAAGCGCATTCTCGAACTCACAGCCAATCACAAACCTTATTGTCATAGATCCCCCCTCTCTAACAAGGGGCGCGGTCTCAACTTTCACTGAACACTGAAGAATTCTCACAAACAGCTACGATCACCGCAGGACTAACACTCTCAACATAAGTCTATTATGATCAAAATCAAAACGAACACCTCCCACTGCAGTTCTCCCGACTGAGCGGAGTCCTTTGTCCACGCATCCACACATGCCCTTCGGTCTATTTTTATCCTTACACACACTCACAATTGCCAGAAGACAGAGAGACAGAAGAGACAGACTCTTCTCCTGTGAAATTATCAACCCCACAGTCTAAGATCAGACCTCAGCATATAAACCACAGCACAGAACCCTGCAGAAAAACACACAATATCAACAACTTCTAAACACAAATCATTGCATAACAAACATCAGCACACACATTTACAAAGCTTCCATCAATTACACCGCATACATGAATATTCAACACATTTCAGTCCAGACTCGTTTATATACAGAACTTTCTGATAGCTTGTGAGCTCTGTGAACACAATACAATTAGCGCAGCTGGAATTTGGCAGGATGTGGTGTCCTTTTATTAATACGCTCTGTGTTGCCAGGCTGGTTTTCCCACTGTATAGCATCTGGGTCCTGTAAAAGAAATTAGATTTTTTTGATTTTGATGAGGACTCCTCACCATTGTAGAGTAAATAGTACTTTCACAGTCTTAACATGATACCTCATTCCTTCTGGAATCCAAAGAGATGGTCTCCTCCTCATCATCGTCTCCATCATGTGCTGTTGCTGCTGCACTGGGGCTTTCACCCTATCACATTTAATCAGATTCGTATTGAAGCTAGTAGTCAAGACATGCCAGGCCTACAGTATGCCTTTGATGGAGTACTCACTGGATCAGCATCGTCTGGTGCTTGTGCTGGTGGCTCTAACAGGAACACAGTGCTGCCAGACACTGCAAGGCAATAGGTAAACCAAAGTCAGACAGTCCAAATTGATTCAATATGAATGTGGTTGTAATCCATGTAGAGATGGAAGGACATACCTTGAATGAAGCGGGTGGCATCTTGGGAGGAACCTATGCTCGTCTCTTTCCCCCCAGGGATCCCCTTTAAGACGGGCCTGCCTTTATTTAGCTCCAAGGCCATGTCCTCTGCTGGTGTAAGGTCAGCCTTTGGTGACCCACCACCCGTGCCTTGTCTGTGGGTATTCTATTTCACTGCTAAAACAGTACAGACAATGTGTGAGCAGGCACCTTCGGGGTACAATATATGCTTGTGCTTTGTTATATATTAGTCAGGGACCATACCATTCTGCAGAATGTTCTTGTATTTGATTTTGACCTGCTGCCATGTCTGTTTTGGCCCGTTCATGTTTAATCTACATCACACGCACACACACACACACACATTCACTCACAAGAACATTTAATGGAGTCACACTGACAAAAATGACTTGGTATTTTTGTATTGTTTTCAGTAAAAATATATATAAAAAAAAACAATAACGATGTATTTTCTTGATTTTCTAAATGACCTAGCAAAATAAGTATAGGTTTAGACCAAAAATATAAACTTCAAGTAAATGTGTGCTTAAAACAAGCAAAAAAATTAAATATCTGTCAATATAATAAGAAAAATTCTCTTGAAATAAGTTTACTTTTTCCATAAACACTTACTTTTAGAAAAGTTCTCTTCACTGGCAGAGTTTTTTGCTTATTTTCCTAGGTTATTTTGCTCTAGAAAATATTTAAGATTTTTTTTTTTTTTTACTGAAAACAAGACAAAAATACTATGTAAGAAAGACATTTTTGCAGTGCAGTGAGCAACCAACCTTGGGTCCTTTGAAAGGCGCTATATAAATTAAAGTGATTATTATTATTATAGCTCATCTATGTATTCAAGAAAATTTTATTTATATAGCACTTTTCACAATTGTTTCATTCTGTCAAAGCTGCTTTACATTAATAAAAGCAGGGGAAACACAAAAAAAACGGTGGACAACATAATAAGCAGAGTACAACGGCTAAGATTAAACCATACTGAGCGTAGTAACGTCAAATAATAATGTAAGGCTTTAATAATAATATATCATAGCTTTATACAGTGTGATGGAGTTACGTTACACAATTTCACTCATATATGCAGTGCATTTCAATAAAAAATGTAACCGTTTCATAATTACAGTACAACTGCGTTTTTGGAGATGTGAATTAAATATTTGATTTGTAATTGTGATGTTTCAGCGGAGCGGTGAGTGTGTAATTGTGCACTACTTACGCATTCAGGCGGTCTGCAATACTTTGCCACGTTTTTCTCTTTGCTTTATCACTGTGGCGGTGTTGCCTTTTCTTCTTAATTATATCTTTTACCTCCTCGTATGCCTCCATTAGGATTTGTGCTTCCGACGGGGAAAAGTACGCGGCTCTAGTTGCCATGGTAAATCAGTTAATCTGTGATCTGTGGTGGGGTCTATTTGAGTGAGCCGTGAGTGCGCACCTATCCAGGATTGGTTTCACCTGGCTTAATGAATCTGTGTCTGCTCATCCTGGCTTGGTCTTTGTGCAACCAATTCAGCCTGGACGCACATGTTTTGGCTTTATTGAGCTCAGCTGAGTCATCTATCCCGGATGTCTTAATTCTACTTTTGTGCAACAGGGGACAGTTGTAAATCAGTCATAGGATTGGTGGTTCCATTGACTCTCACTCTTTGACCTGAGTCACACAGGTAAAAGAACAGTTTTTCTCCAGTCATAAAATTTGTGGGTGAAATGCTTCTGACTCTATTCCTTGAGTTCCTCAGGTCACAGAGCAGTGGTCCACCAATCGTAGTGGACTATTGACTCTGACTCTTTTACTTGAGATCTTTAACTTACAGAGCAGTTATACATCAGTCATAGGATTGGTGGTTCCATTGACTCTGACTACTTGACCTGAGTCACACAGGTAAAAGAACAGTTTTTCTCCAGTCATAACATTTGTGGGTGAAATGCTCCTGACTCTATTCCTTGAGTTCTTCAGGTCACAGAGCAGTGGTCCACCAATCGTAGCGGACTATTGACTCTGACTCTTTTACTTGAGATCTTTAACTTACAGGGCAGTTGTACATCAGTCATAGGATTGGTGGTTCCATTGACTCTGACTCTTTGACCTGAGTCGCACGGGGAACGGAACAGTTTTTCTCCAGTCATTGAATTTGTGGGTGAAATGCCTCTGACTTTATTCCTTGAGTTCCTCAGGTCACATAGCAGTGGTCCACCAATCGTAGTGGAGTATTGACTCTGACTCTTTTACTGGGCATCTTTAACTTACAGAGCAATTGTACACCAGTCATAGGCTTGGTGGTTTAATGGACTTTAACTGCTTGACCTGAGTTACACAGGGAATAGAGCAGTTTTCCTCTCGTAATTGAATTGGTGGCTAAATTGCATCTGACTTTATTCCTTGAGTTCTTCAGGTCACAGAGCACCACCACCAATTGTAGTGGACTATTGACTCTGACTCTTTTACTTGGCATCTTTAAGATACAGAGCAGTTGTACACCAGTCATAGTATTGGTGGTTCAATTGACTTTGAACCTTCTCGTCATTGAATTGGTGGGTGAAATGTGTCTAACTCTACTGCAGAGCAGTTGTACACCAGTCACAGGCTTGGTGGTTTAATGGACTCTGATTCCTTGACCTGAGTTACACAGGGAACAGAGCAGTTATTCTCCAATCACTGAATAGGTGGGTTAAATGCCTCTGACTGGGGACGCATGAGAGGGCAACTCACGGGAAAAGCAGATGATACTTGGCTTACAGCCAACAGTGCCGCTTTGACAGCACAGAGGGAAGCAGTCTATGGGGAAATAAGAAGAATACGGAAAGCACGACAAGACTATATAAAAATTGCCCAGTGTCGCCAGAAAGATGGGGAGGATGTGTATGAATACAGAGAACGTTTAGAAAACGTGTTCAAAGCACATTGTGGCCTTCCGGAAGAACAGGCACCTGACTCAGCATATCAGAATCAGCTAAAACAGGCGTTATTAGCAGGATTTAGAGGCCCAATTGCCGATTTTATCAGAAAACATGACGTAAATTATACCACAGACGATGTTAACCATATTACGCCAGACATGCTAGTGAGGTATTAGCTAAGAAAAAGAAAAATGTTGAAGCAACAGCTGTATTTGGCTTATTTGGAGCAGACGATAACTCAGAAGCAGAAGTGTCTTTCCAAGTACCCCCCAGTAGATGCCGAGGGGGGCTCAGAGGAAGGGGGCGTGGTCGGGGTAGAAGAGGTCCGCCTAAGCATGATCGATGTTACATTTGTGACAAACCAGGACAAATGGCCAGAAACTGCCTCTAGAACCCCAGAAGGCAACAACAAAGGCCTACAGAGTACAATAAACCAAATCCAGTTAACCCTAATAATTGACTAGGGCCGCAGGAGAGTTCACCAGACATGGACAAACCTGATGATTTTTTAGACCTCACTTGTGTAATAGAAACATTAGTAGCACAAACCGGTAAAAAAAACACTCCCACCAGAATCCTGACAATAGAAGGTCGTGACATTGTTTTCTTGTGTGATTCAGGAGCAGACTGCACAGTTTTAAAAGAGCACGTTGAGGGAGTTTCCGCTTCAAACGACCAGATCTTTGTGCAATCAGCAAACGGCAAAATAACATCAAGTGCAGTGTCTAAACCCGTGTCTGTAAAAGATCTTCAGAGTAACTTAGAAATAACAGCACCCATAGTTATGTGGCCAGCGTGTCCAGTGAACCTCTTGGGGCGAGACCTAATGATAAATTTACATATCTCTGTCGTACCCACCTCAAAAGGAATGGTGGCAATAGGGAAAGATGAAGCAGTACCTGCATATCCCTTTTTAGCCAGCGGGATACCACACTATTATTGGTCCTTAGATTTCCCAAATCCAGACCCGGGGAAAATAGGGAAGGAATTGTTAAAACTGGCTGACAGTAGCCAATCAGGAGACTATGTTTCTATGTCTCCAAGTGAGATGCATGTTACCTTCTGGTAAAAACATGACCCAGGGCCAGATCACCAATATGATAAGCTGGTGAATGACTCAGGACCCCAACGTGTAACGTTACAACATTATTACACTGATGGCAAAGGAACGTCAGACTGTGACGTCGTATTGCCAGATAAAGCTTTCAAGATATTTAAAAATCATGGCTCACGGCTGCACGTCCCTGTACTCCCATTTTTCCTGTTAAGAAAGCAGAGACAGGACAGTGGCGAACGGTGCAAGACCTGAGAGCAGTAAATCAAGCTGTGGAAAGCAGGGCCCCATGCGTGCCTGACCCACACACATTGTTAAATCAGTAATGCTTTCTTTTCCATACCATTTGTGACAATTCGCCCTCCGACCACCGGAGGGCGCTCGTGTTTGCCCTTTTTCTTTGTTGGTGTTTTTGTCTCGTCCATTTCCTGTCTCGGAGCGTCATTGTTTTCAGCTGTGTTTCATTTCCTGTTTGTTGTATATTTAAGTTCCATGGTTTTTCGTTCTCGTCGCTGGTTCGTTATTAGTGTTTGGTCACTAGTGTTATTGCTCGTTGTCTTTATTACTATTCGTGTTACTGAAAATTAGTGTCTTTGTTACTCTTGGTGTTACAGCCCGTTAGTGATCCTTAGTATTATTGCTCTTCGTCTGTGTTTTCTGTGCCCTGTAAGTATCTGTGTAGGTCTTAGTCCTAGTTCTATATTTCCTGAGTTTATGTATCCGTGAGTTGTAGCCTGTGTTCCGGTGTACCTGAGTTTGTCTCTCGTGTTTAGTGTTTGGTTCATGTTTGTCTTTTCCCTTAAATTAAAATTATCATTTACTATTCCCGAAGTCTGTGGTCATGCGAGTGGGTCCTTTTCCCAGTTAGTGTCTTAGTGAGCGAAGCAATTTCGAATCTTGTGATCTGGGACTAGGCTCAGGTGGAGCTTTCCCCGTTTCAGTGTGTTTTTGGCGCCATCGTGTGGCGATTGGAGGTAGTTCCAGGGCCTCAGGCTACTCCTACCCCGGTGCTCCGGGTAGTTTAGTTTAGCCTTAGAGTTGCGAGTTATAACACCATTAGCCCAAGAGTCACAGGGTTGGTTTGGTTTTACATATCAGGGAAAGAAGTATATTTACACCACAAGGGTTTTGTGATAGTCCCACTATATTCACTGCAGAAATAAATAATTGTCTAGCGGACTCCCAAATGCCGGAACACAGCCAGCTATTAGTATATGTGGATGATCTATTAATAGCATCCGACACAGAAGAACATAATAAACAAGTCTCTGTAGCACTATTTAAACATCTACACAAGACAGGAAACAAGGCCTCACTGTCAAAATTACAGTGGGCCAGACAAGCTGTAGTTTTCTTAAGCCATGAAATAACTCCTGAAGGTCGAAGAATCACAGACACCAGAAAAAAAGTCTATATTAGACGCACCGAAACCCACCATAAAGCAGCACATGATGAGTTTTCTAGGGTTTTGTAACTATTGTAGACTGTGGATTCCAAATTATGCACAAATGACGCAACTGTCACAGTTTACAACGGGGTGTGGTGTCGTGGGACGGAACAGGCTGAATCGCAGGGTGAAGTTATTGTAGAACAAAGTTTATTGTTAAACAGAACCAAGACAGGGCAAAACGGCAGAGGAAAATCAGGAGCAGGACGGCTGGCAGGTGAGCAGGAAGTGGGTTGAAGGAAAGGATGATGAGGTCCGCGAGAAGAGGCTAGGACCTGGTTCCTCCTGTGGCTGGGCGATAACAGAGGTAACACTGGGCGGATCGCCGAAACCGGCGTTCGTGGCAACGAGTTCCTGTTACTGGTAAACTAGGGGAAAACAGAGGACGAGCCGAACCGGCTGGTAAATAACAGAAAAAGCTCACTTATTAAGTTCTCTGTGGGATAATACTTGGCATCGGGTCTCTAGGAACAAAAGGCGAGCCGCATCGGCTGATAGCTTGCAGAGATAAGCAGTCCAACTCCTCTGAGGCAACAATGAAGCACAGTCGGGACCGGGCTTCGTCGCGTCCCTCGCGTAACCAGGAGTAGCGTTGCTACCGGAGCTTGAGACCAAGAGGCGGATGAAGAGAGCTCACTCACCAGGCACGTGAAGGCGGGCGTCTATGAATGCCGAGACAAAGGTAACAATAACCTGGCAAGGCTAACACTCACAAGGGGTTGACAAGATCAGGCTGTGGTCAGGGTCTCCGTGGTCAGGCGTAAGTTGACAGATCAGGCTGTGGTCAGGTCGTGGTGATCGGGCGTCTGTGGTGTAACGATCGACGGTCTGACAACGAGAGATTAAGTAGACAGACCGGTAAGCAGGTGCAGGTAATCAGACAGGTGCATGTAATCAAGCTGGATGCCGGTAGTGATGGGGTGTGGTGAGCTTCTCCGCTGGGAGGAGTCTCACCCAGTGAGGATCCGATCGGCAGCCTTGCCGATCGTGACAGCAACGATTGTTAGGTCTTATCTGTGATGAACCAATGACTATGAAAGTGGACAGATGCAGCAGAAAAAGCTTTCACCGAGCTAAAACAAGCACTTACTAGCATCACTGTTATTGGGCTACCAGATTACAATGGGGAAAAAAAGTATTTAGTCAGCCACCAATTGTACAAGTTCTCCTACTTACAATGATGACAGAGGTCTGTAATTTTCATCATAGGTACACTTCAACTATGAGAAAAAGAATGTGGAAAAAAAATCCAGGAAATCACATTGTAGGATTTTTAAAGAATTTATTTATAAATTCCTGAGTAAAATAAGTATTTGGTCACCTACAAACAAGCAAGATTTCTGGCTCTCACAAACCTGTAACTTCTTCTTTAAGAAGCTCTTCTGTCCTCCACTTGTTACCTGTATTAATGGCACCTGTTTGAACTCGTTATCTGTATAAAAGACAACTGACTACAGCCTCAAACAGTCAGACTCCAAACGCCACCATGGCCAAGACCAAAGAGCTGTCGAAGGACACCAGGAGCAAAATTGTAGACCTGCACATGGCTGGGAAGAGTGAATCTACAATAGGCAAGCAGCTTGGTGTGAACAGATCAACTGTGGGAGCAATCATTAGGAAATGGAAGACACACAAGGTCATTGACAATCTCCCTCGATCTGGGGCTCCACGCAAGATCTCATCCCGTGGGGTCAAACTGATCATGAGAACGGTGAGCAAAAATCCCAGAACTACACAGGGAGACCTGGTGAATGACCTGCAGAGAGCTGGGACCAAAGTAACAAAGGCTACCATCAGTAACACACTACGCCGACAGGGAATCAAATCCTACAGTGCCAGACGTGTCACCCTGCTTAAGAAAACACATGTCCAGGCCCGTCTAAAGTTTGCCCGTGACCATGTGGATGATCCAGAGGAGGATTGGGAGAACGTCATGTGGTCAGATGAGACCAAAATAGAAATCTTTGGTAAATACTCAATTCGTCGTATTTGGAGGAGGAAGAATACTGAGTTGCATCCCAAGAACACCATACCCACTGTGACGCATGGGGGTGGAAACATCATGCTTTGGGGCTGTTTTTCTGCAAAGGGGACAGGACGACTGATCCGCGTTAAGGATAAAATGAATGGGGCCATGTATCGTGACATTTTGAGCAAAAACCTTCTTCCATCAGCAAGAGCATTGAAGATGAGACGTGGCTGGGTCTTCCAGCATGACAATGATCCCAAGCACACCGCCCAGGCAACGAAGGAGTGGCTCCGTAAGAAACATTTCAAGCACCTGGAGTGGCCTAGCCAGTCTCCAGACCTCAACCCTATAGAAAATCTGTGGAGGGAGTTGAAAGCCCGTGTTGCCCAGCGACAGCCCCAAAACATCACTGCTCTACAGGAGATCTGCATGGAAGAATGGGCCAAAATACCAGCTACAGTGTGTGCAAACCTGGTGAAGACCTACAGGAAACGCTTGACCTCTGTCATTGTCAACAAAGGTTATATTACAAAGTATTGAGTTGAACAGTTGTTATTGACCAAATACTTATTTTACACTGGAATTTATAAATAAATTCTTCAAAAATCCTACAATGGGATTTCCTGGATTTTTTTTCCACATTCTGTTTCTCATAGTTGAAGTCTACCTATGATGAAAATTACAGACCTCTGTCATTTTAAGCGGGAGAACTTGCACAATCGGTGGCTGACTAAATACTTTTTTTCCCCATTGTATACTAAACCCTTTGTACAGACCGTCGATTGTAAGGATTCATTTATGACGTCCATGTTAGCACAACAGATGGGAGGCAAGATGAAGCCTGTGGCTTACTACTCTAAGAGATTAGATCCAGTTGCATGTGCCTTGCCTAGCTGTGTCAGAGCCATACAAGCCTCTGCTGAGGTTGTTAGTGCCTCATGAAGTAGACGTGTTACTGACTCAGACAAAAATGACATTTCTGTCTCCTGCGAGACATTTGTCTTTGCTGTCAACGTTGCTTTCACAACCACATTTGACTATTAAAAGATGTTCAACTCTCCTGCCACATCCACAGGAGGGGGCGCCACATAGTTGTCTAGCTGACACAGAACAGCAGTGTAAACCGCGACCTGATTTGAAAGATACTCCTTTGGAGGAAGGAGAATGTTGGTTTGTTGATGGGTCATGTTCAAAGACTCCTCAAGGTACTAATCAGTCTGGGTTTGCAGTAGTTCCACAGGACATCACAGCAGGAAAATTACCATCTCACTATTCTGCGCAAGCCGCCAAAATCGTAGCATTAACTGAAGCATGTAGAGCTGGACAAGGGAAAAGACTGACAGTGTACACAGACAGTCAGTATACTTTTTCTACATTACATTTCTTTGCCACCCAGTGGGCTCGTAGAGGAATGACGACCTCTACAGGAAAGACAGTGCAACATGCACAATTGTTGAAAGCTGTGCTTTTGCCAAAAGCATTAGCAGTGTGTAAATGTGCAGCACATACAAAAGGGAAAGACTCAGTTTCACTAGGAAATGCGTTTGCAGACAAAATAGCGAAAGAAGCAGCAGAAGGGAAATATGGTACAATGGTCATGGTGGCACAGGATTCTCCCCAAGTGCCCCTAGACATAGACATTATCAGAGACATGCAAGCTAACTCTCCCAAACAAGAAGTGACAAACTGGCTTAAAAACGGAGCACAAATTGAAAATGATGTTTACTATGTTAACAAGAAACCATGTCTACCTAGAAGTCTGTTCCATACAGCGGCTGTAATGAGCCATGGGCCGTGCCATGTCTCAACAGGAGGGATGGTAACAATGGCGAAACAGCACTTCCACGCTTACGGATTTAATACTTACTCAAAAAACTTTTGTAGAGTATGTCTCATCTCTTGCCAAAAAGGGGACAGTTCCCCCAAGCTAAATATCCTTTCCAGTTCATACACATGGATTTTATTGAACTAACACCAAGTCAACAATATAAGTATTGTCTTGTTCTCATAGATCCATTTTCAAAATGGGTTGAAATCGTTCCAAGTAAGACAGCAGATGCCCTTACAGTAGCAAAAGCCATATGCAAGCACATAATACCACAACATGGTATTCCAGAAGTAATCTATAGTGACAACGGGACACATTTTGTGAATGAAGTAGTGTCGCGAATGGCAGAACATCTAGGAATACGTCTGAAAAATCATTGTTCATACCACCCACAAAGTGCAGGATTGGTGGAACAAACACATTGCACTGTGAAAGGCAGACTGAGAAAGACCATGGAGCAGACAGGCAGACCATGGCCTGAGTGTTTAGATTTGGTAAAAATGTATATGCGCATTACTCCTACAGATAAAGGATTAACTCGTTTTGAGATTGTGCATGGGAGATCTTTTGTGTTACCAATGATGACTAATGTTAAAGAAAAAGCAGAAGACATACACACACTAGCAGACTGGATGTGTAAAATGCTGAAGGAGAAAGAGGTTGTTAATGCCAATAATCTGCCAGATAATGCTTTGTCTCCTCAGGCAACACTCATACAGCCAGGTTACCAGGTCCTCATCAAGGTGATCAAACGGAAGAACTAGTCCAGTCCCCGCTGGGAAGGCCCTTACACAGTCCTGCTGACCACACCAACAGCGCTAAAGATAGCAGAAAGAGACACGTGGATTCACCAGAGCTGTCAGATTGCGACCAGAGTGTGAGCATGGAAAATGGAACGAGCTGAACCGCACACCAGGATTTGAGTTTAGCACGGGTTTATTGAGATAAACGAAACAATGAGGACGAAGGTGGGAATTGACGTGGAAGGAGAAGGGTCAGACACTCCTCCGGATCTAGGGCAGAAAGACAGGTCAGGGCTGGCCAGACAATAGAGACGGAGAAGAGTCAGGTTCACGTTACCTTCTGCGGTCCCACAGTGATCGTGGATGGAAACACAGGGATTAGAGCAGGATACTGGGCTGGGGCTGAGGAGAACGGGAAGAGTGTGGAGTTTAGTTGAGACAACCAGAAGATATGGGAGCGACAAGGGGGTCGTGGTTGAAGGCAGGGAGGAGTGGCTTATTCGAGGGTCTCAGAGTGGGTAACGCCCACCGGGACGTCGAGGGTGACGTGAGCGGGGTCCGGGGTTTGGTCGCAGCGCGGAAACTGACGAGACGGGAATTCCTGTGGTGGAGTCGTGACAAGAGAACAGAACAGTACGGAAGAACAGGATCTCCTTGTCTTGGTGAACGAGGTCTTAACTCACAGTGCAGCCGAACCAGCCGGTGGCTCCCCAAACGAGTCGGCACCAACACTTGGTGCTTGCTACACGCAGTCGTGTGATCCTCGGAGTGAACTGGGGTCCCAGTCAGTCCTGACACTTACTAACAGTTCAACAAAACGAAAAGGTAAACAAAGGGCGAGCCAAACTGGCTGATAACTCACGAGCGGTTCCGGAAAAAGGTCCATGACCGGGGTGTGGGACGGTTGCAGCCGGGTTCCACTGCGTCTTAGCTTATCCAGGAGGAAGCGTGGTTCAAACGCTCAGAGGCACATGCGATTGGAGGTGTCACTCACCGATCTGGCGTCCGACAGGTTCGTGGGAAACAAGGCGGAGTAGACGAGGGTAAACTCACTCGCGGGAGTCGTAGTCAGTGACGTGGCCGAGAACTTGGTCGAAGCTGTGGTCGAAGACTGGTCTGATGTCGGCGAGTGTCGGTCGACGATCTGACAAAGGATGAGACTGAGAGGCGAGCTTAAAAAGGCAGGCAGAGCAACAGGTGTGGATAATCAGACAGGAGGCGACTAATGACAGGAAGGTGAGCGTCTCCACCGGAGCTGTCAAAATAAGAGCTCCGGTGGGCCAGAAGTGTGGATTGTGACAAGAGCCACTGCAAAAAGCTGATACCGTTGACATTTGAGTAAGGGTGGAACTCGTACCTGGTAACCATAACAACACTGTTACTGTGGGAGGATGGTCTTTTACCAGGGCAAGAAGCTCCAGGCAAGGTCATCCTGCATCGTATGAGCCGAGCAATCAGGGACGGGGAAGCGTGGGAAGCCGCACAGGATTACCTCAAGGACAATCCAGATGGTAACTTATGGCTGACGTATACCAATTACACGGCCAAGACAGTTACTAAACAGTCTTGTGTGATCTGTGCCATGGCATGAGCTCAACTAATTGCGGTTCAGTTTCCCTATGACTCACATTCCTGTTTTCTAGAAACTTGTAACAGGGAGCTGGTGACAGAAGATTCTTGTATTGTCCGACTAAACTCTGATTATAGCAGCTGGAATCGGGGAATGGACAACACCACTAACAGGGACAAGTGTGAATTGCCCTGTACAATGAGAGCAGTACTGGGACTGGCAGGAAAACAATTTTACAATAGAGTGCATGACATAACGAGATACATTTAGAACAACGGGAGATTTGTAGTTCCCATGTGGCCTACAGGGGACAGCGGATGGGAGTGTTTCCAACCTGCACCACCACGTGGAACATGACGGACAGAACTAAGACATGGGGGAAGCCCATGGGAATGGGTTGGACTAAGCATATCCAGAAACGGAACAACCTCACCTACTACAACGTTGCAGGTATACCAAGGGCACCTCCACACACCAAGGAGTTCGACCGGCTGGCACATGAGATCGCCGATGTGTGGAGGAGCTCCTAGACAGACTCTACCAACAAACTGGACTGCCACCTGCACGCAAGTAATGTTTCTCACAAATGACATACACGTACAGAGGGAGCAACAAACACAGTTAACAGACAGGGGACGGTATAACATCGACATCAGGGCTCAAATGAGCTTGAGCACCATCTACTCTATTGGACAACCACGAGGTATTCCACACGAGTTTAAAGCACAAGATGGAGTTAAAGGAGGTTTCACATTGGCTGTTCCATTTCTAGGTAGTATGGCAGAAATAGCTAAAAACATTGAATGGATCAATTACATCTATTACAATCAACAGAGGTTTGTTAACATTACACACAATGGAATGAAGGGGATAGTTAAACAGCTGGCACTGACCTCTCTGATGGCATGGCAGACACGTATGGGAGTTGACATGTTGTTAGCAGAGAAAGGAGGATTGTGTGTTATGTTTGGTGATGAATGTTGTACTTTTATTCCAAATAACACTGCTCCAGGTGGTTCAGTCAGCCTCGCTCTAGAGAACCTGAAAAACCTGAAGGAAGAATTGGCACGAAACTCTGGAGTTGATAACCCCTGGGGAAATTGGTTTGATTCGATGTTTGGGCAATGGAAATCCACTGTTGTGGCTTTCTTTACTGCAATAGCCTCGTTGTGAAGAGTGCTGAGACAGCAGTGTCGCAGCAGTTCACACTGCAACAACTGGAACTGGAGAGGGCGATCTATGAGGATGACGAACGAAAAGAGCATATCTCCCTAATTGGGGTAGACATAGCAAAATAATCAATGCATGATGTATGATGCATGTTCCGAAAATGAGAAATCAAGTGGAATGTGTCCGATGATGATTTGTGCAGATTTTGTTTGCTATTCATGAAACGTAATGTGGAAGTTTTTCTACCCAGATTTCACAGGAGGACAAACAGGAGGGATTGTTAGAGGATGTGAGTGTTGTCCTCTCTGTGAACTTGTCCTTTCTGTGACTCTGTGATATTTTGCTATGCTTGCACCAACTACAAGACCAACCACGGAGTTGCTGAAGGCGACGCCTCAAGGGCAGAGGAACTTAACCTTTTCTTTGCCCGGTTTGAAGTGCCGCAAGAACCAGCTAGGACACACCCCATGGCCCACGGCAGTGTAACCCTCACAGTCGAGGAGAGTGATGTTAGACACATGCTGAGGTCTATCAACCCGAGGAAGGCTACTGGACCAGATGACGTTCCGGGCCGGGTGCTGAAGGACTGCGCAGAACAACTGGCTGGTATATTCACCAAAATTGGCCAGTCACTGGCCCTGTCTACTGTACCACAATGTCTAAAGTCCTCCACCATAGTACCTCTGCCGAAAAAATCCCACATCTCCAGCCTGAATGACTACCGGGCTGTAACGGCACTCACTCAAGTGGTAATGAAGTGTTTTGAGAAACTGGTCCGAAGTCACATCACATCCTCGCTGGACTCTCACCAGTTTGCCTACAGAGGAAATAGATCCACAGAGGACGCTGTGACCACAGCACTCCATGATGCGTTGACCCACCTAGAGCTACAGGGGAGCTACGTCCGGATGCTGTTTGTGGACTACAGCGCGGCGTTCAACACCATCCTCCCTTGCAAACTGATGGAGAAACTTGTGGTCTTAGGACTTCCATCCTCCACCTGTATGTGGATCAACAGCTTCCTCACAGGCCGCAGACAGAGGGTGAGAGTAGGCAAACATACATCTACAGGCTTCAGTCTCAGCATCGGGTCCCCTCAGGGCTGTGTGCTGAGCCCCCTGCTCTCTTACCAGAGTTACACCATTGTGAAGTTTGCAGATGACATCGCGGTGGTGGGGGGACGAGACGACCTATAGGGACAAGGTAGGGAAGCTGTCGGGATGGTGCAAAGAGAACAACTTGCTCCTCAACACCAAAAACGCAAAGGAGCTGATTATAGACTTCAGGAGAAAGAAAATTAACATTTCTCCAATATTCATAAGCGGGGACTGTGTGGAGAGAGTACATTCCATTGGCCAGCGGCTGGTTTTCCTGCGACAACTGTAGGTGCCAAAAACCTTGTCCAGGTTATCCACTCACCCTTTGCACCTATTGTAGTCCAAGATGGCTTTGGGCTTTCTCTTTACTCCATCGTCAAGTCCTGGTTCCCTGTGCTTTGTGCTCAAAAGAAGGAGCTGGGGAGGTAGCTCTGGTTTGTTTCTCCTAATTGTGCCAACCAGAGCCAGTTTTCTTTTGAGGAGTTCTTCTGCCAGGCGAAAAGATGTAAAAAAAAGTTGTCACATGTGACAGTGTGTCCTCGGATTCAAGTCGAGTGTGACCCTCATTCCCTGGTTACCTTGCCGAGAACTACCACACAGTGTTCCTGTGTAGACCTGCATCTTCCAGGCATAGAAGGTTTTGACATCACAGATGACCCAGATTTTTATCCCATACTTGGCAGGCTTGTTGGGCATATATTGTCGAAATCCACAGCAACCCTTGAATGCAACAAGCTGCTCGTCAACACAAACATCAACCCCTGGATTGAAAAAAAGGGGGAGGCGAGTCACCCACTTTCCCCACAGGACACAAAATGCAGCAAGCTTGTCGTTTCTGAAGCGGCCTGGACGGGTAAGCCTGTCATCAAAGTGGATGTTAGCACTGATCTGATGAAATCTATAGAGAGGCATTGTAGCACAAAACATGGCCTGTCCTGTGTTGTCATCACACAGGCTTCGTGTGGCTTCCTGTCTTGAGTAGTAGACACCAGCCAGAATCAAAATCCCAATGTAGGCTCTCATCTCCACTTCATCCACACAGTGCCAATCGTCACATCTCCGCCTCCTGTGCAGGTTTGTGTGGGTGCACAGCAGTTGTATTATCTCCTCTGTAATGAACAGGTCAAAGGCAGATCTCAAGCTACTGATATACTGTGTGGGCCCTGGGGTGATATCACTAGGTACTGGTTTGTATTGCAGCATTTCTTCAGCAGTGGGAAACCACATAATCTTCCTATTACGGGACATCCACTCTGCTACTGCTCCTGCTGTCTCGCCCATCAGCTGCTCCGTTTCCTCTGCTGTGTCTGTTTCTTTATCACCCTCAGTGGAGGAATCAGGCACTGGCTGGAAAATTAGTATACATACTCTCATCATCTGAAGAGGATGTCTTCAGGGCATGTGTCCTCATCTTGGGCAAAAGATGAAGAAGAAGAAGCAGAAGATTTCTCCTAATCTTCGCTTTCAGAGTGCATCACGAAGTCAAGCGCCTCAGGCAGTGAATGCATCCTTCTTGCCATCTTTCCAGAGCACAAATGACCTGGGAGCTGTTGGACTTGAGTGCACCTGGTTAAACTTCAGGACATATTTACTGAGTTACACAGGTGTTAAAACTACCGAAGACTAGAACATACTAAATATGCATTTACAGGGGTAGGAACGCCTGAGCCCCTGGTACTGCCTCTAGTCACCACTTAGTGACGTCAAACTGTGTGTCTGAGGTGGTGGTTTTCAGCACTGGTCTCCTCAGGGGATGGTTCTCTCACCGTTCCTCTACACATACAATACCAGCAGTTGTCACCTCCAGAAGTTCTCTGTTGACTCTGCCATTGTTGGCTGTGTCTGAGGGAAACGACCTGGAGTACAGACTCTCCACTACGCTGTGGTATGCTGGGGAGCAGGCAGCACAGACAGACACAAAGAGACTCAACCAGCTGGTCAGGAGCCGGTTCTGTCCTGGGCTCCACTGGACTATGTGGAGGAGGGGGGTAAGAGGAGGATGTTGACCAAGCTGACATCCATTATAAATGATGTAATCACTGCTTGCTCCCATGTTAGGATGTTTATATTCTTTATGAAGAATTTATTAATCTGATGTTCTGTACAGCATGTGGCATAAATGCTCTCTGTTCATTACTTTATGTTATGTACAAGTTGGTGTGATCATGAAAGAATCAAAGGGAGGAGAATAGAAAAAGCCATTTGAGCGAACCATTGTTAAATCGATCGAAACGCAAAACGAATCGGACTCGTGTTTCCAGAATGACGAGGTCATGTGACACTCAGGGAACCGACACGAGCTCCGCACCACGGCTCCATTTGGACACACCCCTTTGGTCCGACGGAAGTTTAAAGCTTCGGTGTCACACGCACATAACCTCACAACTGTTTGTCCAGGGAAATGTCCTTTCATTGCATCCACGGTAAAACGGGCGGAGCACGAACCGTTCGGTCCTTGATCTGTACTCGGCTGGAGAAACTATAACAGTAACCGAGACTTAGTTGACGGCGTAATAGTCTTTAAAGCGCAAATTCGAGTCCTGGAAACATAGATCTACGGAGAACATCAACGGGATCACGTATTTAAACAACATACGCAATCGACCGTAGTCTGTTAAGTTTAATAATAATAATAATAATAATGTTTAACTGAACAATTGCTACAAATGCTAAAGCTTGTGGGATAGGATTTTTTTCCTGGCGGAACGGTAGTTACAGTTTCACTTTGAAGTCCGGACGAGTTTCAAGGCTGGACTTTTTCAGTGGCAGGTGAATGATGGGGTCGCGCTTCTCGCAGCTGTTTCTGAGACGGTAAATCATATCGTTTATTTTTCAAATCGGTCATAGTTGCATAGGTGCCGCCTACCTTGAACAATTCTTCCAACTGAAGACCTGCCGTACCTATCACGTTAGCAAATGTTGGAAGACATTTAATTTCCCCAGTTCCTACATTTCAATAGTTAAGAAATAAGAAAAAACGCAGAACATTATAAGATTATTGTCTGTCAGAAATTGGACGGTGGAAATTAAAATACATTTCAACCTGTGTGTATTTCCTTAGGTACTGGAAGAACTGACTGGAGTGTCCTACTATTGAAAGTGAGGTGATGAAAGTTCAGCCATGGACCAGATCTGTTTTCACTATGACACCGTGCTGTCAGATGTCCACATGCTTCTTCCCAATACATGCCACCTTATGACTCGCCTCAACAGCGTTGGACAGCCTGGTGTGTAAGATTACTTGGTTAATTTTAGACTGAGTAGGTTTGACGTACAGTAAACTGATACGTTTCACTCAGAAACTTTAGTCAGGTGTCAGTTTTATAAACGGCACATTTACTCTAAAGTTACAGAAAGAAACAACTCGGTTTATTGGACACCAGCTCAATCTGCTGCTTGCATTATGTGATGTTAAAAATTCAAATTCTCCTAGTTACATTTTCATTGATATTGTGTTTAGTAATCTAACATTCTTTTAATAGTTTTCAGTAGAGCAGTCATTATTTCCTTACCAGCTTTTGATGGAAAGACACTGGAAGTTTTTACTACAGTGTAATCACTTCTAAAAACAATGTGTAATTTATTAATATCACCCAAAGCTCATTAAATAAAAATAAAAACAGAAATGGGACCTATCACTTGCCTTTGTGCGCAAGATTGTACGCTAGTAGTCTGTTCGCTGCTGCTCTAGGACTCCTGTGAGGCTGTTGTTCTTATTCAGGGATTGTATGCATGAGTGTAAGTGCTTAATGTTGTGAAGCATTCAAGGACACCATAGCACGTGTAATGCCAGCAGGTGAATAGTTTATTCTCCTAAGGGTATCAAGGCAAGTCACTGTCACTGGGCAAGAGGGCTTGATTCATACAGGATTATATGACTAAGACTAAAGAAAGAAGGAAAGAATTCTGTTATGTGCAACAGCTACTTGACCCCATAAGACATGTTGGTTCAGAACTTTCATAAAACATGTAAATGTATTGTGATAGTGTTGGCTTTGTAAGATGGGCCCCAACTTCACTAACATTCTTTATGTAACATTAGATTAGAAACAGCACAGCAGGACATTGTTGATGTTGTTCACTGCTTATTTGTACAAATTTCTAACTGTGCTGTATTTCATCATCTAGTTTTCACTTCCAAATTCAAGATATTGTCAGATGGTGAAAGGCTTGATAAAAAGGACTCAAAGGAAGATGTAAAGAAAGACATAACTGGAGAGAAAGGGGAAGGAAATGTGGTTTCTTACTTCGATGAGGATGGAGACCTTGATGTCACACACAGGTATGGGAAAACACTCGTTCATTACCACTGTAGAAAAACATCTATGTCACTGTGAGATGTTGATTCCTCTCTTTTCTGTGACTCATCTATGACCTTTGCCCCTGTGTTGCACCCCTAGTGTTACGTAAAACTTAGTTCATTTTGATTTATTTGACACTGACACCCAACTTAGCTCCACAGTGTTTTTCAGTTTTGCCATCAACTGTTTAAAGTGAAACTTCACTTCATGTAGGATGAAATCTGAACGTGTCCCTCTGACTACATAAAAGGCTTCTTATTACTTTGAAGAGTTCCATAAAAGTTTAACATGTTTGTTTTCTTTCTCTAAAATTGATCTACTGTACTTGTATTTTCTTTAACATTCAATAGGCCAAGAAAAAACATTTCAGAAGGTATCAGCCGAGATTTAGCCTGTCCCATTATTCTCAAACAGTCCAGCCCTGTACTGGAGCTGGAAGACAAGAATATAGATGAGGAAACTGATTACTGCCTCAAAGACATTGTAAGGATTGGTAAGAACCTAGATTTTATTATATCTGTTTCTGATTTTAACATTGAACTGGACTAAGCATTTCCTGTAGAAAATGCACTGTGAATGCTGTACGGCTGAATGTATTGTTTCAGTAACTGGAGAGTTTAAAACATTCCTGAAAGTAGCCTAAGAGAAATAGAAGTGGTTGCAAATGAGCTTGGCATCGACAGAACAAGTTGAAACGGTTACATTTGAAAATAAAGCATAATGAAATAACATTTAGTAAGTATATAACTATTAATACTTACATTAAATAATTTAATAAAGCATAGCTGACATGATTCAAACAGTAAAAGCGTAGTAAACAAAGATATGCGATAGAATTTTGCTCCCTAACATTGCTAGAACAAGCAGCAGTATTTTTAATAAATCAGTCATTTTAGCAATATATTGACCATTGTTTGGAGTTATTTTGAAGGTATTTTCAAACCGTGCTTTTATTTTGAAATGAATAGGTGGAAGTACAAGTTTAGCCGTTACTCCTAAATACCTTCACAGTGCTGCATGCAGAATTGTAAACAGGCTTATTGCAGCAAAACTGTAACAGTAACCACTAAAACCTTTCATATATCTAAAATGCTGCATTGTTCTGTAAATGGGGAACGATAAAATCTCTTTTTAAAAACAAAAGAGTCCAATATTGGTAAATAAAAACGTGTTTCATGTATGAATCCAATCTGTTCTCAGAGCACACTATGGCCACACCTCTGGATGATGTCGGCAAACAGGTTAGTAAAGTGTAACATTTTCTTTTTTTAATGTTAATGGTTGATAGATGGTTGACAGATGGGATAGGTAGATGTTATGGCTTCTGTTTTCTGTTTAGGTCTGGCGAGGGGCTTTCCTCTTGGCTGACTTCATTCTCTCTGAGCCAGCCATGTTCAGAGGAGCTACAGTTCTAGAGCTGGGAGCAGGAACAGGCTTAACCAGCATCATCATGGCAACCTTGGCAAAAACAGTGTACTGCACAGGTATATTGCCATCATGAAAATGAAAATTTAAATGATAGAGAATTTGTTAAAAGCCCTGGTCTCTTTCAACCTGCTGTCAGTCTTCTCTCTGCTGAGATGAAGAAGGGCCACATGTTACAACACAGCATGTCGAACTCCACAATGCTTCAATGTGCTCTGTTAGTGTTTAGCGTACTTACAGACCTGAATGACCAGACACTCCAGAATAGAGTAAATTTCTTCCATCACAGTATTGTACATATATTACCACAACTTATGATATTCCCATTTTGCCTTGCTACCAATTTTCGACTTGCTTACGGTTATGGAGACAGTGTATGACGTGTTAATTGCTTGGATCTATGTTTGTCATTTGGCTAAATAGCATTCCTGGATTTTGGGGAATTTGGATCTGTATGAGGTCATGCATACACTTCACAGTTTGTTTTATCACTGAAGAAAGTTTTCTTTCACAGATGTGGGAGAAGACCTTCTCAGCATGTGCAAGAGAAATGTCATGCTAAACACACACATGATGGACACTGGAGGTAAAACTTTAATTTTCTTCCCATTTTCCCGACACCATTTCAGTTCTACATAGGGTACAGGGTACATCTGAACCTCACAACTTTAGGGCAAGATAGTGTTAATGCACAGCAAGACATTCGCCAGACAATTCAAAATACTTCACTAATTCCAGTTACTGCCAGATTAAAAACATAATCCTGCAACTGCATATTTAGAAATAATACAACTATTCAAAAACAAGTCAGATTATTTTGAAAACAATTCTTCTCAAAGGGTTTGTAAGCCAGTCCTTATCTGTTATAAAGGATTTAATGTGTTTCATCTTTCATTAAGAGGCTAAAACTATAAAATCTCTGATTATAGCTACATTTTTCATTTGATAGCATTTTGATTTAACAACTAACTTGACTACTGTTGCACAACACAGTATTAATGGCTTCCCAAAATGTATGACATGACGATACTGATATTGTATTGTGTATATAGTCACACACTCATCATTTGGGCTCTGTAGGCCACTATGTTGTTTAGACGAGAGGAACTGATATAGATCTCAAAACCTGTGGAGTCAGCAAGGATGTTTGACCTCAAATCAAAGCAATACATAGTAGGAATATATTTGGTTTGACAGGTGGGGAAATGCTGTCACCAATCTTCTTCTTTTGGTCACAGCGATCTCCATTTAACCCTGTCCGCTGCCTCCTCTTCTCTCACCAACTAACTTCATGTCCTCTTTCACTACATCCATAAAGTTGTGTTCAGAATAATAACATTGTGCTTAAAAAAAGCTCCAGATTTATATAATAGCTTTAACTTTCTTACACAGAAAGACATTAGGAACACTATACAATCTATTCCAAAATCAAATCATGAAGAAAAAAGCATCAGATGTGTTACTAGTCTACAGAAAGTGAAGAACAAGTATTATAAGACTGTTTAAAAAAAGCAGTGTCTGCGTTTTTCTTTACAAACCCAGCGTTTACCGTGTGAACTGAGAAATGCTTAAAGATTTTGCATTTCTGTGGGTCACTGAACTAATATTTGGTTGTGTAACCATGGCTTTTGAGAACTGCTTCACATCTGCGTTGCTTGGAGTCGACCAACCTCTGGCACCTGTGGTCGGGTGTTCCAGCCCAGGTGGTTGGACTAGATTCCACAGTTCCTCTACATCTCTTGGTTTGCTTCAGCAACAGCATTTTTGATGTCACCCACAGGTTTTCTATTGGTTTAAGGTCTGGGGACTGGGCTGGACGCTCCATAACATTAATGGAATGGTCTGGAACCAAGATGCTGCTCACTTACTGGTGTGTTTGGGGTCGTTGTCTTGTTGAATCAGCCATTTCAAAGGCTTTTCCCTCATCAAGGATTCAGATGTATTCAAACTGATCCATCATGCTTGGAATGGGATAAATAGGCCACTAATATATAACACTATAGTAAGAGACACGTCCCCATGTCATGATGCCTGCGCCACCAAGCTTCACTGTGGCTTGAATTCAGTGTTTGGGGGTCGTCTGACAAACTGTCTGCGGCCCCTAGACCCAAAAAGAACCATCTCGCTTTCATCAGTCCACAGAATGTTTTGGTTTCCATTTGAAGGCATTTGAGATCATTTTGGCTGAGCCGCCATTAGTTTTTTGCAGTTCTTTGTATGTTTTATCCTCTCCAATCAACGTTTTAATCAAAATACGCTGAACAATGTCTGGAACGTCCCATTTTAATTTTCTTCCCATTTTCTCAAACGAACAACCACCAACATCTAGAACGTGGCTTAAGGCCACCTGTTCTCACGCAATCACCTCACTAACTGAACTCCACGCCGCTATTATTCTGAACAATGAATGATTCAATTACCCATAATCTGCAGCAGGCACGTCATGACTGTTGGCTATGTTGGTTTTCTATTGCTCTACTGCATCTACTAGAAATGTATTTGCCACGTATCCCAACTGCTTAGTTATCCCAACTGTATAGCTCCTTTTTGGTCTTCTCCTAAACCTCCTACCTGGCAGCTTAAACCTCCTCATTCGTTTACCGATATATTCACAATCTCTCCTCTGAACATGTCCAAACCACCTTAATCTGGCCTCTCTGACTTTATCTCTAAAACATTCGACATGTTCTCATTTCTGATCCTGTCCATCCTCGTCTCTCCCAAAGAGAACCTTAACATCTTGAGCTCTGCTACGTCCAGCTCTTCCTCTTGTCTTTTCTTCAGCGCCATCCTGCTTGCACACGCCTCGTCACCGCTCACCTCTCTGGTGCTCTGGACCGTTAACTCTAAATACTTTAAATCCTGCTCTTTTTTTTACTTCTGCTCCCTGTAAACTCACGGTTCCACTTGGTTCCTTCAGTTCTGTTTGGTGTTCCCAAGCCCAACACTAAGCACTGGGATGACCGCGCTTTCTGTGTCTTGGCCCCACAACTATGGAACACCTTACCTTTTGGATATCAGGTCTTCCTCTGAACTGGCTTTTTTGAAATCAAAGTTGAAAACTTATTTGTATTTCTACTTTATTGCTCTTTGTATTCTAAAGAATTAAAGCTTAAGACGGTTTATTTCTTTATCGCTATTTTCTGTCCATTAGGTGCTGAGGTGAGAGTGAGACGGTTGGATTGGCTGCAGTATGACCTTTGTACAGGTAACATATACAGTAAAATACATTGTGTGTGTGTGTGTGTGTGTGTGTGTGTGTGTGTGTGTCTGATGCATCATTACAGTAAATTATCTTAGATAATTAAATTACAGGAATATACCATGGTGAGAAGTAAGTTAACTTTTTTTTAAAATATCCTGGATTTTTTTCAAGTAAACAAAAATCTAAAACTTTACATGTTACAAAAACTAATGTATGTCTGATTGTCTGATCTTTGTAGATACTGATGAATTTAGCTGGGCAGAAGAAGAAGTAGCAGATTTATATGACAACACTAGCTTCATCATTGCTGCTGATGGTAGGTTGATGGGCTTATCAGTATAAAACCATGCTGCAGCATCAATACTTAATGTGAAATCAAAGCTGAAGAGGCAAAGTGACTGTTTGATAAGTTGTGACCTTTCCCCCAAAGACTAGGCCACTTTGCAAAAAGTGATTTGCAAATATGTAAAGCCTATATTTGAATGGAAGTACAGCAAATGTCGAAACTGAGGAACTTGATGTCTGATTGAAAAGTACTGTATGTCTGCTCATTTTAAACTAGTAGGCAACTTACTTGTTAGACTTGACAAGTGAGGTTAATTGGCAGTTTATTTACATAAGTCTTCTCAAGGCCCTTTACAATTTACCTTTATAGAAAACCCCCAAATTCCACCGCCCCTGCTTCAGCAGAAAGAAATGTAGAAGTGTATAGAGACAAGGAGTTGAAAGGGCACACCTACAAGAGACACAAGGTCAGTCACATGTACTGTTAATGGCATGTAAGCGGATAGGAGGGGGGTCCACCCGCAGTCAAAGTGCTGATGATTAGTCTTAAAGAAGAGAAAGTGCTTCTAGAACCTGAACTGGAAGCTGGTTCCAAAGGAGACGAGCGACATTTTATTGATGCCATTTTGAATGCACAGAGATTCTGTGACCAGCCCCTGAGGCCCATTGTTGTGCCATTCATCCCCGACCATCACCTCAAGTTGCAGCATGATGATGCACGGGCCCATGTTGCAAGGATCTGTACACAATCCCTGGAAGCTGAAAACATCCCAGCTCTTGCATAGCCAGCACACTCACTGGACATTTCACCCACTGAGCATGTTCTAGTTTCCAGTTCCAGCAACTTGGCACAGACATTGAAGAAGAGTGGACCAACATTCCACAGGCCACAATCATGAACCTGACTCAATGCAAAGGGTATGCATTGCACTGCGTGAGGAAAGTGGTGGTCACACCAGATACTGACTGGTTTTCGGGCTCCCCGTGGACCCCCCAACGCAAACTGCACATTTTAGAGTGGCCTTTTATTGTGGCTAGTACAAGGCACGCTGAGGTCTCTGCAACGGGGAACTAACACAGATTTAGAAATGGGCCTTTTAGTTACACAGAAAAAGTCTATTAAAAATGGGGGCAAAAACAAAAGTGTTTTGCACAAAGATCACATGAAGAGCAAGGTACACGATGTGTCAGAAATCACCAGATTAACATCTAGGAAATTGCCCTGTTTTGCTTATAGAGTCCTCGTGAGTCCACCATCACCTCATTAAAGAATAGTATTCATAGCAAAACCATGTGGACAAAACACTGCTGGAAAAATAATTGATGAGACCCAAACCTTTTTGGCTTGAATACTAAGCGTAATGTTTGGCGGTCACTTAGCTCTGCACTGTAGCATTACAGCCTTATCCCATCTGTAAAACACGGCACAGTATGTGTGTCCTGCTTTGTTGCCTCTGGACCATGCTGACTTACTGTCACCGGTCCAGAACTGTTGGAAAAGGAAACGGTATCTAAAAGATCAGAGAGCAAGGAGAGAGAATTTATTTTAGGACATCATCATCAAAATCAGATTTTATTATATAAGAATTCAGAAGCATAGTGTTCCATCTGTCCTTTATATGTAAATGTGCCACCAAGTACAGTGCATCAGTTTTTCTTTTAAAAGGTATTATAGTGTTAGGTGCTTTGAAAAGTATCGTCTTCAGTTAGTGTAATGTCTGGCAAGAAAATGGTATCTACACATTTAGTTTTTGAGCTGTACAGTATGAATCTGAACTGTGCAGTGTGCATGCACAGGCTGACAACCAAGCGCAATAAGCATTTACATTTGTTTCTGTTTCAACAGTTTGCTATGATGATGATTTGACAGATGGCCTTTTCCGAACACTCTACCGACTCTGCAGTAATTTTACTCACCCCTGCACAATTTTTATCTCCTTAGAAAAAAGGTGAGGACATACTAAAAAAGCCCTGCAGTTTGTATATTTTATCTTCTATATCTACTCACAGCGTTGCCATCAATGCATGGAATTAATTCTGTGTGCACAGGATTCTCTGACCTAAAGTGGTGTTTGGTTGGTGCAAAGACAATAACCCCCTTAATATAGAAAAACATGCTACGTTCTAAAGGTCTTGGAATGGAAACCTAGATACAGTGAGAAAGCAGCTATAGGGACGTACTGAAGAAGCTTATTTGCCTTATTGACAATGACCTGTGCTGCGGTGTATAGATGTGATCAGAAAGGCACCTGTAAAGCTGTGTGGTTGGTTCTTAATGGTCTTTCAACACTTAGATGCTGCAGCCAATTTGAGAATTCACCATTAGCATACAAATACACCTGTTTTAAAAAAGGGGGAATAAGAAAACCTTTATTAGTCCCACAGTGAGGAAATTGCATTTTACAACAGCCAAGTACAGTTGCTAAGACATAGTTACGGGTTATTATTGCACATTAGAATTAAATATTGGACAAAAGCGAAGCAATGTCATCAAACGTTCCCTTCACTCACTGTATCTAAACAGCAGTGAAGTATTATTGACTATAGAGAAGACTTTATAGAGAAAGGAAGTGTTTTATGGTTTTTCTTTTTATATGAAGCTTCATTAAATCTCTACATAAATATAAAATCCAACAATCGAATAAATCCAACAAGTTTACTTACCAGCAGAATTTTTGTTTCCAGTTTAATTATAATCACATTTTGGAAAGCTGAAAAAAAAGTATCAAAAATTAATTGAATTGCGACCCGCAGAAGAAATATGTAGAGGTATTATGTGAGATAGTACAGCAGATATGATACAGTATGTTTGTACATGTTCTTAAGGGATGCCTGCCGTCTTTATCTGCCTTTCAAGCAGAAGAAAATGGTTTATGTTGTGCAGTAGGTCTTTCTTAGGTTTCTCACAGTCATTATAACTTTGCAGTGAACAGAATATGAATATGATTATAAGACACAAATTTTTTTTTAGATTAAAATTCAAAGTTGCTTCAAACAGCAGAGTGAGATTTGAACTTACTTTGCTACCACTAATGTTGAGCGCTTAAACCACCAGGCTATGTGAGGACTGCGAGAGAACAGAATTTTAGGACACGGGACAAGGATATTTATGCAACCAAGGATCGGAATACACGAAGCCCCAAAAATAGTTGTACCACATAAAATTCCTGTTTAATGAGCCTTATTATTTGAACAGCTCTACATTATAACATAAAGACAATAAAAACATCTCCATATCCTTCTTAAGTCAATTATGTATATAATAAAATACATTTGGTGTAATATCTGTATGCTGCAGATAGAAATGAGCCACTGCTGCAGTAACAGGCTGCTGTGAACTGGAGATATGTAAACAAATTACAAATTACAACAAAGTTTCTGAATAGTACTGTATATTTTAATATTAAATATATTTCTGAAGCGTAATTGAAAGTAGCGGAACACAAATTTGAGTAGTAAGTAAGTAAGAAAAGTGGATGTAAGTTGTAGCGTAGTTCAGCGTAGTCCTGTGTGCTTACAGAGGAATCCTGGCTGAGGACACTCATGTCATGCAGAACATGAAGCATATGTGTGACTTCATTTAATGTGTTGCTCCACTGTTTTCTAGGATGAACTTCACCTTGCGTCACATGGACGTTTCCTGCGAGGCTTACGACCACTTCAGTCAATGTCTGTCCCAACTTCAAAACCTGACTGACAGACAGTGCAGCTTCAGAGTGGAACAGCTGCCTTGTAACTTTTCACAGTTTCTTCTGTATGAACGTATAGATCAACTGGTAAGAGGAACACTACCACACATCACTATAGCCTGAACCTTAATAAACTGTTTCTGTCACCAGATGTGTGATGAGACGTTAAACCATCTATTCTAAATGTACTCATTGATCTTACTGTACTGATCTTAGACAGCTTAATTACTGCCAATGTTTGGCCGACTTGCATAATTTAGATAGAACAATGTGGAGGACAAAGCTTGTGTAATGTAAAGTTTTAATTAATATGCATAATTTCTACAGGAGCTGTGGAAGGTGACAGCCAAGTACAACGGGAGAGGCCAAGCCAGATCAGACTCTAATCAGAGCAGTACGAACACTACTTCTCCTGCACTGTGCTAAGTTTGTTTTAACTGGTGAAGTGTGAAATATCGAATGATACAGTTTTAATAATAACATCAGAGGGTTTTAAACAATTGGTTATTTATTGCATAATTTAATGTAAGTTTAAAAAACTTCCATACTGTGATACATAATATCCCTCAGTGTTTATACTATATGTCTGATTAGAAAGAATGTGAAATAAAATATATATAACTTTTACCATTTACAGAGTATATCAACATGTTATATTATAAGTACCTGCAACTGTATTATTATTTATGTATTTTATAATTAGAGCACAATGACGAAGAATAATAGTAAAATTCAGCATTTTCTATCCCTTTTCTACATATTTAATTAGGTCTTGAGTTTTTTTCTAAATGTATAATGTTTCATTTAAATTGAATGTTATTTGATATGTAATTTTAATTAGAGGCGCCTATGGATGTACAAACTAACAAGACATTTTGTTAGACAGGTTAGGAACATTGATTTAATGTATAGGACTAAAGGTTAATGAAATAGTTCTGGTAAACAGTGAATGTTTAGTTAGATTCTTGTAAGCAGATTAGCAAACCATTATTATGAATCTCTCTATCATCAATGTATTCAATTTATCCACGTGAAGAAAGGTCTTAGCCCATAAAACGTCCTTTTTCCACTTGGAAAGGATAAAGTAGCCTCTCAGCCTGGCAGCCCACACAGTTTAAGCCTCACATATGGCTAATGAACTACTAAAATTAGAGATATTTATAGGCAGAAACCTGCAGGCTTAGCAAGAGATGGAATCTCACTGACTGATGGAATTGCTTCAAATGTGAAGAAAATTCAGCCCTGAATCATCTGTCATTTTCAAAGCAGGACAAAGTCAAGTGATGTCCACAAACGTTGCTTTTTGGGAATACTTGTTCGTCTTAAATGAGACTGCACCTTCTTGCTGTTTTAATAACAGCGTTGTGCGTTTTTGTACAACCATACTTGCACCATAATCATACTTTGTGTGTGTTTACACTCACCCCAGCATGTAACAGTCTGAGAACAGAACAACTAAGTCAAATACTTTGTCTGCCTACACAATAGCAGGCTAATTTATGATTTATAACTGCAAAAATCAGGGATTAAATACTTCCCCACTTTGGAGCATCAAGAGGAATTAATTCATGAGTGTTTCGACATCTCAGATGACCACCCCAGACTGTGCCACAGAATGTCCTGGAGCCCCCCTCTGAGGAAAACTGAGGCTGAGGCTGAGAGCTGTCGTGGCTCTGAGCAGCTCCTTCAGTCTCCACTGAAGGAGCTGCTCAGAGCCTCCACTGTCTGATGGTGAGAAGCATCGTCCATGATGGATGTCAGCTTGGCCAACGTCCTCCTCTCACCCCCCTCCTCCACAGAGTCCAGTGGAGCCAGGACAGAACCTCATGACCAGCTGGTTGAGTCTCTTTGTGTCCTGCTGCAGACCACAGCGTAGTGAGAGCAGAGGCCACAGAGTCACAGAGTGTCCTCACCAGAGGCTGCTCAATGCAGAGGAGTCAGTCTCAGCAGGTGGAGGAGACGTTGGTCCTTCTAGTTCAGGACGTCACTGTTGTGAGTCCAGTCCAGTTTACGGTTGAGGTGAACACCCAGGTATTAAAACTGTCCACTGTCTCCATGTCTGAGCCCTGGATGCTCACCGGCGTGTGATGTGGTTTCCGCTGGAAGTCAATCACCATCTCCTTTGTTTTACTGGTGTTTAAGCAGGTTGTTGCTCTCACACCAGGTCACAAAATCCCTGATGACTGACCTGTATCCAGTTTGCTCACACAGTTGTGTAGCCTCACGTCCTGTTGGTGAGGTAGTCAGTTGTCCCCCCTGATGTTCGAAGTCGATGTGGTCTGTGATGCAGTGGGTCAGGCTGTTGATGTCTACAACCTGAGAGCTGCAGAGCGTCTCCCAGTCCGTGGTCTGGAAACAGTCTCTCACTGGCCTCATCAGTCCACACTTTCACAGACTCCTTCTTCAGGCTCTCTTCTGCCGCTGCATGGGCCAAGGGAGGGATGCGCACATTAAACAGGTTAACTTGGAGAAACTCTCTCCGGATGTAATAAGGCAGAATGCTGACAGTGAGAATCTTGATCCAGTGATGATACGTTCAGCCACGTCTCAGTGAAACACATGAGGCTACACTCCCTGTACTCCTGCTGCAGCCGGGTCAGCGTTTCGCATAATGATGGAGGGCACATGTGGCCTTTGTCTCCTCTCCTGGAGCTTTTGTCCTGCTCTGCAGTCTCTCTATAACTACAGTACTCCAGTACTGTATGATGTCTGTCTGTCACGATCAGCAACCTGCCATCTGGTTTGGTACTTGGTACTTTGGTACTTTAACTGTGACAACTTGGTTTTATAAATGTTTTTTCCTGTCAATATCTGTTACTTGATTCCTTATGTTAATCACTTCCACCCATTGTCTCCCTTTCAGTATATATACCACTAGCTCTTCACAGACAAATCATCAGATCATTGATAGTCATCTCTGGTCCTCACACCTGTGTCACAGTTTGCAGATGGTGACTGTCTGACCATTCCTCAAAACAACAGATGACTTTCTTTCAACCAACAACCTTCCCCTCAACAATTCAAAAACCAAAGAACTCATAACAGACGACAGGAGGAAGAAGACAGACATTTCATCCTTACTCATCGGCAGGGACTGTGTGGAGAGGGTGGCAGGCTTCCGCTTCCTGGGAGTCCACATAGAGGAGAGTCTGTCCTGGAGCACAAACACCTCTGAGCTGCTGAAAAAGGAGGATACTCAGGAAGAGTAAGTCTGTAGCTGGACCAATGCAACGATTGGTGTATGTGTGGGTTTTTAGGTGTATTTATTCTTATTTATTATTGTTTTACTAAATTTAGCAGTTTATTATTAGTATTATTTTGACTTTTTATGAATGCTGCACTGACTAGAGAGCACCTTCAGTTTTCGTTGTACATGTGACAATGTGACAATCAATTCTATTCATTCCATTTCACTTTTGTGACCTAAATGAGTGGACAGCAGAAACAACTGCTTATATATTTTCTGTGCATGTGTGACACAAAGGGTGTGATTTTGGGGCACATTGTTACAGAAAGGTTCTGATATTTCTGGGACATTGTTTATGCCACATCAGAACTGTAGTTAGTCACGTTTTGATAGATTATCACATGGACATAAAACGGTTTTAAACGTGGCAGTGACTAATCTTATTGCGATACATCTCCATACAAGCTCCAGGTAAAGCTGATCAATATTGAAACAATAAGTTCTGGATTTGATTGTATTTTAGGTTAAAATTAAGCATGTTGTAGTCATAGGCCATGTCATGTCAGACAAGGTTTCAGCAAATCAAGTCACCGATGTCAGTTTTATAGCATTTAGTGAAATGTCCTGTTATTTGTGGAAACGTGTTCCCCAGGTTGGTCCTTGATTTAATAATGCCGGACTCGCCCGGACCGCAGTGAGTCTTTACTTTGCTCCACTGCTTTATATCTATGTACAACTGCCACGTAGAACGACGATAATAAAATCAAACTTTTTACAATGGACGGTGTTTAAAAAAACAAATAAAGTTTTGTTGAAAAAAAGACGAGCGAGCGAGGTAGAGAGAAAGGGTTTAAGCTCCGCCTTTCGTGGAAGCTTGACAAAACCGAAGGACCGAGCCGGATCCGTCCCAGCTGCCATCCTGTGACGCGGGGGTCTTCGTATACATCCTGTTGCCTTCGCTGGATCTCGGGTAAGTGCTGCAGCAGCCGTCGCCAGCTCATCGCCAGGCGGCTCCGCAGCCTTGTCTGGGTCACATCCCGGTCGCGTAGCGCGGATATTCTCTGCAGTCTGTGTTTGTGATGCGAATGCATCGCATCTGGATGCGCGACAGTCCGCAGCGCCCACGTCGAAGCGTCTGTCTCCGCCAGAATAGCGCACCCAGTGATGGACCGCTTACTGACGCGTTACCGATCACTAACATGTAGTGAGCAGTGAACCAGCTGGATCCAGTGGGAACCAGATTTTTCAGCAGCAGAAGCGCGAGAACATGCGAACAACACCATCTGTAACCAAGTAAATGCGCGTTCCCGGACGTCTAGTGACAGCTATGCGGGCTTCCAACGACAGAGTCAGGGTTTTATTCCGAGAGCAGGATAGAAGAACATGTAGTCCCCGACCAACATGGATCCAAAGCGTGACTGAGTGTTTCACTAGACTGCGCAGCACTACTTTAATAAGACAAGTTTAAAGTTTAAAGGTCTTTAAAAGTCAGCATGTTTATTATTTATTGCTTATTGTTTACTGTTTACTTTCCTCTAGGTCCCTTGAAGCTCAGTTGGGCCTTCTGGAGGTCCGCTAACCCCACACTGGGGAAACACACATTAACAGTTAGGAATTGAATTATACTGTGACTGTCCATCTGGGCTTGCACACAGCTCAGGCCTTTTTATTCCCAATCTGCTTTACTGGCCAAGTAAGGAATCTGACACGTACCTGACAGTGAATTTGAATAGATAACCAATAAATGAACAGACTTTATTCTTGCCATGTTTTTGGATTTGAACTGTTCTAAAATGAGGAAATTCTTCTATTAAAAAAATGAAGGCAACTTTTGAATGTACCTATAGGACGTGGGCAGTCACCTGGTGAATTTAGAGAACCTTAAATCCCTGTCACACCAAACATTAATGACAAAGCCATTCCACTCCATGAGCTGGTACTGTAACTATGCTGTTATGTCTGAAAGGCCATGAAGGGTGTTCATATGAGAAGCTGTCACTTCAACAGGTTAATTGAAACCATGGATGTGTTTCCTGTAGTTCTGCCATGATTTTAGAGCCTACGTCCTCCTAAAGTTGACCCTGAAATTAAGGGGCCACACTGCTTGTAGCTAGTAGTAGTACGGCTGCATGAACTACATGCTTCCTGTAGTTGGTGGTGTGAAATCCTCTGTGGACTCTGGAAGTAAGAGCATTTATCCTTACGTGAATCCCTCTGTCATTTATGTTGCAAAGGCTGGAGGTACTGTAAAACCAGTCAACAGCAGCACAGTGACTTCTGTACAGGATGAAGGCAGGCAAACTCGCCCATTCTGGTTCTGGGTTAAAACAACTTTACCTTTTAAACGTTGCATGTATGCTGTACGCTGAGTTCTGCTGGATTTCTCCCCAAAGTGTGTTTGGTCTGAGTCGAAACTGGTGTTAAAATTAAAATTGTTTCCATTGTCAAATAGAAGAGTTGACGTTACACAGGAGTGTTGTTTTTATACTCATTTCAGAATGTCACAATCAAACCAGGTCATCAGGTTAAGCTGTGCTTTTCAAATGAACAATTAGTATCATCATTAATTGTTAACGATAACCAGACGTTATCTGAAAGGATTATAAATAGTAATTCAGATGATCCACATTTCACTTTGTGAGTATTCATGGAGAAAAATTCCAAATGAAAAATGTTAGTTGTAAGTATTTGATTAAGCTCCAGTAAACCACTAACATTATTAAGTGACCCTACATGTGCTTGACCTCAAGCTTCAGCAACTATGGATTAGCACAAACGTATTTAATGAGATATGACACAATAATATGGGGCGTAATCATTTGTTGTGACTCACTAATGTTTCCTGATTCAGACCGTTTTCTCTGCTGATGTTTTTGAGACTCTGGGGAACTGATTTCAGAAACGCTCCCCTCTCTTTGGCTGGAACAGGCTTCGTTAGTTTAGCGCTAGTGTTCAATAACAGCTCACTACACATGTGGTTACACAACAGTCTATTTATGAAGGAAGGTTAACAGGAATATGGAACAGCTGATTTCAAACTAAACGCAACCACAAGCACTACCTCTATACGTGATGCTGTGTGGAATGTAAAGAATTACAGAATCCAACCATTTGCAAATGATTTAATCCTGCATTTGCTCAATGTGTGTATTTTATGATGTGGTTTTCATATTTTCATTTTAATATTTTTAGGCTTGATGAATGTTGGCTGCAGTATTATCAGGACATTTAAACTTCATTATTTGTTGATACTTAAATGAGCTTAATTGGACATTGTGTTAGCGTAGTAGATAAATCTGTTCAGACAAGGTTTGGTAAAGGCAACATTCTTGTGTTTCTGGCACATTTTGCTTTGTCACAAACCTTTGACACTTTTCTTTAGTGCTGTGCTGTTGCTGTGGTGACAGCTGGACGGCACCAGTTGCATTTCAATTCTGCCTTTAGCTTGATTCTCATAGCAAGTCCTAAGTCGTAGGCTGTGTATATGTGTGGGGCAGTTACATGAACAACCTTGTGGACCTTAAAGGCTTTTGTGCAGTCGGCCCGTGAACTGCCACTTTTGAAGTATTTGTCATCTGTATATTGCAATATTAAATGTGTTAAATATTTCACACCGTTGAGAAGCTTTCATGTACGATCCGCAGGTTATTAGGCTGATTAACGAGTTAGACATGTTTGAGCTAAAAGACTTGTCAATCTGTGCAGTGAGAAAAACTGCTCTGAGCTGATCAACATGTTCAGAGTCTGGGCACATGGAAGCTGCTTTTTAGTATTTTCTTTTCAAATATTTTTAATACTGTATTTTATGCTATTAACACTATTATTCAGCGCAAACCTTCCATTCAGTTTTTTTGACCCTTGTGAAGCTAGACAATGATGAATACTATCTACTATCATGAATTTAAAATGTATACTGTATTCAGCTGCCTCTGCGAATAAATGTACCACATATTTCATGTATTTCATGTATTTACAAAACAAGTGTTGATTTTGTTTTTCTAGGACATGCAACTTACTGAATTTATATCAATAGATATATATGTAGATATAGATATATAATAGTTAAACTAAAGCATTTCTCAACAATAACAGAAATTATCACATTGTACATGCCCCCACCAGGCTGCAGTTTACATGCTTGTAAACGGCGTGCTTGCTCACATGGTATTGTCTAATTAGTTCATCCATGTGTTCAAGAGGACATTTGTAAAACATTCCTTCTATGTTGTGTTAATGAAAATGGCCACACAAGAAATCACTGTGACCTTGAGCTTTGAAAACAAAAACAGGTTTTCCTGTGATATTGCATTCAGAAGATAGCAGAAGACTGATCAGAATGGCCACTGATAAAAACCCAATCAGTTGATCGTCTGGCCTGATTAAATGTGTATAACCTGATTCAGTGTTCCTGAAGTATTCTATAGAAACTGCTAATACTACTCTGCAGGTCATTTCAGAAACTTACTGTAGTCCCGAGCGCCGTGTGTTGCACAGTTGTCTTGATTTTGGTGGGATCTGTGGCTGCCCATAGAGATCTGTGATCTAATTCACAAAGCCTGTGGGAACATTTATCTTTATCAGACGTCATCTGTCACATGAAAGCAGTCAACCCACTGGAGAAATCAAAGCTCTGCCTCTAACAGCTGAACACAGTGTAAGCATACGTGTGTCAGAGTAGCCACATACTAAGCACACATGCTACAAACAGCACACTGTAATGGTTGTGTTTTAATCTTTAAATCGTATTAATTGAATGTCTGGTCTGTTTTTCAGCTTCCTTTCACCAACAGGCTGCATCAGAAGTGTTGGTTGCATGGGTGAAGCCTTGTGAACCCTCCTCCACACATTTCCAGAATTTCCACAAGCCATTGTTGCAATTGACAATGCAACAACAAATGAATATTTAGCTTTTTAAAATGTTATTTTTAACTACCTAAACACCTTTAACACAGACTGTGCAGCGATGGTCCTCATGTGTGTAGATGAGAAATCATTAACAGGACCCACTGGTTTCTGAAGGTACAGACCAGGTTTAGGGGAAAACTGTGGGTGTTTTGACTAATGCGATGTGTGTGAATACCTTTCAAGATAGGGTGTAAATTAAATAAAGAGAATCTTTGCATTAAGTCAATGCACATGCTCAGTGAATGGCATTATGTAAGGGATGCTTAATAATCAGTACATTATTGTTCTTGATATTTGGGATCTATAGTTCAGAAATGCTGCTCCAGTTTCCAGCCTTTTTAGCTTCAGACCTCCTGTTTCCCTGCAGCCATCCTCCATCACTTTATTGGGGTGCACGATAAACTGGCATTTAAACTACACCGCCCTGAAGATGCAGACTTGTGTAACTGTGTTAGTTGAAACCAGTTCCATCCAGTTCATTAGGTGTTGCCAAAAAGCGTGTGTGCGCGTGTGTGTGCATGCGTGGGGCCAGGGTTTCCTTTGCTGTGTGGAAGCATAGCTGGAAAGATCCTGTTTTTGCTGCCAGTATTACATAAGTACTTGGAAGAGGAGGCGGCAGACAGTCATTCTTCCTTATGTGTTACAGTCTGTTTTTGTCTTTTTGTCTGTTATTGCCTTAACTGTAGACTAAATGTATTTATAGTACGCCTATAACAAAAATAGCTGTATTTGAAATGACTCTGAATACACACAATTAGTGTAGTTGGATGGTCTTCACACAGCTACATTCTGTTCTGTCCTGTGTAAAACATTGAAAGCTCCCCTGCAGCGACTGGCAGAAACCTGCCATTATTCCCAAATGTTCAGCCTTTTACTCCAATGTCCTTTGTGGGCTTTCAGAAAAATTTTCATTTGTGCTGTTTTCTGACTAAGACGACCACTGAGAGGGATGTTCTGTAACGATCTTGGGCCGCAAGTAAACCTGCACTTTGAGGTCCAAGTGTTGCTATATTAACATAAGGAAGTATGATCATTAGATGCTTTTTAAATAATCAGAACGATTTTAAGCTGCATTCCAGAATTTCCAGGGAGTCATTGGAGAGAAGCTAATGTAGGAGAAATCTTTTCCTCCTTTTTGCTAATTTCTGTGACAATTTAGGAAGCAAGCAGTTACAGTGAGGGGAAGTATTTCATCACTGACAAAGAAATTATCAGCTTATCAATTTTTTTGCATTTTATTGAGTGAAATAAATATTTGACCCCTTCACAAAACATGACTTAGGTGGCAAAACCCTTTTTGGCAATCAGGGAGGTCAGACGTTTCTTGTAGTTGGCCACCAGGTCAACACTTTCACCCAGTTCTCCTCTGAATCATTCAGATGATGACGACGGGCCTGTACGTGTGCTTTCTTGAGTAAAGGGACCTTCACAGCGTAGTGTGTTGTTTTCTTGGTGACTGTGGTCACAGCTGCCTTGAGATACTGTATCTTGCAAATAATCTGACTGTTGTCACCTTCTCATCAAGCTGCTTGGCAGTGGTCTTGTAGCCTTGTGTAGGTCTACAGTCGTGTCCGTTACGTCCTTGGAGAGCTTTTTGGTGTTGGCCATGGTTTGGAATCTGATTGATTGATTGCTTCTGTGGACAGGTGTTTAATGTACAGGTAACGAGCTGAGATTCTGAGCACTCTTAAAGTCGAAAGACACCTGGGAGCCATCGTCTCATTCAAATCAATTTATAATTTCAAAATCAGCAGGGATTCAATAATACTTATTTCACTCACTTAGACCCTCTGCTTGGAATATACGTCCACTATAACGCTCTCTGATATATTGATAACTGTGTTGAATGGAAATTGAGTAAAGAAGTGAGTCAACACACGCAACCATGCTCTTATGTGTTTAATGTGTCTGCGTCTACCCATACGTATCTCTCTGTTGATCTCTGTGTTTCTATAGGTGACTTGGAGAAGTTAAACCCTGAGGGCAGTTCCTGCCTCTCCTCTCTCTCTCTCTCGCAGTTGTGTGTGGTCACATTTGTGTCATGGCTTCCTCCCTGCTCAGCCGTCAGCTTGCTCTCTCCTTGCAGAGAAATCTGTGGCTCAGTGCTCCAGGTAAATCTTAAATCTTCATTTGCTTTGTTACAGATGCGATTTTGTCCATTTTGTGTGTTTTATTGGTTTTTAATGTTCTGATTTATGAAGCCAAATCAAACTCATAAGCAAAATTAAAATTAAAAAAAAAAAAAAAAAATACAGTTTAAAACTAAAAGCAAAAAGGCTTTTAAAAAGTTTTGAAACTAATAAAATAAAATAATAAAACATTATCTCTTTTCAAACATAGAATAGATTAATATTTTCAAATGTTTTACAAACACATTGCTCCTATGTTGTTTTTTTTTTTTTTAACTTATTTTCACATTTTATTTCTTTAAAATCTTAATTTTTCACTTTCACATGGGTTTTGCATAGAAAGCACATTACCTACTGAAGTCTTTCAGTGTCACGTAACACTTGCATAAGTACGTACAGTATGTGCTGCTTCTCACTATTACATCAATTTTTGTCATTTTGAGATTGTGTCACTTTGTTATAACGACTACATTTAGTTGTTCCCCCTCTCATGTTAAAAGTCTAGTGAAAGTACAGCACATTGTGCAACCAGTGTAAATGTTTGACCTTTGATAGGATGTGGTTATCAGTGATTTTCAGGACCTGGAGACTGAATGAATCTCAAAGGTCTACTCTCCTGTCAATTATCTATAGGCTATTGTGGGTCAGGTTTGCTACTGCAGTTCAGAAGTTAACAAATGTTTTACTATAACAAGTGTCCAATGAAACACAGAGAGTATTTAATTCTGAGAGAGTAATTATTCTGTTTGGCCTTAATGGTCACGCAGAGATCCATTCAGAAAATCTGGGACCTTATTCTTGGAGCCTTGTGTTTTCTTCATATGAGCGTTTTGTACAGAGCCATAGGATCCCATTTGGGCACCTGTCTATTAATTTGACTTCAGTAGACCATCATATTAACCAGAATGAGGTGACGTTTTCCTTCGGAACTCAAGTGCTAGAACTGATACCATAAACATACAGCTTTACTACAGTCACAGGCATGTGAAATGTGAACACCAATAAAAGCAGCAATCGGAAAAACAACAATTATTTTCCACACCTTCCCTCTCACCGATCTTCGTCGATTTTAATTTATACTTGCTCCATATCCTAAAATTCTGTTCTGTATGTTAGGTGAAACTTTGTGGATGGGTTCACAGCTACTGCTTCATCTATAGGAGCTATAATTTCACGTAAGCTGATATCCATTTTCTGAGAAGGAACAAAATTAAAATATGGACACCATTAGTGGTAGTGGCAGTAATTTAGTGCAGGGTGTTTAATTTAGTGCAAGTCCTGAAGCTACATGCAGCAAAATTATCTCCAAAACGTCCAGCAATTTTTAAAACAATCCCTATTCCGGTCTTCATTTGTGGAGCTTACATTATACAGTCACCTGAGCTGGCGTCGCATCTCCGTGGTCAAACCAGCTGTCCCTGTAGTTTAAGTGTGCGACTGATACAATATTTACAGTACGTTGGACATGTTGGATGAACGTTTGGATGTTGTGATGAGTGTTGAAAATGTGAATAGTGGTTCACAACTGAGCAACAGCTCACACACTGGAAGCATCATTCAACTTTCCAAATGTGTCATCTTTGTGGTTACTTTTCTCTTTATCAAATTTTAAAACTTTTTAATTTTATCCAACCACATGCTGAGCTGCTTCAAGTGTATTATGAGACAGAGCGAGTAGCGGCTTGTAAAAACGTATTACAGCGGCTTACGATGCCCTCTTGCATTTAACACTGGTCGCACAACTTTCTATGGGTGTTTTGAATCATTTATTAACACTAACAAACCTCCATGTGACACAAAACAGTTTGAACAGAGATCCACGTGTCCACATTCTGTCCACATACTCCCTGTTTCAGAGAGGCTTCATCTGTGAAAAGCCTTTAATCTGCATCACCTACCGTCGCTAAATTGAGATTCTACTAGAACTTCTGTTCGGAGGAAGCCTTCTGCCGCTCGAAACAAGCCTTCATTACGGCGGCCATATTGATTATTAATATAAATATTAATATTATTCACAGAGTCTGTAATATCTTACATCAAAATGCCTTAATCCATACCAAGCCAGAATGGCCTCACCAGCATGAGGAGAAAGATGAGCTTTCACCCGTGTTCCATTCTCCCCTGTGTGTATTTAAACCCTCAACCTGACTGTGAGCTACCACCAGCAGCGTGTCTGGGGGTGGCTCTGCTAGATGTTGAAAAAGAGCTCATCACCCAGTTCAACAGCCAATCTGACAGAACCAACCAACATCTGGAAAGCAGGCTCCATCCAGATGAGTGAAGGATTTGCCCTGATTGGATTATGCTCATTATTCCTTAATTTCACCCACAACAGGGATGACTCCTGTTAAGCAGTTCTGATTTACAGTCCTTCCAACCAACCCACCAGTCTAGACGCTGACGTCGATGTTATGCTGCTTGTGTACATTTTTTTGTTTTTGAATTACTTAATCTTTTATCTCCTATTTTTGATGCAATGATTCTAGAAAGAAAATGGTTGTACTTCTGGAATTGATAAGAATTTTATTATTGAGCTTAGTGTCAGGGAACTCCTTTAATCTTTTAAGAAAGATACAGAATCTGATTAAGTTGTACTGTCACTTAATGACATTGCAGGTGCACAAACTCAAAGGATATATTGTTATTGTCCTCACTTCCTCACAAAAAATTTTAAATGAAAGAATGTCAGAAACTGTGAATTTTGTGAACCATTGATAAATTGACCTTAAATACCATTTGTAATCCAAAATCTCTCCAAATTCTATAAATAAATAAAAAAACAAAAAAAACAAACTGAAAATCATACTTCTTAAAGATCCCACTTTCCCACAATCAAAGCAGCCTCAGACCATAACATTACTCTGGGTAATGTACTTATTTTAGAATTTCATGAAATATTTTTTCGTGTTCCTGCCTGGTTTTACTGAAGATTTATATGTGCAGTGTTGGTATTTTATTTTGAAGGTTTGTTTCCCTTAAGACTTAATTCTGTTAAGTTCACTGTTGATTGCTTTCACCTTTGTTCCGTTCTCCCCTGTTTGTATTTAAACCTTCAACCGTCTTGTTCTCCTTGTCGACTTGTCGACTTGTCAATGTTGCTCTTGTCAAATCCTTCCTTGTTGCAAGTCCTGTTATTTTGAAGCTGCCGACCTCTTGATTTAGTCTTTTTGGGATCTCTGAACTATCGTGCTACGTCATGTTTTTAGCTCTGCCCGGAACAATCGTCTTTCATCGGGTCTTGCACTTTATTCTGGACCATGGTTGTCTACTGTGTCTGTGAATATTTCCCCTGCACTGTTGTGAGTAGATTTGGACCTACTTCCTGCCATGATGGCATACTGACCTGGATAGGATAAGATAAGATCATTCTTTATTGATCCCACAGTGGGGAAATTCAATTCATTACAGCTACAAACAGTTTCCGCATCCAGGGATTGGGTTGCCGAGACCTCTGCCCTCGACTGCCACCCGATCCACATTACACCGGCCCCTTACGGTTCCTCCTGCAGGTGGTGGGTCCACAGGAGCAGTAATTCGTCAGCAGTAATGCTGACTGTGTACCGGTCTGTTGTGGTGAAGAAGGAGCTTAGCCAAAAGGCGAATCTCTCTAGTTACCGGTTGATCTACGTTCCTACCCTCACCTATGGTCATGAACTTTGGGTCATGACCGAAAGGACGATATCTCGAATACAAGCGGCCGAAATGAGCTTCCTTCGCAGAGTGGCAGGGCGCACCCTTAGAGATAGGGTGAGGAGCTCAGTCACTCGGAAGGAGCTCGGAGTAAAGCCGCTGCTCCTCCACTGGACGCCTCCCTGGGGAGGTGTTCCGGGCATGTCCCACTGGGAGGAGCCCCGGGGAAGACCCAGGACACGCTGGAGAGACTACGTCTCTCGGTTGGCCTGGGAACGCCTTGGCTCGGTTGGCCCCCCGGAAGAGCTGGAGGAAGTGTCCAGGGAGAGGGAAGTATGGGGCTCTCTGCTTAGACTGCTACCCCCGTGACCCGGCCCCGGATAAAGCGGAAGAAGATAAATGAATGAATGAACAGCTACAAACAACTAGTAAGGTGCAATATACTGAAAGTTAATGGGATGTTTGCGACTGTGGAGTCTGAGAGAATCTTCCGTTACCGAGTGGATTCCCTCGGATTCTCAGCTCTGCTGAGGAGGATTTTGACTCTGCTTTTGTTATTGCGGAGCACTTACCTGAAGACTGTGTTACCTGGACCAGACAAAATGTTTGTTCCCAAGAAGCATTACGACCAGTGGCCATGTTGGGTCTAATCCTGCCTGACAGTGGTGAGGGAACTCTGCTCTGTTTGCTCTATGTGTGTGCTTGTTTTCGCTCCTTCGTAGATATTTCACATTGTGATGAACTCTGGATCCTGAACGTGGTCAGCTTTCTCATCCACGTTGACTCTTTTGGAATCTACCCATGTGTGGCCGTCGTCTGGATCTGAATCATCACTCACCGTGTCTATCCGCACACCTCGCCATACATTTACTCCTGCCTGTGTGCTCCTCGTCTCTGCATTGTGTCTCAACCCTGCCACCCTGCTCTTCCCAGTTCGGTCTCCCCTTGCCTGTGCACTACACCACTGTACAGTCTGAGGACGTGCTCACGTTATTCACGCGCTGCAACGCCGCCTAATTACACCATCACCTTTTTCATTTAAATAAACACTGCAGAGCAAGCTTTGGTTCTGTCTGTCCATCTTTCCTTTTGGACCTGACACTGGACTGACACTATGTGCATGCTATTTCACAAGTTTTCAATCATAACCTCTTGTCTGTTCCTGAGTTCTGGGAACTTTGGAGCAGTGCCTGATAAATTGTGAAATGAACAGTTTGAAGGATGTGTGTTGGGTGAACCGGAGTCAGAGCTTCTAAGTGATCAATGCGCTGCATCAAAAAAGGTATCTAACCTTGACAAATTGCATTGCAGTCACCTCACAATGACGACATTATGACACATTCTGTCCAGTGGTGGTCCATGTGTTGAGTAATTAAACCTGGTGTACTGCTAACTGGTATACTAATAAATAACAGCTGTCACACTACTGTCTAAACATATAGAAGTTTTACATGTACGCCCTAGAGTTAAGGTTAAGATAATCAAAAATCTCTTCAGCGAAGATGTCACAGTAATGCTGAAGTTTGAAACCATGCTGCCATCTGGCGATGTGTTATGAAAGAGCATTACAAACTTCAGCCATCTTTGAACTGCCAGGATTATGCAGACAGTGCCCTCTTTTCTCACTGTTGCACCACAGGATCAAAGAGAGATTTCTATTACCAATTCTGTATGTGGAACATTATATAATTTGTAACTTGTTTTATTGACAAACTACAGCGTAAACTAGACTAGACTGGTTGGCATGCTTTTCTCAAAATCTAATGTCAAAAGAAAGATTTATGGATGTAAATACAAATGTTTTCCTGAACTTAAAGGAAAGATTAAACATGGCCAGAAAATATCTTAAATCTAAAATTGACCAATCCAGATTCTCTGTACAGGTAAAGCCAAGGTGAACTTATACCAGAGTGATGATGAGAGAAAATTATGAAAAGGAAACATGGTGGAGGCACTGTTATGTCTTGGGTGTGTACGGTATGGCTGCCAATGGAAGCATGTTATTAGTGTTTATTGATGAACTGGCTGCTGATAGAACAAAATACTCCTGAAGGGTCCACTAACTCTGCTCACTGTCAGCTCAATTATCCAAATGGAAAAAATGCTAAATGGATAATGAAACAAAAATCCAGTAAACACTACCCTGGAGACTGATGATTTTAAAGCTCACCTCTATATTCTTTCAACCAGGCTGCAGATATGTCAGCAAGACAGCAACAAAGACCCACATGGAGTTTGACTATGATGGACCCTCCATGAAAACTTCAGTCCCGGGTCCACGTTCACAAGTAATACATGGATACCAGTGTGATTTATTCCTCATTCAGGAATTATTGATTATCACTAACTATTTTGTTCAATCTGTAGGAACTGACAAAACAACTGGGAGAAATGCAGGTAAGCTGATCTTTCTTTAGGTTTGTGGTTAGTGTATTTTAAACACATCGGTATGAAACTATTTTAGTTGGTTCTCTACCTTTAGTAGATGGTTTGTGGGTTAAGGTTACAATGCTCTTAAATTTAGGATTATATAGGTTGTTTTGATAGTTCAGGTCAGCTTTAGGAGATAAGAAATGGTGTAGCAATAAAATAACAATGTGTGGAATCAGGAACAAAACAATATAGGCATAAACAGTCTAGAGAGACACATGCTCCGCTGCTGCAATGTAAATCATGATCATCTGTAGTCCAGTGAAAACATTATGTTTGAGCTTTAAAAGACATTTTACATCGGATTCATTTACATTTACAGGCAACAGTAAACTACAAATTTCAATCCACAGTTCATAAGTAATATAGTTTTACCCAGTTCACTAAACACACAGTGGAATCTGTGTCAGTGGGTTTCAATGTGTTCAACAGTTAAAGTGTGAAAAATATACCACATTCATTAACAGATTACATTTTACTCATCACTTAAGTAGATGAGTTTATTCATTTAGGGGCATCAGGGGCAGCTCTACAGGTGGGTGAAGAGGCCGTTGCTCCGAAACAGAGCACATCTGTAAAAAATACAATATATAAGTAAAGACATTTTTGGATTCTACAAACAGCTTGTGTAAAATGTTTTCTTTTTGAATTACTTAATCTTTTATCTCCTATTTTTGATGCAATGATTCTACAAAAAAATGGTTGTACTTCTGGAATTGGTAAGAATTATATTATCGAGCTTAGTGTCATTGGAAAGGGAATTACTTTAATCTTTTTAAGAACGATACAGAATCTGTTGTACTGTCACTTAATGACATTACAGATGCACAAACTCAAAGGATATATTGTTATTCTCCTCACTTTTAAAACATTTGTAATCCAAAATCCTTTCAAAGTCTCTAAAAAAAACAAAAACAGACTGAAAATCATACTTCTTAAAGATCCCACTTTCCCACAATCAAAGCAGCCTCAGACCATAACATTACCTCCACCGTGCTTAACAGATGGTGTCAAGAAAGACTAGCTGACCCAGACCTGGGTGGGGAAGTAGTATGTCAGAATATTTTAGAATTTCATGAAATGATTAAAAAATTTTTGTGTCTCCTGCCTGATTTATATGTGCAGTGTGCTGTCCATCATTTCAGAATATGTTTTTCCCAGAATGTTGGTGCAGTCAACTTTTTCTGTAACTATGAAGAGAGCAGGGGAAACTACCTTGTGGATGTGGACGGTAATCGCATGCTGGACCTCTACACTCAGATCTCCTCCATCCCAATTGGTTAGTAGAAAAACATTCAAAACACATTTACCTTTGTGAAGTTACCAGTAAAAATGAAACCGCTATTAAGTTGTGTGTCATTTAAGCGTTTTTCCATGGTTAGTGTGAAACCATCAGCACTATGATATTATGGCCTGATCCAATAAGTGTTGACTGACACTGTCCAGAAAGTTGAAAACTGTAAACATCTGTCTGTCATAAATTTGCTCTCTTACACAGTGGGAAAGTGGGAAAATCTTGGGACATCACAGACTATAATCCTCTGAATATAATGTGAATATAATAGTAGAAACTAATGAAAACCAGACTGAACAAACCCACTGAGTACTGTAGCAAACTGAATTCAGGACTCATTCATCACGTTATATGTTGTACCCTTTGTCTTTTTGCATATTTCCTTAAAGACCTGACTGATAATTGAAAGAAACAGGTGTAGCTCAGAGAAAATTGTCAAAACCAAAAAGCATTTTAAAGTAAAGCCTGTTTCACACAGTGGGATTTTAGATTTTGTCATTTTATAGTTGAACTGATGGTGTTTCAAATGTCGGGTAGATGAGGTAATATGTAAGTGTGGGTATTGGCAAAGAATGTTTGTATTTTATACACTGTTTCTCATTGTGTAGGCCTCAGGGTTTGTGGACTAGAGATTTAGCCTCCAGCCTTCAAATGACATGGAAAACAAAATGAGCATAGAAACCCTCAGTTTCTGCCTGTTCTCGCTTTGTGTCGCTCTGTAAAGTACTGACAAAAGCGTTATTACCAAGGATCATGGATATGAGACATAGCTTCTTGGGGCATTACTTGAATTTTAAGTGACTTAGTCATTAAGTAAACACTAGTTACAGTCAGCGGGTTGTGGGATGTAGCTCAGTTAGCTTTTTAGATTTAGGTCGGGAACAGTGACATTTCTTTGAAATCTCTTTATCGTGGTACCTGTTTGTGGGTGGGATATATCAGGCATTAGTGGTTCGATTTCTGGCTGCTCCCGTCATGCATCCACGTCCTTGGGCAACAAACCGAATCCCAAGTAGCCTCTGGTGTGTGTGTGCTTGTGGTAACGAATGGGTGAATGACAAGCAGTGTTAAAGCGCTTTGAATACCAGTAAGGTAGAAAAGCACAAGTGCAGACCATTAACATTTACCATGATTTGAAGTAGAGTAAAAGTAAGAAGGAATAGAAGTACAGTACTCAACAAAGTTCAAGTAACATGAAAAATTATTGAAATTACAAAGTGTATGAATAAAAGCCTTGCAACTGCTAAACAAAATGTTCCTTCCTCTTCAACTCTCCCATTGTGTACGTCCTCAGGCTACAACCACCCTGCTCTCCTTAAACTGATGGCCAATCCCCACAACCTGGTAGGTCCTTCGTCCTCCTTCTATCAGGGTATGGATGGGGTTGATGAATATACAGCTTCTAGTGTGGTCACCCATCCAATAGCAGTAAATATTAGGAGCTGAATACATTTCCTACAGTTTTGATGTTCTGTGTTTATCCTCTGGTTTTGAACACTGATACTAACCGTTTGTACGGTTCACGCTATTGTCACATTAGCAGAGCAGACAAACGTATGTAAAGTAGGATGGCTCCATGTATGCTGATGATAAACAGCAACCTGTATGCTTCAACGATTGAACACCTGTCACAAGCATAATACCAAACTCTAATGCCAGGCCACCTCCCATATGATGAGAAGTTGAAGCTATATAGTGTAAATCTTTAACTACCTCCGTATTGTATTGAGGATGACAAATGCCGAATTTCTATGTAACCGTTGCTCTGTGACACAATTTCACAGTTGTGTGTATTTGTATTTCTGTTATTCTTTCAGAGTACATTTGTGAACCGACCTGCCTTGGGAATCCTGCCGCCTGAGAACTTTCCAGACAAGATCTCTGAAAGTCTTCTCTCGGTTAATAACACACACACACACACACACACACATAAACCTACTCAGATAACGGTCCTAGTATTGTTGTTGATTGTTCCTGATGTGCAGTGTTACAGCGTGTCCTCCCTCCTGTCAGGTGGCTCCCAGTGGAATGAGTCGTGTTCAGACGATGGCCTGTGGCTCTTGCTCCAATGAGAACGCTTTCAAATCGATGTTTATCTGGTACAGAGTGAGTGAGCACACATTCAGGCTGTGTTAACTGGCACCTGATCAACAAAATCTAACCTCCAGTGAAAAACACATGGCAAGAGCATTAGAAAAAGTAATAAAATAAAAATCTGTACTACATTTTATGTTTTCAAGACAAATATTTCATGACTTGTCATATCTTTGCAACTTAATGTGACGTGAGCTTTATCTATGTGCGAGATTCCAACAATAGGTTTTTCTCTTGCTATAGAACAAAGAAAGGGGCCACAACACACCATCTGATAAGGACCTCAGTAGCTGCATGATCAACCAGGTGTGTGAAGAAAATCTCTGTCTGTGTGTTGTTGTTCATTCACTCTTTCTAACTTTCACTCTTCTTGTCTCAGGCCCCAGGTTGTCCAGACCTCAGTATTTTATCTTTCATAGGATCTTTCCATGGAAGAACTATGGGTATGTTGTAGCTGGAATGTTCTTTACTATCTCATTATCATGTTTTTTTTGCCCGACCTCAGATAGCTATTAAGCAGACAGCTAGTTGACAAGTTAGTTAGTTTATATATACACTATGTATATTGTTTTTTGTTTTTTATATGTAAAATGGTGCAATGACAATAAGCACCTAATCTAATCTCATCAGATGCATTAACATTACATGTTCCCTGACTAACACATGCTTTTTCTTTAAGGTTGCTTGGCGACAACACACTCAAAAGCAATTCACAAGCTAGATATACCATCATTTGATTGGCCAATTGCCCGCTTTCCAAGACTGCAGTACCCGTTGGAGGAGTTCAGCAGAGAAAATATGCAGGAAGAGTCCCGCTGCCTGGAGGAGGTAGAGTGTGTTATTAGTAAATGTGAATACTGTAGCAGAGGCTGTGCAGTTTTTAAAAAGTAAAAATAGGACCAGAACCGAAAACAGCAATCAAATTCAGTATCACAACTTCACAGAATGAGTCAAGCATTGGATAATAGTGTAAACTTACATATTGAGAAGGATCAAATGAATGAGACAGACAGAGGGCACGGTTTCTTAAAGCTGTGTAGAAGAACGGCACCAGTGGAATTACTGAAGATGTGGTTCCAGACTGAAGGACATGTGAGCAGTGTGGAGGTAAAGAAGAGCAAGCAAGGAGCCATCCATAGTTGGGTAACGTGCACAGGAAGTGGTTAGTGGACCCAGTAACACAGAATAGACCAGGGCACATGGATCTGGAAGCAAACCGTGACACAAGCAAATTGAAATCTTACAGAGTTATTCCTTACCATGCAAAAAGTAAGAAGTTCCCTAATCTCCCTACCCCTTCATTCTCTAATCTTTCTTTTGCACCTTACTAATTGTTTGTAGGTGTTGTAACAATTTAATTTGCCCACTGTAGGATCAATAAAGAATTATCTTATTTTATCTTAATCCCCAGATAAAACAGTGGACATACAATGAAAACTGTGAAAATGAAAATGAAAAAAAATTTTGTCTTAAAAAAAGACAAACAAAAGGTTAGGGGGGCTCATGCTGACCTACATTTATGACAGTTTTCATACATTGTATTTTGTATGTTAATAATTACAGCTTCATTTAGCTTCATTAAAGCAACAAGTTTAAGTGCTTAGAAACTGCCCTGGACAAACTGGGTGAATCCTACATTAACAAACTAAACAACAAAGCAACAGGTAGAAAATCACCACAAGTCAGCCAGTCTAACCAGTATTTTCTAAATAATCAACCCCCATTTTTTTCCGGTAAATCCAGTAGCTTCTTCCTGTTCCAGAGCTGTACAACTGAGAGTTTCAGTTTCCCACTGCTTCAGGAAACGTGAGCATGTCCACTGTTTTCTTCAGGACACCTTGTGACAAATAAGAGAGGGTTCTTGAGGTTTATCTACTTGAGCTGTAAATAGTCGGTATGAACGTACAGCTGCTTTTTATATATTGATGTTGTATGATTTGTGACACATACATTCAAACTACTCGCCATGAGCGATGAATAGAATCCCAGCTGTCGTTGAGCGGGAGGCAGGTTACACACTTGACACAGGACCAACACAGAGACAGACGTCCAGTCACACTCATACTCTCAACAGTGGTAAATTTAGAATCTCAAATTAACCTAAGAGAGCAGAGAGAAGTCAGAGAGAGGGAGGAAGGCATCTGGCTAAATGTGTTCAATTCATGTCTAAAGCTTTGACAATAAATGTTTTTGTGTTTGTTTTTTATAATCAACGTTTGATTTATGCAACAAGGATACACATCCACTTACACTTGCTTTGCTTTTGCTTCAATGTTTCAGTATGTGTCATAATGATAAGATACAATAATGTGCATATTCATTACATATTCATGTTAATTATTACATATGCATTATTATTATGCATAATTATTACATATGCATATATATATGTGTGTGTGTGTGTCTACAGGTGGAGGATCTGATTGTGAAGTGGAGGCAGAAGGGGAAACCTGTGGCAGGAATAGTAGTAGAACCAATCCAGGCTGAAGGGGGAGATAATCACGCCTCTCCAAATTTTTTTAGAAGCCTTCGCAACATTGCACGCAAGGTAACAATTATTAGTATAACAACTGTCCTACACTCAGCTGGACTGGTTTATAGGCCTCAGACACTGCTACATTAACAAGAGATGCTGACATGCTTTCCTTTTCAAAATAATGTCTATAATAGGTAATAATGGTTAATAATGGTTGAGTAATCAATAGTAGATGGGACTCTGTTATCATCTACTGCTGGCAAGGCCGTAGGCAATTCAGTAAGGTTTTCAGGACAAACAGAGCAGGCTTGGTCTGATTTTTCGAGGGGGGCACTACAGATATGAGGATGAGGACTTTCTTTAAGCCACATGAACCAGAGGACCAGTTCATAACGCAAGTCCAGTTGAAGGTTTGGCAGCCTCTCTAAATGTGTGTCTGATTTTATCACCACCTTTCCAAGACTTTTTTCAGGCTACAAAATTCAAACCCCACAAGAGAGAGTAACAGTTAGATGTAAATTCCATGTGTGTGGCTGCTGTCACCATGATTTGTCATTTCTATTATCTGAAGTGTGGGACTGGTTCTGGTAGGAGTCACAGAGTCCAAAGAGTCCACATCGTTGTGGACTCTTTGTCCTGAGACAGTTCTTGAGAAGATTTACTCACTTTCAATTATGTTTATGCAGCTACAGGGTTGTGGGACAATAACGGTTATGTAGTTTACAAAGAATCTAAACCTGTAACTAACTGTGAAATAAATGTTGTGGAATACATTTTACTCTGATGCAGGATTTTGCTCATAAACAGGTAGTCATCTACCAACTATAAGACTGGTGGTTCCTTGGGCAAGACACAGAGTTCAGAAAAGGTAGAAAAGCACTATATAGGTATAGCCTATCATCTTTCATTGATACTGTGGTGTAGGGATCACAGGCCAACCTGTATGCTAAGCTCATGTGCTCGTGTACAGGTCCTGTAGCCTTATAGATGTTGATATGTACAGAAATCCAACCACAAGGTGTGAAGTATTTTAAATACTGACCTAAAATTGGATGAATTGCAAAAGAATTTTAATGACGTCACCTAAGATGTTTGTGTAGAGTGGTGCAACAGTTGGTTCAGAACTAGACTACAGTAATATCCAGCTGTATCGCGGTTCACCTTTCACGCTCCCACTACATTGCAGGGTTTTTTGTAGACCGTGTCTAATTTTCTATGGCATAAATTCTCCCTGTATTGTGGAAATCAGCGGTTTATAGCAACCGTTTTCGTAAGGGTCTGAGATCCCCTTGTTTGTTCCTGATATGGCTGCTGTTTGACCCAAAAAGAGTTGGTTCCTCAGTGGTGACTGGTTGGGAGAGGATCTCGGTAGCCCGATGTGGTTCCGCCGGCCGCTGAGAAAAGACAGCTATGGATTATGGCACAGCTTAAACAAATGTTCTTACACTATTTTTTATTCCATTATATTGTGTATTTTATCCTTGAATGTGTGTAGACGTTTACATGTGTTTAAAGCATGTGGGAGGGATATTTGAAAGCTGTCATTGTATATTGCGGACTTTCATGTATTACATGTGGTTCCGCCGGCCGCTGAGAAAAGACAGCTATGGATTATGGCACAGCTTAAACAAATGTTCTTACACTATTTTTTATTCCATTATATTGTGTATTTTATGCTTGAATGTGTGTAGACGTTTAAATGTGTTTAAAGCATGTGGGAGGGATATTTGAAAGCTGTCATTGTATATTACGGACTTTCATGTATTACAGGTGGGTCTGGAACGTAACGCCATAAACCAACATGAACAGGGGGTTCACTGTAATATGTCACAAAGATTAGTGTACAAAGTTTTGTGACTGTGTTTTGGTTATTGGTCCCTGGAAAGGGAGTGGCTCCCTGTTATGAATTGTAATTATTATTATAGACAATTAGTAGTTAATAAAAATTCTCTTTAAAATTCCTACATATTTATGTTTGTCTTGAACAGCAGTCTCCGCTTGTGTCCCCTTGTCTCCCCTTGTCTCCCTAGCATGGCTGTGCTTTCCATGTGGATGAAGTCCAGACTGGAGGGGGAACCACAGGGAAGTTTTGGGCCCATGAACATTGGGGCATGGATGACCCTGCTGACATTGTGTCCTTCAGTAAGAAGCTTCTGACTGGTGGTTACTTCCAGAAGGATGAGTTACAGGCTGATAAGGTTTGTCATGTCCAAAACTTTCATCTTCTACAGGCCACAAATTGGTCAAGTTAATGAAATGGGATTTGAGAGGTTAAGAGAAAAAGTATAACTTCCTGTTGACAGCCTATAGCGGCTGCAGGACCCTCCAGAGCCTTAAACAGTTAGTCACATTATGAACCGCTGTAATTAAATTTATACTATAATTAAGTTGCAGCCAGTGTTGTTTGCGTATAGATTTTCAACTTGTATAGTTTCAGCTTTACATAACTGATGCGTTTTGGAACAAAAATAACCTCTATAATTATTGTTATTCTTTTAAATGTGTGTGTGTGTGTGTCTTTTTTCAGCCATATCGCATCTTCAACACCTGGATGGGTGATCCATCAAAGAACCTGTTCCTGGCTGAGGTTCTAAATGTGATTCGCAGAGAAAACCTTCTGGAGGAGGTGACCCGTTCTGGCAAAGCTTTGCTAAACGGACTTTATGAGCTACAGGTAGAGTGGTTATGGTTTGCGTGTGCATTTCTGTAGATTTCTAATTTTGAGTATAATCTGTTTATGGCCAGACTGTTTAAGTTAAAGAGAGTTTAAATTGAACTATGCATAAACAACAGCACGAGTTCTGCAAAATGAACTTTATTCCTAATTCACACCAGTTCCTGAAACCAGTTCCTATCTAGATAAACGTAGTAGTGATACTAACTGCAGTAATTCTTCTGTATTGATTCATACTTCATTGATTGTGTATCAGATAATTGTACGTTACTGTAGTTTATTGTGATCAGACCTGTTGTGAATGCATCTAAATGTAAGCAAACATGACCCAGACCTTTATCTGGTCCCCAGACTCAGTACCCCGGCATACTGAGCCGAGCTCGAGGACAGGGAACCTTCTGTGCCGTTGATATCTGTGATGACGCAACACGCAACCGTATCCTCCTCAAAGCTCGAGACAAAGGTATAAAATCCACCAGCAAATGCTTGAGATTGAAGAACTTGAAGTGTTGTAGCTCTGCTGTCTTTACTAAGGAGGTACATTGTATGTATTTTGAGACATAAGAGCTACCTGCACTTAAGACAAGTTTTCTCTCTCTTTGTACTGCGACTACAAGAATCATCTCTATATGAATCCAGTGTTACTGAACTGCATGCATAGTGTGCATACTAACAGTTTGTCTCTGACAGGTGTCATTCTGGGAGGGTGTGGGGATCGATCTATTCGTTTCCGCCCAGCACTGGTTTTTAAGGAATACCATGTTCACATTTTCCTCAATATCTTCAGTGACGTGTTGGCCCAGCTCAAATAAACCACAGCCCTGAAGGAGCCTGTTTTACACTACATGAGCTTGGCTTGGTCTAGAACGGAGGGAAGGGAAACTCCAGACAGTCCATGATAAGCACAACCCACTCAATAACCTGCACAGAACTGACCCAGTCAAACCTCTGTTTGAGACGCACACTAGTTAAAACTGGACAGTCTTAATACTGACAATGATAATGTCCTCTTCCACAATCTGCCATAAACATATATTCAGAAAAACCATTCAGAGCACATGTCAGTCACAGTAGCTAAGATTTGTAAAGAATGTCTGACAGACATCCTGTCGCACTGTCTACAATACCAGTTGAACGTACACCTTTTGTTTGTATATGATATTCATTGACAGCACTTGCAGTAATCTTCTGGTTCTCTTACCCAAAGCCTGTGCTGGATGCTCATAGTCAAGAATAATATGGATCTTCTTACCTGACCCTAGTTGAACGTTTCCCATAATGTAGCAGTTAGTAATTCATATATATTTTAATTGATTCCTATGAATAAGCACTTATTTCTGTTTATGAGAAGTTGTTTTGCTTAACCACTCAGTGGGAGGTGTCATCCAAGCGCATGTAAGGAATGTGCTCATTTCAGACATATGTCTACCACCATCTGGTCTACAAAGCTCTGACTTGGGTGTTTGTCCAAATAGGAATGAAGGCATCAGTGTGCACAACGCCGGACCTTTTTAAACTTGCTGAATGAAATGAAAAGACGTTTAGGGATACTAGGCGACAAATGTAAATAGAATACAGACGATCACAGCTCCTTATGAATATCACTCACGTACAGCTTGTATTAGCACTGACACCTTGCCGTTATTCCATTTGCACTTAAGTAAGCATCCAGTAGTTAACCTGTATCTCTGTATTTTAATAAGGTGGACAAACTGTTGAAGCTGCATGTTGCTCTCCATTAGCAGTGTCCATGTTCTGATTCTGACTGTTGTGTTGCTCTAATTAGGAATGACTTTGACATTTTGTAGCCCAGAAAATGTGAATTTTAAATGGACCATGAAAATGTCATAGATGGTTTAGTGCCTGCATGTTACTTAAATGTGCTTTTTCTGTTCAAATGAGAGCAGCCATCGCTAATGTTAATCCATCTCAATTGCTGAACTCTGTTTTTAACCCTTATTTTTGTCATATTTGCTAACGTCATAGCGCACCTATCGGTTATGATTTGATATTCAACAATTTTTGTGGCAGAGAAAACACTGAATTAAGGATGGAGGGTTTAAATTAAGCTGTTCTGAGATGTTGCCATTTGTCATATTGAGCACTGTGGTGGCCCCTAAAGACAAAACACAAACTGGCTGAATACGTATGAGCCCAAATCATGGATCTGTGCCTGTACATCCAGCAGCTTGATTGATTATTCAGCTTACAAGCGCTTCCTTTATGAACTCCTACACCGTTGAGGTTTTATCCCTTTTGGGACGTTCTCACCTAATAAGTGAATATGCTTACGTCTTCATCTCATGAGCTCGTATTCTCCTCACACCAGAAGCCTGAAACACCCTTTGGTTACAACCGCTGTTTAATCAGCCTGTTCCACATTCAAAAACAAATGAAAAAACGTGCATATAGTGTTGTTTCATACAAGAGATGATACTTCAAGATACATGCTTTAGATATTGCTCAAACTGCAAAGATAGAGCTTACAGTAGTTATACCGAGTGTAGGTGAATGTGAATGATACAGTAGCTGCTGAGTTGCTAAACAGGCATAGTTCCATCAAGCAGGGTGGCTGATGAGCAGATCTGATCATAAATTTGTTTATTTCACAAGCTTTATAAAAAGTTGCCAAATTGGTGATCAAGATCAAGTTTTGCTGGTTTTGTGGAACGCCTCTAATAAATGTATATGAATGTTCCGTGGAGGTTATAGGCAAGTGATTTATGTAATCAAAAGTGTTAGCACAATAATTTCCTTCAGATTACAAACTACACATATATGATGGATATACAAATACATTTACACCTGTTCACATTTATAATGCATAAATGTTATACAGTAAAGCTCGTGTAAAGTATTTGTCTCATGAAGTACAGTTGCATCTTACACGTCATTTTCCTGACGCCCTAATGAAGAAGTGGGATTTCATAGTACATTATATGAAGGCCAAGCGGTACAGTGTGGATGACAACAGTCCATGCCTCACTGTTGTCAGAATGACATGACCCAGTAGAAGACCATCTTTAAACATCCTTGACATTAACTATTTGTACTTGTGATCTGAGATAGATGATTATTGATGTAATTATTTTAGATGCCTCTAATTGTTGTAATTTTAAATACATTGTCTATGTATTGTGATAAATAAATAACGTTTTTGGTTGCTGAGTTCTTATTTCACGTGTGTGAAAGTTCTTTTTATAACATTTACTGTATAGTAATGAGGAACAAAATATATTGACTGTACATCAGGGATGTAAGCGTATGTATCGTATGAAAAACTGTTCATTTCAGTGATTCTTTATTTCATCGGAGGATTCCTGAGAGATACTGTAACAACACAGTTATGTCACATATTCCATTGATTAGTTCTCTGTTTTGGACAGCAGTAAACATTTCATATGTCAGCATCACTGGTAACAACTGGTGGTGGGCTGTCCAGTAGCGTTGGAGGTCCTGGCATGGCAGACGCAGGGTGTTTAGTTATTCACATTGATTCCACTGGCAAGGATGAGGCAGTTCAAAGAGCCATGCAAACAAGGACCTGACTGCTCTGCTGACCCATGTTTTCAGGAAATCTGCCCAAAATACCTTTTTTTCCCCCACATGTTCTATGTAGCCAAACATTTTAAACTTTAGTTTACTACAGGTAGATTACTACACTAATCACCGTTACGTTTATTTTTATTACTTATATATGATTATTAACATGCAACACAATAGTCCCCAAATTACTGATTAGTATTTACAGCAAAGAATGTCATGATAATTGAATAAAGAATCAACAAATTTGAAAAAGATTACAGAACACAAACACCAAAATACTGCTGTAAATCTGTGTCACACTTCGGACAGATTCTGATTGTGTGTGTGTGTGTGTGTGTGTGTGTGTGTGTGTGTGTGTGTGTGTGTGTGTGTGTGTGTGTGTGTGTGTGTGTGTGTGTGTGTGAAATATGATGTAATCTTTTGTCATTTTTCTTTATTCTTATGTTATAAGATTTTAACAAAAAAGCAACAGGGTTACTTGTTGAACATTTGGTGACAGGTGTGTTTTTTTTAATTATTGGCAAATATTGACTAATGTCGCTATTTTACTCATGATAATCTAATGATGGAGATGTAAGAATAGATGGAGAAATTACATCAGCTTTAAAATATACTGTACGTAAACATTAGAAAATAAAAAAAAAACGTTGTGGGCGACACAAAGCAAAACCAAAATGTCATGTTCTACTGGATCTGAAAGTCCCACTTAAATCAGGATACTGACGATAGTTAGCTTCCCCAGCTTTCACGTTGCCAGATGCGTTTGCGTGACAACGTGGCGGTTCAAAGCCAATAAGAATCTAACATGAAGTAGTCGTGAAGTTTTCCGTACTTTTTATTGGTCGGGCCCACTTAGGGCGTTGGTGATTGGGTGGCTGGAGGAGAGGACCCGCCTCCCCGACTCCGCTCTTTAATAGTAGCGAGTGCCAACGCGGACCATCTTCAGGGAGTCGAAGGTCTGGAGCTGCCGAGGAGCTGGTGAGTGACACGTTGGACAGTTATCGCCTCTAATTAGCAAAGAATTGATTTGTTGCAACTTTTTCGCTCTGCTCATGAATTTTGATTAACATAAAGGATTGACTGGATCAATCTAATGTAGAATGCAATATTAAAGAGAAGACGCATTTTAGCGTTTCATTTTAAAATCATATCGAGCTCAGGTCTCACATGCTGCAGTCATCAAGCGGTTTATGGTGACTGGACCATGAATGAAAGCTTCTCAGGGTTGTGGTCTTCTGTTGTGCTGGTGGGAAGCAGGACCTTTGTGAATGTAAACTGATTTAGTTTTGTGCATATGTTGAACCAGATGTTGTAGAAAGTCTCAGATAACTTGCTGAGTTGCAGTGGGTAGGATAGTAGATGAATTACTGGGGTTCCTGCTTCTCTTCTGTCCTATGTTCTGACTCCACCCTGTCTCTCTCCAGGCCATCATGGTGCTGTTGAAGCTGCTAGCGTCCCTCTGTTTCCTGGTCGCTGCTGTGTTTGCTGTTCCCGCTCAGGAAAAGCGTGTCCATCATCAAGCTGATCTGAGCGACCATGCCCATGATGATGCTCACGGCTATCAGTACGACCACGAGGCCTTCCTGGGAAAGGAGGAGGCCAAGACCTTTGATCAGCTGACCCCAGAGGAGAGCAAAGAAAGACTAGCGTAAGTTTTCCTGAGTGTCCGCATGCTCTGCACCTTATCCGTTAGCCTGAGTCCATCTCTCCCAACAGGAAGATAGTGGACCGCATTGACACTGACAAGAATGGCCACATCACCCACACGGAGCTGCATTACTGGATCAAACACCGTCAAAGGAGATACATCGAGGACAATGTGAACAAACACTGGAAGGACTATGACAAAAACCAAGATGACAAGATAGGATGGGAGGAGTATAAAAACACCACCTATGGCTACTATCTAGGTAATTCTGTCTGTAAAAGATGTAGCACCAACCTCTGATCTGACTCTTCTCCATTTTATTTCTTTAACACGTACTTACTTCCAATTTCTGTCTTCTTCTTTCATCAAATAATTTCCAAAGTGAAATCATATTGATAAGCGAATGACGCCAGAGTGGATGCATGTGCAGCATATTGTCATATCACATTGCACTAGATCCAAGTTCATTGCTAAGAACCTAATGAGATGATGCTCAGATGGTCACTTTTTTGCACACACCAATGGTGGCCGTGGTTCACCACAGCCAGGACCAACTTCACAGCGCTGCATCCTGCAAAGCCCTGCACGGGATAGTCCTGGAAATGCGGGAGCACATTGCTGATGGATTGCTTTCTAATGTGTTTCTGCTGTTATGGTAACTTGTCTGGACCTTTCTAGAGCACTTTGACCTTTTAGAAATGTCCATGTATTTATTTGTAGAAATGTGTTTACTACTACAGTGTCGGTTTCCTCCACAGGTGAGGAGTTTGATGATGTTGAAGACAAAGCCACCTACAAGGCCATGCTCACCCGTGATGAAAGGCGCTTCAAAACAGCTGACAGAGACGGTGATGGTATAGCCACGCGTGAGGAGTTCACTGCCTTCCTTCACCCTGAGGAGTTTGATTACATGAAAGATGTAGTCGTGCAGGTAAAGCCTATAGTCCACCACTGGGAACCTGTTTTCAAGCTTTAAGGGTTCTCTTAGTGGTTAGTCTAAAGTATATAGTAGTATAATGTAAGGCATAGGTCTAATATTTATATAGAAGACAAACTTCTTCTTTCTCAGTTATAACTGTGCATGATAGCACTCAAACGAGAGATGGCACATGGCAAACATTGTGCTTCTATGCTTTTCAATGTTTGTGTAACCTCATGAGTCCCTGTCCCTCAGTTGACTCCAGCCAACGGAAGTGACACAGCTGAATTCAAATACCACACAATTATAAAATTTTTTAATTAGTCTAAATTAAAATATTTCTTTATCAAATGTTAATAGCTGACAACTCAACTCTGCTGAAAAGAGTCTAGGTTTAATCTCTTTGCGTGTGAATCTGAAATCAGAACAAAGTTAAGAGGTTAAGTATGATTTGGAATGGGGGAGAGTGATGGCAGCCATGATGCTGAGGTCAACCACCACAGCTTCAGATGTGACCGTGATGACAACGGGGGAGTGAGAGGCTGTATGGGATGAAGCTCAATGACTGAGAGAAACTATTGATGAGAAGCTCAATAAATCAATTGAACAGATGAATTTGAAAGGAAGCTGAATAGACAATGTAAAGTTCTCTATGTTACATTATTAGTGAATATTCCATTTAGTGTATTTGATGCATGTAAAATGCTAAACTTAATTTGAACTTAATTGTTTTGTCATTTAGGAAACCGTGGAAGACATTGATAAGAATGGGGATGGCAAGATTGACTTGAATGAATACATTGGTAAGCGGCTCTCATTTAGTTTTCTCTGTTACCACTTCTGCCCTTGAGATGAGCTTCCCTAAATGAGAGTATGCTGTGTTACAAAGGCGACATGTACACACCAGAGGGTGGGGAAAATGAGCCTGACTGGGTGCAGACAGAACGCAAACATTTCTCAGAGTTCAGAGATGCCAACAAGGTAAACCAGTATTACTTGTTGTTTTTTATCATAAGTTAAAGATTAAATATTGTCTATGCTGGTGATTATTTTCTGCAGGCATTCTGGGCTGCAGTGCTTACTTACCGTTCTTTGGTATATTAAATGTGGAGAGTCATGCTGGTCTTGATCACCCTCTCAGCCATGTGTTGTGCTTCGTGCAGGATGGCTACCTGGACGCCAGTGAGGTGGCTCACTGGATTTTGCCAGGAGAGGTCGACCACGCCGACAACGAAGCCAGACACTTGATTCATGAGACAGACACAGACAAGGTAGACCTTCCACGGTGCACATGATCTGCCATAGAGGTGTTATCACACACGATCAATAACCAGACGTGTACTGGATTATTGTTCAAAATGAGAAGTTTCAGTAGATTAGAGTCAAAAAATGTTTCATGAAGGTGTATGTCAACATGTATGGCGTGAGAAGTTTGTACAACCAGTCCACAAAGGGACTTTTCATTCCATACTTCATTCAATACCACGCATAGAGAACTTTACTGAGAAATTACTGTTTATATTCTATGTAAATATTAATATAAAAAATATGAATATTTATTTTTCCTTCAATATAATGACTAGATAGACTGTAGTGTATTTTCCAGCATTCGCTGTATTGCTGAGAGAAGGGAAAACTCAGTTAATGGAGGTAACCTAACACATTAAATCTACAGATACAAAAGAGAATTATTATTATTACTATTAAGAGAATAATTATTTTATTAATTAATTGAATTTAGTTAAGAGTTAATTTGGATTCTGACATTTCTCAGAATTAAAACCAAATATTTTGAACGAAAACCTATGAACATAGATAGAAATAAACAATCAGAGCCATACAGTAAATATATATAGTAATGCTATTAATTCGAGTAATTCTGGGTCAATTATTAATTAATGCTTTTTTCTGTCTTGTTTCTCTCATTCCTCTTTGACCTCATATATCTTCCTCTTAATCATAAATCAATCTTGGATGGAATCTGGTGATCAATCAACAGGATGAGAAAATCACCAAGAAGGAGATCCTGGCCAACTGGAACATGTTTGTGGGGAGCCAGGCCACCAATTATGGGGAAGATTTAACAAAGAGACATGATGAACTTTGATGACATGTGTTGTTCCTTATACTTGACTATAGGGAATTCTGTGAAAATGCTCTGGGGGTGGGGAGGGGGGCATCCAACTTTAGGTTATGCTGTAATCAAGGGTAGAATCACGTACCCTTGATTACACAAGAACACAAGCGCTTACTTCAACGTGCAGTCACAAACTGTGTATGTGAGTACACACACACACACTCCTCTCTTTGTTTTTCCAGATGATAGAAATATCATAGTTTTGATGTACAGTCTAAACTGTGTCTGAATTGTGTCCAACATGTCTTATACTGGTGATACTACATTTTGACAGTTATGGTTTCATATGTCTGAACATTTGTGTAATGTCAGGGCAAAAGGGGATTAAGCAAGGAAGGACTGACCATTTGGGGTTTAAATAGTAAATAAAATTGTTTTGTTTTGTTTACTGTGTGAATTGTGATTAATTAGTTTGGTAAAAGTAAAGTATGCCACTCCAAAAGATTGATTTTAGATCTGAAGCCATTCAGTAGAAGCTTTCTGACACATCATCAGTTTGGATTGAAGCTCTCTGAAGGGAGGATTCTGGGAGGTTTGGTTTTGTAGTCTATGAACCTTTACAGAATGTGTAGTTACTGGTTCCATGGAAAGAATGACTCGCTAGTGGGCTTAAGTCAGTTCAAAAAGTTGAAAATTCTATTTTTTTTTTTTTTTATTATTAAACCTATGTCAGTCTTTGTCCTCAACAAGCATTTTATGCTGAATAAATGCTTAGTCCAACCTCTTTACAGATTGTTGGTGTTTGATTGAAATTGATTATGAAAGTTAGAAATATGATAGTGGCCCATTCAGAAAGGGAAGTGGCTTTAATGATTAGAGGTAGGTGTATTGGAAATCCAGCATAACACTTTACCGTTTTATTTTATTTATTTTTTTACCTATGATTAACTATTCTGGAAAGAAAACACCATAGAGATGCTTGTTCATTTTAGTCCAATAGTGACAGTAACAGTGAGTAAAGTTTCCAACAGTCTCCTGAATGTTCATGTCTGGTGTAGACTCAAAGCTGCAAGTACAATCTGTATCCACCTCATGTTTTATCCCATGTCCTGTGCTTTGTTTATCAGGATGGACAGCTCACACTTTCTGAACTGCTTGATAAGATAGACTTCATCAAGAGCAGCACTATCACTGACTATGGAGGCATGAGGGTGGACGACCACGATGAACTGTGAAACATGTGTCATCCACCTTAATCTCAAGACAAATTTATTGTCATATACAATATGTAAAATGGCTACAGAAACATGAACTCAGGTAAAACATCTAATACATAAACATACTTAAAATGTCTATGAGATCATTGTCATTTTCTCACATCACAAGTTCTATTTTAACCAGGTATTAATTGTATGGGACCAAGTTCACCATGAGAGTCATTCATTATTTAACACAATCCACAGTTCATAATGTTGCAAAAAAAAAGACCATAAATAAGGCCAACGACAGGAAATCACAGTTGAATGCGTGTTACCTTAGATCTGACAAGCATCAAGCTACTGTCATGAATAATGTTAAAAGGGCTTGAACATTTTGTAGACAAACTTCATCATGTAACATGTTTGACAATGAATTCAAAAATAGAGAATGAAAGAAAATTGAATTGAAAGAAAAAGAATTCATAAATTCTTCTTTTATGTCAGAAGGAAAGAATAGAAACCATTTCTGTGGTTGGATCTGTCTATATTTCTAGTTTATTTGGGGGAAACAATTTTCTAAAAACTCAGAAACATAAAAAGAAGAGGGAAAAACTGCACTGGTTCCCATATGGTTACCGATTGATGGTTAATTAAATGAAGTCAAAATAATATTGTCATGTGTCAAATTCAAGTAGGAAAAAATTCTGTACAAGAAAAAGGATACACAGTCAAGACATAACCTCTTATAAAATATCCAAAAACAACAACGTGTTATTTATGGGGCCAAGAAAAGAAAAAACACGCTGTCAAAGCAGTCTTATAATCCCAAGCACTCGTTTCATGCTATATATGCGCAGCTTCACACTTGCATCACTGGACGAGCCTCTTTGGCACGGAGATCCACCCCTGATGCAGAGAAGCCAGTTCCACCCTGTCAGAACACAACAGATCATCAGCATCACAAGTTCAGATCCAAGTACAGGTACAGTTTGGGGACCAGTATGCCCATACCCTCTGCAGTGGTATGATGTCTTTGTCAGACAGTTTGTCTCCGGTCACAGGATCAATCATGTCTTTCTTGATCAATTTCTCCACACATTCCTGGGTCACCACAGAACCCCTGGATATAGGACAGAGATTGTATCAGAGAAAACTTCACATGTGAACATCAGAGTAGAGTGAGACATGCTGCCACTCACGAGTGTCGCAGAACGGCACAGGGGACGCTGTTGCCCAGTACATCTTTGGTGACTGCACACACATACCTGTCCTGGAGACAGAGGACAACATTACACCAAAATGAAAATGTTAGGTGATTTGCATTAACATTACATGGGATGCAGTCAGTGCCCAACACCAGCCTCAGTACTAATGCTGATCACTTGGCACAGACATAAACTGACCTGGCGGGTGAGCAGGGCCACGCGATCCAGGCTTGGGTCCAGTGGAGTAAAGTGCACTGGGATGAGCTCATTCATCTTAATGGGTCGTCCTGACATTGGACATGACACAACCTTGCTCTAACAGACATTAACGAAAAAAAAGAAAGATACAGTGACTAAAAGTCACGGTGAACATTAGCTGAGTTTAGTTACACACCCAGGTTGTGTTTGATTCACGGTCAGCCTGACAATGTCAACATCAGACATGCAGATATTACACAAACAAAGCATATTCTGAGATCAATAATTAAGCCAAACAGGAGAACCAGGAAACTAACATATAATAGTGCAAAATGAGCAAATAATTTTGTATACATGGGTTACTATCCCTTCGTTTACTTCTAAAATAGTAATGGGCAAAAACAAATGTACAACCTTGGCTGTAATACCAACATTTTTTCCTTTTTCACAACTTTCTAGAGGATGACATCATTAACTTGCTGAGGTACAGAATTTTAACAACTGTAACTACAATTTTGATCAAACTTATCCTTGATCTGACACGGCAACCCTCACCGGTTTCCTGAGCATAGTGGGCTTGGCCTCTGGTGTCAGACAGGGGATCCAGAAACTGGGCAGTGCCTGGCTAGAAGTGGTAGCTGAACCAGCAGTGGAAGAGACTGATGTGCTACTGTCTTTTGAGCCCATCTCACTTTCTTTGCTCTGCCCTGAGGTGGAAAAAACACCAGATTTGGACAAAGCCAACAAATCCATGCAACATGAAGTTGAAGCAACAAAAGTTGGCCATACACTGAATGAAAAGTCAAATACATATCAAGTGTGACAGGCTTGTGTAGATGTGCAGTGTCATTCTGTACTGCATCATCCCAGTAAGACTAAAGCAAAAAAGTAATGAAGAGAACATACCAGAGGTGAATGGGTTAATAGGTTTGGACACAATGCTGTTTTCATTTGTTTTAAACCTCTCCATCCTCTCTCGTTCCTCTGATTTGGACTCAAGTTGAATGTTACTTTTCTGTGCTTGCTTCTGCTTCTCATATGCCTAAAGAATTAGAGGAGGAAAATACATTTCTTTTTACATTACATTTCAACAATACTACCATTAAGGAGTGTAGAAATACAATTGCAAAGTTAAAAAAAAAAACACAAATATTATAATGCACCTTAAAAAGTCATTCCACAAAGGAATTCTAACAAGTAATGAAGGCATACAAGCAAAATGATTTGCTGGCTGCGATACAGTTTCATTGTTTGCATTATTAGACCAGAAAAGAAAAGAACAGATTTAACTGTATGACCACTAACAACACTGTGGTGGTTTTGTCCAACAGATGAGCAGAGCTTACCTTCATTTTTTTGGCAATTTCTGTCTTCTGGTGGAGAATGTATTCAAGAATGGCCTGTTTGTCATACAAGTATCCGTCTGGACTAAACACAATAGGAACTGTTACTTTAAAAGGATATTGTGCGTCAACAGGAGTAAGTGTGTGTTGAAAAGAGACACTTACGTGACCACAGGATTCTGACAAGGCTGCAGGGACAGACAGCAGCAATCAAAGTCTTTGATCGCATCTTTGCCCAGTCGAATGCTCTGTGTCCCATAACCAGACGCCGCTGAGACCAAAATAAATGAAAAGGAAAATGAATGTCACATTGTTAGAAAGCATTTTAAACGTTTTTAAATATTTAATGTCACCTAATAAAGCCTTGACGTTGACTACGTTGTTTGAGACGCACCTGAAAAAGTACTTACTGTACACACAGCAAACGTGTTGTGTCTTTCTAAACTACAAACCACCAAGCTGAGCACAAGCACATCTCCAGAAACATGAAGGTTCTGACATACCAACATACAAAAAACAATGTGATGTGCAGAAAATATAGGCGGAGGTTTTACGATCTCCAACATCCCAGGAAGCCGAAGTGAATGTTCCTGGATCGTTAGCTGAAGCCCTTGCGCAGCTCGCCGTGCTTCCTACCTGTGTCTTTCTTCTTCTCGTGATACGTATAGACAGCTCCCGCCGTGCAGTTCTTCCCGTGGCGAGTCATTGCGCTTTAACTTTATCGCCTACGAAAAGAGAAAATGTGACGTTGCATTAATCCTGGATATGCATTGCTGCATCCATGCTACCGGTCTAGCATTAGCTGCTACAGGTCAACACGCTAAACACCTACGTCGTTTGAGGTTAGGCATTTACAAAAGGTCAGGAAGCGCCACATATAAGCTACGGCTACAATAATTAGTCATTTCATTTTAACATTAAAACATTAGGAAAACTGAAGGAAAATATTGAATACAACCTAAACTCTGCGGCTTTGGCGTCTTCTTCTTCTTTGCCTACCTCGTACTTTCTGTTTATTCTTCTTCTTCTTCTTCTTCCCATTTTGTGTGCAATAAACAACAAAGTGACACATTACCGCCACCCACTGGTGAGGATGTGTATGTGTCAGGACTCATACGTCCAACAAAAAACCCAAACTCCCATCGTGGTCGTCGTTTATCTCCGATATGCTTGGTAGTATAACTTGTCCCACAGTCTCTTCTTTGCCAGAATGGTCACAGTCGCCTGTCATGTGTATCCTGTTCTGAACAGTGTGTCAGAATATGCGTCTTGATATTACTGTTTCTTCTCTCCTGCCTCTTCCTGTGTGTCTCATGTCTCTGATTTTCCTCTGCATTGTATACAACCATTCTTTGCTTCTTCCATTGCTTCATTATACACCTAATTTCTGTTCTACTGAAATTCACTGTAATATCTGTCCAATCCTTTTTTGGGGCTTCTTTAGCAAGTTGATCTGCTGCTTTGTTTCCCTTTATCCCAACTTCTTGTTTTTTCTTCTACATCTTTATATTATGAATGTCCTGCAGGCAGTAATGCTGCCACTTATTCCTTAGAGTCGTGGCCATGCTGAAGCCTATCTCAGCTGACAATCAGGCGAAAGGCCGGGTTCACCCTGGACAGATCACCAGTCCGTCACAGGGCCACATATAGACACAGACAAACACTCATTCTCACAAACCTACAGACAATTTAGGCTCCTCAGTCAACGTAATTGCATGTCTTTGGACTTTGGGAGGGAACCAGAGAAAACCAACGCAGACGCGGGGAACAAAACAACAGCGTAAATTACTCAGTGCTGCCTAAATAAAACTCAAGCATTCAGATAAGGTTAGCTCCAAATGCTTCTAAGCCGTAAATATATCTGCCTGTCAAAGTATTTCTACGTTTGTATCTGAAAACCTTAGCAAATATACATTCAGGGATAAAACAAGAGGCTTAGCCAGAGTCTTTAATTAATATATCTGGAAACAACTCTGCACTTAAACCACTACACCACATCTGCCAGATTGTTTTTATTTTTCAAATGGTTTTTCTTATGTTTGATTCTATACAGTACCACTCTCCATGTTGCACTATTTCAGCTTAAGTCGCCATGTGCCCAAAGCTGCCAGGACCTGCTTGTTGTTGTCTGGAAACTTGTTGTTTTCTGAGCTGGAACTGGCGCATTGCTTTAGTTCTGTACTGACAAACTTTAGACTATTAGAAAAGTTTCAAACCTGGGCATTCATTACTCAATCTTCTGAAAAATGTCCTTGGTACTAAAGACAGTTATCTGTTTTATATTCTGTTTAATTTTTAATCATAATGACACATTTAAATCCTGTAATAGCCTTTTCTGAGGGGTACTGCACGAAACCAAGACAAGGCATAAGGGATTTTTCAGCCTTTTTTGTATATTTCATTTAATATAATTTTTCATATTTATGTTGTATTCACAACCACCGTTAGGATTAGTTTTATAGTGCTAGTAGCGTTATTGCAGTTTGATTATAGTGCCTGTAATTATCTTAATACAAAGTACATGTATTTGACCTCTTCATATATCTCCACATAACATAAGAAGTACGCTGCACAGGTTTTATACATTTTTAACCAATCATTCTGTGACTGACACACGCGGTTTAGTAGAACAGGTCAGGATGTTTCACTGCCCTCAGGTTCCTTTAAGTTTTCAAATAAACTTGTTAATAATAAAACTGTTATTTTAGTTACTCTGCTTGCTTTCTTGAGTCACATTTAGAAAGTAATGTGATTACTTTAAATAATTCTAACAGGAAATGCAGAACCTGACAGAGCTCTGCAGTATTGGCATAGATGGACTTTGAATCCACTCTAGCACCAGCCACTCTAGCACCAAGACATACGAGTTAAAGCAGTAAATGTCTGTCGGTAAGATTTGTTTGCTAAAACCTTTCTCATAATGACAAATCGAGCATGTCCAATACAGACTATACAGGCTTAGAGTAGTGCTTAGAGTCATAAACCTAAATAATTCTCAGGGTTGTGAGAAAATGAACATGTTCTCAATCAACAGTTGAAGTGGTTGGTGGCTTTTCCCTCATATGTCTTGTTTATTTCTACATCTGAGCAGCATTTCCTGTGTATGTGACTGTGGATTTCCTGTTAGTAGATCCCTACACCCACTGCAATCAAAGCTCCAGCCAACAGATGCGCAGACTGAAGCGCTGCTGCCCTACAAGAAGCAGGGTAACACATACAGAGAGGCTTAATACACTGAAAGTAAAGGCTATGAGAAGTGTTTAACCAGCACAACATACCATAACGCTACTGTATAAGCTGCACATACTGGTGATCCTGCGTTTAAAAAATATCTTAGATCAAACAACAAACCCAGACCATATAAGGTCAAATATATTCAGGCTGTGTGGTTGGTATGGTAACCCAAGTAATAATGTCGGGAGGTAATCATTTGGCAACAGTAGGAGATAATAGGTGGGACTAGACTGCTTCCATAAACAACTATTCCCATAGACACCCCACCCAGCAGTTATCAGGAGCGCTTGTCTTTATCTGCCACTATCATTCCATCAGGACTCCACCCTCCTGCTCGCCATCATTTGCCATCCTGATGCCTGCTGCACATGCTCATTGAAGACAGGATTCCAAATTATTTCCTTTCCTATTTTGTTTCATGAGGTTGTAATGTATATTTCTTTTGGAATAATGAATGACCAAAGGATCAGCAAGGTGGTGTAGTGGTTAGCACTGTTGCCTCACAGTGTGGAGTCTGCGTGTTCTTTTTCTGTCTGTGTGGGTTAACTCCGGCTTCCTCCCACAGTCTGAAGACATGCAGTAAGATTACCTGGAGGCTCAAACTTGCCTGTAGGTATCACTGAGTGTGACTGGCTGTCTATGTATGGCCCTGTGCTGAACTGGCAACCTCTCCAGGCTGTACAGTAGCCCGCCTCTTGCCCCAGTGACGGCTGGGATAAGCTCCAGCACCCCGACGAGCCACAAGAGGACAAGCAGTTCAGGTGATGGACAGCTGGATGAATGACAATCTGAAAAACACTAGACGTCTACTGTAGGTACAATAAAAGATGATTAAACTGGCAGTTCACACCTTCAACATAACTGTTTTGGCTGTTCATTAAAAAAATCATTATGATGCAATCTGCCTCAAAGGGGCCTCTAACGGTGCCACATGGCCACAGTGTACACCGCTGAGCCCACTTGTACGTCTTGTACACTAGTGTGGAGGCTTCCTAAATTAGGATTGAAATTGTGGTTGCTGAATTATCTCACTCTTTTAGGGAAGTCTCATCACAGTTAGGCCAAGTTGTCGCCCTTTTACCATGTGCTAACGCTGCTCCTGCTGTGCCTTTGCCTGCTTCACCACCTCCACCTCGTAGAGCCGGACCTGAACCCAAGCTTCCTCCACTGGGTCGTTATGATGAAGAACCAGGTCTGAGCAGAGCATTTCTTACGTAGTGTGAGGCATTGGTCACGTTATAGTACAGATGGCTACCAAGGAGGCGTATGTTCTCACCGTGCTGTCAGCGGAGGCATTGGTATAGGGAACAGCAGTCTGGAGATGTCAGGAGAGGTACTGTGCCACATTTAAGGATTTTGGTGATGCGTTGTGACCACATCCCTCCAGAGTTTCAAGCCATGAATAGTTTACTTACGGTTTACTCAGTTCCTCAGTCATTCAGTTTAGGCAACAGACAGTAGCGTGGACAGATTTTCCCTGTACACTGGCCTCAATGAACAGATAAAAGAGGCCCTCACAACATTAGCCCAAGATCGGAGAGTTGACTGAAATGGCAACTCCCATGGACCAACATTTTAGAGCGCAAGCTTAGGAGAAGGCAGCTATTATGCATCACTACTCACCTGCTGTTTCTCGTCCAGTCCCAAGAACACTTGGTTCTGCACCTAATCAGGAAACCCTACAGGTATTGACTGACACCAACTTGATCACACTTGACCTGGTTTGGAGACTCAAGTTTTGAGCAGAAACAAATAAATAAATAATTTGCTTCTCTATAAGGTTTGTTATGTGACTACAGCTGACTGTCAGCCATAGAGAATCACCAGGAACAAGTATCCTTATGTATGTATGTATGTTTTTACCCTTTCACTTGTTCTACGGCTCCTGTGGCTCCAAAACCACCCACCTTCATCTAAATTGGTCATCTGATAGAATTTTTTGGGTTGGTGTACTTCACATCCTACTTACACCATGTTGACTTTGCTCTCCTTCCACCCAGCATAATTATTATCCTGACTTCTTCAAGGTTCCCCCAGAGCACCACAACCTCAAGGAGGTCCTCAGTAGGGGCCTAGGTATCCTTACCATATTACCAGCTATGTGATTTGGCCAGTGATGTTCTGCCTGGCTCTTCTCTGGCTCACGGGAAGGTTTGACTCCTCTGTACCTGAAAAGGAGGCCATGGAAAGTTCATTTGGGATTTCCTGGTTGTCAGCATAATCAGGGATTCCACATCATCATGGCCAGAGATGGGTTCTTTCTTGTAGGAAAGAAGGATCGGGGGTAAGACCTTGCAGTGATAATTGTGTAAGAAAAGATCAGATCACTGTGAAAAACAACTATTCATTACAACTAATGACATCTTCTTTGGATTTGCTGAAAGGAGTTAAGACAAATCTAGACCTCCAAAAAGCCTACCGCCTAGTTTGGATCAGAGAGATGATATTCTAGGTCCTAGTCTGTCCTAGAAAATCTGTACCTATATAATCTGTCTGGTTTACTCCCTAGCCATGTTCTGAGCAGATTCAAGGATTGGCCTGTTCCTGAAGTAACTTCAGCGATTCTTCAGATTTTTTCCTCTACCGCCGTTTTATCAGGCGATACAGTTCCAGGGGAACATCAGAAGTTAGGCACAGCGCCGACAGAGCTAGAGGTGAGTAGCGTGGCCGCCATACACTTTAAATACATGTCGTTTGTGTGAGTTTATTGTTTTAATTAAACCTTTGTTCACCTTTCTGTCTGGATCCGGCTTATTTTATAAAGCATAAAACACAGCATAAAAGCAGAAGTTGAAAAATGTCTGATGTCTGAATGACATGGCCAAAGCCACATAGATGTACGTAATAACTTTGTTTTGTATTTGTAAACTCCAACACAGCGTCATACAGTAGAATGGACTGTTCATCTCCATTCTTTGGCTGCAGCATTTCTACCAGCTGGTCATGGGCATGACAAAAACATAATGCTGACCATGACTGACCTCAAGGTCAAAACCCGCACTGATTGTGTCTGCTGTGTATGATGTGGGTCAAATCCTAACTAGTGAGATGTTAGTGATTAAGCCAGTCATAACTAAAAAAACATCGACCACTGATTAAAGTGACAGACTGACCTTTATCTGAACTGTATACTGTATGTACAGAAACATCTGCAGCTCTTTATCACAGCCGTCCTCATTAACCCCCACCCCCCTCTCCTTGTGGTCTCTGGGTGTTTGTTGTTAGTTTCCTGTCACAGAGGAAGTGCCTCACCCTGCCTCCCTGGCCCGAGCGCTGATGAGCACCGATTTTTGGGGGGGATGAGACGGAGTGGGAGGTTAGGGGGAGGTTAGGGGTAGGATAAGAAGATAGAAAGAGGGAGCGGGAACATGAACTATGCTGACAAGAGCACGAGATGGGGCCGAGGTCAGAAGGCAGCGGATCTGTGCAGAGAATGCTGAGAATACAGCTACTGTGAGTGAGAGCAGACTCTTTGGTGGCTGAGAGGAAATGTCAGTATTGCAGGAGGTAAGCTTGCACACAATGCAGCAGACACAGAACTCAACCAACAGACTTAGTTCAGAAAACCCAATGTTTAGCATTTTTTACATTTAGTCCTAATTATCACTTTGATCTGTTTAGGAATTTGACGTGTATTGAAAGTTATTTTGCTTTTCTTACTCTTAAACTAAAGTTTCGTACATTGATTTGCATTACTCTCCAAATCTTTACTGCATTAATTAATTAAATAAGAAATGTTAGTAAGTAGGTAACATGTTAGACTGGAGATGTTTTTTTTACCTCACACTAGTCCTGTGCCATCTTAGTCTGGTCACTCCCAATCCTTGTACCAGTGTCTTGATACTGTGAGTGACGCTGGACAGGTTTGGGGGGGGCTGTGCTAAGCGCTGCTACATTCTCCTGCTATATGAATTTTTCTATATATTGTGATTTGTCTGAAATACTTAGTAGTAATAACTTGTGCATTTCTTTTTCATATCTCTTTATCTAAAATAATCAATTTCTCATTCACTGTAGGCATTTTAAGAGATTTAAGTTATACACTAACTTAAATACCCAATAATATACTGCTTAGTTTGTTTACCTGAATGAATTTAGGATTTATGATCCATAGTAGGAAGACCCTCAAAGACTTTTGCTAATCTGGTCTTTTGTGAGCGTAAACACAAAGATGTAATATGCATATGAGATGCAAGGCTAAATCTCAGAACTGGGTGGGTAGGCTGTATGTCATTATGATAGGCTGTCTTTTCTATTCATTCATGATCACCTTGGTCCACGCGTCACCAGGCCATTTCTGCTTACTTACATTCTATGGTTTTCTTGGTTTTTCCTCCACCACAGACTCTTGTCCAGCTGCTTCTCATACAATTTCTACTGTCTTTCTTTCTCCTGTCATTTGTTTGTTGTCATTTCTAGCAAATCACTCACGATTACATATATGGCAACGTACAATCTCCGTCTTTAGAAACAAAGGGAAGAAACCGGAGGACAGAGAAAGTGCTAACTCAACAAAAGACACCTGAGCAACCATGGAATCAAACTCTGGATCTTGCGACAACAGCGCTTGCCAGTACTTGTTCATGAGGCTCGGAAAACCTTGTGTGGCGCAAGTGGAAGATGTTTTCATTTTCTACCCCTAATGCTTCATGCCCTGTGATAATTGATACTTTCTGCAATAGACCTGCACTCAGTACTTACCTTCTCTTCTCTGCGAATAAAGATTATTTTAGTGAATTCTCTGACGTCTGGAAACTTTATTGGTGTCCTTCAAAAACACAATGAGCTATAATCTGCACATGTTTGTTAAGTTATTTCAACAAGCTCTTAATGTTGAACTATGTGTTCACATTCTTCTAGCTGAAGAATAGAAGAAGAAGAATAAAAGAAAAAGAATAGAATAGAAAAAGTCCAGTTGCCATGACTCAACTTTCAGACATATGACACATGTATATGTGACATAGGTTGTATGAAGGAGTTCTCTCATATGGCAGCAGAGTGTCATTGTCTGAGTTAAAAATCTTAGATGTACACACAGTAAGATAGTAGTAGTTAATAATAATTTGCAATATTATTAAAAAATCATTTGAGCAATGCTGAAAGACCTGAGATAATTTATGTAAGTAGATAGTTGTAACATGTAAAATAAATTTCCATTATGGCATTTGAATTATTTTTTTATTATCAGGAAATTGCAAATACTAAATTGAAAAAACAGCAATATTAAAAAACTGTAATTACGTGTATCGTAATTAGGTAAATGTAATTTTTTCCCACCCCTACTTTTGAAAGAAAAATTCTATGGAATTACAATCTCCTTTGGTCATGGTGCAGAAAAAAAGCCTGTAAAACCATCTCAGAAAAGTCCAGCAAAACCTAATCCAGAGATTCCTGCTTTTATACAGGGAGCTGCCTCTTTCAGACATCCACAGCAGAAAACTGCTATAGAAAGGTAGAAACCTAGAGATCCATCTAGTGGAACATGCTGCACACTACACTACATGTTGGCAAAATCCAGCAGCTGAATCACTGTGTTTGTCACATTGTGCTTGAGGCAAACCCTGCACTGGGGAATCCACAGACCTGTGGAAGTCCCTGATTTTCCTCTTGAAGATGTTTCACCTTCAATCCGAATGGCTTCTTGGGGTCTGACCAGCTGGAGTAGCTGGTTCACATGCGCTATGTTGCGCAGTTTGTGTCTTGGTGCTTTTTCCTTGGGTGGACAAAGGTGCCTCAGTGTGTTGCTGGGTTTGATATGTATAATGATGCTGTGTTTATTACAGTTTTTCCCAAATGCTAAAACACAAAAGCCAATCCTCTAAACCAAATGACCAGTTGTCTAAACACATTTACTAAATCTAGCCATCATTTTCCAATTCCATAAACACATTTCACATGAAGACACAATTCACAAAACAAAATCCTCCGTTCTCATAAATCTTAACACATTTTTCTTTGCTAAAACACAAGTTGCAAAAGAACTCTGCTCATATTCTCAAATGAAAGCTCATGTGACGCAAAATGCTCGCCACAGTCAGCAATATTTGAACACAATGAAAACACCTGGCGTCATTTATTACAAACAACAACTCGAAATTGAAGACACTTTTTGCTAATGCTGTGACCACATCTATAAAAGCAAGTTCAGAGAGCACAGTTTGCTGAAGATTCCAAACAAACACAATGGATGAAGGCAGAGTCAGGGGAAGAGGAATTCGAGTCAGAGGAGAGAGAAGAGGTTGGCCATGGAAGATGAGGAGCAGGCCAACGAGGAAGAGGAGAAGGTCCAGGAGGGAGAACAACACAACCTCACACCATCATTACGGACGAGATGCGAGCAACAGTCACTGACCATGTCATGACAATGGCTGAAGCAGGACTAAGAGTCCGTCCACCGGCATGCTGTCCTTGGGTCTTACAACAGCCAACGTCTCCTCACCTTCCTGGACGAGCTAAAAGACATTGTCCTGGACCAAAAACAACACCATCCTGGGTCTGCACATCACATTTATGTGATCATTTGGGACAATGTAAGCTTACACAGAACAAACCAAATCAGAGAGAGGTTCACCATCAACAGTAACCACTTTTTAAACATCTGTCTGCCACCCTGCTCCCCTTTCCTGAACCCTATAGAGGAGTTCTCCTCATCGTAGAGATGGAAGGTTTATGACAGACAACCATACACTAGAGAGAACCTCCTAAGGGCAACAGAGCTGGTCTGAGCTCACATCCCAGTGGAGGCCTTCCAAGGGCGTTTTTCCCGCGCTGCCTGGCAAGAGACAATATAGCCTGCGATGTGGATGAGGTGATGTGGCCCGATGCAGCTCAGCGACAGTGATTGTGGGGTGTGTTTGGTGTGAATAAAGTAAATAAAAAACTTCACACCCTTTTCATCATCATGAGTACTGTTGTGTGCAATAGATTCTGTGTTTGCATTGAGTTGTGTTACAGTAGTGCACATGGAGAATTACTATAGATTTATACTCTTCATATGAAACTCACAAATCTAAAAGCCTAATCCTCTGCAGAGATCTAAGAACATCCATTACTGTAAAGTTTCTAAAAATATGCACTGGCAGTTATGAAACAAAGAACTTTCTCACAAATTGAGCATTGTGTTTTCAATTGTTTTGCTGTAGTGTGTAATGATGTTTATGGTGTTTACATTTTTGAAAGCTTTGAGCTTCTCTTTTGGTGTGAAAGTTTGAGTTTTGAAGTGAGAAGGTGTGGTTGGGTTTATGTAGCTTTAGAAAGGGGTGTTGGGTTTAGACATTGGGGAACATGGAGGAAACGTTTGTGAAATGTGTTTTAGCATTTGAGAAAAACTATAAGATCCTCCAGGCTTTCCTGGTTTCCTGTGACATCCTCATGAGTAAACTTCATGTTGCCCACTGCGCTGATGTGTTCTGTTAAATTGTTCAGCTCTTGAAAAGAAACTGGTGTCATTCCATACGTTGTGAGAGCACCTGAAAAGCTCAGTATCTTCAACAAACACAGCAACCCAGTAAGAACAAGACACCCAGACCTAAGGCAGTTCAATGCCGTAAAAAGGGGACAGTTTTAACAGGTTCTTCACATTCTTTCATACCCAGGCCACTTCACGCTTGACCCTGAGCCCAGCTGACCCACTGGTTGGTGACTATTTAAAAGCTACCTTAAAGATTCACAGGCTTGGTCAACCTGGCTTCCCCAGCCCTCGCAACTCAAGAAGCCTTTTGGATGGAAGAAGAAACTCCTTCCAGAAGAAGAGTCCAGTCGAGTCGCCACTGAGCAGAAGCTGTGGATTGAGCAGGAGCTGGATGGGTGAGAACCTTCAGACACCTCCGATGGGACCAGCTGCCTCATAGAATGTACTGCATATGTAACAATGGTGGAACAGGTTTATTATTAGCGACTGCTTAAAATTACAAAGAATAAATGACTTCAAAATGTTTTGTATAGTGACAACAGCTTTCATTATGGATAAAATTGCTACAGTTTCTGCCTCCAAGCAACGAAACCGCTAACGTGTCATAACATAACCGGGTAGTAAACCGTTCCAGCGTAAGGCACGAGCGGCCGTGCGGGCTGTTAGCCCCGCCCCGTCGCCGCGCGCTCACTGACGCGTAGCTACACACCGGAGCGGACGGCGGCAACAATCTCAGAGCCGAACCGCACGTACAGGTACGACGGCGTTTCCAGCTGCTTCCCTGTTTCCCTTCGTTTTAAAGACGCCGGTAAAGCGCAGCTGAACTTTACGTGAGTGTCCTCGCCCCGGTAACGCTGAGAGTTTGGTGCTGACCGTGACTCCAGAGTTTCAGGGTGACTCGTTAGGCTTCGTTCGTCTTTGTTTGTGTGGCTCTTGTTGCGGTCGCAGAGGAAACTTGTCGTAAACTTGTTTTTCCGTTGACGGTTCTGATGCCTGTAACACTGTGTGTATCACAGAGCTACATTTAAAATGAACACAGCAGAGGAACATGGCGGAAACAGGCTCCACGGGCTCTGAGATCTGTCCATGAAGCCACGAACAAGCATTTATTAGCAAAGCGTTGTAGTTGCTTTTTTGTTAAAGACATAACAATAAAACAGAGTACGTTTATCTGAAGAGAGTAGGGCTTACACACACTCCGTAAATAATATGCATCAGTTTACCATCACTTTCGTTTTAGTTTAGTCTGTAGTTTATCTATCTCGTAGACGCACCTGTGTATTTCATTACATTATTTAATGTATGTGTATTTATACTAAACATAAAAGACAAACACACTTCTTGAGACTTTTTACTGTTCTAAGTGGCATCAACATCTACTGAGCGTTTACTGTCAGTGAGGTAGCAACACATCTCCATCTCGTTTACTGAGTAGGCATTGGCATCCAGGCTAGGAATAAATGTTGAGATATATATATGTGTGTGTGTGTGTGTGTGTGTAATAATGCAGAATCAGTCTCAGATTCAGTCAAATTAGAGTGTTTTTAATACATGATGTGTGACATCATGACACTAGAACCATTGTAAAGGAATGTTAACTGACTGGTTTGCGTTTGTTTGACTTTTGCTTCTTCTTTCAGACAGCTTGTTTGATACATATATATGTGTCTTATTTTCATTTGAATGTGGTTTAGTTGCAATGATATGTTTCTCAAGGACTGGGCTTGATGCTCGTTCTATTTATGGAATGAAAACAGAACCTTTGATAGTTATTTTAATCCTATTCAGTTTATTTACATAGTGCCAAATCAGTAAGACAGAGGTTGAAGATGTTATAGACTATAACAAGACAGCTATAGACAACGCTCCACAAACCCACTGAGCAGGCACTAGCCAACACGAGGAGGAAAAACACTTTAACAGAAGAAACCTCCAGCAGAGCCAGGCTCTGGGTGAGCGTCCGGCCGCCTCAACCCATTCTGTGAGGGCATACGCAAGTGAAAGAAACAATAGTTTTGAGTTTAACTTTAAGTAAATACATTTTATTTAATTGAAGTACATTTAAATTATACGTTTCTACTGTTTTAATACATTCAAATATAATGTGCTGCTTTTACATGTACACTTGGAACACACTTCATCTATATAAAGTATCTCTGAGATTTTTAGGCCCAAATTCAAATAACATCTCTGAATTTAGAAGAACAAATTACAGGTAATGCTGTAATAATTTAGTTTTAGCAAACATCAAGACTAATTAGTTTGCTTTGCCCAGATAAATAGCTGCTGTCAAGTTCCCTAATACAGTTTTTTCTTTCTTGTTTTCTATATTTTATAGCATCTTATCAATGAAAATGTTTACATCACATACCTGAGGGAAGAGAGAGCAGAGCACACTGGAATGAGTGTCATGTTACAGCTAACCTGATGTCCTAAGTTTAACATCCATGCCTCCATACTCTTTCTTGTAATGAGCTCATCCCAGATCTAATTGCACAAGAGCCAGGGTACACCCTGTACAGGGTGGTAGTCATCACAGGACTAATACCTAGAGATAAACAACCATTCACACATAGGGACAATAATTAATCTTATGGCATGTACTTAGTACCTAGCCTTTTTTGTGAACTGCCTTTTTTGTGTCATGTTAGTCATGTCTGCAGACCGACGTTCCTCTGTCTCCTCTGTCTCTCTGCTGGAGATCAAGAATGAGACTCGTATGGTCCTCCAGGCTTTCCTCCAACAGACCATTTCAGTCCCACTGAAAGACAGACCTGGAAGAGTTGGAGGAACCTATAAAGATCATAAAAAGTACGGGTAAAGTCCTTCCTTCTTATATCCTGCTTTAGCCATTTTAATCAGTTAGTTTTAGTTTTTCTTTGAGTGTGAAGAGGAACAGTTTGATTTAATCAATAGCCAACATATTATGAATAACTATTATCCATATAGAAAATTGCCAAATTACGTTCTTCAGAAATATTTTGATATTTATGTGTTATATTTAAGTGAGAGCTCATTTAAATATGATCCATATACATTTAGTGCTCTTCACCTTCAACTTCACCCACAACATGCAAGTTGTATAAAAGTGGAGACAGCTTTTAGGTTCAGTCTCAGTTGTGACAGTGGAATAGCAGAATAAACAGCAGAATAACTGACCTGGATGTCTACATGACAAGAAATAATTTTCAGAAATGTTGATTATTTCATCTAAATATAATTGAGTGGTTACATTTTAACTTTAGCAAGATGAGGGTTTTTGCCCAGTACAATGTAGTCTGCTGTGTTTTGCAGTGAATGTCATAGTTTACTCTAGTTGAGTAAATTTACTTTTGAATACTTGCACCACAGACATTAGTTTGTTTGATTTTAGTTTTAATACTGTCACATATCATAATATGTGTTGCTTTGAATAGACTATAGTTAACTGTGAACTTGATATACAGTATATCACTATACTTTGATACTTTTCCCTGTCATAGCTCTAAAGTCCAGCGAAGAGCAAAGGATGGGTGGGATTCCCAGGCTGATGACATCAGTTCAGCGGATGAGAAGAAGACTGTGTTAAAGACCTTTATAAAACAGCTGCCACGTCACAACGCATCACGTCGCTCTGCCAAAAGTCCTAAAGGCTCACTGGACAGGGGCAGCAAGTCAAGACCGTCTTACCTTAGAGACCAAACGGGAGTAAGAAACTCGTTTTTTTGTTCGAACGCCATTGCATTTTTCTATTTTCCTATCTTCTGAACCTTGGTTTTATTTGAACGTCTTCATTCAGAGAGCTTCTAAATTGCAAATGACTTGTGCTCTGTACTCTGGGCAGACTTAGCAAGACTGACCAAATATGATGATGCCATTCAGTCGTTATTGTAAAGTAAGGCTCAAATGGGATTTGACTTTTAGTTTTAAGACAAAGACGCAGGACTGTCACTCTTTCCAGATAACTGGTCTGCTATTCGTTAAATAAGGCGACGCAGAGGTAAAAGCTGATCACCTTAGGCAAAATGTTCACAACACAATGTTCAGAAACACCCCAGAATTAATGCTGACCACAAAACGTCTTCCCACAGGATGATGCAGCTTCCCCCTCCTCTGCATCAGACCAGGAAGACAATGAGAAGAAACCGCAGAATAAGCTGAACAAAAGGAAGATTAAAAAAAAGCTCTCCAGGTTCTTCAAGTTGAAGTTAGAAAAAGAGAATGACAGAGATGGAAGTGAACCCAACCATCAGAGACCTAGCACATTATCACTCTCCAAAAAAGCAGAACCTGCGTCACCTGTTGTCTCTCCTAGTAAGTGCTCCATCACTTGAAAAATTTAAATAATCAGTATTCAAGAGAAATAAAACTTGGAAACTTTATTTCAGCCTGACAACCCCATTTTATGTGTAGCTTATGTGTCTGCTACTTTTAGTTTTTTACTATACAGCCCAAGGATTGGGTGCTCGTACAGTGTGTGTGTTCATCAATTAGGTAACGAAAAAGAAAGTAAAAATAACACTATTGGAGGGTAGCGTGATGGTGGCCTGGATTCAAGTCTGTGGCTTCCTCCCACCCTCCAAAGACATGCACTGAGGATAACTGGAACATCTATAGTACATTGCTTATAGGCGTAAGTGCAACCCTTGCAAGAATGTTGCCAGACTCCCTACTGCTGCTGCCATCACAATGCCTTTTATTTACTTATTTAAAACTATGGAAACAAGGCATCAATAACGACCAGAACTGATCAACAGAATCAAATTGGAAACACTTGACAAGCACTGCTTTTCGCTGCCTACTGCTTTTAATCAGTTTGCTCTGGAAAGGTTCTCAATGGACAGTAAACTCAAGTAAAGTGGAATGTTTTCATATAACATGAATGTTTTCATCCGAGTCTCTAACTGCATGATGTTTAAATCAAACAGACCACCCTCCCAAGTTCTATAATGAAGTAGCTGAAAAGCTAAAAAAGATTGCCCAGAAGTCCACCAATACAAAGAAGAGTCCCATAAGTCAGCCTCCAGTTCAACCAGGTAATCACACACGAGCACAATCTAGCCTGTAACATTGCAAAAGTACACAAAAATTAAGTAACATCTGCATACAGTTATCGGCTCCATTCACAGATTGATGTACTTGGGTCTGAATGAGAATGTGGCATGAACATGTGCATCATTTCATTCAGACTAAATGTGATGGGTGTCAGTTGGCTACAAGCACAACACTGACATGTGACTTGATGAGTTTTTACACTACTCAAAGGATATGTAACAGAAAAAATAGAGAAACAAAACTGAATAAAACATGGATCAGACCACAATTTTTGAAGCTGTCCCAAACTGGATGCAATTGAGTTTTTTTCAGAAGAACATAGCCTCCACCTCATAGTTTTAAGATAATGTTATATAAAAGAAAAAGAATAGATGTTAACAAGTGAGGAACCATCATTTTTATTTTGAAGTCTAAATACTGAAGTTGCTTCGCTCACTTTGGCTGACTTTGACTGAAGTTGCTTGTTTCTTTTAACAGTGTTAGATAAAGACACTGTGATGCAGCAGCTTCTTCAAATATTGACTTTGGAGGGAGATTCTATCAACACTAAGGTTCATTAAACCTGCATTGTTTCATCATTTTCTTAATATAGGATATTCATGTTTTCAGTATTGCTCTCTACGATGTGAAAGACTTCAAATTCAAATGAACTTCTTTTTCAGATTCAGTCGGACTCCTTCCTGTGCTCCAGCTTGTGTCAGCTTTCTTATGGATCTTTCGCCAATCTTTTAGATGCTTTTAACGGCTCTCAGGTGTCCGAACCACAGGCTCTACCACCGGCAGCTAGTCCGACACTGCAACGCATGGCTGTAACTATGGAGGTGTCACGGCGTATACTGACAGCCACAGGAGCCCAGCACATGCAAGGCTATGCTGAGTGCTACATGGAAACCTTTGCGCCCTGGGTGAAAAGCCACGGAGGATGGGTGAGTAATGTCACAAAAATGAATAAATGAAATCCTCAAACCATTTTATTTAGCTGCAAGCCAGTGGATATAGGTATTAGTGTGGGTGTTGACTAACCCAGGCCCACAGCTTTAAGATTTGAATGCAAAGTATTTGAATTCAACATTAAATAAATATACAGTTGAGTGTTAATTTTGCGCTGTTTCATGACATTGGACTTGCCAATACAGCGCAATTGTCCATGAGCAAAATGTGTTTTCACATTGGGTCTTACAATTCAAGATTGTAACATATCTACTTAATTAATTGTTTTTAAAAGTGCCCCCTTTGCTGAATGTGTTCTACACATCTGCCTTTTTTGTCTACTATAAAAAAGGTGTTAATCTGATAATATTTCATTTACCACATAGAGTGAAGGAATATCTGTAAATGTTAGTGGTTTTAGCAGAGGCCGAGACCTCCTGGGGCCAGTATATATAGATACCCAACATGCCAAAAGCAGCTGCCTGATGGTGCACTCAGAGGCAGATGATGCACATGTATTGTACTCTATGTGGATTTCCCCTCTTCTGTTAATACTTAAATAATACTTTTCTTTACGTCATCCTCAGGAAAATCTTCAGGCACATATGGAGGATTTTGCAGAGTGTGACTGACTTCCCAGTGCTCCCTGATGACTATGTATTTCAGATGGGTGGACCGTAGTTTGTTCATGTTACTTTCCTGCAGTGACTGCAGACAGAACATCTCAGAAGCCTCTTTGATTTACAGTGAACAAGAGATGTTTACATACTGGAAGGAACAATTGTTGATAGTTTTTAAACACTCGTGAGTTTTGAACAACAATGAACAATCAAACTGTTTTAAGGTTTGGTAGTTTACATTTGGTGCCATTTAGTTGAAATTTAACTGTATCTGTTTGCACCTTGTTGGAGAAGAGTCTCAGTCATCCAGGGGAGGCTGGCAGGGGAGCATCTGGACTTCTGTCTTCTAGAGTAGAAGGATTTCACTACCTATCTGTGTCACTTCATCATTCTGAGGAAAGTTGCCTAGATACCACAAATGTATCCTGGCGAGGTTTCATTTCACACCTGTAAAGAACAGTGTTGTTAGGTGGACAAAGGAATGGGAGTAGTGAGTTAGGGTAACACACTAGTTTATGCAGTCCAGTGTAGCAAAGAGTTCCCAGAGCTGTACATGGGAGAAACTAAACAGCCATTCCAGGTCAGCGATATCTTGCATGTGCAGAAATATCCCCTCCCTCAACAGAGGTGGAGCCTCAGACACCAACATGTCACACATTTATCTTTCATCTGTCTCCAGAAAGGTCAAGGCCACTTCAAAAGTCCCCCAGAAACACACTTAACCCCTGTGGGGCCTTCAAGGGGTCAAACGACCCCACTGATAACTAGGGGGCACCAAAGCTAAAAAACACACACAGGGTTGGATCAAACAGCCTTCGTGGGTGTTACATCTAAGCAATGAACACGTGTGGGTCTATGATGAACAAGTTCATCCAACCGTTCATCTAGATTCTAGATGAAGCGTGTTGTGATTTATCGTCTGTTTGATCCAACCTTTGTGTGGTTTTTGAGCTTAGAGCTCCCTGTTATCATTTTGACACCTCGAAGGCTGCACAAGGGTTAACAACCCTGTAATGGTGGAAGAAGGTAAGCGTTTCATACCCACTACTCCTGTTCATTTGTCCATCTGTGTACAGCTGTAGCTGTTGCTTTTATAGGAAAGAATTAGTTAGACAGTAGTTTGTCACAGGATGTTGTTACCAAAGCCTTATTTAAAACAAAGATGTGAGCATTCCCCTTCCACAAGGAGTAAATCCTAATATTTTTTGCTGTCAACTACTAAATTATATTTTTTGCACTTTCATTTTATATTGATTTATGGCACATAAGAATGTGTATGGATGACTTAAGATACAAGGGAAAGAAGTGAACTTATGAATGAAGTTTAACTCATTAGGTAAACTGACCCTTTAGTAAAAATGTGTTTTATACTGGTAGTGTTGTACTGATGCCTGAATGAATGAATCATGTACTTCTCCATTTGAAATCTCTGTAAATTAAGGAATTAAGTGTTTACTGTAAATGCAATTTTATAAATGATTTAGAAGCTATTTATTATAAAAACATTTTGAAAAAACTGTTCACAGAAGGTCTTTATTGTTTATCTTAAAGGTGTGCACTACATAGAGACTCTACGTACACACAGCCTGTGTGTCACTGTGTAGGAAGTGTGCATTTGATTTGCATGTCTTTAAATATGTGTTTTGTGTGTGTTATGTGTGCTGTGATCAGACACCTGTCATCAGAAGCAATCAATCAGATTCCTAACTCTCCACCATGGCCAAGACCAAAGAGCTCTCCAAGGATGTCAGGGACACGACTATAGACCTAAACACGGCTGGAATGGGCAACAAGACCACTGCCAAGCAGCTTGATGAGAAGGTGAAAACAGTTGGTGCCTCAGTCTGGGGCTTCAAGCAAGATTTCAGCTCATGGAGTTTCAATAATCATGAGAACAGTGAGGAATCAGCCCAGAACCACACGGGAGGGCCGTGTCAACGATCTCAAGGCAGCTAAGAAAACAATTTGTAACACTATACCATGAAGGACTGAAATCCTGCAGTCCCTCTGCTCAAGAAAGCACACGTACAGGCCGTCTGAAGGACGTCTGAATGACTCACAGGAGAACTGGGTGAAAGTCTCAGCTGAGACCAAAATCAAGCTCTTCAGCATCAACTCAACTCACCGTTTTTGGAAGAGGAGGAATGCTGCCAAGACCCTAAGAACACTATCCCCACCGTCAAACATGGATGCTTTGGGGGTGTTTTTCTGCTAAGGAGACAGGACAACTGCACCGCATCAAAGGGACGGTGGGCGGAGCCATGTACTGTCGAATCTTGGATGAGAACCTCCTTCCTTCAGCCAGGGCATTGAAAATGGAACGTGGATGGGTATTCCAGCATGACGGTGACCCAAAACACATGGCCAAAAGAAGAAGCATATTAAGGTCATGTAGTGGCCCAGCCAGTCTCCAGGACCTGCAAAGCGGAGTGGGATGAAATCCATCCTGACATGTGTGCAAACCTGGAGGCCAACTACAAGGTCTGACCTCTCTGATGGCCAACAATGGTTTTGCCTCCAGCTACTAGGTCTGGTTTCGTGACGGGGTCAAATACTTATTTCACTCAACTGAACAAAACTTATTAAAAAAATTATAGATCATTTCTTTGCCAGTGGGCAAATGTACACAATCACCAGGGGATCAAATACTTTTTCCCTCACTGAGTATCATGAGAAAAATACACAAGGCTGGACATGATAAATTAAAGGGAGTTAAGTGCTGTGTACAGGTCTTTCTTTTTTATTCTGTTTATTTCTGCTTGTTTTTATTTTTTATTATTTTTTGTTTGGTGTTTCACAGTGGACCTACTTGTTTAGAGCATTTCCCCATTAAAATGCATTAACTGAACCAGCAGGTTATATGACTAGGTTCCTCTTTGCCCTCTTCATCACATATTAGATGGATAATAACATATAGCAAATAGTAATTAAAGTAACATTTTTAAAACTGTGTGACAAAGCAATAAGGATGTAGCTAAATAAGTGTTTGCAACAAAACTGTACATTAATGACAAACAGACAAAAAGTGTACTGGACTTGACTTAACTCCTCACACTGACCATCAGTGTGGATCATTTTGTGTTTCCTCCACCTTTGCAGTCTGTTACCACCTTAAAGTCTGTTGCACCCAGTGATGGTTTCATTGTTGGTAATTGTAATGTTAACAGAAATTTGGAACCAAATGCCTCAGGCATCCATGTGAGACTGATCCCAATCCAAGTATTTGGGTCAGGTTTAGGAGGGATACTGAGGCGTGATCAGTCTTCCCATCAGATGTCAGAGAACAGATGATCCGCGATCAGTCCATGTGCTTCTCAGCGCACTGAATTTGACAGTACATCAGCATAGAGAACACCAGGGCCAAGATCTGAGAAAAAGAGGAGGTGTACGGATTAGATCAAAGCGTGGACCAGGCAAGGTTGCCCACAGAAAGACAACGGGTACAATCCATCCAACAGGCAAGAGAAGCATCATCTAATTTCTGGTATCACCTGATGGGTGCAGCCCAAAACGCAGCGATAGCGTTTCACTGAGTTATCGATTAGAAATACAGTCATGCATCACGCAGCAGTTTATTATGTAGACATATGAAGAGGTGAAATACATTATATACAGTGTTAATTAAAGAAAGAGAAGAGGAGTGGCAGACACTATGGATGGTTAAATATAAGTAGTCATAATTACTAAGCTATAGACAAGGTCAAGCCAGGATGAATCAAACATCAGTCAAACATAAAATGTATCCTAAGTCTAGTTTTGTGCAGCACATCTGGGTTAATGCGACCAGTTCATTCTGTGGTAACATTTAAGACATGCCTGAAGATGGGGCTGTTGTTACATGAAGCCTGGCAGCCTTTGAGTCTGATCATTTGCCAATGAACAAGATGCAAATAACATCCATCCATTATTCTCAACATAAACATGTGATGTAAACACATTTAAACTTTCAGGTCATCGCTACTTTACCTGCACGACACCAATACAGACTCCAAACACCAGGACCGAGGGGATGTTATCCAGCAGCCACTGTCTGGCCTTCTGATAACATGGCTGCACAAGAAAAACCAGAAGGGGAGAGGAGTTCATCATAGCCATCACAGCTGAATAAAACAGAGGAATTCTAGCTCCCGAAGCTCCTCTAAAGAATCAGTCAGCACATTGTCCAGTTTTGACTGATTTATACCATCTCCCCACAAGAAAATCACACACAGACAGTGTGAGTGGAGTAAGAACCTGATGGATTCAGGTTCTTGTAATTTGTTCCTTTTTCTGACTCTGAATTTCTGGAATTCAATTCAGAACTTTCCTATTATCCACAATTTAAGTATAGGCAAAAGTAATGTTGCTTCCCACAGCTGCCCTGTGAGAGTGACAGTTTCAACAATAATGCATATGTAAATAAACCTTTCAGTTTTTTGTGAAGCCATAACAGATGAATTAGCCCCGTTCCAGTACATTTGGATGTAATCAGACCTGTGAAGCAAACCCACCTCATTCCATCCGTCAAGGCACTGGCCTATGTCAAGAGAGCAGCAGGACGAGGGCAGAGTTCCATTAAGCACATCATACCAGTCTGTTATATTAGTCACCCCACAACATTTGAACTGTGTTGGTGAAAGCACAATACAAAAGAGCACAATGTACATAATTCACGTAAAAACTGCCAAACACATCCCTGACTGGTAACAGCGATATGCTATAAAGGTAAACGCCATCAATGGGCAGTATGAGTCTGTGAACCTTCACACTGAGTAACTATACGTGATTGTTGGTTTATATAACAGAAGCAGCAAGGAATGCTCACTATTTTCTGGACTTTGTCCCAGGATTTTCTCACTCCAGTTTTTGAATTATAATCCATCATTCCTTTCTTTATTGTGTCTTGTGCTGTGGAATCCAACTGGAAAGAAGAGAAAGAAAGTGCAGTTATTCGTTTTGCAGCGTATACAGCATATCTACTGTCCTGACACTGTGAAGGCTCGCGTGTGACTGGAGCCTCTCTCACAGTAAACCAGTAAACAAGTAGTTGTCCAGTCATCGTGGAGGCAGAATGAAGAACTGAACTGGTTCATAGGTATAATCTACATATTCAGGGCAATTCAACAGTAAAAACATCAACAGTGAGGCTGTCACTTCTGATGTTTCTGTTTAGCTTAGCCACATGTAATGAGCAACACTTAACAATTAAAGTTTCCCCTGCCTTCTCTCTATTCTAATATATCTCTAGTTTCAAAAGTGACTAGATAAACTGCTTCTGATGACATCATCTTGCCAAGTTCTGAATTTCAAATGATTCCATCTGGAGGATTTCTAGAAAAAACACACAAACTAGAGAACCACTGGCCTCACAGAGGGAGTGAGCTCACCTTGTCTTGGTACATGTGGATAACCAACACCAGCGTCACCTCTGTCAGAACCAGGAGTAAAAGAATGACGAAGAACTGCAGAAGAATGAACAGTTTGTATAGGACGAAGCTACACATTGAAGATGTTACAGTGAAAGACTGAAGCTGTTTATGCTTGTGTGTCGTTATCCATCTCTCTCCCCTCATTTCCTGCTCTGCTATCACATTATGATACTGGCAAATCTCACCATGAACAACAGGCAGCGCTGCTCCTTAAGGGCTCCAAGACAGCCCAGGAAGCCCGTCACCATGGTGATGCCACCCGCGACGAGCAGCAGATTGGCAGCTGAGAGCGATGGAAAAGACAGGGGGAGAGAGGAAAACTCTGTCTGCTTGAAGGACAGCCAGACGCCAACGCCAAACAAGCCGCATCCTCCTAGCTTCACAGGCAACGTCACGTCAAATCAGAAGATATGCAGCGTTAGAAGCAGAGTTGTTCTCAGATGTAAGGAGGGAAACACATATGCTAAATGTCCACACAGGAACATGATTGTACATACTAACCCAGAAGATGAGGTTAAAGACAAACATCAAATATTTGACACAGCACAAACACCTCCGAGTCCCTGACATCCTGCAAAAGAAGGGAGACATATGTTGTGTAACAAGGGGGTTTTGTTGTTGTGAGTGAGCAGAATGTAACTTTTGTTATATTGCAGGTCCTCTGTTTTTGACAGGAGTCTTTAGATGTTCTCTGCAGTGATCCTCCTTCTTATTCTTATTATTCCATCCATGTTGTTTAACGCATGACAGTCCCAATGTAACTTCAGTAGCTTCAGTAGCTTCGGTTCACTAACAGTTCCACCACTGTGCCTAAAATAGTCGCAACCAGTGACTACAGTGGGTTTAGCCACTGATCTCTGTCTCATCTGATCATAAAGCTGCAAAGTTCAGTTTGACAGTGTTCACTTTGTAACTTTGTGTTGGACTAAATCTTTTCAGTCGGTGGGGATGTAAACTTGCTTTAGCTTAGCCAGCTTGTAGCCGACCTGCGCCATCTATTTAAAAGCACATTCTGCACGAGCATGAGTATGTTTGTGATTATGCAAGTTTGATTAGTCTCTGACTGAGAAGTCTTCACAGTGATTACTGACCCACACAGGAAGTCAAACTGCTGACAGGAAGGAAGGTCCCTCCCCTCCACAGCAAACCTTATTACACTGCTAAAGGCATTTCCCATGACTGACTCACACACACACACACACACACACACACACACACAAATACAGAGCTGCAGGGGTTGAAAGAATTTCAATTTTTTCGTGATTAATTCATTGAGGGCCATTTTGACATTCATGATGCAAACTGGTGCTATTTCCAAAATATCTTCGCTGATAATCTTCACACAAAAGTGTATTTTCTTCCTTGGGGCAGTTGATAGAGTCTATAATGTCTAGTCTACACCAGAGGTGCACTAGTTGTACAGGTCGCCTGAAGAGAGGCGAGTTCGAGTCTGAGGCAGTGTGGAGGTGTATTAGTAAGTCATGCTGTATAATGTCATAGGAAGACGGGCCTGGGTTTAGACTGGGTGTCAGGTGTTGCTAATGTGTGTGTGATTTGATTATGTGTGGAAGAGAGAAACGAGTTGTGTATTTATTTGTGTCTACACATAATAAGCCACAATGTTAAACACAGTTTAATCTTTTCATCAAGTGGATCTATAGAAAGAAAATACATAATGTGCGAAAAGCAAAGCAGCGGCTGTGGATAGAGAGCTATGGAAATAAATACTTGCCAAAGCTCCTTCACATTGTGATTGCTTGGACCCAGCCCATTGGTTTCCACGGCTTCGTGACTGCAGAGTAATGTTGAGATTAACTGAAAGTCCAACTGATTTTACCTGAAAGCCCTGGTTGCTCCTCTCCCTGACTCCTGGAGCGTTGACGTTTCTGCGGCTTTGTGTTCTTCTCTTATCTCTGTATCTTCTTATCCTGGTGGTTGCTGTGTCGCAGTTCAACTTGTCTTCATCCCCAGTTCTACGCTTTACACTGCTGAGACGTTTTGCCCCCTTTGTTAACTGCAGTTCTCTCGCTCTCCCTCCTCAATTATTTCCAGATGTGTGTGTGTGTGTGTGTGTTGTTTCCCATCCCTCTCTAAGTTCCTACCCCTCCCATTTTTCCTGTCACTAGTCTAACGTCCAGCCCACAGACTCCAGGCCTCAGTCTGTCGCATTTATCTGTTTTTCTCTTTGTTCCAGACAAATGTCTCTGTCTGAACAGCATTCTCTTATTTAACTTTTCCTTTTCCCAGACCTTTTTCGCCCACACGATGGATTTGTGTCCTGTTAGCTTGACGTGCTTTTGAGTTGTTTCCTCTGTTTTAGGTTTAGTTTTACTTGTTTCCTGGATGGTTCCCTGTCACTGTGGCTTTGCCCGTTTTAAACCCTCCGGCTTCCTGCTAAGCACAAACAATCATTTATGGCTTTGTTAATGTGCTTAACCTGCTAAATCCTCTGTAAGCGTCGTCAGAAAGGAAGGTTTCAGCCTAGTTTTAAAGCAGAGAGGGCGTCTGCTGCTAGAACCTGAACTGGAAGCTGGTTCCACATAGAGGAGCTTGGAGCTAAAGGCTCTGCCTCCCGTTCTACAGGTAGAAACTCTAGGAACCACCAGTAGACCAGCTCTGAGAAGCAAGGTTCTGTTGGAGCAGAAGGAGCCATGAGGTCTAAGACAAGATGGAGCTTTATTATGAAGAGCTGTGGAAGTTTTATTATTCAGGTTTAAAGCAGAGCATGCTGGGATTTGTAGTAAATAAACAAAAATATTGCTGCGGCCTGATGTGAAATAGCCAGGCTTTTTCATGAGCGGCATTAAATCCCTGCAGCAGAAGGATTTTTTCAATTGGTTTGTCTTTCAAACTTGGACAACATCACATTAAATGGTGACTACACGGATTTTCACCAGGGAATGTCAGGAAGCTGCAGTCTAAGAGAACCTGGTTCGTCACAGTTCCTTCAGGTGCGATCATCAGTTTAATACAGGAACACGATACAGGTACACCAGTACCACAAAAGCTAAGCTTTCAGTAAGTTGTGTAAACTACGCTGGAGGTTCCTGTCGTTACACGTGTGCCATCAGTGACACAACAGACATTTAGTTTGACTTTATCTGCTCCTGGCTTGTTTTTTGATAGAAGCATTTGGTTTTGTACTGTCACTGTCAACCACATGTCAAAAGAGCAGCTGAACAAGAATAAATGAATAGTAATTCATTTACTGCATGCGAGGCGTTGAATGTTGAACATGTATGTTGCTGTGTGATAAACAGCAATAATGGATTGTGATGCACCATGTAAAGGACCAGTGTTCCAACGGAGTCTCCAACGCATCCTGTGGACACACTTGGCCCATGCTGACGGACGGCAGGACATCCAGACACACCAGTGGGCGTGCTGGCCGTTAAAGGACCAAGAAAGAGGTGATAGCCTTTTAAATGTAAACGTACAAATATGGAATTGTCTTTGACTCCATGTAAGTATATATCACTGTATTATAGTAGAGAATGAAGATGGAACATGCGACATAAAGAACTTATGTAAAAAGTATTAAAAGTATAAAGAAGTTCATGAAGGTGCGTAAACTATGACCAGATAAGAAAGAATAAACTCATTCATTCATCATCTTAGCTGCTTATTCCTCACAAGGGTGAGTGAACCAAAAGTAGCAGTAGCAGTAAATATCCATGGATGTTTGTCCTAAAGTTCTTCTTAGTTTTATAGTCACTTCTAAAGTCATATTTGTAGTTGTGGGCCTGCAGGTATCTGTTTGTCAGTCTGTACCACCTCGATCCTACTCTGACCATGAAAATGCAGAAAACATCATCACAGTCAGAATCTTACGGTTACAATCGGGTCTTTGTTTTTGTGTGGCTTTGTCCATTTTCTGCTTTGACTCTCACACACTTTGCCCCTTTGGACATTTGTTTCCCTCTCCAGACTGTCGTGTCAGTTTGTATTTTTTTCTACCCTGGCAGCAGAGATTTATAATCTTCCTGCCACTGCAGTAATTTAGTCTTTCTTACTAAGCTAAAACATTAACTTAATAAACAAAGTATGTGGGTGCATGTGTGAAAACCTACAGCAATTGTACTATTCCCCATGTTCATACAAACCTTTCAGAGTTCAGACTTCAAGCTGTTCCTCCCATATATGAAAGGCCTGTGGTAAAGCAAATTACTTTAAACACATACATGCTGATGAGTTGCATGGATGCTGCTGCTTTCATTGTTTTTCTCAGCCACTGGAAAACAAAACTGAGGAAAGACTTGGATTAGATTTTTGCAGAAACCTTTCTTTGAAACAAACAACTGATGTGGAACAAATCAGGAGCAGACAAGGACTAGACATGTCTGGCTCTTGTAGGGTGTCTGTTCATGTAAGTATGCAGGCTATTCACGTTATACCTCCAGTAAAGACATGAAAGATATGACTGACCGGAATATTGAGTTTGTTTGTATTTGTGGAATAAAAGTGGATTTACAGTAAGTGTTCACTGCCATAGTTTATGCATTCTCATACTTTACTGATATGACTTTAGCACAAGCTCATTTATTCATCATCGCATTTGTCATTTGAACAGTTTTATTTCATTATGTCAAATACAGGAATTTCATGTACAGAAGCGCAACTGGGAACTAGAGAATGAAGTAGCTGTACAATATTTACACATCAAAACAACAGAATTGCTCTGCAAGAATATCCTCAGAGAGGTTAAATAATAGGAAATATCAATCAACAAATAACAGATAAAATGACTCACATTAAACACTGACATTTAGGCTTTTGGATCATTCCATCTCGCTTGCTTTAGGAAAGCCGTGCTTCACGTTTTCGTCCCTTATCTTTACAAGCGTTATATCTTCTGTCTTGGTGTCTTTTAAAGAGCAAACAGAACACAGCATCGTTTTAAATACATTTCCTCTCAGTCTGGACGGAAACAGGCAGGAACAAAAGCTATCACATAGTCCTCTTGAAACTCGCCTGTCTCGCTCAACCACAGTTTCACCTCTCTGAGAAGCAAAAAATTTACAGATGGGCCATTTTATGTATACCTCTTTAAAACATTTTTTCAAAAATAATAAACAGCAAACAATCCCATCTTAGGATGGTCATTTTTAAAAATGTCCTTGTATAAATTATACAAACCATATTTATTAGTACATACTTATAGACAGTGTGTGTGTGTGTGTGTGTGTGTGTGTGTGTGTGTGTGTGCTAATGTTCAGTTAGGTCTTAACTGAAGTGCTGATGACATTTACTTATGGTCTCTTCACATTCACATACTTCACTTCCTCCATCTTTCTATATGTTTCTTGAAATCAAGAGATACTTCAACATGGATTTAGTAATAAAACAAATACTTTTAAACCCAAACCTCCCACAAACACACAACAGTGTCCCGACCAGCCTCTCTAATCTCACTTTTTTCTTCTTCCTTTCATTCTCTTCAGTGTCTTGATGCCTCCATCTTTATAATACTGCAGGTGGATGGTACGACGTTGACCATCCTTCAGACCTTGGCACAGAGGCTTAGCAGTTCCACAAAGGAGTTAAACAGGCTCTCCAGCCAGCCCTGGTTAGCCATGCACTGCTGCACCACCTCCTCCTGACCAGGGTCCTCTGCTGCCTGCTCAATACTGTCCGTCTGGTAGGGAAACAGCAAGTCATTAACACACAGCACACGGCCAGAGACAGGGTTGTACGTTTGAGCCTTCACGTCATCGAGGGATAGGGGACCTTAAAGTCAGTGTGTGCAGGTTGTTGTCAGCTTGTGAATGTGTAACTTAACTCACAGGTTGAACTCAGTTGGAGCTCGGTGTTCTAACAGGGCTCTGCTCGTGATGTTGCATCGTTGGTGCTCTATTGTTATTCCTTGATACAGGCTACAAAAAACCAACTTGTGGTTCATTTTTCACCCCTCATACGTCGCATCCTCATCCCCACTCTACAATAGCATAGGCTGCTACAGTATAAGCTCTGTATGGCCTCATGCCTACCAGATTTCTTATCATGCAGGTATTGTAATAAAAAAATAATAGAATAAAATCATGTATTTACGATTCACATATTTTGTCAAACATCTATGGATTTATTTGTCTCCATGGTCATGATTAAATTACTTTTCATACTTATTGTGCCTCCTCAAACATTTTACATGCAACTAAACTACAATTACTCATTTATTTTGTAGAAAACCTGTATGTTGGCTGCACTTTAACTAGGTTTTGGGACTAACTTGAATGAACATATGCAAGCGACAAAGCGAGTCTCAGCACTTTGTTGCTGTTGACTGTAGGTTAGGTTCATGAAACTAAGTTTTAATTTTCAGATTCCTTTAGAACCTCTTAACATGACTTGTTCTGACTTTGAGTCAAACTGGATATTTTCAGATAAAACGTACATTTCATTCAGTTCACGCATTAATTTATCTTTCAGAGACACAAAACTATTGAGACTAACCAAGATGCAGCGCTTAAAATCAAATTCTGTTGTGTTGTTTTTGGAAAATGATCATGTTGGCGCTTCCTGGGTGTCTTCTTCAATCTAAAACATTGTTAAGAATAATGGTGATAGAGACCAGAAATTATTTTGACGTCATTATGGAGCCTCAGTCATGTTTGTTGGACCAGGCTCTACTCCAGAAGAGGAACATGATTGACCAGGTAGCAGCCACATAATTATGAACTTCAGTCGCAGAGAGGTGTTATAGGTCAGACTGGGTGGTTAATGCAGGGTGATGTGGTGGACAGTCAGTCCAATCATAAATTGAGCCAAAGAACATATTGAGCATGAACGCAGCCTTACCTCTTTCTTGCAGTGCAGGAAGGTGTGGTACTTGTAGTGGTGAAGAGAATGATACAGACTGTAGATCCGACAAGTTTCAATTGAAAGCTTCAGATCCTGAAAGGGTGGGAGAGAAAACGTTTTGTGTTTGTTCCTCCTCAACACTAGTGAAAACTGGAGCACTGAGAACACAGATGGTTTCTCAATAAGGAACAAAACATTAGGACGAGAGAGAAGAAAAGACTATTCAGACACAAATACACTATTTCTGCACAACTCACTGTGTAAACATAAAGTTTACCAGCTCAGTGCTCCACAGCCCGATTTGTACCTAGGTTTATTGTTTGCTCGTCTGTATCACAGAATATTGATGAAAACACAAGTAGAACTATTCTATATTTGGTGCTGGGTCTGGGTGTTCATACTCAAAGCTCTGGAAAGAAGCTCTGCACAGGAGATCACAGTTTTACCATGTAACCAATGGATGGAGAACGCCTCTCAGGCCATGTGACAGCTGCCCTATGGGCCTAAGGGTCTCTGCCTCTGCTTATGTGTGAGCGGGTGTGACTGTGTGAATGACTGATTATATTGTTTGTGTGTAACTAAGCACACATATTGACACTACTTCATAAAAAACACGCCCATAGCAACAGCAGGATGCAAATGTCCTTCACTATAAACAAGCAGGATGATTTAGAGGAGCTAACCTCTGTCTGTTATGTCATGACATTTTCAATCAAACTCAGATTTTTAAATGAATCATTCTTTGATTCTTTGATACTGATAAAATAAACGTCATCTTTTACATGTTGTTGTCTGAGAACATCGCAGACCACAGCTTCGTGTACAAACTGTGAAGGTACAACCTACTACAGAACAAACACAGAACTACTACTACTGCTAAAACCAAGAATGAACTGGAAGCTATAACACACCTCAGCTTAGTGGGACTGTTGAAGTATCGTGTACAGTAGGACATTCAGCTGCATGCAGTGAGTGCACCTCTGGACAGATTGATGGCTATAAAGTTTCGCCCTAATTCCACGTTCTCACATTCTAGGTGAATTGAAATGGCACTTTTATCAAGAGAGACTAACAGCAGCATCTGTCACCACCTGGTGGAGTAGCGGGCATTAAACGTGGAGCCTAGTGCAGCCCAGCGTGCTGCGTTTGCAGTTGCATGCTGTAGCTACAGACCTGTCACAGTAACGACACTAACTCCATCACAACATTAAAACCAGCAGGTGGTGTTAAAGCAGCGGTTCTGTTCTGTGGAGCTGCTCCTGAAGCTGCATATGAGGACTCCGGCTGGTTCACACATATCATATCAACTGAAACTTGAGGTTGAGTCATGGCACCTGCACTTCTTTCTTCTAGGTCGAAACGTTTCACTGCCTATATATAGAGGGGTTACTGCACAAAACCAAGATAAGGGATTAAACAAAGATTTCAACTTATCCTGGACTCAGCTGCACAAAAGCAGTCAACTAAACCCAGCCTTGTTGCCATGGAGATTTATTCTGTGTTGTGATTAAACACCCAATTAAGATGCATGAAGTACTATGGAGATTTATTCTCTAAACGTAGTCTGACCCAGAGCAGGTTACCAGTGTTTACATTATTACAAACTATAATATTACTTGTAACCTTGACTTTGATGAGCTGCCAGGTTAGGTTTCTAGCTAGACATGGTTCAAGACACATCAAATTACCAACCATCAACTCTTAATTCTTTTGAGCAACAGATTTACTGCTGATGGTTAATTCTAAGATGTTAATATTGTAGGTAACTTTTCAGTCATTATGATGATTTCTCAGGAGGACTGGTTACTGACTACTGACACATTTAGACGAATATCTTTAAAGAGTAGAGACGTAAATGTATATGACCGTCATAATGATTTCTTTCTAATTAACAGTATTTACCTTGTTTCTCCTCATTATAGATCTCAATAAAAGGCTGCTGCTCTTTGGGAGATAAGTATCCTGCACGAGTTTAGCCCACGTTTAAGCAGTAACTTTGTGACAGATACATGCAACTCAGTGAGCGTGCACTTATTCCAATGTGGAACTGAAATCAGAACAAATCAAAGCCTAAGAGGAAACAGAGGAACCGAAAGTGCGAGGTTCCAACCATGCTATTCCTGACCTGCTGCTTAGGAATACTCCTCTTGATCCGATTGAGAGTTTTACGATTGTAGCCCTCTCCACCGAGATAAACCTTGACGGCTCCAGAGTCCAGAGGGTCTGCTGTCATTTTGGGGAATATATGTAAAGCTTCCTGGAGAAAAGTAAGACAGAATGAAGTCAAACACAGGATACAGCTTAGGTTCAGTTTAAACATACGCAGCTTGACAAGACTGGTGGAAAGAACCAGATTGTGTGTTTACCTGGTGCTGAGCACTCATGTTAACTCTCCTCAGCAGCCTCTTCTTCTGTACACTGAGCAGGTTGTCAATTTTTCTCATGGGTGGGAGGTACAGCTCATCTGCAGATAAAGTGTTACTCTTGATTATGTTTAGACCAGCACTGCAAATGTTTTCCGTACCATACTACAATATCACTGTGCTCCCCTTTTCTGAGGTTGAGTTTAAATTTAATACGTAAGCTAATCGCTCACCCGATAAGAGGAAAGATAGTATTGAGAAAAATTAGTGTAATCGTCTCCATGTTTGAGTTATCATGCATTCAGATGACAGTAACACACTTTATACTGGGTTCTGCTTGTCTTTACTCAAATGTCCTTGTAAAGGCCTTTTCAGCTCTTCTTCCTCAACTCTGTGATTTAAAACTGACACTCTTTCATTGGTGAACAGGTTCAGGCTGCATTTCTGCAAGCAAAGACTGTGTTGTGTGCATATAACTTGAAATTTGCTAATATTATATATTCATCTTATATATTTATTCATAAACCATAATTATGTGTAATGCCTAAACATTAATATACTTTGCTTTGTGTTTCTGTCCACTAAAACATGTAACAGGTTGCAGTTTTAATTGCATTTTATGGGTTTTGTGCCTAATACAGTTCTTGAGTGTTGGAATGTTTTCCTTTGTCTGACTGTTTACCGTCTGTGTCCTCGAGGGCTTGGATCATGTCAGGGTCCAGTGCTGTGCTGACCAGCATCTCCACGTAGCTCCTGAACATCTCTCTCATGGCTCGGCTGTTGACTGCTCCCCTCAAAGGCCCTGAAAGACAGAGCAGCGGCTCTGAAGACCTGAAGTGGCCTGATGTTGTCAATAACTGTGTGTTAGCTGACCTTCATCATCACTGGGTGGAGAGGAGTCGGACTCAGAGGAGGACGATGGCAGCTCCTTCAGCCACTTCTTCCTCTTCTTGGGGGGAGGCTCAGCCTTGTCCTTTGACATTTTGGCTCTGGACTGACGCTCCACGTTCTTCTCTCCTCCTCTCTTCTCCTCCTTTGGTCTTGCAAATGCTAGTGAGGAATCTGTCCTCTCTTGCTCCTCTGTCTCCCTTTTCTCTTTTTCCTTATCACTCTCCTGTTCTCTGTCTTTTTGATCTCTATGCTTTTCCCGTCGCTGTTTGTCGTGTCTTTCCCTTTCTCTGCGCTCTCTGTCTCTCATCTCTTGCTCTTGTTTTTCCCTTTCTTTCTGCTCTCGCTCCTTTTTTTCATTTTCTTTCTGCTCTCTCTTTTCCTTTTCATTTTCTTTTTGTTCTCTTTCCTTCCTTTCTGTTTGCTGCTGCTCTTTTTCTTTCTTTTGTCTTTCCTGTGCCTCTCTTTCTTTCCTTTCTCTCTCCTGTTGTTCCCTTTCTTTTTTCTCTCTTTCCTGTGCTTTACTTTCTTTCCTTTCTCTCTCTTGTCTTTCTTTCTCTTTCCTTTCTCTTTCCTGTCTCTCTCTCTCTTTCTTTTCTCTATCCTGTTTCTCCTTTTCTCTCTGCTCTCTGTTTCTTCTGTCCCTCTCTCTTTGCTCAAACTCCCTTCTCTCCCTGTCTTTTTGCTCCATCTCTCTCTTTTCACTCTCTCTCTCTTTCTCCCACTCCATTTCTTTCTCCTTTTCTCTACGCTCCCATTCCTTGTCCAGGTTTTCTCTCTCCACCTTCTGTTTTTCTTTTTGCTCCCTCTCCTGTTTCTCCCTTTCATCTCTCTCCTCTTTCTCCCTCCTTTCTCTCCCCTTGTTTTCCTTTTCCACTTTCTCTCTGTGCTCTCTCTCTCTTTGCTCTTTTTGTCGTTCTCTCTGTTCCTTCAACTCTCTCTCTTTCTGTCTCTCCTTGTCTCTGTCGTCCCTCTCCACTCGTGGTGGCGTTTGACTGTGAAGGGCGGGCAGGTGTTTGGGTAGTGATTGGCGCCTGTCAGTCAGGATGTTGAAAATCAGAAAAACAGAGTGAGTGATTCTTCACGTCTGAAGACTTAAGAAGCCAAACACAATGCACATCCTTACCTCAGAGTCAGGCCGGCTCTGTGCCACGGCTTCCGGGAGCAAACTCTAACGTAATCCTTTTTGTTGACATTCTCCAAGAACTTTACATACAGACGCTGATAGCGCATTTTGGCATCTCCAAAGTAACCGAGATACTGAGGAAACAGATATTAAGATGAAGAATTACAATTTAGTAGAAGTTGATGGTACTGTACTATACTGTACATACTAATAGCAACTAGCTGCTGCAACACACAGCTGAGCTTGGTGGTTATTAATCCTGTTATTCTATGAAATATACCTTAGATGCCCCACCTCTATTAAAGGACAGAACACAGTTTCTTCCAACTAAATAGTCTTAAGCTAATATCTGCCTGCAGGAAAACTTACGTTACTGGTTGCACAGAACTGCCTTTGACCATCCTTAATTTCTGGGCTGAATTTCTGTAGCAAAGCTTTCTGTACCCTCCAGATGGGTGGAGGCTCACGGCCTGTCTGTAAGGCCATCTGGTGACACACAAAAACATTAGTAAGTTGCTGAGTTGTGTTACATGCACCCTGGGAAATGTTGGGAAACTCACCTTAAGAGTCCCAATGTCCTCAGTCCGAACCACAAACTCGTCCCGTTCACGGAAGATTCCTTCACCCCCACTCTCACTATCCTCCTCCTCACTCTCCCCAGCAATTGCAGCATCGGGCTGCTTCTTTGCCAGATGAAGGGAGGTAAGACGCTGGGATGTTGGGGCCTCCTCTGGGGTTGGAGGTGATGGTGGAGGAGAGGATGAGGAAGAGGGCGAGGAAGAGGAGGGTGTAGAGGGGGAACGCTGTCCTGCTTCAGGTTCTTGGTCCTGATCAGAAGACGATGGGGGAGGTGTTGTGGACGGAGGGGGGATCGACTGGCCAAGGGGAAGGCTGGAGAGGGGTGAAGATGGAACAGCCGGAGGGGAGGTGGAGGGGGGTGGGGAGGTGCCTGCAGCTGGAGCTGCTTGGTATGAAGGGTGCTGCTGCTGCTGCTCTGAGGGAGGATGAGTCGCATTCATCTCCACCTCCTTCTGCTTGATCGGCAGTGGAGAGGACACAGAGAGACAAGGGGGAGGGAGAGGCGAAGGTGAGGAGTAGATGGGTGGTGAGGGGGAGATGGATGGTGAAGGGGATGAAGGTGCTGGACCAAGCAAAGGTCCTGATAAATAATCTGAAAAACAGGGTGGGAGAACAAAATAAAGTTAAAATTAAGTTATTTTGACAGATTTTTACCTTTTTCAGTTCCACTACCCCTGTGCTTCAGTACATACTGACATTAACGTTGTTACCGTTTTTTAGTATTAGGAAACATCACATCCTTCATGTATCCCTAACAGATTTCACACTGCACTTTGAAATTGCAGTACAATGAACAAACGCTTTCATGAATCAACTTTTAACAAAAACATATATAGAAGATGAACTGGTTTATAGAGAAAACTGGGGATCAATAGTTGTTGTTATTGTTACTTAATTCACTTTCAGTTCTGGCTACTGACTAGTCAATGATGCTTATCTGGCTGCTGACTGTGGGCATGAGAGGGAAGACACAGTTCAGCATAGAACGCGTCAAATGCTGGTCAAACTTTCAGTTACTTAGATTCTGAGCTGCTTGCTATCCCACATAACTTTGATCCACTTATATCCATTGTAAAATGTGTTTTACAGTTTATATTTCTGCTTCCCTTTCTTTCGGTTGTTGTCTTGAGCATTGGTGCTGTTGGGATCTCATGTGTTAAGAAGAAAGAAAATACACCGTAGCCTGCATGTTAAAACTCTAAAAGCCTGATACACTTACTTTGTGTTCCCAACACATCGGTGTCATCAAACAACTACTACATCCTGTATTGATGACATATTTTTCTTTAACATAGTTGTAGGGGAGGCACAGGATCTGAACTTCTAAAAAGTCAAGTCAAATTCAAAGTGCATCCCAGATCACTTGATCAGACTTTGACTTGTACAGTTGCAAGATAAAGTAAATGAACCCTTTGGGATCACATGGATTTCTGCATGAATATAAATTAATTGTGTGCAGATCTTCATCTAAGTCACACAGTCTGCTTAAACTAATACTGCACAAACATGTGTTTTTATTTAACCTGAACATTCTCAGTGTAGGCTGGAAAAACTAGGTGAACCCTCGGCTGATGATTCTCCCAGAGCTAATTGGAGCCAGGAGTCAACCAACCTGGAGTCCAGTCAGTGTGATGAGGTTGGATGTGTTGGTTAAAGCTGTCCTGCCTATAAAAACACACCAGTTTGAGTTTACTGTTCTCTAGAAGCGTTGATGTGAACCAAGCCTCACACAAAGACCTACGACCAAGAAGCATGAAGCTGGAAAGGTTTACAACAGCATCTGGAAAAGCCTTGATGTTCACGTGTCCACAGTGAGACAGACTGACTACAAATGGAGGAAGTTCAGCTCTGTAGCTACTCTCCCTGGACCTGGTCGTCCTGGAAAGATGACTGAGACACAGCACAGAATGAGGGAAGAAGAATCCTAGAGCGTCAGCTAAGACTCACAGGAATCTCTGGCACATGATGACATTTATGTTGACAAATCTACAATAAGTAAAACATTAAACCAGAATGGAGAATATGGGAGGAACCACGGAGGAAGACACTGCTGACCAAAAAAATTGGCATTGCAATTGCAGCACGTTTGAAGTTTGCAAAAGAGCAGCTGGATGTTCCACAGCACAACATAAAACCCTCCTTCTGGACAGGCCCAGTCAGAGTCCGGACCTCAACCCCACTGGATGCTGTAGCAGGACCTCAAGAGAGAGATTAACACCAGACATCCAAGAACATTGCTGCATTGAAACAGTTTAGTAAAGAGCAATAGTCCAAAATGTCCAACTACAGTTTGGTTGAGGTTACTGCTGCCAAAGGAGGGTCGACCAGGTATTAAGTCCAAAGGTCCACAAACGTTTTCCTCCCTGCTCTGAGAATATTTACATGTTATGTTCAATAAAAACATGAAAACATGTCATGTTTGTGCAGTATTAGTTTAAGCAGACTGTGCTTTTCTATTGTTGTGACTTAGATGAAGATCACAACACATTTTATGACCAATTTATGCAGAAATCCATGTGATCCCAGAGGGTTCACACACTTTTTCTTGCTGTCCACTTGTTCCAGGAGCCCAAGAACATCTTGGTATCTTAACAGCATGTTTAAACAGGGTCTGAGCGACTTTATTTGCTGCAGCGCTTTACATCACAAAATGTGGAGCTAAGAAAATTGTCAATAATAATTTATTTTGAATGATTCAGTTTCCTAGTTGAGAACATTTGATTATGATAGAAGGTTCTGAAGACAGAAAACAACAAATGAACATATGCATACTGTACATTACCTTCAACCTTTGGAACCTCCAAATTGTGCATTTCAGACAACCTCTCTTCTTCTACTCCCCTCAGATCTTGTGGGGTTCTCTGCTGCAGGTTCTGTGGCTCCTCCATTACTTCTCTGTATTGTTCAGAATCCCCTCTATCCTGCTCTTCCTCTTCTCCTTGCACAGCCTCATTCTCCTCTGCTTTGCCTCTGTTCGACTGTGGCGAGACAAATTCTTCCTCTACCTCGTTCTGTGTGTGATGCTGGGTGTATGCGAGGGGGTTCTCTTTTTGATCCTCCAAACTGGGGATAAGGGGGGGCATGGCAGGGACGGGGGAGCTGAGTGGTTGTTCCTGTGGTGGTGTAGGAGGCGGCAAAGTATGTGGGGCCTTAATCATGGCAGAAGCCATTGCAGCTGCTAGAGAGTGTGGGGTGTCATAAAGGGCTGAGATGGCAGAGGAGATGCTCTTCTGCAGGTCCTGGTTCTTACTCACAGAGTCCTCCTCATCGGAGGAGAAAGAGGGCAGTGTTTCCAGGTTCCTTTTCAGTTCCTCATCCAGAGGCTTACAGGGACTTGGGCAGCTGCTAAGAGCCAGATCCTCGCCTTCACCCTGACTCCCCTCATTAAATGTGTCTGGGGGCTGCTGTGGTGAAGTTGGTGGTAGAGAAGAGGCAGGAGAGGATAAGGGCTGGATCCCCCCCTTCAGAGAGGAGCAGGGGTTTAGGGGTTCCTGTTCAAAGCCATCATGTTCCGCTTCAAGGTGCGATGGTTTTTTGCCCGTCTTCAAAAAGTCCAAAAATGACGCCATGAAGCCAGGTTTGAAGTCAAAAGCCTTGTCATCAGCCTGCAAAACAATAGAATGTCTACACTGATGTTTGCTTTATGCAAAAATCAATTCAACTGCTAATTTCACACAGCTGACAAAAACGTAACCACTTGCAGGCAAACTGCTGCCTATGTTCATATACAGCAGACAAAAAGCATTCATGAATAAAACCAACATTCCTCCTGTCCTTCAGCTCTGGTTTGGTCATGAAAAACACCTGGCTGTCACTGGTCTCAGGTTTTGCCTACTGTGGAGGTTTAATTACTGAAAGCAGCTACTGGTTCTAGTATCTTGGCACAGAAAATCCACTGGAGCAATACAATTCTATCAGTCATCCCAAATGTATGGTTTAACAGTTATTCCACATTATTACATTATTATATCACTAATTAATCATCAAACATCACCACAAACACCTATTATACCTCAAATAAGAACTTGCTGATGGAATAAATACAAAAAATGTATGTTTTGATATGCAAATTTAATTTATAAACAAATTTTAAACAATGAGAACTTTAAACAAACTACAAATGGAAACAATAAACAAGATCACAACAGAAATAAGACATAGTGCTATTGGTATTTATAAGGATAAGTTACAAAGAGAGAAAATTAATCTGCATTCTCAAAAACAGCATTAGTAGATTAACGTAAAAGGGCAGGAGCTTTAACTTATAGTCTATTTTAGGCAGGTCAGATAGGACAGGAGACGGACTGTAGGTAATAGAAATTAACAGACACCAGGTGGCAGCAAGGGTCCTACGCTATAAAATGTAGTAACCGTGGCAACAGCTGCCTTGGTAACAGCCACTACTTTCCTTTCTTTTTTGTCAGTCAGAAAAAACTGGCTGTCAGTCAACTGTAACCTCCTTCTCTACACATCTCAAAACATGACTGTTTTATTGCACAGGAGACAAGATCATCTGTATTTAACAAATACCTAGGAACAAATCCAACCTTTGTATGCTATTAGTCTGGACTATAGGCACATGAGGTTTAAAGAAGGTGAGAATGTACGGCTCTTTAGAAGAGGCACAGGTTTGAATGGATGAAGTATGAATAATATATGAATCCCCTGGCTTTGCTTATTTTTGTAGCAGGTCTGCTTAAACTTACTGAACTGGAGAGTTTCTGCATAGCAGCCCAGTCATCTGGGGTCAGTGGATCATCAAGGTCTTTCTTCCATGTGATCTGTGAAAACATCAGAGAACACAGCTGTAAAGAAATCCATTAAAACTCAGATCAAACAAAGTTCGGTTCAAACCACAGACTACTGTGGCCGATACTGTAGGTACATATTAGATTGTTTTTATTTCATCATTAGAAAAATAAAATTGTTCTGTGAAAAAAGAAAACAGCTGTACATTTTAAAATTTAAATTAAAGCCTGGATAAAAAAATATGTTTCTAAATTTAAAGACTTTGTGCATAAAAAGAAACAAATTTAAAAGCTCACTGAACAAATGACAAATGTCTTACCCATTACTTCCACCATGTACTTTGCGTCTGCTAACGGCCTTTCAAAATAAAAGCACAAACTTGTAAAATATTCAAACTAGGGTCAGATTTTTTGTAAAGAATTCTAGCTGCTATTCAGGTAATTTCAGCAAATCTTGGACATTACTTCTCCATGTCAGTATTCATCTTCATTCAGCATTTTCAACTTCCTCCAGTTTTGCATTAAACTATTCTGTATATTTTGCACACGTCCAGGTCTTCAAATATATGTTCAGCTACTTTTAACAATATTTGAGAGTTTTTTGCATTTTAAAAATTTTCTCAAGAAATGGTTCAGTGGTTAGTAAAAGCATGTTCGCCCTGTCTGCCGGTGTCTGTGGTCCTGAGAGAGACTGACAGTCTGTCCAGTGTGTACGCTGCCTCTCACCCAATGACAGTTGGGACAGGATTCAGCATACCCGCAGCTCTTGCAAGTATGAATTGGTTCGGATGATGATAAGTGAGGGAGTGTTTGCACTGCACACATTAGTACATGCCTTACAGCAACAATACCTGAAATACTGGGCAGCACAGAGGACATTATATCCTGCCCTTAAGGCACCTGCTCAGGGATCAATAACTGAACAGTTCTATTCTGTGCATTCCAGCATCACCTGTTCTATGTGGAAGAATATTTTTTAATCTGGGAAGCTGGTGAGCCAGAAGAGGAGGGGACTGCTACGGTATAAAAATATTATTTCTGATGAATAAGCTGTAAAGAACAAAACATTTGTCACCTTCATTATTTTAATTTGTCGTTGTTGTGATATGAAAGTCACGAAATGAGTGATAAATCAATATTGATAAAGGTTTTGCTTAAAAACACTGGATTAGGCCACTAAACAAAAAGGTAGATGTCTCTGTGTGTTAAGATGTTCAATGTTAAACCTGCAGCTGGGAGGATTGTTGTCTGTATAGATCTTTAAACAAAAACATTTAATGATTTAATACAACCACAGAATGTTGAATGTTGTGTGAATATTTAATGTTGACATGGGGTTTAAACACTGTCAGTGCTTCAGTTGCCCTCTAGAAAGATGCTTCAATAGGTCACCAGATGTCCCTGTTCCTGAGGCTGACGCCTTAAAGCTTTGAATCTTTTTTGTTCTCAGAGCTTCATGAAGCTTCAGCTGCCAACTGGGCAATCATACCACACGAAACTAATATGTTTTATTTCTGCACTGCATATTAACTAGGGCAGCAGTGGCTCAGAGGTAGAGCTGTTGACCACCAATCATAGGATCTGTAGTTTGATTCCTGGCTTCCACAATCATGTGCCGAAGTGTCCTTGGGCAAGACACTGAAGCCCAAGCCGCCCCCGGTCTGTCAGCCTAAACTGCATAGCAGCTCTGCCGCCGGTGTGTTTGTGTGCACGAATGGGTGAATGAGACGCAGTGTCAAAAGCGCTTTGAGCACCAATAGGTATAAGCACTATACAAGTGCAGACTATTTAACTCTGGGCGCTGTCTGTATTCTGATTAAGAAACAAAATCCACTGATCAAATCATCATATTTTATTATCCTATGAAACAGTAGTTCATTTTTCAAGATGTTTGTCATTTCACCTTTCCTCAGTGAAAATCAAGTCGCCCTCAAGCTGTTAAGTAGACTCTCAGCTTGGGTCACACATCACACAGTGTCACTCCACTCAAATTAGCATTTTTGCATATTAAAATTTAATTTAATTTAAATTAATAAATGATACAAAAAAATAAATGTAAAAATGCAATGCAAATACATTTTATAAAAATATTAAAATAACAAAAATTTAATTAAACTTCACATATTTAATAGTAATTTTTTTCACACCACTGATAAACCTTTGCACAAGTTCCATCATCCACTATCATGCTAGAGTGAATATTAATAGGGTGTGAGCTATAGTTTTAGCCAGGAGGGTGTAAAGCCAGGCTGGGAGACTTGTGTGTGTTCTTTACCTCTTCAGCTTTCTCCTGATGATCTATCAGCTTGTCTTGCATCAGGTTCAGTTCATTCCTTCCAATATCCGTAATGGCGCTGGGTCCAGGACTCAGGCCGAGAGACGGTGCAGACCCAACAGACCCATCAGACAGAACTGGCTCATTGCTGGATAGTGAGTCTGTCCTCAACAAAGACTCGGGTGGAGGCATGGTGGGAACTGGTAACTTGATCTGAGAGACAATCACTTGAAATTAGTAAGATATTCAGCCGCACTTTGACCATAATGCATGTAGAAATTGTAGAAATGACTGTAGCTTAACTAAGCTTATCACTGTTTACGTCCCCTATTACCTTGATTGGTCTGATTGGATCTTGTTGCGGCTGCTGGGATGATTGCTGTTGCTGCTGATGGTGATGCTGTTGGTGTTGAGGACAGGACACATGCTGCTGCTGATTCAAGTGAAGCTGTTGGTGTGGTGATTGGTGATGATCTGCCTGGTGTCTCTGATGTTGGTTTGGGTGCTGCGGAAGATGTTGTGTTGGGCTGAAGTGTTGCTGCTGCTGATGATAAGTGAGGCTTTGTGCTTTGTTCATATCTCGATGCATTTCCACAAGAGCTTCCTCCCTCCTGCCTCGCCCCCGCCCTCGTCCACGACCCCTTCTACTTTCTCCGGCCACTGATCCCATCATCCCCCTGCAGTAAGGAGGCTCTGGAAGAGGACGTATGCGTGGTCTACCTCGGGGGCGAGGAGGGCCTTCACGTTTTGGTTTAGTTGGTTTCCTGCCTCTTTTCTTTGGACCATCATGAGGGAGGAGTTGTGGAGGATGTCCAAGAGTTGAGTATCCAGAGGGGTGGCAGAAGTCCATGTCACCCATCATAGGACTGAGGCCACTTACTCCAGTCTTCCTACAACTAGAAACCAAGTCGGGGAGCAGGTCAGGAAGGCGCCGACTGTTGAGGCGAATATCAGCTGGAACATCAGCTTTGTCTTCATCATCCTCAAATTCATACTCCTGCGCATAGTTTTTCTTTATTTGTGGTTGTGGCTCACGTCGCTGTTTGAGCAAGTGAAATGAGCTGGTCTTCAGAAGTTTCTTGGGTCGAGAGGAACAAAAGATAGGTGAGGTCAGACCAGCAGTGTTTGAACTTCCACCCACTCCCATTGCTCCAATCATCTTGTTGACTGTGCCATCCCCTTGAACTGCTGAACTAAGTCCCATTGTGGAAGCTTGGGACTGAATCAGGCCAAGCTGGTCAGTATTAACAGTGGAGGGAAGATCGTGGGTTTTCATAGAGTCAATGTCTAAGTGCAGATTTCCATTTCCTGTGCCAGGAAGGTTGTGGCAGTACTGTCCATATCCTCGATCATTGTGATGACCAACTATTTCATAGCTTTCTCCAGGACCTCCTGCTTTTAGGTTTTCCAAACTCTCTTGACCATCCCTATGACCTTGGGTAAGGCTATCTTGAGCACCCTGTCCTCTCAAATCTCCAGCACAGCTCGACTTGTACTCAGCTGAACAAAACATTTCCTCCATCTCAGGAAAGAAAGAACGATCTTCATCATGTAAAAGAGATTCTGGAAAGCACATGGATGTTAGTGGTGCAAACCGCTGCTGTTGAGCTTGATTCTGTCCTACTTTCCCTGATGGGCTCACTGTGTCAAACTGATGTTGTTTAAGTTGGTCTAACTGGGAGTGTGACAACTGGGGTTCAGGCTCTCTGGACAGGGACTGTTGCTGTGTAGCCCCCACATTTGCAGTCATCTGGTGGGAGTGTGGGTGAGCTAACTGAGAGTGTGACAGTTGGTGGACATGTGCTTGCTGTTGGTGGTGGGCATGGGTCTGAGGCCGGTTGAGGTGGTGTAAGTGGGAGGGGGTAGACAAGCCCAAATCCGGTTCAGAGAGGAAGTCATGGAGATCTGAGGTTGTTTGTTGGGGCAGGTGGTGAGGTGTAAGACTTTGCTGTTGTCTGTGTATGTCTCCACCTCCTCCCTCCCCTCCTGTAACAGCCACCCCAAGCCCAGCTCTTTCCAGAGCTCCTGTGCTGTCTCTGTTTGTCCGGGAATGAGACTGATCTAGCATTTCTAATGGAGAAACTGGATTATGGCTGGCTCTGGTTTGATCTCTTGGTTGGGCTGCAAGGCTGTAGTGTGTGTCTATACCCTGGGTCTGGAGCTGGAGTTGCAATTGAGAGGACTGGTTCTGTGAGTGAGATTCTACAGCCCCCGGTGCAACTCCTCCATTTGACCCAATCATGGCCTGCTGGCTCAAAGTATGCGGCTGTTGCTGTGGAGGGGCTTGTTGTGGATCAATTTTTGTGCGGGTGGTATGGGAAAGGACAGATTCTAGCATATGAGGCTGGTGGGGAGGTTCTGGGGGTGAATCCATCAGAGAAAGAGGGTTTTGTCGAGCTTGCTGCACGTCTGGTGTGTCACATAAGTATGCATTGTCATTTGCATCTGAAGGCTTCTTTAGCTCCATGTGAGAATGGCTGAGAGAGTGGGAATGGGAAAGGCTATGTTGAGAATGTTGAGAAATTTGGGAGTGCTGAGAATTTGAAGACACACTTGAGGTGTGATGGGAATGTTGAGAGTGTGGATTTTGTGTGTAGGTGTCACCTCTTCCGTAATGGACAACAGAGCCCAGAGAGTCATGCTGTTGTTGATGTGAATGGGAAAGAGAGTCTTTCACTGCTCCTATCCTTCCAGCAGTTGACTTTGATATGGTCAATTCTGACTTGGGTTGCTGATGTTTCTTCTGTGATATTTCCAGCTGAGTGTTCAAGCCACTTCCTACCTCACCAGTTGCCATTCCAGGACCTGAACTACTGGACGTGTTATTTGTACGAATGACACTCTGAAGGTGATAGCGCTCTTCTGACATCTTGTTAATGTCATAGGACACCACTTTGCTTTCTCCATCCCTAGCCTGTGGGAGTACTTGGGGTAATTGCTGAGTAGGTGGATGATGTTGGGAAGAATGAGGAGTTGAGCTCTGGGCATGAAGTAACTGGTGAATGAGGAAATCCTCATCGTCCTCATCCTCATCTTGTGATCGCTCAACTCCCAGCATGTTGGTCTCCGTTTTTGGCTTAGGGGGTGTTGAGTGGTAAGGTTGGCTCTGCGCTTGTCGTGTGTCATGGAAACCTTGTGGCGAGGTCATGAAAGATGGAGAGAGAATGGAGGACAAATATTTGCTGGCCCCTGAGCTTCCAGGGGACTGTGCAGGGCGAGCAGCAGCAGGTGAATGCAATCCAGGGCGACTTATGGAGGGTGAAGGACTAGACTCAGGCAGGTGGTAGGAGCTGCTACTTCCATTGCCTACACTAACAGCACCACTCCCTGACCCTGCGGATCCAACTCCACTTCCAAGTGCAGCAGCTCCTGGCATGGATCCACATCCTGTTGATCCTCCAGCACTACCATACTCCAAGGAAGGACTTTCTGCTCTTCTGAGAGAAGATGATCCAAAATTTGAATCACCAAATACTATCTCTGCAGAGAATGAACGCCCTCCTGCGCCTATACCAGTGAAGGCCTTTCCTCCAGTGCCCCCTGCTCCAGAGCTAAGGTCCTGGGCATGAGGTGAGCAGAAGCCCCCATAACATTGGGCCATATGTGTAGATGAGGACTGGTTAGGAGAGTAGGACTGGACATGTTGGGAAGGTGTCTGTTCTGGTAAGCGTGTGCTAGAACTGCTCATAGATGAAGAGCCATAGGTGGAGAGGCATTGTTTAGGTGCAGGCTGAACATGGGTAGATGATACCACTGGTGCTGACTGAGGTGGGGGTTGTTGACGAGAGGGAGCAGACAAGGATCCAGCACTTGTCTTGGAGCTAGAAGAGGACATTGAGGAAGTGGAGGAGGCTGATGGTGGAGTGTGAGGGGTACGAGAAGTAGTTGAAGCTGAACCTGAAGAGGAGTAGCCACTACTGGAGCTTGAATTCTTGGCTCCCTTAGAGCCAGATGAACCGGAGACTGAAGAGCTGGAGGATGATGAGGTATAGGGAGTTTGGATGATCGGTCGATATGTTTGGGATTCAATCCGTTGTGAGGGTTTAGGGTCGGAGGATGGGCTCTGTTCCCCCAGGGGACTGCACGTCACTCCAGCATGCCGGTGGTGACTAGCTATCTGCTGGTAACCTGATGACCCACCACAGCTGACGTACTGCTGTAAGGGGAGTGTTGTGGACTGAGCTAGGGATGAGCGTTGGTAATGCTTGATCACACTATCCTGGCGAGAAACAGTCCTCTCCAGTGGTGGCGGGGGCTGAGGAGGGGCTGTGGGTTGTATGGCTGTTGCTGAAGAGAACATGGATGCATTATAGAGCTGGGAGGACTGGTTATGGAGCTGGGATGACAAAAGATTAAATTGAGGAGGAGGCAGATGGCAACTGGAGGAGGTGGAAGGGCCTTGGGTTTGAGGGGGTGCTGGGGGCTCCTGGGAGCTCCGATAGGTGGCACCCTGGGAAGACAGCAAGCGATCAAACCCCAAGCTGGATTGAGAGGGAGATTTGATGTGCAGTAGGTGATCAGGGGGGGATAGCAAACCATTGGATGTTGAACTAAAAGTAGGTGTGTCCTGTAGGGATAGTGAGGGAGTGAAAGATCGTCCAGAAAAAGAGGCAGGATGCTGGTATGCAGAAAGGGCTGAGGAGGAAGGGAAGGAACTGGAACCCGGAAGTGGGCCTGAAATAAAGAGGTCCGGTGGGGCTGGTGTATGCATTGCTAGGGGACACAACATTACACGAGCAGTATTGGTCAATGCAAGTAAAGCAAAAAATGTCACTTGACACTTCATATGTTTCACAAAATTCTATTTTGCCACAACAGTTTGTCAAAATAATTTTAGTTTTATTCAGAATAGTACTTCAACAGTAAGAAGAAACAACAAATCAACTTTTTTTTTTTAAGTTTATTGGCTCACCAGTTTGCCAGGACGGTGTGCGAAACTGAGAGAGGAGGGAAGAAGCAGAGGGCGAAGGCTGTGAACCCCGCGATTCCAGCGCTGAAATCAGATTCATGACAGAGGGATCAGGACCAGAGGGGCTGGCATGGTGGAGGCTAGCATCAAACAGCCCCGACAGGCCTGGCGACAAACAACATATTATAATCATATCATTAGAATAAAAACATTCAGGAAAATTTTGGCATGTTATATTATTATTATTATATTACATATATATGTTTTGGTATCTTTTATAAAATAGTCTTCTGCAAAATATAAACAATGATTTAATTACCAAACCTCATAAACATTAATGATATTAATATAAGTAAAAAGCGAGTGGTTTAAGCTGGGAATAGAAATGCAGGTGCACCAGGTGCACATCTACAGGGTAATCCATCTGGAACACAAGTCTGGTGTCTGGGTACCAGTTTTATTTGAATCGAATGTTTAGGGTCGGAGGATGACATTATGTACCTAAACACCTAATGTTTGTCCATCATCACATAAAAAGTTAAAATGCCAAAATCATAAAAACTGTATTCAGTACTGTGGATGTGAATGAATCTGGTGTTAATGCACTGTAAACAACTCTTTAAGAGCTGAATCAGTCAAGATCACTGACCAAATGTTATACTAAATGGTAATATGTATTTCTACAGATACCACTCAGAGAACCCTTACCAAGTGAGCGACCTGGAGCTCCCCAGGCCCCACCTTGTCTGGTGCTTCCTGGGTGATGGTTGGTTGCATATCCCTGCAGGGGGTGAGGGGTACCATAGGCTTGTCGGTGGATCAGGTCTGAGTCTGGATGAGCTGACCTGGAGCTCCCATAAACAAGGCTGAGGAGAACATGGTCAACATTTTGCTGTGTTACTATACACATCACACTATGGTGCAACAGCTGAGTAGTCTATTTGGCTGTTTATAGCATCCGCACTCCTCTGTCTCTGCCCATCCACAAGGTCCACTGGTCACTTTATTAGGTACACCTGTACAGTCAATAGTCGGCTATTAATTAAAAAAAAAAAAACTAACAAAATGTTATATCTGAAAATGATTGTAACCCCCAGTAGATTTGCTGGTTATCATAATCAAATCTTTTTGCATCAGGACATGCCAAGCCAAGGTTCTTCAGTGTCCAAGCAACCAGTGATGGGAATGTGTGGGTGCAACCATGGAATTATTGTCCCTGACAGTGGAGGACAGTCTAAAGATTGATAGAGCTTAAGACTTGATTATTAAATCATTTTGATTATACAGAAAGCAAATACAACAATCATCTCGCTTTTTTTGAAACAACACTGCATTATATATTGACAACACACTCTGTGCTACATGTTAACATATGTTCATATCTGACAAAACCGCCTATCGATTTAGATTTCTGGCCCAGGCAAACGCTAAGAACTGAAGTTCTAATAAAGTTTAACTCAGGTGTCGTAGGTCTACAGATTGACAGGTGAGACACTATTTACTTGTAATTTAGCCTTTTTTCTATCAACTATGCCACACCAGTGTCTCTGAGTGTGGAAATGACTAGAAACTATGCGAACACATACTCTTGCTACTAATAATTCTTATGCTATGCTAAATGACTGTTAACCCAACTTCATCAATAACTTTTTCAGAAACTTTTCACACAGTTCTTTTGCATGCAGCTCAGCATCCAACATGCAGTTGTGCAACCACAATTCGTCAAACTGAATATAGGTATAAATTGAGTAGTTTTACCATGTCTTTGTGTTTATGTCAGGACAATATTACATAATACAATAACACACTCTTTTTATGATTGTTATATGTTACATACAGCTTTATGTTATTGAACAGAAATGAGCCACAGGCAGTTGTGAGTCTAATGCAATCACAAGGGTTGTATGAATGAAGTGCATGCAGCAAACGGTTGTCACCTATAGATTAATTCTCAATAATGTAACAATGTAAGGAACTGAGCTTTACTAAATGTATGCATACACACAACACAACACAGACCGCTGGCGGTTAATGAGCATGAGTTTAATTGTATGACCAATTGTCACCAATTGTGATTTTTGCAAAATGTGATCAACAAATCACTTAAAGGATATTCCCAGTTCACACATCAAACCAGCTGCTATTTGAAATGTACATGTCTATATTATATTTTTCATCTGTGATTACAGAATATTTGGTTATCTCCTAAAGATTCATGCAACAGCTGTTACTTTGAGAAAGACAGATGTCAACACAACTGAACATAACTGATGCACTGGTGGAGCCTCACGCAACTGTCACATTTGTTTATAATATTTCTTCACTCTGCTCCTTTATCTACTATTTGCTTCTGCATTGACCTAGTTTCCATACAATACCTCTAGGAGAAGAATGTGGAGGCACAAACCCATTTTTCAAACTAAAATATGAGGTTTATTTGCTTGAAAATTAATTTTTTGCTAACTACAGCACATAATTTTGTAAAATGATTGAAGGACTCTGAGGAAATTTCACTGCATAATATCCAAGGGTTACTGCTGTTTAACCTGCGTGACCTTCATCCAGCAGCCAGTGTTGCGTGAGAGACCATCCAACAGTCTGTATGTGTTTTGGGGAAAAAAGAGACACATCAGTTTGTCCATGTAAAAGATGACTCAGGCCATCAGGACATCATTCTAGAAAGTCAGTAGATACTGTGTTTGCTCGACTGGGTTGCCTGCATTCCAGACCTGAGCACTGCTGAATGCATCATCGTGACTGTACATCCAGTCAAGGGTCACCACATATTGTTGATCAGCTAAAGTCTTATATCCAGCAAGAATGGACAGAATTATACTAAATGAGAAAAGTGACGTGGCAAACATGTCTCTCAACTTCTGTGTGCTTCATAGACATCAAACATTTGTCTACACTTCCCTTTTACGCCGTCATTAGACTATGGCCTACATTGTTCACAGATAACTCAAGTGACTGAGATAATTGCAAACCAATTTGCTTCACTGGGGATCTTAAGGCATCTGACAACTTGGTGAAGGAGCTTCCTCTCCTCTTACAGAGTAAAACACTGGTACCCACAGTTTAGTTCTACCATTATTTTTTTGTTCTTTTTGTACTATTCTTATATAGCATACATATTTATTTCCTTGTTTTTGATTCAAATTTCTAACTAACTCTCTTTTTACCTTACATTCCCTTATGTACAAATACTACTTAATTGAGTTTATAGTGTGTACAATTAAATGTTTTCTTTGTATGTAATGATGCGAACATTACAGATTTTAACCTTAGTGGGTGTCATTTTCTGGAAATGGAGTTTGTACTTTTTGGATAGTAAAGGCTTAAAGACAAAAACAGACTCTTTTGTTATCTGATGTTAGCTCTACATATAAATGAAATTGGAGGATATTGCAATACGGTATATTTTAATGTAACTTAATGATTAGGATAAGCAATACATTAATAATATGGCACCTAATTAAGTGCTGCAGTGGGTTAAGCTGGAGACAGTCAACAGTTTACTGCGGCTGAGCGAGCTGACAACAAAGATATTCACACATTCCGTGATAATACTACATGCGTGAGCCATTTACTTTAATCTGCTTTAATTTGCACGTCCGAACAAAGCTCTACTTCTATGTCCGCGGCCAAGTTGCTCGGAGAGTAGCCCACTGAGGTTCGAGTGATGGAGCCCACGGAGTCTGAAGGAAGACTGATGTGGTTGTCAAGGCGACCGATAATGTGGAGCAATGCTAACGGGAGCTAGCGGGTGTTAGCATGGCTCGAGGCCGCGCGTTATTCTGACACACAACAACAAGGGAAGAAACATTTTGTCTGCGGACAGAAAGCAGCCGTTCGCTGCGCGGTGTCGTGGCGTCTCTCCACGTTAGCCAGTCTACGCGGAGAAGCAGCCTGTTAGCCAACATTTGTTGTGTAGCAGAGAGGCTCTGACACGAGCCGCTGTCAGACAACGTAGCCGCAACGTGCTCTAACATTAACTAATTACTCCTAATTAGCTGAAACGCGCGAGCGCCCAGGACGCCGAGCTCAGTCACGTGACATTATTGTAAAGTACTGTTTACTAATAAGCGTGGTGGAGTTCATTCAGGGCATCAGTCATGTCTCACCCACCAGCGGAGCTGTTCACATCGCCATCAGCTGTTTAGCCTGGCGGCGTTCGAATTAGGACTAGATATAAACCGAATGACGACACATCTGTCGCGTGAATTCACTCGTTGATTTCTATTTTATGGAATGCAGGGGTGGCTCGGGGGCGGAGGAGGGGCGGGGGGCGCTTGTTTCCTCTGTGCGGCGCCCGCTTTGATTTGCAGGCTCTGGCCAATTAGTCCTGTACCAATCAAGCCTGCCACCCACCCTGGCAGTGCCCCTGTCAACGCATCGGTTAGTCCGTCCAAATCAAGACAAAGCTGCGGCGGAGACAATGCAGAGCTGCCACCCAGATGTAATATTTCATTTCTGAAATAACAGACTCCCAGCAAGCCCATCCCCCTTCGTTTCCCCCTCTCCTCTGTCTCCGTATCACTATTAACCTTCCATCGCATTCCATGCATTTTAGAGACCCCCTCCCCTCCTGACAATACGGCTGGCAGTACCTGAGACTTGTGGCCGTGTAGCAGCGCTGTGCAGCCTGACTCAATGTACGAGCGCAGGCAGCGCTGTACACTGGCATTGTTAGAGCCCAGTGAAACACGCTGGTGCACCATCGGGAGCATATGAGCGCCCATAGTTTGGCCACCGACGCTTACCTTGCTTTGGCCGATCTGTCGTAAGTCCATCCCGCTCCTGCCCCTAGATCTCCGAAGCCTGCGGCGGGATAATTCCTCTCCATGAAAGAAAGGGCCGGATGAAGATGGACAGATAGTGAGGGGGAGGGGAGGGAGGAATGTCTTCTCTACACTCACTCCTGTTTATTTCTCCGTTTGACGAGCCTGTAGACTGGGAGGAATAGAGGGAGGAGGAGAGGGAGCGGGAGGAGGAGGCAGGAGGGGAGGGGGTCACAGCAGCCAAGAGCACCTCCTCCCTCCTCTCCTCTCCCCATATATTTCACTGTCTATTGTCTCCTGTGTTAAGCTGATGGGCCGTAGAACAGATGCTCCGCATTCTTCAGCTTTAATGAGAGAAGCAATGTTCACATTGATCCCGCGCCGACAGCTGCTACGCTGCCGCCGCTCCCTCTCTGCACAGCTCTGCTATTTCGCTCATTTTGTTCACAAGACGCCATTTTTAGGAGGAATGCATCGGCTGGCGTTTATCCTCTTCTCCCCTCCTTCGCTCGCGCACGCGCGCGCGCGCACACGGGAGCAGCGTGTTGCTGGCTGCGTGTAGTCTGAGCCTGTTCTCAGCTGTGTAAATATCATTTGTCATAAAGTTGCAGCATGTAAAGAGTGATGTGCAGACATGCGGAGACCAGGTGACTGCGCGCGACTCTGCTGGCTGGACAACTTAGGAAAGACCAGAGGAATGTGAGGCCGTTATGTCATTTATTGTATAAAACACGCCTGGGTACATTTTCAGGATTGTCTATGAACGCGTTTAAAACACGGCACCGAGCCCCACCCTCAGCTGCACTGCCCTTAAACCATCACCTGTGTTGGACCCGGTACTGTCCAGCCTATGCGCGCGTCCCACTGTCGAATCCACGCTGCACCTTATGGGGCTGTGACGCAAATTCACTCTCATACAGTTTTTAAAAGTTCTCTGAAACCACCGGTGTCCATCAACCTTGGGAGCTCGTTCACTGGCTGTCTGCTGGACCAGCGGGCCCTGGTGGCGCTGATGGCTGAGCCGGCGGCTCCGGTGGCTCCCCCCTGTGGTCAAAGACAGGCAGGATCTGTGAGCGTTGTTCTACGCAGTGAGCGCTGTGCGTAAAGGCCCAGCACCGCCAGCAGCGGTTCCTAGAAAGACTACTGCAGCAGTGTGAGAGTGGCTGCTGGCGTGTGGGCGGGAGAGAAGTTCTACTGGATCTAACGGGACCTAATCACACAGTTACAACTAAAGCAAATACACAGAACCCAGTCAGGGAAAGGAGAAAAATAGAAAGAGTTGAGATCGGTGGATAGAATGTCAATGAAAAGAAATAGAATGAATGAATGTGTACACTACACATAAAACATGTTGACATGTAAACTATAACGTTTATAGATTAGTGTGTTAATTGTGATGTATATTCCTATCAGTGCAAACTACTTTGGCACGTTCTATTAGTTATTGTATAGAAGAGGCCATTTTATTAAAATAGTTTTATTCTATTGTTATTTTATTACGGCTTTCTGTTCTTTCATTTTGTCTGAAGTAATTGAAATTAATGACAGAGTAAAATACATTAAGTATTAAAGTAGCACAGTTATGGCCACCATGGAAAGTATTTTCCATAATAAAAGTTTAAACATTCCATGATTTCAGTATCAGTGTTTTGGAAACAAGGTTGTGATTGCATCCTGTCCTAAAGTGAAAAGTTTCAACCATTTATTGTAATCTGTGTAAAAACGTTTTTTCTGTAAATAATAAGAACTAGTCTGCATCTGCACTCATCTGTGTGATGAAAACATCCATATGATGAACCCACTTACCCTGAATATGGTGGTGGGGGGGCGTCATGTTGCCCACTGCGGTTCAGAGCTTCAGTGTAACTGGGTAGACCGGGAACGCCAATCCCAGCCAAGGGCACAGTCTCGGGTGGGGCACCCCCATCCACGGCCATCCGCACTGGAGGTCTAGACCAGCAACAACATACGAACATCTAACTCAAAATTCAACCAGCCAGTCAAGTTAGTACCACGCTGGCCGTCCCCAAACCTATGTGTTTGCTCTCCCGTTTACATACTGTGCTGTATAAACACGGTGGCTAAAGAAAAGGTCAAGGGTCAGATGTGACCAGTAGGTGAAGCAGTTACCTGTCACAGTGTAGGAAATGGTTTTGTTGTGATGTAAAAAGTGATCACTGTCTATTAAAACCACGGAAAACAGAATGAGCGACCCCAGCAGACACAGTAACATTTGAAATGTTTATAACAGACACAAAAACGTGTGTGTTTTTTATTTCCAAGTTCACTTAGAGAGAATAGCGCCCGTCTTCTCTTTGAAGTTTTCCTTAAAAGCATTGTATGTTTGTCCAGTAACTACCTGTCACCTCAGCGATCTCATCCCAGTGAGAAACTTCCAAATATCCACTGGAAATCAGTTTCAAGGACTGTAGTACAAAGGCCTGCATCCAAAATGGATACCAAGCCAAGCACAAGCTTCCTGGGCTGAGGGGTTAGTGAAGCCCTTCAGTAAACGTAAATGTAACTTCATGGAAGCAGCGTTAATCTATCAGGGTTCTGTTGTGCTAGATGGAAGACGAGGTGAGGCTACACGTCTGCTGCTAGGAGCGTGAACTTACTGCGACGAGCTCCGTCCACTCTTCCTCTTGGATTTGTAGCAGTAGATCCCCACCACAGTGGCAATGACAATAGACACCACAGCAGCCAGGATCCCTGCCACCAGCCCAGTCACGTCTACCCGGGGGACGTAGGCTGCAGAGAAGAACACCTTTAACTCCTGGTACTTAAACACACTTAATTCAACAAACCTCACACGCAGCCAGTCAACAGAGAATCATTAAAATGCTTGTGTCCAATAGACAACGATCCATCAATGATAGTAATGATAATAATTACCGTCACTGTCTGTATACGTTTTCCAAAACGCTTGCTGCAAATGAAAGCAAAAGAAAATGACTCAAATAAAGTTCTTTGCACAAATGTTTTTATCGTGTGTCTAAGGTTTTGTCACCTTTATAATAATAAGGCATCCAATAAGCTTTTTATAATATTATATCTGAGTCCCTTCAAACGATTCGTTTCATTTGTCATTAAAAATGTAACAGCGTACATTATCCTCCCCAAACTTTAAGGTTGACCCAGTCAGATTTGAGATCTGACTGTCACGCATGTGTTTTGTTTCTGAACGGGATCACTGGCAGCAGCTTTACCGTCTTAGCATCATCCTCGAACACCTCTCTGGCCTCCTCGTAGTTGCACTTCTCCTCAACACACTCCCTCTCCAGATTGCCAGGCACGATCAGCTCAAAGTCCATGTGGTTGTAGAGCAGCGTACGGGACAAGAAGGAGGTGGCATCGTGCTTGTCCACAATCACTGGGTCTCCTGCAGGACACGCGGCTTTTACACTCGGCAATAATGCAACACCCCAAACAAACAGAACACAAACCAAATGAAGAAGCTGTGTGTGCAGAGAGGGACCGACTGGACTGAAAACACTTCCCCCAAGGAAGACAACTCAAGCAACACGAAGCCTGGATTCAGTCAATTGCGTCAATAATCTTTAACCACAGGAGCAGGTGGTCAGGGGCTGCACATCCAGCTTCCTGCTGCCTGGACAGGCTCCAGGTACTTACACCTGTTTGTAGGACTCCATCGAACACTGCTGTTCAATGGATCCAGATCAAGGCCTGCTGAGCAGTAACAACCACACCTTTCAAGTTATTTGCGTGCGCATAATAGTTAAACCACGGCTCTGTGCTTTTCCTGCCGTTTTAATTACAGCTCGTCTGTTGACTGGTGTGGTTACCTGGAGCCCGTCTGTGTATGACGGAACAGGAGGTCATCTGGAGCAGACACAGCGCGGAGACCCACGCCGCTGCCGGAGCTGCCATCGAAAGTCCACGGACGACAACGGCGAGGAGGAGCTGGAACACCTGCGTTCGCGAAGCCGCTGTTTTCAGCAGGCCGCAAGTCTCCAGACCGAGGGCCCGAATGGTGCTAACAACGACCAACCGCCGCAGTTACGGAACTTGTTGAGGTTGAGCTGAACCTGAACCGCAGGGCAACAAAGTGATCCGTGTTTGCGTGAGGAAACGTCCCATCACAAACCTGTTGGACAACATAGCAGCTGGAGGGAGGATCCGCACAAACCGCATCACCGGAACATGTCACACTTCCTAGTACCGAAGCTGCGAAGGCTTGAACAGACCGGCTGAAGACGCAGTCCTCTGGAGCTGGGTATGAATGGGCAGTGAAGGGGGCGCGCGCTGACCTGGGATCAGCGTTACTGCGGATCCCGTACGTGACTGTGGCGATTACTACTTTCATTCGCATTGTTACTCTGTGTGTACATGTACACGCAGCAACCAGTCGTTTAATGTGCAGAATACATGTAGCGTTTCATTTCATTACAGAAGCTCCTAATGTGACTCAAACGTGAAACCACGCTAAAACAAAACCATCCGTCCTTACCTGCACCTGCTGACCTGTGTGGAAATGACTGATCAGTGAAAGTCTTTTAGATGATTACCGTGATTAAGTACTTCTACCATTAATTCAAGCACGTACATTTAACTGAAGTGGGATTTTACGTGTAGGACCTTGATTTTTGCATCTATCCATCACTTGGACCACTTACCCTCATAAGGGTCAAGGTGCTGAAGTAAAGGGACAGGACACAGTATCTACACCCAGGTACAGAATTACAGTGTTCAGTAATCAGAATTTAATGGTTCCTAAAAGTCACGTCAGACACAACAGGTGCAAATTTCAAATGTTTTATTCATGTATAAAAGTGACTTGACTTTTCAGTTGAAACTTATAAAAGTGAATTCTTGTTGAAGGTCAAAGTAATGAGACCAGACTGACTGAAGCATTGCAGATGACACACATAAAACATGTTTTGTAGGGAAGGTTTTGTTAAGTGAGCCTTGCTTTTGGCACGCGTCATCTGCGAGACAAATCCTTTCTTGCAATGAAAGCAGTGGTGAAGCAGCTTGAAGACGTACATTTACTGGGCCTGTGATTGTCTGAAACACCCTGTAGTCCAGTCATTCCAAGACACTGCCACGTGCTTGGACATATGACACACCTTCTAGACCCACATGCTGTAAGACAATACATCTTCCATCAAAGGCCTTTTTTGAGAACATTGACACATCCCAGTGTGGCTCCCAGACGGCGTCCACCAACCACAACCACCTTAATCTCTTTGTTGGACTGAAAAAGATTCACCACCATCATCTCCAGCAAGTAGGTGGACACAGAGTTAGGATGGTGTAGTTAAACTGCATTACTTAAGCTCTGAGGGAATGTTTACCTGCGGACTACACAAACTGTGACAATATTTTGTACAAGCATCATTAAGCACACATCTTTAGAAGGAAAGGGAATGGTAAAAAACAACCAGTGCCAGAATACAGTCATTCAACAAATTCTAGGACATTCAAGGACTTTTTCTGATGTTGAAATGCTCAAACACTGAACCCAACTTTGTAAACGTTACAGTGCAGTAACTCGATGTTTAGCGAGTTCTCACATTGAAACCAAGCTCTTGGTCTTTGGATTAAAAAAAAAATAATAATCTTATTTTGGCTACACAATTCATATTGTGGGAGTCTGCTGCCGCCTACAGGAAGATGTGAACATAACAGTACAGAGCTCATCTCTGTCCACTTGAGACAGTATTTGAAATGAAATGTTAATGTACTTTTTTCCCCTTTCAGTCTGTTGTGTCATGATGACGTCACTAAATAGGTACCTTGGGACAGAAAGGCATGTTTCTGTTTGGTCTATTCTACAATACATGAAATTTATGGACACTAATATACATCATTGATAAGCCAGATAAGTAGTGTCACAGTACTTATCTACCCTAGGATCCTCTCATTAAGATAAAAATTACACCAAATTGAAGGTTGTCTTCAACAAAATGCTTCTTAAACCTTTTGAAAATATAATGACCTTTCTCATCCACTCATTTCTGGACAGGATGTAGAGGGTTCTTAAGTGTCCATAGCAACCGGCTTAGAGGAGGACACAAGGACAGCCGCTACTCTTCTGTTTCCTAGCGTGGTGAGTTTGAGGAGGAGGACTTTCCATCTCCTGAAATCGTCTGTGGATGAACAAAACAGGAATATTCTCAAGTTATATTTAATTTAACCGACGTTTCTGATTTTGACAACATGTTCGAGCTTTGCTCTCATGGTGCATTTTCAGGATTTGGCAGCAATTCTCTAATCCCACCAAGCACCATTTTACTATACTGTATATCGTGCTGTAAGGTCTAGAACAACAGGTACATAAATAAAGAAGAGACAAGAACACACCCAAACCCTCATTTGTGTCAGGCAGCTTTCAGACCAGAAGTAGGGCTGTAGGAAAAACTCAGCTCTTTGATTCATCTAAGCAATGAGGTCTTCACAGGGCAGTCAAAGACATGCAACGTCTTATTCCCAGGACATGACTTTATAATGTGTATTTTTCTGTTTACTGTAGTGTTGCCATACCAACAATGTGATCACTTTCCACAGCTGTACAATCCTGCGTGTGAGTCTGACAAACTACTGTGCTATGTTTTGGTCGTGACATTGAGGTACTGTTCCAGACTTCCTTGATCGTATTTCACTTCCCAGCACAGTAGAGCTGTAACCATATCTTTATGTACAGTCCACTGTGATTATAACATAAGTATTAATGCTGCACTATGATCTACTGTCCAAAGAGAAAGAAAATAGAGGAGATTAAAGAAAGAGAACTACAACACGTTTGAAGTCTAGCACAATAATCAAACATTAAGCTTCAGCATCTCAGAAGGAAACATCTAGATCACAGAGTGAACCTGACAGAAAGCTGCCAGAATATCATGTCAACAAGGTGGAGTCTAACTAATACATTTCTTTTCCACGTTGTCTCTAGAAAAGACATGATGCACAACCCTGACCATGTGAGTGTGCAACGTGATTTAACAGGTGGTCTGAGAAATACATTGAATCTGTGTATGTGTGTGGGTAAGATGATAAAGATGAGGATTAAACAGACAACAGCATTAAAAATTAATTCATACAATACATTTTGTGACTGACAGCAGATGGGATGTGGACAAATGATTATTGGGAAATCATTTTGCGATTTACAACAACATGAACTTATGAAGATGAGCAGTGTGCTGTGGGTTAAATGGGGCAATAACATCATCCTCCTTTAACTGACGGTAACACAAGGGTTGACTGGCTTTAATTTAGAGATCATTGCAGGTTTACATACTTTTCCCTGTGCAAGACTCTGATTTCCAACAAGATAGAAAATATTAACATTATGTCTGAAAATGTTCATCTGAAAGTAAAGTTTCACTAACTTTTGTAGTAATATTTCCGCTTTTTCCAATTTCTTAAAGGTATGAATATAAATTTGCCTATATACACTTCTACAAATTAAACCAATTAATTACAGAAGCTCTTACTTTCTTACTGTAAATGTACTACAGCCCTTTAATAAAGTCTCATCTGATTGCTCGGTTAATTCCAAGTAATTCCGTTAGCCTCTGGGAATTGAACCCAGGACCTTCTCGCTGTGATGCGACAGTGCTCACTAAAATGATTGATAGCCCTACAACGCAGCACTAATTATTATTGTAACATAGAACCTGGAACTATTGGTTATGAAACCCTTTTATAAACTGAAATTAAAGAAAGAAAGAAACAACAGTGGTTGCTAAAAATAATTATCATTGATATATTGTTTTATTCCTTGGAATATCCTAATACTGTACCCCTGAAAAACCTCTCCTCAACTACTAAGTCTGGGATAAGTTTCCATGTCAAACTGATCAGTTATTTTATTTTTACATGACAGAATCAGAGTCAATTTTATCATTTAGTTATTTTTTTACACTGTACTAGGCCTTCACTACTTTTGTTAGAAATAAAATTAATAAAATGAAGCTAAATCTGAAACTGAAATAACAAAGACGTAATTAAGTAATTTAAAATCTTAACCAACATATTATCAAAAGAAAAAGTCATTTAAACAAGTAAAACTATTAGAACTTTTGGCTCATACGGTCCGGTTTCGAAGTGGCAGAGAAACGGATGACACTTAATTAATGCAATGAAATAAGAAAAGCTACAGATGTGCTGATGCAGGATCTGTACGTAAAATAAACTAATAAGGACTGTACCTGATAATTCGCACTAGCTCCAGGAAGGCTTCGTCCACATTGAAACGATTTTTGGCTGAAGCCTCCATATAGTGAATCCTGTTCTCTCTGGCAAATGCCTGAGCATACTCCCTGGAGATCTGCATACAAATCACATGCAGCCTTAGTATTGATTTCGCAATTCAACGCATCTGATGATTACAGCTGTTGAAATGCTAGAGAAACGCATGTGGGTGTTACTCACCACTCTTTGCGTCTCCAGGTCAGCCTTGTTTCCAACCAGCACCATCGGGAAGTCGTCTCGATCCTTTACTCTCAAAATCTGGGTGTGGAACTTCTGGACCTCGTGGTAACTGTTAGTCACAGGACAACCACACACGTTCGAGTGAATCATGGTTCACAGCATACGATCTACTGTTGTATTTTTTCTAGTGACCAATCTAATCTGCTCCTCCCAGTATGAGGTTTCAATATTAATGTAATGTTACAGACGACCATTTGGTTTTAGTATTACCAAGTCTCGTAAACGTGGAAAAGTGTCTTCTATCTGCTGTTATTATCACAGCGGTTCAGTGCATCAGATTTCCTCCCTAAAACCTGTCAAGTGCCGTTCATTACATGTCAAAAATCCCCAACACGACTTTGTTTTGTTGCAGTGGAATTTGGTGATTGTACAGGCACCCAGCTCCTGTACTCCACCCCCCCCACTGCCCACACACGCCATTACCTGCCCAGGTCGTTGAGCGCAAACACCATCAAAAAGCCTTCTCCTGAGCGCATGTACTGCTCCCTCATCGCCCCAAATTCCTCCTGACCTGCTGTATCCAAGACTGACACATACACAGACACACAATCAATTAGATAATTAATCAATAAATAGATAAACAACAGTGTGTGTGTGGTGGGGTGTACATACAGACAGAGAGACAAACAGACAAAACATAATGATACAGGCTGCAGTTGGCAGACAACATGTCCATCACCTATCTGCTAGTGATCAGAACTGGATAATGGACTAAAACTGGTTCTGATTGGTGCACTACACACTTTGTGTTGACATAGAAACATAAGTCACTGGGATGCACTATGGGAGTCTGATCCACAGGAGGCCCACCCTCATCACGCGGAACCTGTGACTTAAAGAACGAGGGGGCCTACACATTAGACAGGTGGAATCAATAAAGCCACCGGCTGATGGATATCTGCTGACTTTAGCACCAGTAGTTGGTAACGGTATGTGCCCAGACATGGACCAGCTTCTAGTGGCTGTGATGAAGTGTGTCATGGGAATCCAAACATGACGGGATATCCACGTACAGAGGCTGTTTTTACCACTAACCCTCCAAAATGAACACCCAGTTGCATAAACACGTCTCCAACACAGTTTGACACATTATCACGTTGACCAAGGAGGAATTATTACAGCTTTGGTGGATAAGGCAGACTTATTCTTAGCTACACGTAACAGAATACCTTGATTTGACTTGTAATATATGTGAAATATCAAAAAATTATGAGGTAACAAAGGCCTGATTAAATTAGTGAATAGAGCCTTTGATGGGTGTGTAAGCTTAAACATCTAAAACTGTGGTAAGTGTTGATCAGCTGTCAGATGAACTCAATTGTCAAACGGCAACACCTGAGTGTATCACAGTGTAAGTGCTCCCAGCACCAAAAAGAGCTAGGTTACAAGAAGACACAGATTCTATGAGCGGAAGCAATGCTTCAGTGCTAAAACCAAAGCTGAGCAGCCAGACACAGCTCTACACACTTCATCTTAACACGTCAAATGATTCACATATTACTTTGAGGTGGTGAAACAGCAGTGTGACCTAATGCACTACAGCTACTCTGATCAAGTACAAGTCCTAACAAGGGAATGAAACATCCAGAAAGCAAACATGCTGCCTGTGTCATATCTCATCCCAGCTCAACACACCCTCTGCTTTCAAACAAAACCTCTCACGTCCGCTGTTTGGTCTGACAAACACTGGTGAGCACAAATTAATGCCTTACTGTCCAGCCGAGTCTCCTTTCCATCCACGGTGCACACCTTGGTGTAGGAGTCTTCAATGGTGGGGTCGTAGTCTGTCACAAAGTAAGACTGCGGGACACACTCATTGTTAGCAACAAGCTACTCAAACTGTCAGTACACATATCTTCCACATCCACATATCTTAATATACATTTTAGGTGACATTTATCTTATTATTTTAGTTGCTGTGTGTTACACTCTCTGAACTAATATCTTATTTACACAAGTGAGTCAAGCATTTGATTTAAGCACAGTAGTGGGCAACTTGCAAAGGTCTTGTTTATAGTGTATAGTGTATAGAGCTACACTGTTAAGTACTGCACTCTATTGCGCTATTTTGTACATTTTACATCCAATGATGTAGTGACCTCATAAATGATGTAGTGATATAGTAACCTCATAACCTCTTATGTTAACTTTAATCTGCCACAATTGTTGTCTAACTGTTTTGTGCCTAAGCTGAAAACACACACATACACACACAGAGCATTAGTATATGAGAGTCCTACCCAACGGCTTGGGGAAAATAGTGAAACGGTGCTTTAACTGGTTAGTGATTTTTTGCTGTTCACTGCATAAACGTGTAATAATAATAATAACTGTAACTTTGAGTGTGTCCCCTTAAATGGGTTTACTTCAGTCGGTTTGTGCTCCTACTGATCTGTGCATGGATGTGTTGGGTTTCTGTGGGCAACGTATTTATGAGGCACAAATATGGACCAGACATGTACATTCATGTTATCAGCGGCATCAACAGCGTGACTGTGGTTTTATCAATCACAAAGTCTAGAGAATGTTCTTTTGGGAGAACCGTTACTTATGTCAGCGCATGTACTTAACCTAGCGACTAAGTAACTTAAGCGTGTGTAGGACTTCAACGCGTAATGGTTTGTGAAAGTAGCAACTACAACTATATTTAGTCTGTGCGGTTTTATTCCTGCCCCCACTACACACACTGAAAGCAAATGGCGTTTATATGATCTGCTACATGTTCAGAAACAAAATACCTGAGTCATCTATCGACGATAAGACCCACGACACGGGGTGAGGACAGACTACGTACCTGGATGAACTGAATGGTCAGGGCGCTCTTTCCAACCCCTCCTCCTCCCACCACCACCACTTTGTATCTTTCGTCTTCTCCGCTCATAGTAGTTTCGAACCTGGATCCAAACTAAAATTCAGGGGCCTGGGTCGGAGTCCGAGGATCAGCGGCAGCAAAACCCGAGCCGAGCCGGGAGGAAAACCCGCGGTGCAAAAGCTGCCAGAGAGAGAAACTGATAGCGAAAAAGGCGCAGCATGGACGGTCTGTCGCTGCAGCTCCGAGCGCAAACTTTTCACGTGAAGCTCGTCGCGTCCTCCAGCGTTTCACCGCGCAAACACGGCGTTCGGCGACACACCTGAGAAGCTGGATTCCGCTGGGGAGCCGCTGTCCATCCGCCAGAGCTGTCGGCCGCGGTCGGTTGCTCGGTGGGGCTCGGTGGGGGCTGCTGTGCTGGGCTTTCTCCTCGGCCTCCAGGCTGCTTCAGAGGGCGGAACTGCTTCCTCTTTTCTCTGTCCTCAACAAACTAAAGTTGCTCGCTGTCGTGCGCGCGCGCACACCTTCACATAGCTATACACGCACCAGCAACCACCGCGGAGTCACTAGCGTCTACCGACACGTTTTGGAAACGGCAGGAACGAACAGCATATTCCGCTCAGCTGTTCTCTTCAAAGCTGAAATTCCTTTTTCAGCCGTCAGTTTCCTTATTTGGTCATTTGGAGCATCCGTGACATCGCCTCACCTACAGGCTCGCGCAGGGTATTAAAGGTGCACGAGGTCCAAACTCTTCCAGGTCGATACTGTTCCTATTGGTCACTGATTTTTCCTGGAACGAGAACTTTAAGACTTTATATAAGAACACAACTTACTACACTTTACAAATTCAGGCCACACGTCTTCCATATTGTTTCAGCCCCTTTACGGCAGCGCAAGATTGCAACGTCACCCGAACCCTGGGACGAATTAGAACGAGAGTCGGGCACAGGCTAAGATAAGAGCTGGGTGTTGGTTTGTTCAGACATATGGCGCAAAGAGTGTATTTCTGTCTGATGTTTGAATTTCCAGCTCAGCTCCTGCAGTCAGTCAAAGATATTTAGGACGTTAAGGTCATTTAAATCCATTAAAACTGCCGTGAAACAGTTTTCCGACCCACGTCCATTATAACAGGAAAACACACATGGTACAGTCATGTTCATAAGAAATGATCACTTGGGTCCTTTGATGATGGACAGGTGACCCTGTCCATAACGTGAACTCTTTTCTTCTTTTCACCTATGCTCACCACCCCAGAAACCCATGCAATCCACACGATCGACAGTTGTTATGATGGCACACAAGTATGAATCCTACTAATATTCCAGGCTGAGAGTAGATTCAGTGCAAAGCCATACAACAAAAAAATGTCTCTGCAACGAGCTAAGAAGTCACCTCTGACTGGGACCTAGGATTAGCGGTGCCTTACGGTGTGTTTGCATGTTCTCTCCATGACTCTCCAGATTGCTCTCACGCTCACACCGGGCTATGTGTGGCCCTGTGATGGCAGCCTGTCATCTAATGACAGCTGGGACAGCTTCAGTGCCCTGTGACCCTATAGAGGACAAGGATGTTGGATCCTAGTGAGCCTTAAGATGACAATAAGAGAAACAATACACAACTGAAATTTCACCTTTAATTATAAGTAAATGCAGTTTATGCCATTGTGCCAAAAGTGTTTTAAGCCAAAAACGACTGCATCTTCTAAATGAGCAGACAAGCAGTGTTACCACATGATAAACAAGACATGCTGTGTGTTGTATGGACAACAGTGGTTCATATATTCAACTCTGCAATAAATAAACAAATAAATAAATAAATACAAGACAAACATCTTTCATCCATCGTGTGTTTGGTTCCTTCTGACTAACATGCACAGATTCGGACATCATCTGCTCCCAGCGTCCTCAGCACCTGTACGGCAGGGCTGGGTGTCCTATCCTAACGGGGTGGACAAAGACCTCTCCCAGGAGCAGCCTCTCCCCCCAGTCCAGCAGCTTGTTCAGAGTGAAGCTGAATGGCAGCAGCGAGCCCTGCTCCTTCACCTGGGCCCTTCTGCACTGGCTGTGAGTGGGCTCCTGCTCCCTCTTCATGTAGGAGCCACTATCTCTCTGTGCCTTTGCCTCTGGCCTTTCTACTGTCTCCGCATTCTGGACAGTTTTGGCAGCAGCTTGATGGCTGATGCTACTTGCTGGGGAGGGCGGGTTGATTCCCAAAGGAGTTAAGGAGAGGGTGAGACTTTTGCGTTTCTCCAACAGAGAAACCGAGCCTGGTGGGACTTGTTGTGTGGGCTTTGGTGCTGGTTTAACAGAGGTGCAGGGGTTTGGAACTGGAACCTCATATGGGGTCTGAACCTCCAGTTGCTTTTGACTAAGAGTCAAACGAAGAGTCCTCCGTTTCCCTGAGAGAGAAGGCTGCTGGTTTCCTCTTCCATCAGAGTGTCTCTGCTGCGTTTTGTCAGCGTGGCAGTACTTCTCTTTGTGTGTCTGCTCTCCTGGGACGCTGGTTACCGCTGGATTACTCATCTGGTGATGGTTGTAAATATGCTTGACGCTGTCGTTACTGGACGGCAGTCGATTGTCTAACTGCTGGATGTGAAGGTTGCCGCTAGAGGCCTTCTGGTTCAGAGTTCCTTGGAAGTGCTGCAGCTGACCCAGGAAGTTGAAATTTGGAGAAATGGAAGGCCGACGCTCTTTTACAAACCTCGAAGGAGAACAGACAGAGGAAGGGTTACTAGTCTGACACAAACTACGCCCCAGTGATGCATAGGCACATTTTAATTCAATGGCACCACTATGAGGACCTTCTGGTGTTGTATCACTGTGAAGATACCAAAAAAGTAGATATCAGATACTAATCTGAAGATGTGAATAGTAGAGCCTAACGAATATCATGAAGCATAAAAGCATTTAATATTCATTCTACAGCCCATGCTTCCATCTGTGTAGTCACATTGTAGACAGTGCTGACATGGTCCATGCTATGCTAATGAGAATAAAAACATATCGGACATAAATGCTGGCCACGGTGACCAATTGTATGGGACCAGCAGAGTTTTAAAAAAAAATCAGAAACGACTACAGTATAGACACACTGCACATAGACTGTGCCTGATGTTAGCAATGCAGTCAATGACCAACTCTAGACCAACTCTGAACAGCTACTAGCACCAGCCCCAACTAGCGCCTAGTTTGTGCTGGTTAAAAATGAGTAGTAGAGGCTGCAGTGCAAGGAGTAAACCAGGAGGGTCACGTGATGGCAGCATCTCCATATGAAGTTGCATTTTTAGTGGATTTGTTGGTTCTGTCAGAATTAAAGAGGTCTGCGGTACCTGTAGGCGTGATCCAGGTCCATCCCCAGACTGTACATGACGTAAGCTACAGCCAGCGCAGGGGAGCGGGAGATTCCTGCTGCACAGTGGACCAGCACAGAGTCTCCAGAGGACATGGCTGCGTCTGTGAACACAAAGCGGCATTTAGTCATACGTTTCGTATGAATGTGACCGATACGTTCACATTGTCACACAGCTGGATGGTCTGTTAGCTAGTGGTTCTGGTTACAGTAAGAGTGCTGACCGATGAAGTGCAGAGCCTGTGGGATCCAGGGCAGCAGGTCGTCCCTCAAGGAGTCATCAATGGGAATGCGAAGATACCTGGAGCAGGGCAGAAAGGAGGGCTGGGGGCTGCAGCGGCTCACACTAAGCACATAGGAGATTCCCAGAGACGCCAGCCGGTCCTACGCACGCAGACAGCAGATGAGTAAATATCTGTCATAATCTCCACTCAAACAATATTTCAAAATGACATGCAGACACGGATTTTGCAAACTCGAGACAGATCACCGCTGCAGGATAACAGCGGTTTAGTTCTCTATTGCGTTTTAATGGTGTTTGTTTTAGATTCTGCACTTCAGCGTGTTCACCTCAGTGTCAGAGACGACAACACTTTGTGTCCGAGAGGTTTATATTACACACCAGCTTTTAATTAAAGGCCCAATAGAAGAAATTAAGTGGAAATGAGACTAGATGTCATTTCTCTCTGTTCATATGTGTGTTACTCTTCCTGCAGTTATTCCAGACAGACTGATTACTTTCGCAGGCGGTCCGGCCTGCCCCCTAGTGGAGGGCACAAAAAGAGCTGGATGCTGTGCGGAGGTTTATAAACTGGATGGAGTCAGAAACTAACGTTGTAACATGCTAAGCTCAGACTTATGGTTTACACAACATTCATTTGGTAACCAGAGGACAGATGGACCATCACTGGCTTCACTCTAATCCCTGTCTGCACATCAGCACAGCGGTGATTATCTGGATCCTAAGCTAGTATCAACTAGCATTAGGTGAGATCAGACCAGACCACGTTGGGGAACTGAGCGCTAATTCTAATAACTGGGATTATGCCACCTGAGAGGAAGCTCTCATAGCCTCTGTATGCATGACGTCATGTTCTCCTGGGGAATGGGGAAGCCCACCGATGTTCCACAGCTTTGTTTTCAACATGTGATGCATATCAGCCTTTTACTGTCACCTGTGTACCCACACACTTTAAACGTTTGAACATATGAGATCTGCGTTCTGACCATTTCTGAACATCTTGAGCATATGAGAACCCAACACTCAGCTACAGAGAATTAGCTTATAATCACCACATTGTCTGCTTCTAAACACACACAACATACTGTACACGAGTCATTTGTCACCCGTGGTGGTAAAGTACGTCTGGCGACTGTGTGAATTCTAAATCACACACCACATAGTAACTCTTTAAATGTCTCCTATTATGCAATATCCACTTTTAGACATCCAGACACATTATGTGACTCTATGTATGTAAACACCCCGAGTACGTTAGAAGTGTAGCTCAACGTAGCAATCAAAGGAAAAATCTGAATTGGACCTCTGGCAGAACAAGTTGTTTTCGCGTTGTGTTGCTTAGTATGTTTGTGTTGTGTGTTGTTTTTTTGCCAAATATCAAAACAAAAACAAAGCAATGTGTAATTTCTGGAATGCATAGTCAAGTAACATGTTTTTGCAGCGGGTGTCCAGGCAGCCAATGTTAATAAAGCACGACTCAGTCCTGTATCTGAGTACGTAGAGGAATTTATTGATGTTTGTAGTCATTATATTGTATTTATGTACAACATATACTTAAAGTCAGAGATGGTAACATGGTCATTGTTTAGCTCTAATGCTGGGTATTCAATATCAAGTTCATTATTTCCATTGTAAATTAGAATTCAAGAGAACATTGCTTCCTGGTATCATTTTTAATTTTGTGAAGACAAAACTAGACTATTTTCTACTTCAATCAGCTAGAAAAATCTAAACGGATGTGAGAAACAGTGACATGTTGTGCTGCTCTACGGGTTACTCAGCGAGTTACACCTGAACAGCTGCACACTGACAGATGCCCTTTTAAATGTGAACGCCTGCCCTTTAGGAACAGCTTGTGACTAATGCTCATGCTGCTGTAGTTAAGAGCGCTGCACTCTCTTCGCTCTGCCTCCTGTCGCCTTTACTTTGTTTTTCACTAGCAGCAGTTTGAAGCAGTAGCCTTGTTAGTGAATGGTCTGCAAGCCCGATAAACAGAAACAAAAAATGCTTTAATTTATAATTACTGTGATCAAAATGAAATGGCCCAAATACAAAAGGTCAACATTAGGTTCGGCCGTTTGATTAATTCAAAACGTCGACTTTTTAATCTTATATTTGTTTACATTTTCCTTTTCATGTCATAATGTTGACATCTGCCCTCTCACTTTCACCTCCAGTAAAAATGTTTAAGCTTTACTCGGTGCCACTGCTGCCTCCTACCTGTCCACCCAACCCTGCGGTGCTTGGCCAGACTCGTCTCTGGGCTCCATCTTACCTGCGTCACGTCACTTTCCGCCCCGAGGTAGAACCGCGGCAGGATGATTGACAGCGGAGGCCGCTGCGCCTCTCCCTCCAGGGACCAGACCATATCTGCAGCACAACACGCAGCAGATGAAGTGTCTACACTACGACCACACAGGTCGCTGCCAGAAAAGGAGCAGAGCCGCTGAACGACAACTTTCCCTCAGCGCAGAACAGACGAGCAACCAAAGTTTCCCTACCAGTGACTCACTGTGTCCTGCTCAGTTCCTCTTGTCGTGCTGCAGCCTGCGGGTTTGCAGACTGTTGTTGTCGTTGATGTTCTGCTGCTGCTGCTGCTGCTGCTGCTTCCTCTGTCTTCGCTCCGTTCTCTCAAACTGACTGCTAAACGATGAGCTCATCCTCTTTCCAACAATAGCTCTCAACTCGATGATGTCATTTTTAACCAATCAGCGCCCTGCCGGCCTTCCGCACGCACAGACTCGTGACGCTCAGTGTTGCCAAGTCCGCTTATTCTACGCGACTTTGGGTTTGTTTTGCTTATAAATACTGGATGTCGCCGGTTGCGGATCTTTATGCTTGTTTCCAAAAGTGCAGGTGTCTTTTGACTTAATCCTCCATATCTGCTTAATAAACGTTGCACACCTTACTTTCTGTCCTCGCCTCCGTTTACATCAAAATCGCACCAACAACCAGTTTCTTTAGCTGGTTCCACACGGAAGCTTGGGCACAATAAAGGAGCAAAACACTGGCTTGACCTCAAGTGAGGAGTGACATACATATAACGCTACGTTCTAAACATATAGGGAATACAGCACCGTCCATGTCAAGGTCTTTCAGCTTCTTTAGGTTCACAGACACTGAAATGATGCTGGTCTAATTTGGGATATTAAATTAATCGTGTGTTAAATTCATTTAGTTTTACCACAATGAAGAGGGCGAGACTGGCTCTAATGTATTTGCTAGCAATATTTCATAATTATGTTTAGAAATGCAAATTATAATTAGCAGATTTGTTGAAATACACAAACTCAATATTCAATATGTAACGACAAATAGTTGCCCTTAAAAAAGTCTATTAAGTTGTCTTTTAAAGTGCAAATTATACTCTACATGTTATTAGTTTCTAAAGGTGTTCTAACAATCCAGATGGTGACTACTGATTTGCTGCAGGGTCTACACCAGCGCCCTTTGCTGCTGATCACCTCCACACAGCTGATTTTAGAAATTGCCATCTCTGCAATATTTTCCCAGGCTCCTCCAACAAACCTGCCTGATGTCTTCCTCTGACAGGCTGCTAAGGAAAGGTGAGAAATCAAACCAGGCAAACATCAAGCGACTGAATGTGCTCAGTGAATCTATCTGGACATTCACTGGGCGTTTCTAATGAATGCAGTGTTAATAGCTGTGTGGCCACTGGATCAACTTAGTGATTTTGTACCATGGGAATTTGACTCCTTGAAACACAGCTGATCATTCGGCTGCTGGTCTGCCCTTATTGAAGAGCAGCGGTAGTTTAAGTTCTATTTATGCCAGTATTCTGTGTAGGGGTTTTGCAGTTTTAAAGATAAAAATGTCCGAATAATGTGACAATCATGAAAATGATTAGTAACAAATGACCCTGTGTCTTACCAGGGCTTCTTTTAATGGGAAACACTCAAATAACTAAAAATAAAATAAAGCAATACAGAACTAATTTCAGTTGAGTTCTCCATTATTGCACCTCTGTTAAATTCTGATTCAGACTTTAGATTGGACCTCCGACTTACAGTGAACAGCCACTATTTGGCACGAATCGAAACACTTTACACCAGCACACAGGTCTTAAACAGACCTACTAGCACTTTAAAGGGTGGTCCAGCACTCGTTTCCTATGGTTGCAATGCCCCATTACCTCTTACATGTTTGTTGGCCATCTGCTGTGCTGGAAAAAACAACGTGTCACCATCACAAAAGACGAGAAGCATCATGTTGGATATATGGCATAATTTTACTTTCACATTTTTTCATTACAGAGTAAATCTTAATTCTAACACAGGTATTTGACAGGTTCTTAACACCGATACATGAGGCTGCATTAGCTAGTGGATACTGCATAGACAGGCACATACAAACTCACACACACACTCACAGAATGACAAAATGACTATATATTCCACTACAAAGTTCAATGTCCTGTGATTGCTGTGCAGCCACAGAATGTAAATGACCATGTATTAGAAATGCCTTTATTTTTAATTCTAATTATTTTATTACCTGCTTACAGTCACACTCACACTCAAAGTCCCCTGTAAGTTGTCATAGAAATGTGGGTGTCTTACATGCTGTCCTCTCCCACATCATCATCATCAGTGAAGACGGGAAGCGCATGAGCAGTTAAAAAGCTGTGCATGATGACTTGATCCAAACATGTGACGTTACTAAATATTTGAAGATTTGTTGGTATAATATGATCTCTTCTCTATGTGCTTGGTTGGATAAGCAGGAAATAACTAGTGTCTGTGTGTTGGTGAAGCACGGCACATACAGAGGTTCAATACCTGAATAAGTTTCGTCCTTTGGGTGAACACGGTGCTGCTGTTCTCATCTTGGTCTTATAGTTCAGGGTGCCTCCCATTCTAATAGGAAGGCAGCGCTGCACTGCCCTATAGAAGTCTCACACTCATCCCAAATAAACCATTAGTCTCCTCCTTCAGAAAACCAAATCCTGCTACTCAGAAATGGTTTCTACCAAATGCACACCTCTCTATTATCTGTGGTTTTGTTTTAGATTGTAGGTATTGGAAAGAAAAAAACTGCTCAGACAAGTAGCATGGAGATGACAATGTATGACCAGTGTCTTCTCCTTTCAGATTTACAAGAAAATGTGGCTTGGCTTTCCATATTTCTTAGATTGTGGGTCTTTCTCAGACTGGCCTGAAGGCAGTTTTAACACTGCATGTCTTGCCTTGTAACCCATCATCTACATAGTGTCCATGTTGTGCCTTCTTTCCCCTCCAGTTTATTAACAAGCATGACGGGAATGTGTCAAAAGTAAAAGTTATCCCCAGGCCCATATTTACATACACATCAATAACAAACAAGTGTGCTAAGTCCATTTAACTAAAAGGCTCTTAAGTAGGTAATAGGGCTCAGATGCTGGAGGAATCCAACACCTTAAGTGCATTAGCACTGGGAATGCTTCATGGACCATTAGGTGTCACGCCACCAGAATATGACTCAACACTAGCGTGTGATGCAATGTACAACTTCTCGTGTTTGATTTAGAGGAATGTTGGAATATTCTCCCATTTCAAATGCAGTCTCTCTCTCTCCCACACACACCTGCTCAGCGTCAGTATTATTGAGCAGTCAGGATGGATCAGAATGAGACCCCAGCACAACCATGGGACACACACGCGCGCACACACACAAACACACACACACACACGCACACACACACACACATACACACACACGCGCGCACACCAATACACAGGTAAACACCAACAAAAACAAGAAGCATCATGTTAATAAACAAGTAGAAGATGAACTGGAATCAGAATCTGGGTCAAGAATAATGACAATAATATTGCTGCTGCTGCTGGCAGCGGCTGCTTTTCCCTTATGTAGGTTACACCTTTTTTACTCAAAGATCCTTTGTTGGAGGGAGAAGGCAGAGGAAGAAGAGGAGAGGCATGGGAGTAGGGCTCGCTGGTGGGCGAACTGGTCATAGTAGAGGCCTGGGCTTTAGAACTGTTGAGCCAGCAGTTCGCAGAGACGCCGGGACACAGAGTCCTTGCTGCAGCGCAAAGTAAGACGGTACATCTGCACAGACACACATGAACACACACAGTTTGGAGAGCTATTATTCAGACATAAGTGTAATTAGGTGAAAGTTCAAGTCTTTGAGTCTGTAGTAGGACAAAGTTTCATAGTGAAACACTATGAATCTTTAAAATCTTCAGAACCATCATTATACCTAACAGTGAAACTTAAATTGTAGGAGTCTCACCGCTTTGATTTTGTTGGTAGCTGCAGTATATAGACCAAAAACATTTCAAGACAAGAATTAATGATTTATTTAGACAGTCTGCATCAGTTAGGAAACACTGAAAATCCCTCCACCTGATCGTGCCCAAACTGATACGGGCCTAGTGTTGGCCAAAGCACAATGCTAAGCTAAGCTCTGCCTGCTTGTATTACAACTGTAGAGTTGCAGGTAGCGCCCGTGGCTGGTTCAGGTTAAGGTACTGTCATGCACTTTTCTGCAGGATGCAGAATTGCCGTTGCCATACACTGAACCACATGGCTATCAGTGATGTCTAACCTTTTACAAATGCAGAAACATACTTTTTTTTTTAATTTAATTTTAGCATTTGCTCTGAATCAGTTAATGAGTTAGTTTGCTTTCTATTCACACAGAGAAAAACCCTGGTGTACTAACATGCGTCACTTCAATCCACACGAGAACGATGTCTCTGCTTACTGGTCAACTGCCACATGAACAAAAAAGTCATCAGAGGAGGCAGATCCTGTGTTATGAAATACTGTCTGTTTTTGTGATATGGGAGAAAGAGTTTCATGATGGAGAATAAAAAATGGGTGGGTTGACTGTCGCCCTGTTTAATTTTACACTTTAGGCAAATCATATAGTTTAGAAATAAAGCAGTTAGGGCTGAAAAGCACCATCTTGCATTGAAGGCACAAAGCATGACAACACAGAAGGTGCTTACTGTGCATATACGAACAAGAGAAATCCAACATTTAGGAAGACAACTGCGATACTGTATATCCATGCATGACGTCTGGGTGAAGTACCTGTGCCTGGGCATTTGGCTCCAGCCTCAGGAGACACCCAACCTGCTGGCTTTTGGTCTGGATCACTCCAGCACACACATAGTTCTCTGGGTTTGGATCCACGTTATCCAGTAGGGCCATTCCTAGGCCCAGCAGCTGCACAAACACACCAATCAAAAAGAATGATGTATGTGTGTGTGTGTATACATACACACACAGAACTATACAACTGCACATATCACAGGGGTCTTATTTTGCCTCAAAACAGCTTTTGGTTCAGTAAATGAAAGGTTGCAATAAAACGTATTATGTGAGGCGTGGACATACCTTAGCCTTAAGTACTTCAGTGTCCATGCTGTGATTTGCCTTGAATATCTTTTGTGCTTCTTGCTGAGGCCTGTGGAGAGTTCACAGTGAAGCCAGTATTATTCATAGTGAACGGGAAAGAGAGATGCAGCAACATTCAAATGGCCTTCCCATGAATGTCCACAAACAATCATGCCAAGGTAAAGTACTTGGATGACATGTTGAAAGTGTACTGGTCACAATAAAATGTTAAATAAATAAGTTACAAATTGAAACAAGCACAGAGCTGCACGCTGCCGTTTGACTAGTCCTTTACACTATTTTTAAAAAATCCACTGATCACACAGCTCAAAATATCTCCACATCTGATTAGTCATAGTGTTATTGAAGCAAATCATTTATTCTCTCTAAGGAAGAGCTTGGCTTAACACAAATCAATACAAGGACAGAGACTAATTGTATGAATGCACTGACAAAGCACACACACTTACTGGCTAAGCTGTTTCCAGCGCTGGAAGAAGTCATGCGACAACATCTCAGTTGGCTGGAAGAACTTGTTGATGGTGACAGGCAGTTTAAGGGTCAGATTTTGCAGAGCTCCTCCATATCTGAATGTAAGCACACACACTGCAGGTCTACACATGCTGCGTCCACATTTTTGCGTTGCGTTCAGTTTTCTCTTATTGCACTACATGCTCTCAGTACAGGAAAGAATATGATAATTAAACATGTCAAAGAACATGACAACAACAGAACAGGCCTATTTATTCTTTTGATGTCAATGTGCGTGAGAATTACACTTTTTCACACATACAAAAGTTACGCTTTATTACTTATTCAAATGTTTCAATTAGACAACGTGAAAACATATGCAAGCTATCATTAGATGAAAAAAGTTCTGTTGGGCTTACCTAAACTTTATGTTGAGCAAGGGTGCATCAGAGAAATCAGTCAGACACTCAATGTTGAGGACCTGTTGAATCTGGGCTCCACCCTCTACCAGTGGTTCAACTGGTTTGGTCTGGACGTTAAGCTGTGACCAGTTTGTCAAGGACCACCAAGGCATCATGGAGAAAACGTCCAGCTGCAGTCTGCACTATGCCTCACCGTCAGTGTGAACCTGAGTTATTGCTTCATGCACATAACTTGGCTCAGATTGCATTAAAGATGCGTTTGAATGTTTTCCCTCATTATTGAATTATCGTTTAAAGATGTGACATACAAGTCCACAGAAAGGATATGAGACTGCAGCTCCCCGGGGCAACTGACTGTGGTGCTGAAGCTGGCAAACTGCACTGACGTCTTGTTTCCATAGAACAGGTACATTCTCCCTGAGAGACACATGCAAACCGTTGATACTCCTTCTCCTCAGGGTGGGGATGACCAGGCAACACAGCAAACTACCAGGCCACTTATCAGTACCATCACTGCACTGCTAAAGATGGGATTTGGAGGATTTTGCTACCGGTATGTTGTTTGTATGCTGTTAAAATTCTATGCTGAAGGTCAGGACACACAGCCTTTGTTGGGGTGAGGTGTGCAAGTATACTTGTTTATTCAGTGGTGAAAAAACTAAGATGAAGTCAGTGTAGGCGTCGTGTGTAAACAGTCTACTAGTAGAACCAGCTTGTTTCCATGGCCAGCCGGCTTCTGATACACTGCTTTCTGTTCTGTGCAAACAACCCACTTACCCAGATTCTGACGATACTCTGACTTAATCCCAATCTGTAGCAGCTGATTCTCAAACAGCACACCATTGTTCTTGCACACAAACCTGTAGGAAGAGAGCATTTAAGTGGTTAGTAATCTTCTACAAAATTCTAGTGTGAATAAGCAGAGGCCGATATGGATTTTCCCTATTCGTACTATAGGCACACATAGATTTCTGTTTATACTACAATCATGGATATTGACATATTCCACAACTGTGCACTACAACAATTCAAAAGAACCAGTAGCAAGATGAAGAGTACCATCTGACTGTGAGTGAAGAAATGGGAACTGCAGTTCTGTGCTGGGCCAATACTTTCACTTCATCTCCTCTATGTAAAATATAATTCATAATATTAAAATTATATTTTGAGCCAAGGACTGAATATTTTGTCACTTTCTTTTATAAATTCAAACAGACAGAGGCAGATAGACAGATAGATAGACTACTGGGTGACCCTGCTTGAGGTCCTCACCTTATATGCCACCACTGCTTTGCATGTCATTAACTTTGTGTCTCTCTCCCTCTCTGTACCTTTCTACAGGCTGTCAGTAGTAGTTAGCAGGCCCAGCTAACCTGCCTGTGTACTTTTGTCATCTGTCATTGTTTTCTCAGTAGTCTACGTCTCACACTAACCAATTTATTAACATTACTTACGTTACGTTTATCGTCCTGTCTCTAAAGGCTTTGTTTTGAAGGGCGTCTCCAACATTATTACAGAGGTTCAAATCGGTTTTACACAAATTCACACTTAAGATAATCAGTGTATGGTATCAGAAATGCTGCAAGACACTTGCAAAGTTGAAAACATTGCATGTTGTTAAGAGAAGAACTTAGTAAAACAAGGGAAAAGTGACATTTGTTTTTGGTGGTACTGCTGTTAGTGTGTCACGAAAGAATTTATGTCTTAGTTTCACCAATGTATTCAACCTAAAGGATGGAAGCAGGATTAAAAGGAGAACAATAATCCAATTAAATGTAGGGCCAGTAGATGTAACAGCTTGGTAGCTGTAGGTGCATTGATAGTATGTCAGCAAGTCAAACTCTTTTATAACAATCATGCAAAGCTGCAGCAAGGAAAACACAATGAAAAACACAAAAAGAAAAACCTTACTTGTTAAGAAGCTCGTCTGCCTCAGACAGAAGAGGAGCAGAATCCTCAGAGGGAGGAGCAGAGCTGAGAGATCCCAGGACAGCACAAGGAACAAGGGACAGGCCACAGGACAGAGGAGGGACGAATGGATGAAGTAGAAGAGGGATATAAAAGCCATCCATTCAAGATAGCGTACAGTGACAGTGGGATAGTTTGGTTAACACGGGAGAAAACAAAAGGGGGGAAGAGGGATAAAATCCAGGTGGTTAGTTACAGCAGTTTGTACAAAAATCATGTTACACAATGAAAATTACCTGCTGTGTAATAGTCAAACCTACTCAAATGCCTGTGGCTCTATACACAAATTTTTTAAAAAACTGTTCTAAAGCGAAAAGTGCAAACCTTAATATGGATGAACACACCTTTTCCCACCGCAACATACATTAAACCACAGCTCATACAGTAGACATGTAGCTAATCAGCTTTTAAACTTCAACCACCATCACTAGTTCACTTTAAGCCCTGTGCTAACGCTGCCAAAATACACACTGACTGCATCTCTTTCACGTCAGATGGACATAGCCTATATGTATATTTATACCTACTGTGCACAGCATGTCACCAAACTCAGTTGAGATTTGTTTTGGTTTTGCAGCCTAGTATAAAAAAAAGCTTTTATTAATATGGCTCACATCTGGCAAACTATTCTTACAGTAAGTAATTTGGATGAGATGGATACTTCATCCTCAAGTCAGCTGGAGTATGTCCTGTCTCCTAGTTTTATCTCACTACTCTGTTTGTCAGTCCCACCCCTGCTTTTATACTTTTACTGTGCGTTAGATTAAGTTTCTTATAGGAAACAGCAAGAGCCCAATTTGACATGTACGGTAAAACATAATAATCTAGTTCATTTGAAGTCAACATAAAACTGATCGTCTGACTTTGTTGCTTATTTGAGCCAGTTTTAATAAAGGTAATAAAGCAAGGCTTCAGACTTAAGGCTGTTGTCCTACACAATCTGTGGCTCAACAGTCAGCTAAGCTAATTATTTTATCAATCTTCCATATGTTTCAAATCACCCTGGAGGTGAGGGAGCTTTTATAATGTTTAATATGCAATTTTCCGTTGATCCAGACTGACCCCTTAAGTGTACAGTAAACTGTCACTTCTGGGTCACATCACTAAAGACAAAGAAAAAATAAAATCCAAGATGATGATTTCAGGTTTAACCCACTTTAAAAAACACACAAAACATTATCTATTTAAAATGTTTTGGATTTGGAAACAAAAAAAAAGCAGATAAATGAACTGAACCGCAGTGTTTATAGGTTTTCGCTTATTTTGTAGTTCACTACTGTGCCCTTACTCTGAGTCACCAGAACCCTCCACCAATAGGGAATCAGAGGTCTCAGTGGGCTGTTCCAGATCTCTGTCAATGTCCAAACACGGTAGAGGACAGGAGACACACACACACACACACACACACACACACACACACACACACACACACACACACACACACACACACACACACACACACACACACACACACACACACACACACACACACACACACACACACACACAGAGAGGGAAATGGAGAGAAGGGAAGGAGAGAAAAACAGACGAGAGACAGTCACATATACAGCAAGATTAAAAGAACAGACCTGCCAACCAGGATCACAAGTTTACGCTTCCATCTGCCACTTTAAGAACTGCCCCAAGACGGTGTGAGCACACTACACACTATTCACATAAGAATAGGGAGCCAAACAGCAAAGGTCCGAAGAGGCAAAGGCCCCCTCTTTGTCATGCTAGTGTACATAGTTTGCAGGTTTTAAGCTTTAAAACTATAAGTTGCAATACTGGTGGACTCAGTATTTGAAAGTGACACAAAAGGCTCCATCTACTGTTGTTTATTGTATGAAGGTGTTATCAGTTAAAAGCTGAAATTCTCTCTCATATCCATCTGTTGATTACAAACCCAAATAAGTTCAAAGTGAAGCAAATATGAATTGGTATTGTAGTTCAATACATTTCAATGTGACAGTGACTCTGATTATCTAATTGATATTTTAAACTAAAATCTGAACAGTGACTTAGCAAGTAACATCAGCACAGTCTGTCTGCAAATGTCTCCAGGTTGGCAGGTCCATGTAAAAAGAAAGACAAAAAAGAGCAGAGTGACAGAGCCAACAGAGAAACAGCTAACGCAGACACACTACTAGCTGCATAATAAACAAACAGCAAACACACACCGCAACTAATATTCATTGGCAGTTTTTACATTCAGAACCACCCTACTCAAAAAAGACCAGTAGCGTGTGTTCACATACACACAGAGAGTTACAGTCAGCCTTCCCTAGTGAGACGAAAGTCTTAGATGTAATGTACTTTTCTCCCTTAATCTGAGATTTATGTGTATCAGATCCTCCAGAAACGTGTTAGTGCCCCAACCTTTTTGACTCACGGCACATATTTTACATATGCCAGGGTCGAGCATCTGTTTTAAAGACAGGCAGTATTAACGTCTCTTCCACAGTGTAGTGGTCCTACACGCTGCTCACTTAGAGAATCAATCAGGTGAAATTGGACCATCTTCCACGACACACATGATGATTTCTCATGGGACACTTATGTGCCGCGGAACACAGGTTGGAAATCACTGGTCTAGAGCACATGCCTCTACTTCTGTTATATAGTTCATGTGAGGTTAGACTAAAGTGCAGTTTTGTGCAGTGGTTGACAGTAGTTGATCGGAGCCAGGTGAGAGAGATACATGCATATCTTAATTGAGCAATATCAGCAAAAATAATATAGATATGTTCATTCTTCCCTGTGGCAACTTATCATTAAGCTTTACTACAGTCAGTCATACTGGACTTTGGCTTCTTCAAGACAAGTACCTTAGGAAGCCATCATCATTCACGGCAAGAGAAGGTGCGGCAGGCCCTGCCTCAGAGAACACATCCACCAGTAAGCTACCAGCACTGGTTGGAGCAGCACCAACAGGAGCAGCTGAACGAATCCCCAGGAGATCTGCAGATGGTGACGGGGTGGACTGAAAATCAAATGAAATGTACTTCTTTATTTCAGTTCCTGGTATGTATGAAGTTGGCTGAAAGCAACACAACAATTCCATATCTTTGGGAACAAGTACAACACAGAGTCTGCTTACAGCGTTAGAAGCAGCCATGGCTGCTGTGTCTGGTCCCCGATCACTGCTTCCATTCAACTCCCCACCCTCCCGTTTGTTGTCTTCCAGCTCTGTCACAGACACAGCACCAGGCCCCTTCTTCTTCTTCAACTTAGCCAAGATTGAGGACTCCCTCTCAGGGAAGGGAGGCATTTCCTCTAGGACAGTGGCCTGGAACAGAGAAGAAATAGAGATCAGTCAAAAGATTTCATTGATTAATGCACCTGAGATGCATTAGGTTTAACAAACTACTTACCAGAACATCAGTGCTAGCGATGGAAGAAAGCTTCAGATACTCAACGGCACGCTGCTGCAGTTCCACGTCTGAATTGCGTATCTGGCTGTCACAGCGCAGTACCTCTTGGATAGTGGGCTTAGTCTCCGGGAACAAGTTGATAAACTTGATGTAGGCTGATAGAAGCAGGGCACGAGTCGGCACGGAGCACAGATGGAATTTGGAGTGGAGAAGGTTGAACTGGACCAGGGGGCTGGAGAACATATCAGTATGTTGTAGCACATTATAGGCTGTACCTACTCAACTAGCCTTAACAGTGTGGCTTTGTTACCGTGGAACCAACATACCTGGAGCGTGGATCACCAGCAATTAAGTTACCAAACTCTCCCAAAATGTAACCTCCAACCTTCACCATGTTCTCATGGCACGCAGGAGCCTGCAAGGCCTGGAAGAATCATACAAATTCTAATTTGTATCATAACCGACGTAGACACATTTAATGTCCCATTGCTTCTTAAGAAATGAAAGAAAACAAACATATTTATTTAGTTTGGTGGTCAAGCTCTAAACATTTTGCAATGCATGCATGCTATTCACCAAAGGCTTTCTGCTTTGATATTGATATGCAGTGAGACATGTGGAGGCTGCTTCTGGTATCCATATACAATGTTATACTATAGGACCAGAATTCTTTCACTAGATTGTCGCAAGTGCAAGCATAACTGTAGTACAATGGAAAGAAATGGAATAAGTTATAATAATAAGTGAAATAAATTACTACTTAGTCAATTTTCGACTCCTAATCCCAGATGTTCTAATATACACTTTACAACCATGGCTCACATCAGCTGATTTTGCTTGTACTAATAGATTTTTAGTAAAGTGGTAAGTAAAGGAAACATTAAACCATAACTTCAGCTGGCATTTACTGATTGCAATGACCTTTAATCCTTTAATCTGTAAATTAAATAAATATGTCACTGTTTGTGCTTTATCAAAAAGGAAATGTTGCACACTGATTATTTAAACAAACTAAATCGTTTACATTTTAATGTAAACTTCTGTTGCTGTATAAGCTACTGTATATTTCAAGATTTGACATGAGGTACCTCAAAAACCGTCTTGGCAGCATAGCCCTGCACATCATCCCTGTTGATGACGATCTGAATGACGCGGTACCACACCTCTTCGCTGACATAGTCACCGGCAATGCGGATGAGGTTAAGAATGGTGTCCACGTACCAGGAGTAATCCACGGCATATTTCTCAGCAAGTATGGCCACTTTCAGCACCTGGGGGAGGAATCGCACCTAAACTGAGATTTCATTGTGGAAAATTTGAAATATTTACAAAATTTTGGGTGCAATGCATTGCAATAAGCAGCACTTGATGTGCATAGTACAAAACCTTCAGATACTCATACCCACCATCTCCTCTCTGATGGAATAGTCTGCTGTCTCAAGGTAGCTAAGCATCTCGGCTACAATCTGCTTGGCATTGCTTCGATCACACATGGCATAGAGCAAATCAGCTGCCCTCTGTCGCACACTCACATCCCTCTCAGTCTGTGGAGACCAACAGTGACAACACAGACACAGTCACATGTATATCAATTATTAAAGCTTAATTCAAAACACTGCTCATGCTTCATATAAGAGGCACCGCACCTTGAGAGCATTGATGACGGTCTCTATGTGTGTCTTGACAGCTTCGTGGGAAAACTCAGAGCTGGCCAGGGTACACATGCTCTCCAGAGCCAGGTAGCGCAAGTTAGTCTCTCTGTGCTGCAAAAACTGGCCCAGCTGGTTACAAGCGCGTACCAGGAGGTTTGGCTCACTGACAAACAAAAATGAACATTTTCTTCGCTGCTGGTTTGATAAAAAACTCTTAAGTATCATGACACAGAAAATTCCTATCAGCAGAGCAGTCATAGTAAATCATTAAGAAGGATAATAGATTAAATAATAGCTAAAACAAAAGCTGTTATACTGATTTCAAGTATGGATACACAGTGGGTCTCAGTCACATGACATACTAGAAAACACTGCGCACACAACTGCATCAGGTTTGAGCAAAAATTGTAGTAATTTCTGGTTTAAGGCACGTGTGTGAATGAGCAGCTAAGCATCATTTTAATGAGTGAGGATGAAATGCATACCTGTCATAGTGGATGATAAGTGAGATTGCCTCAAACAAGATCGCATTCTTGGCATTGGAATGCTGCACCTTTTTGGACTTGGGCGGCTCTTGGGCCTTATTGAGAATAGTCTCCAGACACTCTACCAGACGGCCTTTGACAGCACCATCTTCTGGTGGAGGGTAGCACTGCAGTAGGCGCAGGAGTTTGCAGGAGAGCCATGGTGCTGGAACAAAGTAGTATGTGTAATCCTGCAGGTCAGTGGAGGCGGACGAGACGATCTGGAGAACCAAGAGAATTTTGTTTAAGATGCATTAAAGCCAGAAAAAAAAAATCTGAATTTAAATGTTTATGGCTGCATACACACATTTATAGTGTCAAAGGTTTTTCCCCACACTTTTGTACTAATAACACACAAATGCTCACCCTGCTGAGTCGAGAAACAGCCAAAGAAACACAGGTCTTGAATTCATCTGGATTCTTCTGGCTCAGACAGGTGATTAGAGAGATGGCTGCTGTCACCACGCCCTGAGCAAAGATAAACACAAATGCAGGCACATCCAAGAAAAAAGCTCATTAATAAGTGCATGAATAAGTGCACAGCATTTCATCAGTTCTACAGTACGTTGGAACTAAGTGCTGTTTTGAATATTCTGAACATGAAGCTTTTAACAAAAGTCATTTAATTTCTTGCAAAACATTTTAAAAGGTGTATACACACAAAAACATTCAACAAATCATCAACAGAGCTGTTTCAGGACATGTTGAAATGTACACCAATGGTCCAGAGAGGACATGATTTCAGTTCTAACCGAGCATTCCTTTTAAAGAACTGCCATAAGCCATGTGCCAAATGTGACAATAAAGACACCTGAAAACTGGTCTGTCCAAACCGGTGGTTAGATACTCAAGTGGTGTAAAACCCCCTTGAGCTAGTATACTGTTGGCATGTCAGTGTCGATCAGGGTGTACCCTGCCTCTTGCTAAAAGCTGTATTAGGCTATTACAGTAATATGTGATGGAGCATCTGTAATTGTAGGGGTTAAGTGAATAGATCATTCCTGCAGAATGAGCAATGACACTGATTACCAGAGATCCTCCATCCCATGTCTGAAAACAGCCCTAATCATGTAGCTGCATGTCTATAATTCAGGCTGTGCTCTCACCATGTGTTGGTCGTTGAGCAGGTGCACCACACGTGACGTCCACTCACCCATCAGTACCAGGTCAGGAGAGGTCTTATAGAGTCGCAGGAGACAAAGGGCAGCTGACTGTTTAACGCTGTCCATCGTGTCACTGCAATGCATCATAGTCACATAAGTGACAGTGATGACAAAACATAAAGTAAAGTGTCTTATCACACACCGCAACACATTGGAAACAAAAACATCCTCCATATTTGAAAGCGGAAGCCACACTCACCCAGCAACCAGTATCCGAGGAATCTCACTGGCAAAGGCCTCAGCCATCTCACGGCTTCCCACATTCGCGATGCAATGAAGTGCCAGACACATAAAGGTGGGATTGCGGCTGGACAGATCGTTCTTGATGGCGTTGTTGATCAGACGAATCAGTTCGCTGTTGCTGTTTACTAGGACTGAGATGAAAAGGTAGCCCTGGGGTGACAGAAGAAGCAAGAAGACAAATGACTGGGGGGTCAAACCAAATCAATTTTACATTTAAACATTTTAAAACTTAAAAATGTAATTTCTCTCAAAGGTTTTAAAACTGGAACACTCACGAGAGCAATATATGACACAATTATAGTAATAATAATAATTATTATTCATAATTAAGGCATTTAACTAGCTTGACAACATCTTAAACCATAATCTTTTTAACAATGTTGAATTTTAGTAAAAGCTGCTCAGAACAAAACTTCTGTCTAGGTAGAAAATCATCTGGTAGACACATGCTGCCTAAAAAGATCTTGCAACAGACTGTTAATCTGAATCATTTTGTATTGTACTAAATTAGTGTCTGACAGCTGGTTTTAAAACATACTATCCAATGCGATAGTATCCATGCAATAATCACATTGATAGAGATTCAATTCTTATTGCCTTTTGACCATTTTCCCATGGGTCAAATATTAGAAGATCATCAGTAAGAGTTTCAACTAAACTCAATGCCTCAACCAAACATATGAATATAAATGACTATACACAAGTAAAATGACTATACACAAGTCCTAATATAGCAAAAAGTCTGCTTTTTTGGTTAGTAGAAATACTAACCATCAATAACAACAATTACAATAAGTCCATCAATAAATTCATAACAATAGGTCTCAGACAGTTGCATAGGTCTTGCACAGGCAAACATTTGTTTTTGTAAAAACAACCCTGAAGACATGCAATTATCTTATAATCCACACAATTACAACACGCCTGGAGAAGCCGAAATATATTTTATTTTCTGAACAATAACACTGTCAATTGTCCATATATACATACAGTAAACATGTTTGTTAGATATCAGGGATGTGTGTGTTATGATGTGAAATCCTAAATGTGGTGTTTTTATTTCTAGAAAATGTAAACCTGTGTTGTATTTATCACCTTTTGATGATCTTCGGTTTGGTTTCTGCAAAAACATGGTCTATCATTTGTTTACTACTGGCTCACATAAAGATCAGCTGGTAAGTGGTTTGTGCTTGAATGAACTGAAACTTTGTGTAATAGGAGAAAGTGCACTGCTCTACTGCTGTACTGCTGTTGGTGGTTACTGATTAAACTAAATGTTGATAAGAACCTTAATGAATCTGAGAAATTTACAGCAACACAATGTTTCCTGTTCAATAAAACACAGGTGTAACTGTTGACAAAATATGATAAATATTACAAAATCAAAACACTGATGGAAAATTGCGTGAGACCCAATCTAGTGTTTGCCATTACAAGTTTCTGTCGCCACGTAATATTAATTCTATTGATAGGTTATGATTCAGCTCCAGGAACATGGAAGTGTCAAATTTCAGTTTGTCGTAGACCTTGGCATGTGTGAGGTAAAGCAATGCATCTTACAATTGAACTAAAATTGAATTTCCAGAAAACACTCAGGACTCCCTGTCATCAGGGCATTCCATTCCTGACAGTGGGAAGGTGTTCATAAAGATAGCCCATGGTCCCGCTCCGTGTCAAAACTCTTAGCTCTCAAACTACTTGGATCATGAATCAGCATTATTCTGCTAACTCAACATTTCCTTTTCCTGAGACAAAACAACCTACTATGCAGAATCAGGAACCAGGCACATTGGCAGAGGTATTTGTTCTGCTTTAATATGAGAACATCAGTGTGGACAAATCCTTGAGTAACATTACACCAGGCTAGTAGGGGTGTGGAAAACAAGCATATGTATACCTTAATGTCAATGATTTATTACAAATCAAACAGTTTGTAGTCAAAAAGATGAGTCAGGTACAGCACTGGTTAGACCAGGACTGACGAGAACAATGTCTAACAATTAAGCATAATACTCTTAGGGTTTGTGATTTATCCTAGTGTATGGGTGAAGGCATATACAGTAGATCATTGATCTTTAGTTCTGTCAACACAGACGTGGCTCAATAGGGCAAAAGTAGTAGTATGTAGTGGTTTGGGGCGGCAGTGGCTCAGAGAGCTGTCGCCCACCAATCGTAGCATCGGTGGTTCGATTCCTGGCTTCCCCCAGTCATGTGCCGAAGTGTCCCTGGGCAAGACACTGAACCCCAAGTTGCCCCGGTGTGTCAGCTTAAGCTGCTCACCGGTGTGTGAATGTGTGTGTGAATGGGTGAATGTGACGCAGTGTCAAAGCGCTTTGAGTACCGATAGGTAGAAAAGCGCTATACAAATGCAGACCATTTACCATTTAACAAGGTCCCTGTTTCTTGCCTACCAACAGTAGGGACTGGCTCCAGCAACCTATGCTAAATCAGTTAGGTTTACGCTTTTCACCTGTAACAATTTAAAGAAGTAAGTAATTGAAGTAAAACTTCAAAGACTCCATTAGCAACTCAGAGCCAAAGCTAAAGGATTATCATGATTGATATGCATGATTGTGGATTGTCTTAAATAAAAGTTACACTCTCTCCAGGGACATGCTGTTATTGGATTCAGTCAGGATAGAGAGACACAGTGCACGACCCAAACTGCAAATTAAACTGCTCAAACTGGATTTTAGCCATCATCATCAAAACACATCAGAATTAGTTACTTACTATTATTACGGTGTGAAGAATCGCTGAAAATCACACCTTGTTTCTAATAACATGTATGTGTAAAATGTTTTTTATAAGCAGTATTTGCACTGACATAAATCTTGTTTTAAAATACTCTGGTGGTGTTTGGCAAACCACAATAACAAGATGTAAAAACAAAACAAACAAAAAACTAAATCACTTAATGCTTGTTTTTCATGTATTCCCATGTTTGTACGATAGCTTTCAAGGACAGTTTAGAATAAAACACAGACAGGTGTCTAAGTAAACTAAATAATAATCATGCCACTTTTGCAAATAAGTGACATGATTAGATAACAAAATGCATTTCAATAAAATGACCTGGCAGCCCACCCTGTCTTTGCTATTACAGGGGAGACAGTAGGGCTTTGAAACACACTACACTCAGGAGCCACATCAATCTCCTTCCAGAATCATGAAACAACCTTTAGTAATTTTGTTAAATGATTTTCCATTGAAAAGACATGTATGTTCAGAGAAGAAAACTAGAAGACTTACGATTTGTTTCTCTGTGTACTTGTTCGAGCTCAGCAGGTTGACTGCCTCCATGTGTCCGAAGTCAATGTCATGGCCGAGCAGGAAGATGAAAAGCAGTTTGCAGACATACTTCTTTTTGCTGTAGCCATCCAGGGCCTTGTCCCCTTTAAACTTAGAGCGAATATTGGCCAACTCTTTATTAATCCTTTTGATCTCAGCCTCCTTGGACTTACCTGCCAGGGAGTAGAAAAAGGGAAATGTCAGCAGTCCCTATGTATGTTGAACAGGTTTTATGTACTTCTGAAATTTAAAAACACCTGTGCCATGGAATGCTTTTTGTTGTTAAGTGGTTCTATATAAATAAATTCACCTGAAGTATGCTTATTGTGTTTTTGTTAAGTTTGATAAGGTTCAGCTTGAGCCACATGTTAGCTATTAGCACAATCCATTAGTTTGTGCCATAGCATTTTTCCACAGCATGACACTGTCACACCTCACATGTGGTGCTCAGAAACTTTATTTTGCAATGACATATATTCGTATCAAGGGTGCATGAAGCTGCTGTGACATCATCTTTAACATAATTTCAGTAACAATAGGGGAAACACCAGTTAGACACCACTAGATATTTGCCATGTGTCCGCTTGCCAATAGAGTTGAGTAGATAGACTGTGGTTGTTGAGTGATTGTAATGTATCTCTGACTAATCAGTAGCTGTGTTTGTTTTCAGAGCAGTTTCTTGTATTGCATTAGTTCCCTTGGAACGTTGACATAGATGATACCCAAAAATTTACATTTTACTAGTCCACGATTCTTGATGGAGAAGTCAGTGCAGTCTAACAGTTTGATAGAAATGCACAGAGGAAATGGGGAACACGGTGAGCCAAGTGTATTGCTTAAGAGCCATAGGACAGTTAAACTATAGAAAGCCTGATTAATCATGCACCTTTCAAAAGACTATACAAAACCTGGTTTCGCAGAATCAGAAAGTTACTTTTCAAGGTGGCAGCTGGATTTGTTTCTTTATCAATGGTTTTCCAGACCAATTACACCAATATCCACAGAGGCCAACACAACTTGAAAACAGCACATAGGTCGTACTAATTCCTGTACAGATTTGAATTTCAACACTGTTGCTGACTCAAGCCAGACCACTATGTGAACAGCTGAACCTCGATGTTGAAATACCTTGATGTTCACAAATACATACTGGCCACCTTGGAATTATGTTTGAGATTGGAATGTTTCACTGATTTGTAAGCTTTAAATCATAAAAATAATTGTGTCCCATACTTCACTTATTAAAACTGAAAAGACAGCTGCCATGTGGACAACAAAGGAACAGCACATAACCAAGGAAAATTAATGTTGTCACAATACTATAACAATAACACAAAACTATAACAACAAGCAACAGGTTTAGAGGCTAAAGCCTATATTTCCATATCTACTAAACAACACAAAAGCTGTTTGAGTTGGCAGCCACAGCAGAAATAGGAAGGCAAAGTGCCAACAACTGTTTTCATTTTTGATCAAAAACCAGGTTGCCAAAAATCCTGGCTTTTCTAGGATATGTCTAAATATCACTTGGAGAATCTTTTACTTTCCTCACAGTTTCATACAGGTCTAGGTAATGTGATGATATAAACAAAAAAACATTTACCCAAGAAATATTCTCAGGCAGAGGTTGACAGAAGTTTTATGGTTTTGGTTTTTCTCACACAACATAAGACTTTTGGTGGGCAATTTATGTGTAACGGTAAAGTAAAGGCAAACAGAAAGAGCATTAAAAAAAAGCATGTTTGCTCCCTGCTAAAAACTTGAAATTTACAATTAAAGAATGAGGAACAAACCAAAGTGAATAACTATACATTTAAAAAAACATACACATAATGAAGTACAGAATAAATCTAAAATGCTTGCCTCTAGCCCTGGTTCATTAGCTTGCTTTTGACCCATAACCGGTACAACTACGAGAACTAGCAAAATACAGAGAGTAATGAACAATTCAAAATATTAAGATGCACACATTTAACCTGGGAGTAAGGAGATGTGAAAAGCTTTGCATCGTTCATATTACAATATAACACAGCAACTATTCCGCCAAGAGGTGGTGATTTATTACACAGGGTCACATCTATTACCGTAACACCGTTACGCTAGCATGCTGGTCGTGTTTTGGACGTGTCATACAATACAATGCCAGCTACAGCTCTGTGGAGAGACCAGATCAGGTAAAAGAAAAACTAATATTGTACCGATGTCTATGATGTCCGTGTGATGCATGCGACGGCCAAAACTAAACAGGCCTCGTTTTCTGCATCCAAGCACCAGACTCTTTAGAGCAACTAATGCTGAAAACGTTATTTTACTGACAACATACCTCTAACTAATGGCAAGCAATAATTATGGCCAGTGATGGGTCGCATTGACTTAACAAAAGACATGTATACAAGATAGCTGCCACCGTGTCATTCCACTACATCTGACACTATTGTCGTTGAGTGCCACAAAGTGATAAGGAGAAATTGCACTTACAGTTTCTAATGTCCGAAATGAAAACTGCTAGTCCGCGCATTCCATCTCCTTTAGACACAGCCGGCATGTTTGCTGCTTTCTGTCCTCACTTCGGCCTTACCCGTAAAAAAATAACTGTCGCTGGTCAGCTTTTCACACTGAACAGGAGTGGAAGATGGCCAACTTGACGTTTAGCAGGAGCTAGCTATTTCGCAGGTACAGTCGTTCGCTACAACTTTATGATTTGTTACCTAGCAAACTTACTAAGTTTTTGGAGGTGACTAGCTCTGATAGCATTTGCTAGATTAGCTGGATGGCGGTCGATCCACCAGCAGTAGGATAAGTTAACGTTATCCCTGTTAAGTGGCTGGTTTCCGCTGGCTATGGAAGGGCTAGCGTTATTTCATTCAATCTGTATCTAGCTAGGATTACAAGCGCCGCGCATTACATCTACAGCTAAAATTCATCAAGTTTCAAGCACCCACTATTTGTCAGTGTCTTACGTTATTGCAGTCAGGTGTGCAAATTGAAACAATGTCCGATAATAGAAGGTTATGTTACTTCGAGTCACGCACGGTAAAGCTAGCTTAACAGCTAGCTCGCTAGCTGACTAGCAATATAATTCAAACACAGGAATACATCACCGGTCGACCGGAATAATTCTATAACGAGTCTTGACCGCCAACCATTGATTAGAAATCGTAGCCTCTAAGACTTATCGCGCTCAGAATATGGTAAGTAATATATCCTGTATAATTGATGTCCGTTCTAATTCACCAGCCTTCACTCCGTGGCTCGAATAAAGCTCGTGACAGCAAAATCAGCCGCGTGACCGCGCTTCGCAGGGTGCACGCACTCGCTCGTCGTTTCTTTCTACCGACTGCGGTCCGACACAGTGATTGGTCGAGCCTGATACTATGCCTTCGGCCCAGCAGGATTAAAAGCTCTGTGGTGAATATCATCACCCATGGAGCTGTTTAAAAACAGAACACAAATGTGGCAAACTGGTGTCATTTTAAATATTGGGTGTAAATTATTGTCTATGATAAGAAGTGACGTCAAAGTTAGTGGCCAAGGTGAGACAGAAACAAATAAAACCAAAATCACCTCTGCAGACTGAGCTGTCACAAAAATGATCATCAAACAATCATGAGCTTTCATGTTTCATTAAACATACAATCATGGTGGAAAACATGATGGCAACAGTGTTTAAGTCGCTGGTTGAAGTGGTGCAGTAAATACCTCAAACACGCTCTGTGTCAGTAGCTGTGGACAAGCAAATGTTCATGAGAAACTTTGGTCTGTTTTTTCGTCTTCAGTTCAGCTATATTCTTACTACACCTGGTGTGAATGGCTGTCTTGGGGTCATTCCAAAACATTACTATTGAGTGGAGGTCTGGGCTCTGAGTGAACGACTGCAAATGATAGATTTTGTATCTCTGGAGGCTTCAGCTTCTGGTCAGTCACGTCAGCTTCTACTCATTGTATGAATGCCTCCTCTCCCCAACCTGCCTCTGCATCAACCACTCCAATGCCAGTAATCTGTCGTGACACAACTATCATCTGCTTTATCCAAGAAACCCCTCTTTGCACATCGATCATATTGCAACACACAGTAAGAACCTCAGAAAGATATGACTAGTACCATTGGTGCTCCTCTACCCACCTGGATCTATCCATCTTAAAAGCCAGGAAATATGAACAGAAATCTAATCACCCTGGATTCATCTTCTCCCCTTTTCTAAACTGCCCTCATAATAGCCCAGCTATGTTTGATACTCTACATTACAACTGTACCTTTTTTGTATGTATGTTATATGCAGTACATTCTGCAAAAATACAGTCTACCTATATAATAATACACAAGGATTTGCGTTCGCACTTCCACACACAGTTGCACTATGTCACTATTCCATCTGTCGGTAGTTTACAAATTGTATCCAAATAATGTACATTGTCCTTGAAACATACATGACGCCAGTGTAAGTCACATAATGTAATGTTAGTTTAGACATAATTGATTCACGATTCTTAATAGGAGTTTTTAATATTATATATATTATTAATTTAAGTGGTTTAAAGCTGAATATTTGACTTCCTGGGGACGATTGAGTCCCGAAAAAGCGGAAATACGTCATTAACCCATGGGCGGAGCCTATGGCTTTTCCAATCAGAAATAAAAACCTGCTGTCGTGGGCGGAGCATCAGAAGACTTCGACGCTCATGCAGTGAGGCAGAAGATCGAAATGGCGGCACCAGCAGAGAGAATGGAGGTAAGGATGTGCTATACGTCTTTATTGAAATCTCGCATGTTTCTTCGATCACACTTGCCTGTTTATGGAAGCCGTTTCGTAATTGTTACGCACGTTAACATGTACGTCTTTGTCCCTACTACTCCATACGCTGCGATGCATCCATTTTAACTTAAGCTAGTTAACGTTACTTCGGTGATGCGTTGCCGCTCATTCATTTGGTAGCAGTCGTAGCTTTGCCACAGCTGCGCAGAGTATATGTTACCGATCCACGTCAATGTGAAATGTAAAGGAATTAACCGCGTAACGAGTTTACGTAGTGTTCGCTGCAACGTTGTTGGAGCTCGTGCGAACGCCGGCCGGTAGTGTTTAACTCTGCGGGACCGCATGGAGACAAACGTGTTAGCTTTCCACTCAGTTGGCTAATGCTAGCGTCACTTCACGCGTGGACGCTGGTGGCTTCTCTTAAACTACCGGCTCTATTGTGTCCAGCCGGTAATTGTCTTTAAGGGCAGATGTCTCGCACCGATGGCACCTTCCCTCTGTCCTGGTTTACAGCTAGCACGTACATACATTTAATTTTATAGTTTCCCATTCTCTCTGTATTTCATGCTGGCCGACCGACGTTGAGTAGCACAGCACGCAAAGGCCAAGGCACACAAACACATGTGCGTTCTGGTTTTAACGCGTGGACGGGCCTAGTGAAGTGTAACGGTCGGGCTGCTTTTGCTCGCACCGTGGACGTGGGTTACAGCCCTAAGCAGGCCGGCTGCGTCGGGTTTTTGCTCACCACGTGCGCCCCTTTTGTGCGTGATGTGCTCGTTAAGGACTCATCACGGAACACACGGCGTCCAGACCTTTCCAGCCATTTTACACCTAAAGCCACTTGAGGATGCTTTTCAAAAAGTCTTTACTGAATTTTGTTTCAAAAATATATAAGTGCCTGACATGCAAACTACACAGTGTAACCGACTCTATTACGTTAACCACACAGCTTTCCGTTCGATAGTCACTTACAGTAAAAGTTCAGTCAGCATTATTAAGCTTTGATGTTAGCTGTTGATTTATTAAGCTAAAAGCTTGCTCAAGTGGGCTTTGTTGGGTTTCTGTATAGTTGTATTTTCTAATTCTGAGGCCTTGTTTTGTTAAATTGGCACTACATAAATGAGCTGAATAGAATTCCAACACTAGCTACTTGGATAAATATCTGTATAGTGACACAGGTGAGCCATGAAAGGGAGTACTGTTATTTGATACATACATCAGTGTACACAGATGCTTCACTAACCACTACAGCATTCTTCTATAAAATGGCACTGACTTATATTCTGATTCCAAATACAGTATTAATTGCTATGCTCTTTGCTCAACGAAGGGAAGAGAGTAATAGTAATCTAAATATTGCTTATTACCATAAGCTGTGATGATCAAAGCGGCATTGGAGCCTTAAGAAGATTAACAAAATTGAGAATGGATTAAATACTATAATATAAATGCCGTCTGCCTATAATTTTTAAATGGGGGGGTTTCTTTGCTGTTCTTTATTGTGTTAAGTCTTCAATAAACTCAGCCCACAAACTCTGCCTTTGTGTGTGTGTGTGTTTTTGTTGAGGTGTCTCAGGGGGAAAGCTCAGCCAAGCCTGCAGCTGAGGATATGACGTCAAAAGACTACTATTTTGACTCATATGCACACTTTGGCATCCATGAGGTAATGTTCTTTTCTTCTCAACAGTATCCATATTCCTGTTACGAAAAGGTTTTTTTTTCATTTGTGTCTTTTTGCTGTTTACGCTATCCCCATAGGAGATGCTAAAAGATGAGGTCCGCACTTTGACCTACCGCAATTCCATGTTTCACAACAAGCACTTGTTTAAGGACAAAGTAGTGCTGGATGTGGGCAGTGGGACTGGCATCCTCTGCATGTTTGCTGCCAAAGCTGGAGCCAAGAAGGTTATAGGGGTAAGTTTGAGTTTAAATGAAGGCTGGCCAACTTGTGTGGGTTTTTAGATGAGCTTTAATAAAACCTCACATGCGGGCAGCCATTTTTAATAGAAACTTCTTATCTAGGTCAGCTTGAATTCATTGTCCTTTGGCTATGTCTTGACAGATTGAGTGCAGTAGCATTTCAGACTACGCTGTGAAAATTGTGAAGGCCAACAAGCTGGATGACGGTGAGTTAATGATCCAGTAATGTTGAAGCAGACAGCGGAGCGGGGAGAATGAGTTGTGATGTACCATCTGACCTCTTGTCCTGTGCTTTCAGTTGTTACCATCATAAAGGGGAAGGTGGAGGAGGTAGAGCTGCCTGTCGAGGGAGTAGACATCATCATATCAGAATGGATGGGTTATTGCCTCTTCTATGAATCCATGCTTAATACCGTCATTTATGCCAGGGACAAATGGCTGGTAAGTACAGTGTGAGGTGGGAAGCTGACACCAGTATATATGCATGGTGTGCATTAGTACGGTCTATGCATACACGGTCATGACATGAAGACTTGTGTTAGTGTACAGCCTATGGATATTAGATATGTGTGTGTATATGGTCTCCATGCTGAATTACCAAAATTTTAAAACTAAGATTCTAGGAGCCCAAAAACTTATTTTTCACTTACTGTTGTGAAGGCAGCCTGATCTATTGTCACACAGCTTGTAAAAATGTCAGGACACTGGATAATCTTTTTTTTTTTTTTATAGAAACCAGATGGACTAATTTTTCCAGACAGAGCCACCCTGTATGTCACTGCCATTGAGGACAGGCAGTACAAGGACTATAAAATCCACTGTGAGTAGTTGGTCACCTGATTTAACAAATGTAATTAAAACCTGTAGAGTCACAGGACTGGATATGACAAGCAGTTTCTTTCACGTCAGGGTGGGAGAACGTGTATGGGTTTGACATGTCCTGCATCAAAGAGGTGGCAATAAAGGAACCTTTGGTTGACGTTGTCGATCCCAAGCAACTGGTCAGCAGTGCCTGTCTCATCAAGGTTGGTGACTGGTCTGATAGCCCTTCTTTAATGATGGGGTTAAAGTGTGTTTTGTGTTCTAAACGATTTCCTAAAACTGATGCTATGGGGTTTGTTTTTTTTATAGGAGGTGGACATCTACACAGTGAAGGCAGAGGACCTGACCTTCACTTCACCGTTCTGCCTGCAGGTGAAGAGGAATGACTACATCCATGCTCTGGTCACCTACTTTAATATCGAGTTCACCCGCTGTCACAAGAGGACCGGCTTCTCCACCAGTCAGTCTACACTGTCACTAAGGACATTTGGAGATTACCATTGCTAATGCAGTGAGAGTCAGTGCCTTTAATGAATTTGTGTTCTCCTTCTGCACAGGTCCAGAGTCTCCCTACACCCACTGGAAACAGACGGTCTTCTACCTGGATGACTACCTAACCGTGAAGACTGGCGAGGAGATCTTTGGAACCATCAGCATGAAGCCAAATATCAAGAACAACGTAAGCAGAGCTTTGCCATTTAAGTCTCTGAATTTTGGATCATTTGCTGCTTCTCAACTGCACACACTTGTCGTGTGCGTATTGTCTGACTTGTTGCTGTGCTGATTTGCAGAGAGACCTGGACTTCACCATAGACATCGATTTCAAAGGTCAGCTCTGTGAGGTGTCGAAGACCTCGGAGTACCGGATGCGTTAAAGGCCCTCCCGGCTCTCTCTATTCCTCCATGTGGTAGTGTTTAGTAGAGGACATGGTTTAACTGGGAGTTCGTACAATAGTTTGAGGCTCCTTTGCAGCAACATTTTAAAGACTTTTTTTGTTATTTCCCTGTTAAAACATTAACAGTATTTAATAAGTTCACATCATTGGGCTCTAAGTCATTGATGTGGTAATTCCTTGTCCTCTTGACAAAATATTTGTGTGCCTGTTGTCTTGGATTATACTTTGGGTTTCTTGTCTTTTGCATGTGTCAGATCCACATGGACACAAACAGCCCTGCAGACACCCACATCTGTACATAGTATTCCTGTTGGTTCTCTTGGACCCGCTGAATATTTATGCATCACAGCAACTACTCTATTATTTGGGTTCAATTGAAACTGTAGACAGGTAGCTCTTTTGTACCCGAGACACCAACTTATTAGAAGTGATGTGACTAAGTGTTCAGACTAAGAATAGATCTGTGACGTTGTGGAAGCAGTGCTGCAGGTTTCAGTAGGCAGTGTCACTGCTGCCTTTTTAGGCTGATGGGGGGCCTGCTTTAATTGGTAACGACGCCACGCACACCCATGTCCTAGTGTAAGCCAGTATTGCTGAGTGACATGGTACAGTGATGCAGCGAGTGTTGAAGGTCAATGTGTAATGTCTTGTGCGCTGTAGGTCCACAGTGATGCTACAGGAAGCCAAAACTGTACTAACTACTGGCAACAAACATGTCCTACATGCTGATAGCGTAGATGGTTTTTAATCATGTAAAATTTGCTGGAACTGTCACCAACACTTGGCAGCTCCGTTTTTGGAATAATTGTACACGTCCACAAGATACTTGTAATGATTGTAAATACTGAGCTTGAGTTTGTGTGTATGATGTATTTTCTCACCATCCGTGTGAATATACACTACATACAAACACCTGCTGAGTGTAGTGTGGAGTTGGCTCCTGTGCTCTCGACTGATCTGCCAACATCAGCGGGTCATTCTTTGGCTTTGTTTAAGTCCCACCTCTGTGGGTGAAACCACATTAGACATCTGACATGTAAGTTGGTTTGACCTGCTAAGACCAAAATCAGAAGTCTGTGATCCATGAGGACTGTTTTTACGGACTCCATAGTGTCATTGTTGTTGTTCTGTTTGTGTACATGAGTTGTTTAAAGCAGCGGTAATGTTTTTTTGCAGACTAAGCTCTGACTCACCTCACTTAGATTTTTCTTTTGTATTTGTTTTCTATTTGCTGCTTTTAAAGAAAAAATAAACTCAAAACTAATAAACATTAAATCTAACTTTTTGTGCCTCTGCTTCAAAGTGGGATTCTCCAAAAAGCTTTTAAATGTTTGGGTCAAAGCGCCTTCTCGAGCTTTTGGCGCATGTTTCTACAAACATCATACTTAAGTTTCTACCAACCAAGTTTTGACTTTGCATCTGTCTTTCTGCAAAGTATGGTCCAGCTCTGCCGCTGCTGCCCCCTTGTGAAATTTCGTTCTGCTGTGAAACATACAGGTTTTAAATGGAATTTAGTCAGCTTCTCTGTTAGTTAATATTTGGATTAAACATTTTAAATTCCACCAATGATCATTTCAGTTTTGTCTCAATAGCTTCTGAGCATTCCTGTTAATTATGGAAGCAAAGTTCAAAAAGAAAGGAAGGAAAAATTTGTCATAAAGAACACAAAAGCACAATAAGGTTTAACATTGGAATTAATGACATTGAATTTTATTTACGGAGTCTAAATTATGAGTTGAAACAGTTCTGACTTGTTTATTATGAGAAGTGAAAGGTTAAGGTGCGATAATAATTGCTACCACTGTGTTACTCTAGGCACTATCTTTAAAAATGAAACCTAACATTACTGTGGTGGCAACTTTAAAGCCTCTTTTTATGTCTCTCCTTTCAGCTGCAGGAACTGGCTGTAATTTATTTTTGGGGGGTTCTGCAGTTCAACAGACCCTCCACTTCATCTTGCATCTAGAATAAACAAGAGTTTAGAACAGCCCCCCGGCATCTAAAGGAGCTGACACTAACGATGGACCCAGACCCAGCAGATAGTTTTGCATTTCTTCCAGGTTTTTCAGCTGAGTGTCACTCTTTTAAACTCAAAGGTCATTAAAATGGACGTTTAAGAACGTCAGGTCTGTCATGTGCTGTCAAGTCCTTCAGCTGTACCGTTACCGTTAAAAAATTCAAATGTATGCTTCAATTCAGGCCACTAAACATAGCCTACTACTATAAACCATAGTTCATTATTAGCTGAAAATAGAAGCACCTGGATGTGTCCCATCACCTGGTGGTTTATTTTTCTCTTGCTTACTAGAACCAGTTGATTACTGACCCCTACCTGCCTCCTCTTGAAGAAAAGATTCTTCATGATGAAAAGCGATTCTATTTTCTGCACCTGCGTGTCACACTTCTGATCAATGGACAAAATGTTGTGAGTGAACAGCAGATGTTCATCTGCCAGGCCTGGCGGCTTCTGAGGCCACCCTGCATCCTGCTTTCTGCTCTAGAACCAGTTAGCCCTGCCGTCACGTTCCCTGTCCCGCCTCTGTGAGCAAATGACAGGTTAGCTATGGCATCTCCTGTGTTTCAACAGTGCAACAAAGCAGCAACATTCTGTGTGCTTAGCATATTTACTGTAGACATAGACACAAAAGAACTGTGCAGATGCTAAATCCTGCATGTGTTACCTTGTTGCACTGAGACGTGGAGCTCCACGTCGTCCCCATTCCCTTCACTATCCCTGCCACAGAGACTTTTGGGTCCCTTGATTCATGGAGTTGCAGCACCTCCCTCAGACTCCTCCCTGAAACACGAGACTCCTCAATAGACTCAAAGGCTGAGGTCGTGTTCTGTTACCCAAAGCTTTTCACTGGTTCCTTTATGCTTCTTCCGAACCGTGGGTTTCGATTGTCATGGGACAATAACCTAACCCTGGCCCTGACTCGGTAGTGATCCATGAAGGTACGAAGTGGAGGCAGATCCCTTTTCTGAACTTCACCTCTTCATCCTGGTTTAGGAGATTTGATCAACATGTTCATTGCCAAAGCACAAAAGATCACTGGAATGGTACAGTGGTCGCTCGGGTCTCTACCTATGACCAGCTTATAGGGTAATGAAACATAAATGTGTACCAGACCGAACAGCAGCACCACCAGATCTCCCTTGTTTTCTTACCATGGGAATCTGGCCATTCTGGACTGATGTGTTGATACGTCCATTCCAAATGAGTCGCTTTAGCTACGGCACTGAAGAGAACTCAGCAACATGGTGAATCTAAACAGGCTTATGTTCTTTGAGCCTTCTCTTTTAGGAGTCTGGCAGCACTTGGTGTCATATTTTCAGGTGACATTTGTTTTTGAGAAGTCCGTTCTCAAACCCAGGTCATCCAGGTGTATTTGCTAGTCATGCCAACCAAACTTCTTCTATTTCATAGAAATGTGTCACCACCTATCCGGGAAGCTTCATCAGTCTGAGGGAAGCTTGGTCTCTACCAATTTCCCTGAGACTGTGTCATCAACAACCAACTCACTCGATGCTCTTGGGTGCTGATGTGTCCTAATGGTACGCTGTGTGATTTAGTCCCAAAGGAAATGTCAAGCCAGAATGAAATGAAAAAAGCACATGACATGAACTAAAACTCTTAGTAGCGTGAGATAAACATGAGATTCACAAGGAGCTCATGGCATAAACTGCAAGCAGATCAGCAAAGAAAGCAAATTAGCAAAAATTCACAGAAAGTCACAGTGAGAGTCAATAGCAGAGCATGGAGAAGCAGCGTCTCTGGATAAGACATCACTCTGGTGTCTGAAAGGCGTCCGTACCCACGGAGGGAGAGGCTGGTAGGAGATTAGACCAGTAGAGGGAGGCAGAGAGGAAACCAGAAGTGTGCCCATGGCCAGCAGAGCTGAGGGGGGCAGGTCATTATAATAAGCTTCCAGCCAATCTATCATCCGCACCTGTTACTGAACCTTGGACTGGACCTCGGCCCTTCCTCCATTAACGTACTGTAGCTCGTTGCTTTCTGTTTTGGACCCGAACCAGCTCTGACCAAGCCGCCGCCTCATGGTCTTAAACCTGGTAACCTGTGTATATACTCACATGCAAGCGTCAGCTGTTCTGTAAATATTGTAAGTAGTGCAGAACATTAACTACATGGAACTTAACTGGTGGTGTTTTTTCCATATTATGTGGATTTTCTGTGCTGGTTCAGGGTTTTCTTCGCAGGACGTGAATACATCAAGGGACCGTCAGTCATTCTGTCATTCTCAGCAGATGGTCCCAGCTAACTGCAGTTCATCTGCTCTCCAGGCTGCACTCACAAGCCTCTGACCACCTCTCAACTCTTTCCCATACCGCGTCTTGTAAATCTTGTTTTTGTGATACCTGGATGTTTTCCAATAGCCACGGTTCCTTAAGCAGCAACTACACTAACCTACATCTGCGACTTATCTGCACTATTTGGCCTGAATATTGAATATGTGTCCCTAAATCTGAAATGTACAATAACTCCACATCACACACCAGTAACATGACACTTCCACATAAATGTACTGTTGCATTTATAGCGTTTGGTTTAGAAAATCGACTTCTGTTTATTTTCCACTTGTAATAGTACAGTTACTTGTAGTAAAGTATTTCTAAGAAGCGGAATAGTTAGGGAGGTTACCTGAGTACCTCCCCCACCGCTGCATTCAGAGAACCTGTAGGACAACCCCTCCCGGCGGGAGGTTCCTGTGGACTGAGCACGACTGTGGCTGTGAGTAGATGTGCAACGCTCACACCAACCTGGAGGACCCTGCCAAGAGTAGGATTTAAATGCAAGATGAAGGAGCTGGAGAAAGAGGGGGACAGAGGAAGTGGAAAGGCTGGAGGTCAGCGAGAGGGCAACGATCAGGTATGTACTCACAAAACTGTAGGCCAAGATATTAAACCTGCACTTAAGTGATGTGGAGGCTAAACACACAAGGTGGCATGTTCCTCCACGGAAACGGTTTCATTGAAAGCAGACTTACAGCAGGTGAGTTTACGCTGCTGTCACGAGGCAGTTCTCAGTGTGCCTCAGTGTAATCCTACCGGTCATGTGGTGCAGCATCTGTTGTACGTGAGAACCTGCAGAGCTGCTTTTCTTCTCAGAGGGTGGAGTAGTAAGGAGGTCATACCTGTCTGCCGTCCACGGTGGTCGGCGTTTAACTTCGCTTTTAATCCACTGTGATGCACTCAGAGATAACAACAGGATACACTCACATTCATATTTATCAAGCTGTGGATCAACACTATGTGGGTGAAGATTCTCAGTCATCCAGGCGAGGTTGTTCCACTGTGCTGTTTTATGCTACAGCAGAAAGCTCCAAGGTGAAGTAGTACTAAGAGTAAAATGAAAGACCTTTGGACTTTGGCAGCTCCACCTTCTCTGAGTGGGTCTGTAGAAGTCTGTACAGGGAATAAATGACTATTCAAAAGTAAACACAGCAGAAACACACCTTGTTTTACATCCACTTGTTTCAATCTGGAAGATCCTGATTGGAGGCGTAAAGCTTTGTATGTTGACATAACGTGAATCCATGTTTAAGCGGATTTACTGCTGAAGCTAGTGAGAGGTCAGCTGGTTTCACTGGAGGCACTGGTTGATGCAGCTCACCTCTGAACCAAGCGGAGTAAAGCCAACACATTCAACGGCAGCAAGTTTAATTACAGTTATGACTGAATGTAGCGGGTGCAAGTTACCGCTCTTTGATAAAATGATTGCTAATATAACAAAAAGGATTTGAAGTGGAAATTACTCTGTAAATATGGACAACTAGATAAAATCCACCATACCAGCTTAAAAAGCCTTTGGATTATGATTCTATAAACAAAGTCAAGATTCAGTTAACACAGAAAAACGGCAACTCGAACTGTAACAGATGTTCAAACATCATTACATTCCTGAGGTCTGCAGATACACAGCTTAGCTCTGTTTACACCATAAGAAGCTAAGGAATAGACGATACCAAGCTTCAGGTTCAAAAGCATAGATTCAAAAGAAAAGGCCACAAAATCATCATCCTGTTGATTTATCTCCAGACCCAAAAGCATCCAAAGGCTGAAATGATCAGTGTGTTAATATAATGAATGAACTTAATATGTTCTATTTTACTTTTTAATAATTCTCTTTTTCTATATGAATTTTATATTAGGTTACAGATGTAACTGCAAGTCTATTTCGGCACAGTTGTTGTCTGAAACATGGACATACACACGATTTCCAGCCGCACAGACAGGCTTGATTCCCCTGGTTTAGTCACAAATGGGCCAAGTGGTTGGGGGCCACTGGTGTAGACTATCAACCTCCACTTCAAATTATTGTAACTGTGTAGAAAATAAAAATAACACGGACCCTAACGAGTCCTCTCGTGCACGTGTTCAGCTATGTACAGGACGTACATATTGAATCAAGATAAAGGTGGTGTGGTATTTGCACGTGAATGTGTTATTAATAACAGTGAGATGCGTCAAAGCCAGTGAACCGAAGCATCACTGAACTGAAGCAACAAAACAAACTCTACTCTAGACACATTCTCTAGGTTTCACTAACTGCCAAGATTTGATCAGTTTTAAAACGCAACGTCATTTACGACAGGTCTGGTTTGTGAGACTGTAAAGGGTAAAGGTTAAAAAGAGTTAGAGCCTTTACACTGCACATGTTTCAGTGGGTGGTGTTCAAATACAGCGTATGACTATAAACGGGGGAGTGAAGTTTGTTGTGCAAGTTGAGACGTGAGTCTGAAAAGCCTCACGTTGAGTCTACACTGAAGCTACTGAACGAACTAAACTGTGTAAATGTTTAGATTACAAACGGCTCAGTGTTCGTAACTCGACCAACTGGTTTGTTGAGCCTGTCAGCACCACCACAGACTGTGTCACGTTTTGTTGGAAAACGCAACACGTTTAAGTTCCTGAATTGTGGTTTCCTGTGTGTCTTGTTTTCTGTGGAATCTCCACCCAATGGTGTGAGTTTAATGGCTGCTCATCTCACACACCTACAGTACAACACACACATACACATACTGAGTCTTTTCTTGCCTCCTGAAAAAGCAAATCTGTGCATCACAATACAACATCCAGCCCAGTATTTGCTGCAAACTAGAGGATAAAAACGTTAGACAGCAGCGTCGAAGAAAGGCTCCTGTCAAACAGTGACGGTGAAGATGTTACATGACCTGAAAGCAGAGACTCTCCCAGACAGGTTGGGCCGGTCATCAGACAGTGAGCCGGTGCATCTTTATCTTGGGAAAATAACAGTTCTGTCACAATATACCAACAAACTCCCTGTGAAAGCACAGACACGTTCCCCAACAGCACGAAAGCGTTGCAGCATTAAAACCCCCAAACGTGTCTCGACTGGACTCGCACATTCCTGACACTTGGCTCATCGTCTGCATGGTGATCAGCTGGTCTTAGCTGTTCCTGCCTGTCCCTCCTGTCGTCTGTCAGATGGGTGATGGGTTTTCTGCTTCCTGTCATCTGCTCTGTCTTTGTGCCTTAATGCTTTATGTGTGGCGTGAGGGGGAACATTTGTTAAGGGCAGCAGTGACTCAAGAGGTAAAGCCCACCAACCATAGCATGGGTGGTTTGATTCCTGGCTCGTGCCCTTGGGCCAGACACTGAATCCTAATTTGCTCCCGTTGTGCCATCTGAAGCTGTACAGCAGCTCTGCCATCGTGTGTGAATGTGCTTGTGCTTTGAGGACTGATACGCCAGAAAACCGTTTTAAAGGAATGAGTTCTGGCTCGATAGAGGAGATGCAATAGCATGGAAATAAGCTTAAACTATTTAACTAATATATAAATCACTACATGTAAAACCTGTCAGTATTAACATGCTATCGATATGTATACTCGTATACATCATCTGATGTCAGTTCATAATTTCACTTTTTGATCCTGATCTCTAATCTCTGACAAGCTTGAAACACGCAGGGTACATGTTTTATGTCTGGGCGATGACAGGTGGAGTTATGTGATACCAGTCTGCTGTCTGCAGCAGTTGATCAGATTAGACTGGAATCGAAGGTTGAAACATTCAGCCTCAACAGCCAAGATCAGCCCTAATCCAAGATATCAAATATTTAGTAATTTTCAGAAATGTAATTTGTAATTGTAATTTTTTTTCAATGTATTACATGCAAAAGTGATTTTTGTTTTTTCTTTTACTGAATATAATCTTCATCTCGCCAGGTAAGATGTGACTGAGCCTTCAATGTTTTCATTTCAGCACGTAATTTTTCAAATGTGAAATTGTTTAAAGATGATGTCACCAAGTGAAAAATGGTCAAACGTACACATTTTAAGGCTGTTTTAATGGATGTAAAGAAAAAAACTGTTTAATGGGTTTAAGTGGTCTTAAGAGAAGGAAATAATTATAATGCCATTAATCCAAATATACTGATGATATTTAATAATATACGATCTTATAACACTTTATTATTTTGGATCAAAATATGTTCAGCTTTATGCCGTTGGCCTTGTTAATTAGTATCCGTACACCACCCCTGTGATGGACTGGTAGCCTGCCTCTCACCCAAAGGCTGGACTGGGTCCAGCACCACAGGGCAGCAGTGGTGGTTACTCTGGGTTTGCTAGCGGCACAACCCAGTTCAGGTTTATGAAGAAAGTTGCCTGAATGGTCAAAGTACTGTATTATTTCTGTGCTGTGTCAAATGGGACCTGGTAGAAACGTGTAGAAACGTACCTACTATAAACTGTACAATTAATGCACAAAGCGTTAGGTAGGACCTCAGGACCAGAGCTAGGTTGCAGTAAAATGTGGTGGGGTATTGTCTTCAGAACCATCCTTTTCTAAATTTGCCTTACATCAAGCACTGTTTTCAACCAAATCAAGTGTCTGTCATCAGTCCAAACCTTTTTCCTAGTGACCTATTGAAGTTACCAGTGGGCTTCTTATCTGTAGTCCAGAATGCAGGTGTTGTCCTAAAAGCCCTCAAGTAAAAACTTCCTTCACAGGTTATTAAGTGAATCTAAATGTAAAGTATTGAACTCAAAACTGCAACAAAAGGCCTGAAGAGCGTAATAAAAAAGACAGGGCAGGCTCTAGACATGGCTGCATGGAGGGCAGGGCAAGATCCGATTTTCCATCTCATCATCTTAATACGCTTGCACCAAAGTTGTCTGAACATATGCTTCAAGCTCATTTTGTTGTTGCTGAGGCTTTGTCATGAGTTTATTAAGTTTATTATAAAAGTATAATAACAATAATCCTATCCTGGCACGGCCCTTGACTCAACCCAGGATATGTTCTGATGAACCTGTGGTTTTCCTCTGGACTATAATAACAACGCATGCTATTTACCTCCCCCATACATGAGTTACATGATCACAAAGACAGACAAAGACCTTCTTCCTCCGGAACCATGACCCAATGATTCCTTTGTGACCTGGTCCTCATTACAGCGAAGCCGACAAAACTCTTCAGACTTACTTTGTGCAGTTCAAACATGAAATGTCTGATGGCGGCAACTTTACTCACAATTGAGGGTGGCTCAGTGCAGCATGGGTACACAGACAATCCGCCGATCTTCCAGCTGCAAGAAAGGTGTATTTATACAGCTGCTCGGGAAGTGAACACAGGCGATGAAACGAGTAAAGCTGTGGCAAAGCAAAACCAACCCTTCAAAAGAAAGGACAGAAACAGAAATAAAGTTGCTGCACATCACAGCTTCTTAACAACGTATTAGAGGTGTTTGGTAGTGGACCTGGTCCACTGTAATAATGTTGATACTTCTTTGTACTTACCTGGACAGTAACAATGTCTATTTGTGCCTACAGAGCTGGATCCCCAGGGTCATCAAAAAACGAGTGTGCACCACTTTTGTTCAAGACTCATCCAGGTAATCTCATATAAGCCTTGTTTATAACTATTGCCTACCCACCCTGAGGTCATCTACAGTCAGTCAGGAACATCATAGCTGGAGCTCATCATCATCACAGCAGTGACCAAGAGCAGATTATTGGAAGAATTTTCCAATATAATGATTTTATTCGTCATTAAAACATGTACGTATTAAGTTGATGAAAAATGTGACCAATGGATATGTTTTGTTGTTACTAGTAAACAACAACTTTTGTAAGATGAGTTCGCTGCAGCTATGAATTGTGAATATGCGGAACAACACTGGTGGTGGCGTTTCTGAAATGTTTCACCACAGGCTGTTGTTCTTTCTGTGTTGCATGGCAGTGATGGAGAGAAGTGTCAGTGTGGTGCTACACAGGAGCTCCATGAGTCCTTTGGAGCGTCTCACATCGGCCAGTGGGACAGCAAACAGCACACTGCAGAATTCCCCACGGATGCCTTTGGAGAGCTGGAGTTTGCTGGAGCCAGGCGCAGACACTGTCCTGTAAGTCCTTCCTCTTATTCCCTGCAATGTTAGCTGCTGTTGCACCTTCATCACTGGTGACTATAGAGGAGTGGCTCAGTGTAGGATGCTTAATGAAGTATTTTATTCTCACCTCCAGGAACTTAAATGATCATTTATTGTGTAATTAGCTACATGCCCTAGTAGCTACACTGAGGTCAGACAACTGAGCTGTGTCTTTGTATAATGACGTAACATGCTCCTTTTCTGGGCTTTTTGTTGTAGTTTCTGCGGCTAGCGTGCGACACCCCCCCTGAGGTCATCTACAAACTGATGATGGCTAACTGGGGTCTGCCCTTGCCCAACCTGGTGGTGTCGGTGGTGGGGTGTGAAGGCCAGGAGAAGATGAAGCCGTGGTTGAAAGACGTTCTGAGAAACGGGCTGGTTAAAGCAGCACGGAGCACAGGTATTGTTGTTTCGCAACTTTAAAAATGATCAAGTATTGTTTGTAGCATGTTCTGATGAGCTTCTTCCTCTGATGCCTGCATAACAGAAATAACATTGTCCTACATGTGCACTGAGTGACTGAAATGTGGAGACTTGAAATCAGACTTTGATGTAAATACTGTGATGCTTTTACTGCCACTTTTCCCCTTCTCCTTCCCAGGGGCCTGGATCTTGACGGGGGGTCTCAGGACGGGTGTGTCCCGCTGTGTGGGCGAGGCCGTGAGAGAACTTGGGTCTGTGGTTTCAGCTCTGTCCCAGAAGAAAGTGCTTGCTGTGGGGATAACTCCCTGGGGAATGGTGCACAACAGGTCGCAGCTCATTAATGCCCAGGTACAGTCTGTGTTCCCTGACCTTGTCCTCTGCTGGGTCACTCTCATCATGTCACTTATATTCTGTTAAAACACGAAGCACTGTCCACTTTGTGGAATCTGACCTTAATTGTCAACATGTGCTGACAATCAATAATGTAAAGAACCCTTGACAAAGGGCCCTGAAGCAGGTCTGGCTTAGCAATTAGACTAATATTATTATACAGTAGACTGCTATCATATATCTCCTAGAAATCCTATTGGAGCGAAAAGGACGAAATATGCTGTCTTGCAAACTGTTTTAGGTAAAAGGAATAGAATGAAAGATCCTGTACAGTACTGGTGCAGCGCATTGGATCCATCCAGCATCTGAACCGCTGGAGTCCATCCTAGACCGTTTCAGAGTCATCTATATTACACTAATTCCAACACACTTACAGTCTTGTGTTGTCTGTTTAAAGGGACGTTTTCCAGCTCGTTACCACATTCACAACACATCACAGGAATCCTACTGCCTGGACAAAAACTACCAGGCCTTCCTCCTGGTGGATGATGGGAGCGTTGGCCGCTGGGGGGGCGAGGCTGACTTTTGTGCCAGTTTGGAGGACTACATTTCACATCAGCGCACTGGCATCCGGGGTGAGACGGGGAGCACTAAAACCTGTAGAGGAGCAATGTCATCCATGGTTGTCTCAGACACGCTACTAGCTTTCAACAGGATCACTCTGTTGGAGAGTTGACTGTACACGTTCTGACTAGAAAACTTCAGTAATACTGCTTAGAAACTCAAACACCTTGTTCCATCCAACCTCTTATCTCCATCATCAGGTAGTGGCAATATTGAAATTCCAGTGCTGTGCATGCTCATCTCAGGAGATGTCAAAATGCTGGAGGTGAGGAAAACAGATGATACATGCAGAGTAAAAAGCCAGTGCATGGAATACCATACCACCGATAAGTGCTTGATTCATAAAAATGTGTGGTGTTTTATTTTCCTCAGAGGGTAGATGCCTCTCTGAAGAAGAATACGCCCTGGCTGGCTCTTGCTGGTTCGGGTTCAGCTGCAGACTTTATCAGTGAACTGCTGGAAGACCTCTCCTCCTCCTTTTCTGCGGCGGCAGACATGGAAGCTCCTCCAGGATTAAGCATGGAGATTCGTGACAGTGTCCGCACAAAGGTGCAGAAGCACTTCCCAGCTCACGCTGAGGTGGAGAAGCTGGTGGACAGGGTGAGTCAGAGAGTCAGAGGGTGGTTGTGTGAGTGCGTGAACTCGTCCAAACGCTGATTATTCGTTTTCACCACCTGTTTAGGCTCTGAGTATCTATCACAACAGAGACCTCATCACGGTTTTTAATGGGGAACAGGATGGTTCTGATGATTTTGATACAATTCTTCTCAGAGCACTAGTTCGAGGTAAGTAGGAAAATGGTTATGATATAAAGAGCAGAGTGTCACAAAGTGTTAGAAGATTATATTAGATTCAAGTTCAGCAGCCATAACTTCGAAGGCATGAAAGAGTGTATTCAGTTCTGTGTAGCGTACACTGTGAACATCAGTGAAAGGTTGCACTCGGTGTGTCTTCAGCTAGTAAACGTGTCTCCAGTGACGCCAGCGAGCACATTGAAGAGCTGAAGCTGGCTGTGGTCTGGAACCGCGTGGACATCGCCAAAGCTGAGCTGTTCACCGGAGCCATACAGTGGGAGGTAGGTCCATGTGAGCACGTCCCAGAACACGAACATGGATCACATCCCGGTATTAGTCCGTGTGTGTGCAGTGACCAACCTGTAATAGCTATGTCACACATAGATCGTGTGATTATGTTTTCAGTATGAGGACCTTGAAGGCTGCATGACAGATGCACTCATCAACGACAAGCCCCAGTTTGTGCGCCTCTTCTGCGAGAATGGCCTAAATATCCTGGACTACCTGACATACGGACGCCTGGAGAACTTGTACCGTGCACTGCCTGACAGCTCACTGGCCTATACTCTGCTCCAGAAGTGTCTGATGGAGAGGCAGAGCAGATCCAAGCCCAGTCTGGATGAAGATATGACGCATCTGAAGAATATCAACACTCAGCCTGGCTCAGAATTTAAACTCAGCCTGTATGAGGTGAGGGAGTAAAGAGCAGGAAGCAAAAGATGGAAGCAGCCTATGAGTGGATCAGTATTTAACCTACGTTCATACACACTGTAGCACTATTTGAGTTTTTTATTTTAGATAGAAAATCACAGAGAATATTGCATTTTTCTTGAACTACATCTTGGTTTAACTATACATGTATTGTGGTGCACTGACATCACTGCCTTAATCACCTACACACTTTATTCATCACCTACACTATTTTTAATAAGCCATCCACCTGTTTGTTCCTCGTGCTTTACATTCGCTTGGTCCAAAGTTTCAAGGCCAGGAACATACTAAACGTCTCACAGTAAAATGTCATATTAAACCTCCAGCTGTTCTTCTCAAAGATTATCCAGATAGAGATAGATAGATAGATAGATAGATTCTTTATTGTCACTGTAACTTGTACAATGAAATTTAAAAAGTGCTCTCCAGTTATTTAAAAGGTGCTCTCCATACAGTGCATCATTCATACGAGGTAAAAAAGACTAAAACAATAAATAAGAGTAAAAAAAACATATAAAAACCCACACAAACATCGTACATTGTATTGGTCCAGACTTGAGTTTTGCATTATTTTGTAGCAGCGTTCAGAGCAGATATTAAAGTGGGATAACAACTGTGCTTGAGTCTGTTAGTCCTAGTCTTGCATAGTCTGTACCGTCTGCCTGAGGGCAGCAGTTCAAACATGGCCTGGGTGAGAAGTGTCTTTCACAATGTCCTGTGCTTTCCTGAGGCAGCGGGAGCTGTATAGGTTTTCCAGTGTGGGGAGAGGGCAGCCAACAATCTTCTGTGTGGTGTTGATGACCCCTTGGAGAGCTTTCCTCTGAGCTGCTGTGCTGCTGGTGAACCATATGCATATACAGTATGTTAGTATACTTTCTATGGAGGCTCTGTAAAAGGACACCAACAGTCTTTGTGTGATGTTGTTCTTCCTGAGTATCCTCAGGAAGTACAGTCTCTGCTGGGCCTTTTTCAGCAGCTCAGAGGTGTTTGCGCTCCAGGTCAGACTCTCCTCTATGTGGACTCCCAGGAAGCGGAAGTCTGCCACCCTCTCCACACAGTCGATGATGAGTAGTTGTGGAATGTCTGTCTTTTTCCTCCTGAAATCTATTATGAGTTCTTTTGTTTTTGAAATGTTGAGGAGAAGGTTGTTGGTCGTACACCACATCTGTAGTTGCTCCACCTCGTCTCTGTAGGCAGACTCATCCCCGTTAGAGATGAGTCCCACCACTGTAGTGTCGTCAGCAAACTTCACTATGGTGTTGCAGTGATGGACAGGGGTGCAGTCGTGTGTGTAGAGCGAGTAGAGCAGCGGACTCAGCACACAGCCCTGGGGGGAGCCGGTGCTGAGGCTCAGGGCTGTCGATGTGTGGCGGCCTACTCTGACTCTCTGTCTGCGACCAGAGAGGAAGCTGCTGATCCACATGCAGGTTGAATGTGGGAGCCCCAGGTCCTCCAGCTTGGCCACCAGCTTGTGTGGGAAGATGGTGTTAAAAGCCGAGCTGTAATCCACGAAGAGCATCCTCACGTAGCTGCCCTGCTGCTCCAGGTGGGACAGTGCAGCATGTAGCGCTGTTGCTATGGCTCCTCTGTGGATCGGTTTGCTCTATAAGCAAACTGGTGTGGGTCGAGTCTTGAGGGCAGAGCTGCTGTGATGTGGCTACGGACCAGTTTTTCGAAGCACTTCATCACGACTGGGGTGAGTGCTATTGGTCTGTAGTCATTGAGGCTGGAGATGTGTGGCTTCTTGGGCAGGGGGACTATGGTGGAGGACTTCAGGCAGGGTGGGACAGTGGACTGTGCCAGGGACCGGTTGAAGATCTTTGTGAAGACCTCAGTCAGCTCGTCTGCACAGTCCCTCAGCACACGTCCTGGGACGCCATCAGGACCAGTCGCCTTCCTCGGGTTGACGGCTCGGAGGGTACGTCTCACCTCGTGCCGCTCCAGACTGAGGACCGTGCTGCTGTGCACTGTGTGGTGTAGCTGCGCCGCTTCAGGTGCAGAAACCTCAAAACGAGCAAAGTAGATATTCAGTTCCTCTGCTAGCGTGAGGTCACCTTCAGCAGCTTTGACGTTGGTGAGGTGCTGGACACCCTGCCACACCTGCCGGCTGTTGTTACTGTCCAGGTGGCCCTCAATCCTCCTCCTGTAGTCTGCTCTGGCCTCTCTGATGCCTATCTTCAAGTCAGCTCGGGCTGCGCTGTAGAGATCTCTGTCGCCAGACCTGTAGGCGTTGTTCCTCTTCCTCAGCAGCTGCTGGACCTTCCGGGTCATCCAGGGCTTCTGGTTGGGGTAGACCCTGATGCGTTTGTCCACTGTGACCGTGTCTATGCAGTTCTTGATGTAGCACAGTACACTGTCTGTGAACATCTTCAGGTCCTGATGTTCAAAGATCTCCCAGTTGGTTCTGTCAAAACAGTCCTGCAGCTGCTGGGAGGCACCATCTGGCCATGTGGCAACAGTCTTTGTGATGGTGGGAGCCGTTTTCTTGACGGGGGCATATGCAGCAATGAGCAGCAGGGACAGGTGGTCAGACTGGCCCAGGTGTGGTAGTGGTCTGGCCCTGTAGCCCAGTTTGATGTTGGAATAGACCTTGTCCAGAGTCTTCTCTCCCCTAGTAGCGCACTTTACGTGCTGGTGGAACTTAGGGAGAGCTGCCTTTAAGTCTGCATGGTTAAAGTCTCCTGCTATGATCTGCACAGCGTCAGGGTACGTGCTCTGCTTGTTGCTAACGCTAGCATGCAGGAGTCCGATAGCTGTGTTAGCATTAGCATCCGGTGGTATGTACACAGCCGTGACCATGACCACAGTAAACTCCCTTGGGAGATAAAAAGGCCTGCATTTGACAGTCAGATATTCCAAGTCTGGTGAACAGTGACTGTCTATAGCCACCGTGTTGGTGCACCAGCTGTTGTTCACGTAGACACAGAGCCCCCCACCTCTGCTCTTGCCGGAGTCTGCTGTTCGGTCAGATGTGTTACAGCTACAGAATTCTACAGGACTAAAGACAGGAGGAGGCATTTGAAGCACACACAGCCAGAGCTCTTGGAACAGGAAGTGATTTAGGAAACAGAAACAAAATAATAATTAACAGATAGAAATAATGAGGGCAATGGCGTCTATACACCCAGACATACATTCATTATAGAGTTTAAACACTGGGTGATATTCATGTTTAGAAGATGACAGCATAAAACTGTTCTCTACACACTATTGAGGAACAGGAGTCAGTGGATGAATAAAGAGTGAATGTTCTCCAGGTATCCCACCTGCTGTCAGACCTGTTGGATGACGTCTGTAAGCCGTTCTACTTTGAGCTTCTGGGACTAAAACCTACCAACTCCACCAAGAGGACCCACAAGGTCAGTGGGAACAGATCGGCTGCTAGGCGATGAGTCCTAGTCATGACGGGAATGAAATGCGATCTCTCTGCTCTTGTCTTCATCCATTCAGAACGTCAATAAGATACTGTTGGGGGAGTGTGCGTATCGGAAAAAGAGCTGCCCCTGCCCCTGGGAATCTCTCTTTATATGGGCCGTGCTGCAGAACCGTAAGGAAATGGCTGCTTACTTCTGGGAGATGGTGAGACGTACCTGCAACATGCACAGAAGAGCAGTATAATCAGCTCCACATAGTAGAACAGAGTAGCATTCTCTTATAACACGTCATTTGTGTTTCTGTGTTGACTTGTTAGGCTGGGGAGTCAGTGCTGAGCGCTCTGGGTGGATGTAAAATCCTGAGAGAGCTTTATAAGCTTGAGAGTGAAACTGAGGAAAAGTTAGCCTTGAAGGAACAGGCGAAGAAGCTGGAGAGCATGGCACACGGTGAGTCAGCTACGTGAGCTGTGCTCCTCGAACCCAACCATCAGCTGTCGTCCGCTCACACAGCAGCGCACCAGAAAAGCTCTGATATGCTGTGTGTCGCTTGCATCCTCAGATGTATTCAGCGAGTGTCACCAAAACAACGAGTCCCACGCCTACACCATCCTGATAAGGAAGTCTAAAGTGTGGGGCGAGGCAACGTGTCTGCAGATGGCCATAGCAGCGGACGCCCGCCTTTTTTTCAGCCACAATGGCGTCCAGGTAAAGATGCAGCCGTCCTGGTGACGATAGCTTTGAATATTGGTGACAATACAGTACAAGGAAGAAGTCTTAAAATAACACATTCACCGTGGTGAGCAAGAGAGGCCAACACTAACAGTAAAGACAGTCACAGTCATGTGAAGAAATGAGGACCCCCCATTACAGCATGTGTGCTTTGTAACATTTGGTAACATATGGATATTTAAGCTCAATGTTAACAACACTGAGAGATTATAACTAAACATTTAAACTGAAGAAAAGACTTTTCAAGATCTCCTGTAAATGCATCTTCTAACTGTGGGAAAAGTTTGAACGCCCTACCCCCTAATGGCCAGTGTTTCCCCCGCTTTTTGTAGGTTCTTTAACTTGAAATGCTGTCTTTGGTTTACGCCAAACCTGTCCTCTGTTCTGGTGTCCAAATAATCAATCAATCAATTTTGGGGTCGTCTGTCCAAAGACTATTATTCCAGAAGTCCTGCTCTTTGCCAACATTCTCTCTGGCAAACTTCAGTCTGGCCTTGATGTTTGTCTTAGAGAGCAAAGGCTTCCTCCTTGCACACCTCCCATGCAAGTTAAACCCGTGCAGTCTCTTTCTGATTGTAGAGGCACTTTCACATCAACAGTAGCCAGAGCCTGCTGTAGGTCCCGTGATGACATTTTAGGGTTTTTGGTCTTTTAGCGTCTTGCAGTCTGCTCTCAGGGGGAACTTGCTGGGACGACCAGACCTGGGCATGTTGGCAGCTGTGTCGAAAGCCTCCACTAGACTATTTTCTGGGCAGTGGAACGGCTGATTTTAAAATCTTTCGAGATCCTTACCAGGCTGCTGGTAGGCTGCTGTAATTCGTTTTCTGAAGGCCTCAATCAGCCCTTTTGCTCTCACCATAGTGCTCACTCTTCAACAGTCAGGAGCACATCAAACTAAATGTCATTCAAAATGCTGCGTAACAGTCAACTAATCACGTGCCTCTGGTGTGATTTGAGCCATTTGAAGTGGGAATAAATGTGAGGGTGTCCGAACTTTTTGCTCAGTTAGACAATACATTTTAGGAGAATTACATTTACAGAAGATCTTGAAAAGTCTTTTCTCTACTTTTAATTGTTTAGTTATATTACTTTAGTCTCTCAGTATTGTTAACATTGAGATTAAATATCCATTTATTAATAGACTAAATAACCAGGGTGTCCTAATTATTTCAGGACTGTATCTCCTAAAGCACATTATATAAAGAGTCATATAATATTATTCTGGTCTCTAATGAAACAACCAACCTTAATAAAAGCTAGACATGTAATAGAATCATTTCTATTTTTGTAGTCTCTGTTGTCTCAGATCTGGTGGGGTGAAATGGAGAGTACTACGTCAGTCTGGAAACTGCTTCTCACGTTTTTTCTGCCTCCCCTCATCTACACAAAAGTTCTCACCTTCAGGTCAGTGTGTGATTATCCTGCTCTTGGCTTAGAATAATGCAATGTCAATGCAGAAATACAGAAAAAATAATCACGATGCTGTTGATGCTGCAGAGAACATGAGCAAGACAACAAAGTGGTCGAGGGCAGAGACTGTGATGAAGATGGGAATGAAGGCACCGCGAATGACGTCAACGCCTACCTCCTTGCTGAAATTACGTAAGTCAATACAAACCACCCACCCAACCAAATAGCTGACTAACACCATATTAGAGGTAAATGCTCTATGTTATAGGCTCAGTTTTAATATGTGTACACTTTTGTGTTGTAGTGAGGATAATCCCCAAGAAGGTCTAACAGAAAAGCCAAAAGGTGGGTGTGGTAGTTACCAGCCTTCACTACAGTTATTTCAAGCTCCATGACAAGTAAATTATTTCTGGTCTAATGTGGACACAGAAACACACGACAACCAAGAAGCGTCACACACTGACCGTTAGGGTTTTATCCAGATATGCAGGTGCATCACAATAAACTAGAATACCATCAAACACCGTCCCGAGCCTTTAATGGTAGCGTATTAATGGAAAGATGACTGGAAGAGAGAAGTGCTGAAGAAGCAGGTACACAAGCAACAGAAGCAACTGAAACCACAGCCTTGAGAGGATAGTGAAGAGATGAAGCCCATTCAGTGATTTATGGAGTTACAAGGAGTGATTGTGTTCAAGAGCCACCACACACATAATCCAGACAGTGAGCTACAGCTGTCTCAGTCCCTGTCAAGCCACTCCTTGACCAGAGACACCATCAGAAGCATCTCACCTGGGCTAATCAAGTCCACAGTCAATGTGCAGCATCTACCAGGAAGATCTGCTCCTGCTTCCCTCTGCTGACAAGCTTTATGGAGAGGCTCATTTCATTTTCATCAGGACTTGGTACCTGCCCACACTGTGAAAAGTACCAATACCTGGTTTGATGACACAACAGTCATCTTGACTGGCCAGTAAAGTCACTTCACATCAGAGAGAGTCTATAGAGTATTGTCAAAAGGAAGATGATACACTAGACCCAAGAATGTAGACGAGCTGAAGACTGCTATCAAAGCAACCTGGGCTAACTAACCACTAACTAACTACAAATATACTAACAGGGGTTATGACTAAAGAACAAACAAAGCAACATCGAACAGGAAATCTAAATAAATACGAACAGGCTCACAGGATGAAGGCAAACAAACAATGTGCGATGGAGGAGTCAACAGGTGACCCCGTTTTCTTTTTCTGCAGGCCCTTCACCATCCAAACGCAGGAAGCCATATGTTGTGTCTCGGTGGAGAAAGTTCTGGTTTGCCCCTGTCACGACTTTCCTGGGAAATGTGGTGCTGTACTTCTTCTTCCTCTGTCTGTTTGCATATGTTCTGCTGGTGAACTTCAAGCCTCCGCCTCCTGATGGTCCCTCCTCTCTTGAGTTTGTGCTTTACTTCTGGGTTTTCACCTTGGTCTGTGAGGAGATTCGACAGGTTGGTTGTGTAGCATTAGCATTCACACACATTTTGTGATGCATATAATGTCATGTAAATCTGTGGTTGGCCTCTGTAAAGTACTGCACACGTGAACGTCTTCTGTGTCATGCAAATTAATTTCAGGTGGTTCTGGGTGGTCAGCATCAAATATAATCCATTACTGTTTCCTCAGAAATGACGACATCTATAGTTGTCTAGATATCTATTTAATGAATGAGGCATTAGCACATGATTGTGGTGCAGGTGTGAGTCTGACCAGGACCAGCACTGGCTCTGCTCCCTGTTGTCTTCATCTATTGGATCATCCATCCCCATACACTTCAATGTTAACCCTTTCCTCTGGTTGACAGACCTTCTGTGAAGGCAACACTGTTTGGCAGATGTTAAGAAACTACATTCAGGATGTGTGGAACAAGTGTGACCTCTTAGCCATTGCTCTATTCATCGTTGGTCTGTGTTGCCGGTGAGTTTCAGAGAGCTGTCCTTTGTGTTTTTACCTTGTTTCACAGATTCATAATCTAGACTGACCCAGTGACCGGCTACTGTCTTGTGTTTCAGGATGTTTCCTGCCTCCTTTGAGTTTGGCAGATCTGTGATGGCTGTAGACTTCCTGGTGTTCACACTGCGTCTGATCCATATCTTTGCTGTCCACAAACAGCTTGGGCCCAAGATCATCATTGTTGGAAGAATGGTAAGTGTCCATGACATAATATGGACGCAGGAGTTTAAAAGGTCTGTAGCAGCCAGATGGGACCTGCGGCAAATGGCCCTTTTGACCGTGTTAAAAAACATTTAGCGTTTAAACATTATGCTACATTATAAGTTATTGCAGCAACTCTGTCACCTCCTGAAACCTGAGGAAATATCTGAATGAAGTCGAAAATCAGGACATTACATTTAGATTACAGTGAAGTTGATCATGTTATAGAGACCCGGGATATAACGAACCCAAAACAGCAGGACCGACTCTAACAGCGTCTCCCTTTGTTCCCCTCAGATGAAGGACGTGTTCTTCTTCCTTTTCTTTCTGGCTGTGTGGCTTGCGGCGTACGGAGTAGCCAATCAGGCTCTCCTGTACTCATATGATCCCCGCCCTCTTTGGATATTCCGCCGAGTGTTCTACAGACCATACTTGCAGATTTTTGGCCAAATACCAATACATGAAATGGATGGTGAGTGGCTCAATGCTTCCTGTGTTGATTGAATCTGAGCAACTCATCAGTTCAAGTAAGCAAACGAAAGCTAAACTCAGCAGGTGTTGACTGTTACAAAGATCCTGTAAGATTAAGTTAAGTCTAATAGAGTGTATGGATGTTTTAGTTCAAATGAGTCTTTATGGAGCTGGTGAGCATTCTAGAGCCTTATTAACATGCTATGCATTTCATTCTTCTTCCATTTAGCTGATAAACTCGGGGACATACATTGTACGAACAACATCACAGAAATTGAAGCAGGAGAGGAGCCCTGTGTCAACACCAATGCCAACTGGCTGGTTATTATACTCCTGGTCATCTACCTGCTGTTCACCAACATCGTACTGGTCAACCTACTCATTGCTATGTTCAGGTACCCTGGCATTTAAATTTGTTACGAATATGAACATGTTCCAGTTCCCTGCTTTTAGTGCACATGTAACGAAACGTCCGCTTCTGTCTGCAGTCACACCTTCGCTAAAGTACAAGAGAACAGTGACATCTACTGGAAGGTTCAGCGTTACAACCTAATAGTGGAATACCACTCTCGGCCCTGCCTGGCACCGCCCTTCATCATCTTCTCACACATCCACCTGCTCATCAAGAGATGCATCCGCCGCATTCCCTCAACCAAGATCAAACACTTCTGTGAGTAGTAGCCAGTCGTGCATGAGGTCAGGGTGCATGAAGTCAAATACTGCCAGAGCTCAGGATTTTATCAATAAAAGCAGAGTAATACTACTGTGTAAAGTGGCTGAGATAACGTACGGGGTAAACACTAAATGTATAATGGTTCTAATAGTCAGATTAGGAAGCAGAGCAGCCGCAGGATCCGGTCAGGCCTCTGTAACCTCAGCCCACAGATACAGTTAAAATCATTGTTGTTGCACATTTGTTTCTCCTCTTGCTCAGACCCCCCTGTTAGCACTGCCACAGCACTTGTCTTCTGAAAGAATTTGCTTGGCTGCCACACTCCTCACTAGTATCATATCGTATCATTCTAATATCCATGATCACTCCGATGTCCTGATCCAGCCAACTGGCAGCTGTGAGTCAGGGCCAGTGTGTGACTGCTGTAAAGCACCGCAGCTGGGCAGATGATGAGACGGTGATGATCAGCAGCATCAAGCCTGAGGCCATGGTTCTTCATCAGAAATGGTTCCTGCCCAAAGTGGAGGATAGTTCAGATATGTTGGGGTCTCGTTCACAAGCGAGGGAAGGGTGGATCAGCACATCTGCAGCAATAATGCAGTGGATGCAGGCGTCTGTTGTAGTGAAGAAGGAGCTAAGCTGAAAAAAAGCTGAAAAAGCTCTTGAGTTACTGGTGGATCCATGACTATGAATCTCTAGGTCATGTCCGAGTGTCGAAATGAGTTTCCTGTGTAGAATAGCAGGGCCCACTCTTAGAGATGAGGTTGAGGGCATGATGTGTATCATCACATGCTGTTCATGAGCATTAAAGAAAAAACTTTTATCACAGTCCATTCACTTCAGTTGTCTTCTCTGTCCTCAGCTCTAGAGCTGCCGGAAAGTAGGGCCAGCTACCTGCAAACATGGGAGGGCCTCCAAAAAGAAATCCTCCTCTCAGCTCAGAATAAACAGCAGAAGGAGTCGGACACGGCACACATTAAACGCACATCTGTCAAGTAAGTAGCCCTGAATGACCTGATACGATGTCTCATCCGTCTGATTCCTGTTTGACTCTGACAAAAGCTGTAGAACATTTACACTTGAATTGTGTAGAGTTTGGTTGAAAATAATAAAATGAGTGTTTTCATGTTGCTATTCGAGTCTACATTTGTAGTAAACTAAGAAGTTGTGCCAAAAACTACATCTATTCAGAGAAGCTACACAAATATGGAAAAGGTGGCTTAGAGTCCAGCAGCTGAAGGAACCAGTTTATATCTTCATGTGCTTCACAGAACAAACACTGTGTCAGTAAATGACAGAGCACAACAAGGAAAGGCTCTGCAGTCAGACACGTAAGAGTTCAGCCTTCATTAGATTTGAGTAGGGGCTACACACACAGTGACTGTAGAGTAGATACAGAGTGGAGCAGCCAACGCTTTAGACTGAACGGTGTTAGGTTTTATTACTTTGCAGTTACAGTTTGAAGTGTTCATAAATGTTTGGTTGCTAGTGGAAACCCCTCAGCTGTTCAGGGTGTATTCTGCCTGTCAGCCAGTGACAGCTGAGCCTGGCCCTGGCACCTCGGAGCCCATTAACAGGAAAAGTGATGCAACCAAGCCCATATCTCCGCATTCCATTATTATATAGACAACATCTGACAACAATCTGTTTGGGAAACAAACTGCAGTCTCACTCCCTCCATCCTGTCTGTCCTAGTGTGTTTACAGAATCCTACATTTTGTTTTATATTTGCATTTATGAAAATGTTGCTGACAACAAATCCTGGTACAAGTGATGAGACACGTGGCCATTGAACAGCGTCGAACTGGCCTTGAAACTGGAATTCACTACTTGTTTATTTTTGTGTGTGCTTTTCTTTGCAGGGTCGATGCTGTGCTGAAGCACATGACAGAGATTCGCGACCATGATCGAAGGCTACGGCAGCTGGAGGCAGAGGTCAGAATAATGCTAATATATTTTGCTAGCACCATTCGTTATATGACATGACATTTTTCTCAGTGTTCCGTGAGCAATTTAGACTTGTAGCCTCAACACAGAGGCAAAATAAGAATCTCTCAAACATTTCTGTGGATGATTCCGATATTAGCATTTTAATTGCTAAAAGGTCAGGATATGATGAAAGCATATAAAACATGGGACCACAGCAGCCTCTGTCCATGCACTCAAAGATCATGGCCTGTGTACCAAACCGTGCAAAGTGTATTTCTCAACACTAGTTTGCAAAGAATTTATAGATTTAATCATCTACTGTCCAGTTCATTCAGAGACATGGATAGAAAACAACAGTTTGTCAGTTATGTCTGACCTCTGACCCCTCGGGCAGCATCACTTCACAACCTGCTGCTACTGTGATAAATATAAGTGCGTGGATTTGCGAGGACTTTACAGTTTTTTACGATTGCTAGACGACAGTGGGCACAACTGAAGTCACATGTGCAAAACTCTAACTACAGTCTGCACAGCATCAGTTCATGTGGACCAAACTCTAGTTCATTTTTCATTGCTTGAACACAGTTTTCAAAACTCTACACACTTATCCCATGACTTTAACCACAACCTGCACAACACTATGGATTTACAGCACTTTTTGCAAATGCTAACACACTGCTGTCAAAACTGTGAACCACACATTCAAAATGGAATAGATTGTCACTGCTGATTGCAGTTTCAGCTGAAAGGCTAAACAGGTGACTTGTTTTAGACTTGTTAGTGCCCCCCCCACACACACACATATATATATATATATATATATATATTTGCATATACATGTGTGTGTATGTATATGTATATATATATATATATATATATATATATAGGTAGAGCTCAGAAAGAGTAATTTTGGAAATGGATCAAGGACGACGGGTTTGTGGAGGGAGAAGGGCGGCAAGTTTTGTACCTGCATATTCACCCTTCCTCAACCCAATAGAGGAGGTTTTCTCTGCCTGGAGGTGGAAAGTGTTTGATCACCACCCACATGACCAAATGTCTCTTCTGGAAGCCATGTTACAGTTACAGTGCCGGATGTGAGGACACGAGTCCAGAGGATCCAGGGATGGATAAGGTTCTTCCCCAGATTCATGGCAAGAGAGAACGTTAGATGTGATGTTGGTGAAAACCTGTGGCCTGATGCTAGAGAGAGGCAGGATCAGCCCCTCAATTATTTGATCAAATTACAGTATATAGAGTATGTTTCTACCTTTTTCTTCTCATTACTGTAATTCCATAAATGACTAACAACTATTGAAGCAAACTGCTAATTTTCATTTACCTTAGTAAAGAATTGTTATGTTCCAAACATTTAAATAAATCATGTGACAGAATGTTTCTCTTTTCTTTGAAATTCTTTCAACTGTAAAGGTTTTAGTTGGTATTTTCTGTATTGGTGCTTGATGTTAGTGTTTTTTCACTCAGTGTGTTCTGAGCGACAATGTGTGTTATCTCAGTGACGGTTGTGCATGGTGTTATGCTGCACTGAGCTGTTTTGAGCCATGTGTTTAGAGTTGTGTTGCTTTGAATGAGTTTTGCAGGTGATGTGAACTGTTCAGCTCAGGTGACTTTTGGTAGAGCAGACTGTAGTTAGAGTTTTGCACATGTATCTCCAGTTGTGCTCACTGTCGTCTAGCAATCGTAAAAAACTGTAAAACAATCATTGTGAGTTGACAGTATGTCGCTGAATCTTTATACTGATGCTTTGCAGAACAAGTTCAGAAAGAAAGACACTGAGTGTGTGTGTGTGGAGTGTGTGATTGTTTGTGTGTATGGAGTGTGTATTTGTTTGTGTGTGTGGAATGTGCGTGTGTGCATGTGTGTGTGTGTGTGTGTGTGCATGTGTGTGTGGAGTGTGTATTTGTTTGTGTATGTGGAATGTGTGTGTGTGCATGTGTGTGGAGTGTGTGTTTGTGTGTGTGTTTGCGTGTGTGCATGTGTGTGTGAAATGTGTATTTGTTTGTGTGTGTGTGTGGAGTGTGTGTGTGTTTGTGTGTGTGTGTGTGTGTGTGTGTGTGTGTGTGCATGTGTGTGTGGAGTGTGTGTGTGCGTGTGTGTGTGGAGTGTGTGTGTGTGTCCGTGTGTGTGTGTGTGTGTCCGTGTGTGTGGAGTGTGTATTTGTTTGTGTGTGTATGTGTGTGTGTGTGTGTGTGTGTGTGGAGTGTGTGTGTGTGTCCATGTGTGTGTGTGTGCGCGTCCGTGTGTGTGTGGAGTGTGTATTTGTTTGTGTGTATGTGTGTGTGTGTCCATGTGTGTGTGTGTGTGTGTGTGGAGTGTGTGTGTGTGGAGTGTGTATTTGTTTGTGTGTGTATGTGTGTGTGTGTCCATGTGTGTGTGTGTGTGTGCATGTGTGTGTGGAGTGTGTGTGTGGAGTGTGCATTTGTTTGTGTGTGCATGTGTGTGTTCTCTGCAGCTGTCCAGTCTGCCGACTCAGCTCTCATCTATCTATGTCTGCGTGTGTGTGTTTCAGCTGGGTTACTGCTGCAGTGCCCTCGCCTGGATGACAGAAGCTCTGTCTCAGAGTAATGTGATAAAGGCAGACTGTCCTGCTCCACAGCTTAAAGGTAAATACACCTGATTAAAGCAACGTTCTCCTTAGATCATGATGTAATCATGTAAGTAAGTAATGGTCATTACATTTTATCTCTTGTAGACTTCACTGTGAGCTGACACCATGTCCATCATTTCACCCACCTGCTTCCTTTCTCTGGGCTACTGTGTCAAGGATCACGTTGTTTGCTGCTCTGCATACTGTTTGCTGCATCATGTAATGTTTTTGGTTTATGGAACAATTGTTTGTTGAGTTAAAGATATTTACATACTGTTTACTGTTACTGTTTTTCCAGTAGTCTCATCACTATATTTGAATTAAGTCGACTCCTCAAGTCTCCAAATAAGAAAAATGTATTTATCTGACATCTCGGGTGTTTTCTAGGTCTGGGCATTTAGCCTAATACTGTAATCAGCCCTACTGCCTCCATTTTCTTGACTTGTCTCTGTGATAGAAATGTTTGTCTACATTTACATAATACATTATATTATTTTGTTGTTTACTATTATGTTTTGAATCTTAGTGTAAAGTGCCTTTAGAAGACTTGTTGTGTATTATACTACATAAATAAACTGAATGACTGCTTCATCTCTACAATGCTGCCCATCGTCTCTCCATCCATCCATATATATATATGTTCATACTGTTCTTAGAGTGTTCAGGTGTTGTGCTCGGCTGACGGGTGTTCCAGCCCACACCACAGACATCTGCTTACCGCTGAAGCCAGGCAGGAGAGGCGGCAACACTGCCGTCGGCCGCCACTTCACCTCTAACTGCATTAGCTGTTACTGTGTTGCTGGCTCGAGCATATTGCTACACGTTCTAGACAAGTGAATGTGTGTAACAGCGAACCTTCGCTGTGTCCTGCAGTGGCTGCTTTACTCTGTGTACGTACGGTTCTGACCGGTCCAGGGTGAACCCACCTCTCACCCGACTGTCAGCTCAGATGACCCTTGCGAGGAACAAGCTGATGAGTGACTGGGTAAGTGTTTCAGTCTATATTTAGTGTGGTGACCCGTGTGGTAAGGGCAGGCTAATGGCCAGCTATACTGCAGCTGCAGTGTCCATCCACACCAGGCTCGACTGAGCCCGTTCTCATCCTGGCTTGGTAAACCTGAGAAAATAAATATTTCACTTTCTGGATTCAGCTCTGTTGCTCCCACGCCAGTCATACAATCACTTACACGTGGCCTCAGGCTGGACAGCAACTCACCACATCACCTTTGCCATGTGTTGCTAGGTTCATTAGTTAGTCAGCCTGCTGCCATTATTGAGTTTGTTTGTCGCCTGTTTGTTCATTGATTGTAAATTTGATTCTTGTATTAGTTGCTGTACGTACCTGTTTTGTGTGATGTCCGTGTTTGTTCGTGTATTTGTAGCTTTGGTTACTCTGTCTTTCTTCGCTAGTGTGTCTTGTCCTGTCCATGCGTTCATCTCTGGGTTTCTGCTCCTGTTCTTCCCTCGACCATTAGCTTCTGTTTTGTTCTGTTCTGTTGCTAACTCCATCGTTAGTTTCCTGCTTTGCAGTGCTTTTACGTTCTTTTCTGTCTTACTAATATTTGCCCAGTATTCACGTCTTTGGGGTGAGTTTTCCTTTCTCGTATCTTTTTCATATTATAGTTTGTTTTCTTCCTGTCTAGTGAGTTGCAGATAAATTAGACCTGACCTCTGGGTTTCTGTTTTTGTATCAACCTTCAGTTTTTGCATGTATATTAAACTTCAATAATTTCTTGAAATGTGCTCTGAATCCTCGTTCATGAGCCTTGGTCAGGCTCGTTAATGCACATGTGGTCCGATCCAACAATCTGTTATGGTTTTTGAAAAGGCAGGACTGAAAAAAGCAGCTTGAACCAGAGTCCCCGTTTTTATTTTAAAGATGTTTTGAGAGAACTAGAAGACTGATTCTGGCAACAGGGTGAAGCACCTCCTGAAGGGTCTGAAGCAGGGTCCATAAGGCCAGAGAACAAAATGAGGTCAGAGATGGTAAACTTGATTTTCTTTCTTCTCTTTAAACAGGACAAGCAGAAGCAGAGGCATGAAGCATGTAGGAGTGAGGCCCAGTGGACAGAGGAGTGGTTTCTGTTAATCGTCACACACACAATTACGTATTTGAATGATGATTGAACGTCACTTAGCAAGAAGAAACCTTTCGAAATAAATCAGAGCAAATGTAATGCTGTCGACTAACACAAACAAACTATTGTAGCACAGGCCGCTGAAGATGTTAATGCTGGTTCCGAAAGAAAGGTGTCAGAAGTGATGGATGTGTTGCATATGAGGGTCAGTAGGTCCCTGGTCACCACTAAATGCACCAACTATGGGCAGATGAGCATCAGCATCGTTAAATCAGGCAAAGATATGCCCTAATGTGAAGGCACAGTGAAAACAATATGATGATGAAATGACCCACCATTCAATCCAACCATTACCCAGGAAAGGTTGAGAAAGACACGTTTGCTAATATTAGTCCTCACTTATTGACTCCTTACTTCTTACTGATATTAAGAAATAAACAGCTTCTATCAGCTCAAACTGTTAAATCTTAACCAACTCTGCAGGCAGCAGAAATAGTATCCACAGCTGCTTAACAAGCATCAATCAGACTGTGTCACTCAGCACAAAGGGGACATTTTTATTTTACACGCCTGACAGTTATGATAAAAGCAGGAGGTTTCTAGCACAGTCTGGCTTGTGTGTGTGGGTATTTTCTCAAAGCTGGTCACTGTATGCGTGTGTAAAAGCAGAGGTTTGTTCGCGTTAGGCCGGCAATGTGTCACAGTTTTGACACCAGCCCTTTCGGTAACTGTACCACGGAAAGCGATTTCCCACTTTAGACTGGCCTTACATGGAAAGCACTTGGGTTGGATGTGACACTGGATCTGATACAGGGAGGCAAACAAATCCTGCTGGGGAATGTCAGATCTGGTTGATGAATGGGTCGATGCAATTCACATGCTACCTCATCTTTACCTTACAACACCCTGTCCAACACTTTAAATGACATCCATTCTGTACATTTCCTGTTTTTAGTCAAACGCTGGGTGTTCAGATCTTCAGCCAGGTCTTCGTATCTAGTGCCAGAGATGCCTCCGCTTTTTCAAACTGAGATGATCTGTGTTAGAGAAAATAAATGTAAAAGTAGTGGGTCAAGTATGTCACTGTGAGCAGAGTGAGCGCTCGAAGCGAAGCGAGCAGAAATGTCTTCGGCATGTCTGAGCTCATCTCCACTTTCAGCCACTTTGCAGTCTTCATCTTGATCTTGATCTCGTCCCTCACTCTGTCCTTTGCTCTTTTCAGCTCAGCTGTTTCTAGCTGTCTGAAGTATATCACTGTCAGAAACATCATACATGACTGATCCCAGACCATGTCAGTGTAACACACATTATGCACTAGCTAAAGCTGTAAATAGAGACTGATATTGGTGATGATGCAAACTGTACTAGGGCTAGATGTGTGTTACATGCACTACAGTGGGATTGTTTGCTATCATTTAAAGTATTTGTGTGTTGTATTTATGAACCAGAATCACAATCAAGAACAGATGTTCCAATTTTTCTATCCTGCCAATAGTAGATGAAAAACTGAACTGGCTTTGGCTTTTGCTCATACATTTATCACACAATGCTTAGTATCTTTGTCATTTTCTCCACAGATCATTTTACACGACATGAACAACACCATAAACCAAACAGAACAAGGGGGCTGGAATGTGTATTACATTTGAAATTAGTATTTGGTGGCATTTCCTTAAAAAGAAAATGAGATTAACATAGAAAGTACCTCATAACTGGTGTAGCAAC